>CM076242.1:54284749-54948928 GCA_038380155.1 Pseudococcus jackbeardsleyi
GCATTAAAAAATCAAATTTTTTCAAAGCTTCGCCCAAGCTTTGAACAAAATCACAACTCAATATTACGAACTACCAATTTAAGATAATTATGCGAAAAAAGGCTTCCTTCCAGTTTTTCAAATCTCCATACTTACCAAATTTGCAGCCTCCTAAAAAAGGTTTCGACGTTACTACTGGAATTTGTTAGATACTTACCTACCTATTATTTTTAGTTTTCACTTTTCAATGTCAAAATAATTCGCATGGAAATTGTTTTCTCCAAAATTACATTTTGATCAAAAGTCTTTTCCCAAAATATTCTATGCAAATCGTGTATTTTTTAATGAAAATGATGCGAATTTTTAATTTAGTGTTTTTGTCGTTAAAAAATGGTTGGGGGAGTGGAGTTGTAAAAAATTATGAAAGTTTAGATCTTCTCCATGAGAAATTTGTGGCTAGGTCATTAATAATGTATGCAATTATTGGGCAATGTTTCAGGCCTTCCCCTAACATTTTTTCCCGCAGGATTTATTTGTGGGGAGAGGAGAGTGTATTTGGAATTTTTTGGGGGAGGGAGGCAAGCTTTGCCAATTTCGGGGGGGGGGACTCGATGTTGACTCAGGGGGTTCACCTCACCTACCCCTGGGAATAGAATACAACGTGAATTTTTTTCGAATCAATGAATCAATGAATCAATTCAATAAATGAAGTTTGCGAATGAACGAATGAATCAGTTCAATAAATGAATTGGTTCAATAAGTGAATCGTTCACAAATGAACGAATGAATCGGTTCAATAAGTGAATCCTTTACGAATGAATGAATAAATCAGCTCAATAAATGAATTGGTTCAGTAAATGAATCGTTTGCGAATGAACCGATTCAATTACTTAGTTCAATAAGTGAATCGTTCGCCAATGAAAGAATGAATTGGTCCAAAAAGTGAATTGTTCGCAAAATGAACGAATAAAAAATAAAACGGCTCAAAAAGGGAATCGTTCGCGAACGAACAAATGAATCCATTCAATAAATGAATCGTTTGCGAGTAAATCGATTCAATCGGTTCAATAAGTGAATCGTTCGCAAATGAACGAATGAATCGGTTCAAAAAGTTAATTGTTCGCGAATGAACGAATAAAAAATAAATCGGCTCAAAAAGAGAATCGTTCGCGAACGAACAAATGAATCAATACAATAAATGAATCGTTTGCGAGTAAATCGATTCAATCGGTTCAATAAGTGAATCGTTTGCAAATGAACGAATGAATCGGTTCAAAAAGTTAATTGTTCGCGAATGAACGAATAAGGAATGAATCGGTTCAAAAAGTAAATCGTTCGCGAATGAACGAAAGAATCGAATCAATTGATTCAAAAAGTGAATTGTTGGAGAACGAATGAATTGATTTTTTATGAGTGAATTGTTCGCAAATAAACAAATGAATAGATTCAACAAATGAATCGTTCGCGAATGAACGAATGAATCAATTGCAGGAATGTTAACTAATATTCAGTTTTTACGGTTTTGAAATTATCTGTACGAAAATTTTTTCAATTTCTTCAATTTTCATTTTTTCAAAACTGTTATCCAATTAAAAAAATTTCCATTATTGACTTTTTTTTAATTTAAATTTTCTCAAAATTTATCCAACTTTGATTTTCTCCGTTTCTTTTAATTTCACATTTTTATTACTTTTTTTAAAAATGTTTTCTAATTACTTACTGATTGAGTTGGAATAAGTTTTCAAAAAACATAAAGTACCTAGAATCTTTTGAAAAATTCAGAGTAGAAAAACTTTTCAATATTTGAAAAATCTCATATCTGAAAAAATTAGTTTAAGTAAAAATTTTTTGAATCAATTTTTTATAGATTTATGGAGTTGAAAAATTTTTGAATGGTAGAACTTTTTCCAACTTTGAAATTTTTTCCAACCGTAAGATTTCATTCAATTTTCTCGACATTTTTTCAATATTTATTTTTAAATATTTTTCAAACTCTTATTTTCAAAAATTTCTTCCAATAATTTTTTTTATTTTTGAAACAAATTAACAATTGGAAGAAATTTTCAAAGATCTGAAATTAGAAAAAAATTGAAAATACAAAAATTGGACAAATTTTGAGAAAACTTTCGGTTTCGATTAGCAACCCAGTCCACGTGGGAATTTCGATTTTAATCATCTGATAAGTCAGTATAATTAAAATAGTAAGTGCAAAGAACACACCAACTAATCTACATCCATACCCTTTTATCCGACAACTATATTGGGAATTGGAGAGATAAACCCGAGTCTGACCATCCACTTGAATTGGGAATTAAAGAGACATGCCTGACTACTCGATCCCTCCAATTTTTAAAAACTTCTCTTTACAAACCTTGAACAACTTTCCACTTCCGATCACCATTTCCTCTGCCTCATTCATTCATAAGTTTGGTATTTTTGCGGCGAATACGTGCAATGAGTAATTAATAGAGGTAGATTTTCCTCACGACGAAAATTCAATTGGAAATTTGGCAGGTACGAAGTTCCTTTTGTTGGAAATTGATTCGTGCGATTACGACTTGTCAGAGAACGATGTACCTATAAAATTTTAGTACCTAGCTACCTACGTAGCCAGCGTTGGCTCGCGTATTCGAATTAGTTAGTACATTATTCATCGAGTTCAGCCTAAATTACAACTTTGTAGCGTTTTTACCTTTTCTCATTATGAAATCATAAATGACGCTGCTATTTGCATAATCCATATCGTGTACCATTTCGAAGGCTCGCCTTGTTTGAATTTTATAGTCGAAAAATTTTCCTTCGGCAAAGACGTACGCGAATAACGCGGTTATAAGAATTTTAAAAAGTTTGCACGATGAATTAGAATTTTCGAATAGGCTCGAAGGGTCGATTCTTTCTTTTATTTTAGTTTTCAACTTATGAATTGTATTTGTAACGACTTTGGCTTTGAAAATTCGCAATGTGATGGTCTTCAAAGCTTCAGCTATTTCCCTTCTCTTTCCTCCATCTTCATTTAAATAGGTTATTCCGAAACGTATGATTTGGAATTTTCAAGCCAGCTTAAAAATATACCAACGTATCACTGGCAGAAAAAAAAATACAAGATACGTGGAATTTTTTTTCAACATTCGAGGAAAAATATACCTTTTCCGCAGAGAGCTTTGAATAGAGAATTCGTAAAAGCGCGGAATATAACTGGAATTTTATACAAGTGTATTTTCGCGATGCCACGTATCAATTATGGGCTGTTGAAAAGCTCTCATCTCGCCAACGCTTTCGCATCTACGCATTAACAGCTGCGGCGACGGAGGCTTCGCGAACACCAGCTCAGCGCAGGTTCGGTTACTGTCCTCACGATGGATGCGGTATATCAATTTCGTATGTGTATTAGACATCTTAATAATAATACGCCATAGTCGGTTTCTAGTTCAAGGATTCTGTTATGTAGCGAATAACGAAAAAAAAAGCCATTCCTTTGCTGTGTAAACGATACCTTTATGGCGATAGAAGTGATGCTGACAAGATATGTACCTACGAAGTGTGTTTCCTGCGCATTAATTCCATCGCGAGTTAGTTGACTCGTGTTTTTCGAGATGCAGGAAATGTTGACGTGTTTTGTCTTTTTTTTTTCTATTTCAAGCTGTAAACATCCGGATGTTCTTCGTTGCGGATTTTTTTTCAAAGGGGTGTAAAAATTCAATAAGGGTGTGAAATAAATTTGGGTTTTGAATGGTGGTTTGTTTTTCCAAAATTTAGAAGATTTTTATATCAATTTGATGGAAGCATTTTTGAAAAAATGTTTCGATAATTGGGCTAAATTTCATTCATATATGATTATGAATTACATTTCGAGACGTTTCAATTATGAATCATAAATTTGGTAAATAATATTTCCTCGTCTAATGACGTTCCAGAATGATGAAACGTTCTTTGATAAATAAAACGTTGGTGACTTTACATTTTTTTAATGACTGGCCAGACACTAAGGACGAGATCTACATTTTTTTCCCGAAAGTTGTAGGAGGAGGTGGAGAGGAAGTGGTGCCTGAATTTCACAAAAACTTCTCACTCCTCTCACATTCTACCTTTGCCCTCAAACAATTACCTAATCTTGATATTAGACTGAATGAAACAATTTTTTTCAATTCTTTTCAAAATATTGACTAAATTATGAAATTGTTTTGTAAAAAAATGGGAATATTATTTTTCATTTAAATTTTGATTCTACTTCGTATTTTGACCACATTCTCCAAAGATACTTGAATTTAAAAAACGTTTTTTATAATTTTTCAACGAAATCGAAAACATAATCTTTGAAAAAAATTGAAATGGTTCTGCAAAAAAAAAGTTACGTCAAAGTCTGGAAATAGTCCAAACAATGAAACCTGACCTAATCGAATTAAAAAACTACATAAATAATTTTTTTTACTCAAATAGGAATAAAGATGAAGAAAAATTGAAGAAATTGAAGTTGAAAAAATTTTGAAAGGAAGAATTGTTTGAGATTTTTTCCTATCGTAAAATTTATTTCAATTTTCTGAACATTTATTTCAACTTCGATTTTTTGAATATTTTCTAAACTCTTTATTTTCAAAAATTTCTTCCAACTGAAAAATTTTTCCCAATAATTTCAAACTTTTCCTCATTTTTTTCAAAAGGAAAATATGGACTTGATATAGCAGGCATTATAGCAAAATTCCGTAAAAGAAAAAAACGATTTTTAGTGATTTTTTCGATGAAAAAATAGCCAAAAAATGACCAAAAAACGACCAAGAAGTAACAGTGATTGATTTTTTTTACGTGGGGAGGGGGATAATTTTTTATAGCTTTTCGGGAAGAATTGAATTGTAGTTTTCTAGTGGTAAAGTACATAATAGCAAATTTTTTTCCAATTTTTTTCTTAAAAAAATAGCAATTTTTACGTAAAAATTGAAATTTTGCTTGAAAATGCGAAAAAAAAAATGAAATTTGAGGGAAAAAGTGACCAAAAGTCTCCACAAAGTCGAAAAAGGTGATAAACACGAAACACCCTACTTAAAAAAAAGTAACCCACTATGACGTCTGAGTGATTACAAAATTTGAAAAATTGTGTTTCAATTAATCAAGTAAAATGGGTGTTTTTTTCAACGCTGGAAAATTTAAAAATTCTCTGGAAACTATGGAATGTCTCAAAACTGCTTCTAATCGATTCAAGTGATCAAAAATAGGATGTAAATGTACATCAAATTTCAGTTCTTTTCCTCCATTAAAAGGAAATGTTCATATTTTGTAAAACTATGGACTGATTTCGAATTTTTAAACCAAAAAAGGAAAAAATGAACTCGAGCATCCGAAAACTGGAACATTTGGAGAGTTCTTCCTTGGATAGCCATTCCATTTATTTTTGTTTTGTTCAAAATTTTAATGCCACTTTGGCCATTTTTAAAAAAATGCATCACAACGTGTTTTCTTCAATATGATTGAGAAATGATAAAAAATCGAAATCATTTTTACAGATTTTTGAAAGGAATTATGAGAAATACGAAAAAGTAATTTTCCAGATACTCTTGAAAAATCGAATCTGATCAATTTTTTCCAATTTTTCAAAATATATGCAAAATTGACTTGACAAGATGAAAAACTGCGCCAGGGCGATAGTCAGGACTTAAGGAAAAAAATATTTCCACCAGTTTTTTTTTCCATACTCGACTAGCTTTTTTTTGAAGTTTCAAAAAAGGTGCAAAAAAATTTGCCTCTCATATACTCCTTATTCAACTATCGTTACTGTTTCAGTTAATTTTACGTTATTTCAAATTACCCTTGATCATGTATACGTATCAACTCACAAAATCAATTTTTTTTTTTAAATATCATACGAAGAAAGTACATTAGCACACTACATTACAAAAACTATAGGCAATTTCATTTCTTCAATTTGAACTACATTTTTCCCTTCAGAAATGAATACTTAAGGCATACAAAACCGTATTCTAACACAAACGATACACCCAACCATATTATTAACGGTTATCGCGTATATTAAAAGTACTCCATTAACTCGTCAATCGTGCGAATGAAATTCGACCACTATGTTAAAATGGGAAATATTATGCACATGCGATGAATTCTCGTTCAACTGGTAACTACGTCGTGCTAGTTATTACCGAACAAGATGAGCGAGATATCTAGCGCGAATCGATTAGATAGCTTTTTGCTCTCTTTTTGCACTTACTTACCCATGCATGTACCAGGTAGAAGGTAGCGAAAGGCGAATTGATGGAAAAATTAACCGTTCCATCTGGGTCACTCGGTATTCGGGTAGGTAAGTAAATAATTAGATATAATGTACAAAAAAAAAAAAAAAAAGATCCTCAAACAGTTTCAATAAACGGACATTACATGACAGAAAAAAATAATATTTCAGCTCTATTCAAAATTTTACTGAGTACGTTGTATTTCAAATTTTAATTTTGTAAAAATTCAAAATATGTTTTTTTTGAAAGAAAACAATCCATAAAACAACTCCATAAATTACATTCTCTCATAGCCATAAAGTTCACATTAATTCGGTAGAAATTTTCGATCGAAATTGACTGCTTTGAAATAAATGAATCTTCATTCTTCCCAGTACTACACGGGTTTGGAAGATTATACGAGGCGTACGAATTATTCTATAAGATATTAAGACGAGGTAAAAATTACACTTGGCAAAGTAAAGGAACTATTTAAATAATTTAAAGAAAGTTGAAACGATGAATTTTTTATTTCATTTTTTTTTTTCAAATTCGTTGACTTACTATCCTATTTTGATATTTTTTCGTTTTAAAATTTATTTTACAAAATTTTATTTTTATTCGTTTAAACTTCTCCTTCAGCAGAAGATGGAGTTATTATTTACTTTCAAACGAAATAAATTTGAATGTAAATTTGATCCGCGATGTTTAGTCCCCTCACCCTTTCTTCTCCACTTCTAAAGACTCTTTTTCATTTGATATTTTTTTTTGTTTTTAATTCAGAAAAGAAACATATTTCCGAATTATATTCTACGAAGAGAAAAAATGACTGATATTTTACAGGAAATTGAAGCTGAAGAAAAATCCCTCCCAAAAAATACAAATTTTTAAATTTGAGAAGAAATTGGCGAAAATGTTGTGTACCCTTACTTTACAATGATTTTTTTTTTAGGGCGGAGGGATTGAATTTGATAATTTTTTCCTTATATTTTTCGAAATTATGGTAATAATAATGTCAAGAGGTAAGCTAAAAAAATCATCTCCTCTACAAAACTGAAAAGAAGTTTGCAAAGATCTGCGTATTATCAAGTTCTGGGAGAAAAACTACAGTAGAATTCATTCCAAAATCAAACAATAAAAATTCGAGTTTTTTCGAATAATTATTCCGAGCTTCAAAATATTTACTAGGTATTGAAAAAATGGAATGTTTAAAAAAATCAAATTCATGATTGCCGCAATTTTTCAAAATAATTATGTCTCGATTTTTCAAGATAATCTGATCACAATTTTACAGATTTTCCATGTTTTTCGGCGAAATATTCTTGCAGAGATTAAAGCGTATTTCGATTTCAATTTTTAATTGAAATTGAGCCCCTGAAAAATTGAGTGGGATTTATATTTTCTTTTTCAAAACATTTCAAGTTTTTTTTTTTTTTTTTTGCAAAAAGAGGGTAAAATCGAATATTTCATGTATAGAACTTTGGTAATCTTTCAGATATAAAATGAAATAAAAATTCAAATTTCCAGGTTGATTTCAACTCTACATATCTCTACACTTATTACCAACAACTGTCTTGAATTTAGATTTCAAAAGCTCATAATTTGACCAAAAATTGGCCAAGATCTATCAGGATGATACCTACCCTCAAGAAAGATTTTTTCGAGGCAAAAAATTTAAATTTGGTTCCAGCAAAGGATATTCAGAGCTTCGAAATCCTTTCCTGGGATTATTTTCACCTCAAACCAAAACCATAAAAATATGGGTTGGAGTGAGAAGAAAAATTGTCTCAGCAATATCGAGCGTGGTATCAAAATCCACATTTTTTATTCGTCGAAATAGTTTCCGGGGTCATTGAATCATAAAACCGAAAAAAGATTTACAGGAGAGGTGGTGGGGAGAAGAAAAATTAAAGATTTTTCAAAATTACCAAGTTAGGATATCCAATTGCACGTTTCTCGACCCCTAGAATTTGAAAATCATTTTCCAAAATTACTTTTGACTCTTGATCTGAAACCTTAACTACAATTCTCTAGAGCTGGATTCTCCCTCTCCCTTCCCAGACAAGAAAAATTTATAATGCAAGAACTTTGTGATACATTTTTATTTTTTTCGGCTATTAATCTCGTTATTGATGATCCGAAATTCAACTACATCAACATCAAGTATCAGCAGATTCTTCGATTTCCAGAACTCTTCTATGTACACTGTACAGCCCTGAATTAAGGTTGGAACGAATCTACCTAAAATTCAGATCGAAATCCACGAATTTGCTTTTTTCTGGATTCGAATAAGTGGATTTGTAGATTTGAATTTATGAAGTCTCGAATTCATCATTGAAGAAAAAAATGATAAACAAATTAAAACCCATACACAACAGCGAAAAAAATTCTCTCGTGGTAATTTTTGTCAAAATTTGGATTTGCAAAGTTGTCTAAAAAATTTCATAATGAAAAAACGGAACTGTAGTAGAGCGTTTTTCAATTATTCCATCGATTTTTTTTCAAGGAAAGGAGGACAAATTTTTCATTTTTACACAATTACAATCAAAATGTAAATGGAATGTGAGGGGAACAAACAGGATTTTTCCACTTTGCGTCTGGGTTTCAATTCAACACTCTGTAGGGTTCATGGATTTCCAAAAAAAAAAATAATAATAATAGCAAACAAATGTGACTGAATCTTTAAAAAAAAATTCGAATCCGTTTCACGAATCTGTATTTTTTTTAAAAATTCGAATCATCGAAATGAATCTAGTTTTACTCAATGAATTCAAATCAATGTTTTCGAACCGAAAAATGGATTTGATTTTTTTTTACCCTTGCCCGAGGTCACATTTTTTGTATCACGCGAAAAGCTTTTTCACATTCTCAAACCCCCCCTCAATGGTCTCCTGAATCTTTCTTTCAGATAGGGGATGGGGAGAAGTCTTGACACGTTAATAGGGGTAGTTTTCTGAGTGAATTAAGCAAAAAAAAAAACCTTGAATGAGAATTGTTCCTGCCCTTCTGTCCAAATATGTGCCCCTGCCGTAAAGAAGGGACCTATTGTAAAAAAAATCAATTTCTCATTTTTCGTTTTTGGTCCAAATGAGACCAAATCTAGACCAAACACATAAAAATGAAGACATCGATTTTTTTTTACACAAAGTCCCTTCTTTACGGCAGCGTCACATATACTGGAATAATGCAAAATTTTTTTTAAAAATTGGTGACTTAATCCATATTGTGTAATTTTTAAACCAATTGACATAAAATGAAACTTACTATTTCTGAAGTATCTAAAAGTGTTTTTTTTATACAAATCATTATCGCATCTTTCGTATTTTATAAATTTAACCCAAAATTTACCTTTTCTAAATAATTCGCGAACACAAACTTTAAAAAAATCACCAATCACCTCCCCACTCCAGTATATGGAAATCTTGACCTATGGACACCTCACATCAAAAAAATCCAATCACAAAACACACCAATACACAATCCAACGAACCTGCTCAAAGAGTCCCTAATGAACCTCACCATCCAGATGACCCTCTGCCGATATCTTCCTTTACGCACAGCACCGTTATAAAAAATACCACCATCGGCAGAAACCCTACTAATTGACGAGGACGTTGAAGATTACAAGTAGACATTCTGAAATAAAGGAAGAAAAAAATCTCACCCACGTACTCCAACTTGCGGAGGTACCCGTCGTCGGCACGTAATTGCAATTTGTTAATAACCACGAGGAAGAGGGGGGAGGCGAAAGGTAAGCTGCCGAGACAGGCATCATGCAGACTGGTGTGATGGAGAATATTTGATAAGGCGCGGTATTGTTGCTATTTTATTCGTATATTAGCCTAGGTATATCGTAGCACGCACACATACGTAGAGTCAAATATGTGGCAATGAACTGCGCGGCTAAAGTCGAAAGTAATTGCGGGTTTGGCGAATTTCCCAGTACTGCGTTAACATACACAAACGTATGTGTATGTAATTGTACGTGCGGTACACATTTCTACACATGATCGTAACGTTTACTACACACCGTAGAATAGTTCTGCGAGAGTTGTTGGTTTTGCTGTAGTAATAAATGAATACCGCTGTAAAATACGTATAAAAAGAGACAAGGGTATGTACGGTTGCGTGGTTGGTCTTGATTATTCTCTTCATTGTGCGCAGCATTATTTACGTCGTATACTGTACCAATGTGTGCTAAACTGTAAACATAGCGTATTTTGTGCTTTTCCTGCAAAGTGTACCGCACTCGGACCCCTTTCTGCGGTTATTTATCGCGAAATAACGTCGATTTTGCAACAACCAAGAAGATAATCGAGACAGGGTATGAGTTGTGCTGATTTTCCATCCTTTTCGTAGAAAGCTGTAAGGTAGTTAACCTGGACTGGAATTTACATCGATTTGATTCCAGCAGCAGTTAAGCTCAAATTACGTCGTTTGTCTAGGTTTAGGGTCAAGTTTTGGATTTTACGATACAGCTTTTCGTATTTCATTGAATGGTACCAATTTTTTGAACTTACAAGGGACCTACTCGAGGGCTGGTGGGCCAAAAAAAATTTACAGGCTTGGAGCATCACAAGAAACTACCGTATTCAAAATTTCAGTACCTAAAGCTGACTTAGAGGGAGTTGAGGGGGGTTAAATTTTGGGAGGTATTCAATTTTTCTATTTCTCACATGTTGAAGATTCACCCTTGAGGTGTTTCCAGATGACTATTCATCGTCAGATGGCTTAGTTTGAATTTCAAGTTATTTCAATTTTTCTATTCCTCAGGTATTGAGAATTGATCTAGATGATTACCTCATCTCCAGATGGCCGAAACCAAGAGTAGTTCACGGCAAAAAATTCATTTCCTAAATTCCATAGGGACAAGTTATTTCAATTTTTGCATTTTTTCATGTATTATTAGACGATTTTTCGAAATTCAAAACTCCATCCCCCCTTCAACTTTAGGAGACCTCGAGTAGGTCCTTGGTAGCACCAGGTTTAGCCAAAGTTTGCTTTTCAAATGAGACCTTCAATGGATTCTCTGATGAGAAATCGACTCGAAGAAAAACTTGGGTTTTTTTCCATTGAAAATTTAGAAAATCATAGGTGACCCTTCCCCCTCCCACCTTCCTCTCGACCATCACGTTCCTGATTCAAAATTCGTCATTTCTTTCAAACTTATAACTAATTCCATCAAGAAGGTTTAAAATTTTTTAGAAAATCTCAAACTAGGGGTAGAATAAAACGATGTTCTGAATTAAAAAACTTGGTAAAAAAAATCAGAACTATTAAAGAATAAAAATGCAATAAAAGGTAAGACAAAAATTTTTCAAGAATTTGATTCTCAAAAATCTAAAATAAGTTTATAAGGGAAGGGGAGGGGGGAATAATTTGAAAAAATTAAAAAAAAACATTTTTAAAGACTTGTAGAAGGAGAAACACAATAGGTCAATGCTTTGAATGTTGTTTTCAACAAAACTTCTCAATTTCTTCATTTTGGAAAAATTTAGATACCTACAAAAAAATGATAAATTTTCTCTTACAATTGATTATTTCATTCTACTTTCTTATTTAACAAAATAATACTTAATTTAAAAAAAAAAAAACATAAAAGCACAGATTTTCAACTTTCTCCATTTGGAAAAATACGAAAACAAACGGTCAATTTTTTCAACGTGAGAATATAAAAATTTTCCAAATTTCAGAAAACGAGGGATTTTTCATTTTAAAAAATATGAGTACAACTGATAAAATTTCTCAATTCATGAGAAGAAATGATGAATTTTCCAAACTAGATATTTGAAAATTCAGTTGGGGAAAAACGGGATGAGTTGCCCCCTTCCTCCCCTCCCCTTGAACTGTAAGGAATCAATTATTTGAAAGTAATCAAAATACCTAATTTTCATAACTTGGGTTTAGTTTCAATTTTTTATACCTACTTTTCCTGTTTCATTTTTTAATTTTCTCAAAAATTTTAACTTTTTTCAGGCTCAAATTTTCATATTTGAATCTTCATGATTTCCTTCAAAAAATTTCAACAGCTCCAAATTTTTTTCTACAAAAATTTTTGCCCACAAATTTCTCTAATTTTTCCAGTTATTTTGAAAATACCTCAAGTTTGAATTTTCGAAAAATATTTTTCGATTTAAGAAGACGTCAAGATAAGAAATTCAGAAATTTATTCTCTAATCATCGAATTATCAATTTTATCTGATATCATTTCTGATATAAAAAAATAGAATTTTTGGAAATGTCGACTATTGAAATAGTTAGGAAAAAAATGGAAGTTGACGAATAACTAAACACATTGAGAAAATTTGTAATACAAAGAATTAAAATGCAGTAAACAGAAAAAAAAAGTCGATGACTCGTAAAACAGACTCTGATTTTACGTCAGACTCGCACATTTCGACTCGAGAATCGAAATTTTCAAAAACTCGAAAGATTTGACAGCCAGTCTCAAAATTCACAGACTCTGGCCAACCCTGGTTCACACGAGATCGATTATTCTGAAAATGGAAATTTTTCTCAAAACATTTATCTCACCATACCGTCGCCGTCGGTTCCATCGTACGAGTTATTCCGCGCTTTTGTTAGCATATTGCGTTCTTATTCCTCCTCCCTTTCTTCTCCCCCTTGTCCACAGATATAAATAATTTTACGCGTAGGTTTCACCGTATCCGTCCTTATAGTATATACCGCAGCATCGTCATTTTTCTCATCGAAATTACCCGCCATGTAGTAAGAGTATGTAATATTGAAAACATACGAAACGACCGTTCGAGTTTAAGCTTTTGGATAAGACGAGACAAAAAAAAATGAGAGAGAAATACCTTTCAACGGAGTCGATGTGGGGCGCGAGGAGGTTTCGTATCCCTTAACGTATATGTAATGTACGTCTAGTTGTCGCCGATTGTGCATCGTATACTCGCGCACATACATAGTTCCAGATATAGGTATTAGATGCTTTTGGACGACATATTGGGTACTTTGAGGGCAATGAACTTATTACATGGACGAGTATTCTGGTCGTATACACAGATAGTGTACATTTTTCTAGATGAAGTGTTTCGAAAAATACGTCTGATCGTTTTTATCGAAAGAGAGAAATGTTTGAAAATTGCTTCCGGCAAAGGGTCGTGCATTAAATTGATTTTCACGGAATTTTCATCAAGAATGAGGTAAGCATTGACATATTACGACAAAAAAATTTCTTATTTCTGATTTGATCGAATAAGATGTTGATATGGAACAATACGAGATTGATTTGATTTCATGATCTTAAAAAGCCATTGATTTAAAACAGGAATTACCTTCGTGAAAAATACAGCTAGGTCAAAACTTTCAGCAGTCTCACCTTGACTTTGATAACTCCTTGTTTCGTGAAGTCTGGATCGTATCCAACTTCAAATGAATATAGGAAATAGAAAATTTTCAAATGTACAATAAGTCAATAGCCTAGATGTATTTTTCATTTTTTGTGACAGATTTCAAATACTTGGAGGATTTTTTCATTCGATCAGTTTCCAGAAATTAGAATTTTTAAAATGAGATTCTATAAAATTACAAATTCAAAATTGTTTTTATCAAAATAAAGCAAATTATATATAATTATTTTTCTCATTCACGATATTTTTTCTACGTATAGAATAGCTCAATCTTGAAAGGTTGGAGGATCAAAATGATTAAAAATCGCTTTCTTTTTTTGAAAAGTTTCCGATTTTAGGGTAGAAAATGCAGGAATGAAGTAAATTTATATTACTAAAGGAAAATATTGAAAATTTCTGAATTAACATTATAAGAAAAAAGTCTAAAGTGAGAAGAAAATGGAAAAATTGCACATAAAAAATGGAGGAAACTTGGATTAAACTTGGATCACCTAAGTAGGTCATCCAATATAACGATTTCACGAAAATACAATGAATTTTAGAGAGAATGATTAAAAATGATCTCAGAACAGGATTATAAAATATTTGATGCATAAAATTCAAGAAAACAATATTTTCATGCAAGGAATGTAGGAAAACTGCAAGGAAAATTAACAAGAGGGAGGGAGAAAAATAACACGATCGAGTTACCTACTGACAACAAATTCACCAGCCGACTCACCTCGTAAAAACCTGAAAGAAACCATCAAATACGCAAGGAACTGACAGATTCGATGAAAAGGATGAATGTAACCTCCTGTAAAGGAGACGTAACCACGACAATGACAATTAGTTTCAGAATCATTATTTAATTCGGTTTTTCTGGCATATAATATTGGTAAAAATTTCGAGCTTGGTTTTTGAACTGTTCTTATCAACCAGCATTACATAGATAATTCAGCACCGCTTTGAAAATTTTTGCTTGCACTTACTCTCCTATTTATGAATCAGTGAAAATCATCGAAAATCATTGGAAAACAGTTAAAGAATTGCAGCACAATAATAAATCGAAGAAAAAAATTCACAAAAAAAAACTATGAAAAAAAATGTGAAAATTTATTGAAATGTTATACTATAAAATATCTGACATTTGGTGAAAAATCAGCGAAATTCTATGAAAAATCAGCGTGAATCCGCGGAAAATCAAAGAATTTTGCTGATTATCGTTGTGCTGCAATTCTGATTTTTCCAGTGAATTTTCAAATGAAAAAGTAGTATTTACCAGTTTCCACAAAAAATTTTGTTAGAAATTCGAACAAATCAATTTGAGTGTCATATTATGCTCTCAAGTACCCCAAAATAAGTCCCACTTCGAATTTCAAAAATTTGGAAATTTTTCTTATCATTTCAGCATGAGAAATTGAAAAAAATTTGAGAGAAAATGGGATTAGATGGTCATATCACACTCTTAAGGGCTTCAAAAGGTACTCAAGTCCCAAATTTTGAAAATTTTAGTACAAGGGAATTAAAATATGTACCTATATTTTTCGGTTAGGGTGTTTGGGGCACTACGGAAAATTTCGATAGAGAAAATTTTTTTTTTTTGGTAGAAGTTCTGATTATCTATTAAGATTTTTAAAAATTTTTATTTTGGTACTCAGGACCTACCTAACTGTCTGGTGTCAGTATTCTACCCCAGTCAAAAATATAATCAGGATAATTTAAAATAAAATCATTAACGATTAAAAGGCCCACGATCGAGAATTTTTTTTCAAAATCATTCCAAATATGTATTTCGCAACACAATATTTTCAAAAAAAAAAAATGGTCGTGTGGAACAAATTGATTCAGAAAATCTGAAAAGAGGAAATCAGCCGGAAATCATCTAGAGACGATATTGATTTCAAAAAAGTATAGAAAAAATAGCTACAATTGTTTTCTGTTTTCCAATTTCAATTGCGACCAATTACGAAAAAAGGGACTTCACTATTAGGATCATTGTACTGAAAGTCAATTTTTTGAATTTGGGACTGCAAAACTCTAAAAAAAAATCGATTAAACAATAAAGAGCACTTAAATCGACATTTTACAGAAGAACTTCTAGTTTCATTGCAAAAAATTGCGAAAAATGTTCATATTGTTCATTTCCAAAACCTTCTTTTAACCTTCAGGTCTCTTTTTTCCTGAATGATCACTATGACAACTTTGATGTATAGTCAGAATATCGACAAAGGTCTGAAAATGAGCTGACTGTGAATTTTTCAACACCAGGGTAAGTAATCAAGTTTCGTGACAAACCGAAATTTAATCCAAAAAAGTTGGCTATGACGTAGTTGTGATTAATCGTTTCTTTATGACATTATGAATCATCTCATTCAGTATACATGACGATTATTCATCAATTTTTATTACATATCTTCTTTATATCTCCGACTTCTCATTCATTTCAGGGGACCTTTTTTCAAAATTTTGAATTTTATAAAATCATTTTCAATTTACCTATCACTTTTTGATATTTTTAATTCGCCATAAATGTATAAGAATTTCTCATTGACACCTCGCCACATCAATATACCATTGAGAGAACTAAAAATTCATTTTGAGCGAAATTAAAAATAAAATTCAAATTTATAATTCATACCAATGGATATCTCAAACACAGAGCTTCATTTTCATCGAAGAACTAGAACTTGAAAACTCACCTGCAAAAAAAGAAGAAAAAAAAGAAAAATTAATTTCCTTCTCAATTACACAATAACACAAGAAAATAAATTTAATTAACAAACGGAAGAATAAAACTAGCCGTAACATTCTTTACATAATTCCGATCGTTTCTATTCGCGTAGAAAGGATCATCTCAACGACGAATCAGCTGTCGACAGTTTATTTACACACCGATGAAATACACAGGCTGTTAAAAAAATTACGAAACACCGTTCCCTTTCTCTAATACGCGGTGCACCACTGAAAGCACGTGTTCGTCGTACAAAACCCATGCTAACATTTCAACTGTGTCGTACCTCTCTTCAGGCCACCTCTGTGGTCAGTTACATAGTACGATACTTTTCTAAAATGAATTAAAAGACATCACGTTTCCACCAAATCAACACCGGACAATTCAACGGATTGGTTTACTCGTCGGAATTAAAATAAAGGATGGAACATATACCTTATTTTGATACCCACGAGCCCACCTCGTCATTCCGGAGGAGTTTGCTGTCACCTACACATACTACAACTCGTTCTTTGTCAAGGTCGCCTCGATATTTACAATTTGCAAAAAAAAAATCCTCGCGAAAACCGACCTCACACAACGATGCAAATACAACTCCACCATCGTTCGACGCACAGAGAAGAAAATTTTATCAACGCGGCATCGCGTAAACCTTATGGTGACCTTGAAACGCTCAAATATGACCTACATTTAAACGCGTACCCGTTAATACGAGTACACTTCGCGAAAACCATGCGAATAAGTACATTATAATACGATCAGCTGAACGATACGAACAAAGAAAGGCTATTACAAAGTATAGGTAAGTTGTACACTGAAATGAGTCCCCAAAAGTACTTTTTTTCATTTTATTTTTCAATAAATTGTATTATTTAAGTAGGAGACTTTTCCGAAAAATTTTGAGCTTCTATGAAATTTTTGGGACTTTTCCCCCAGCTCTCTCTATTTTACACCTTTGAAATATTGTATTATAAATATCGGATCCATTTTCTACGTCTTTCACCCTTTCTTTTGTTTTCTATCCTCGTCCTTCTACTACACAGTGCTCAATCCTATTACGAATACCCATAAATACATACAAAAATAAGTACTGAAATCGCCAACGCACATTCGAAGCAAGGGTCATCCGAGCGTATTGTATTGTCTCGAATCGTACGAATGTAACAATTAATCAAATTACCTATTCGTGTAGATAACGAATGCGACAATCGAATCGTTGCAACGAATCGAAATTACGTAATTCTCGAATTACCGAATTAGCCTTTCTCGAAACGTTATTTCAAGTTAGAGAAGTTATTTACGGTGAATTATGTACGTGAAATGTGACACGATAAAAGCATTCTCGTCAAATAACACCGAAAGGAGATAGGAGATTGGTAACAAATGAGTGAGTTGTGTGGGGAGAAGGTGAGGATATCAAAATTGTTAATTACAGGTACAATAAGAGAAATTACCAAAATAAATACGAACATTAATCTTAGTGATTGACTGATAACGTGGTTATATGAAAAGTGAAACTATTGACATTTTATTTCAAGTAATAGATACTTGAATAAGATTATGAACAGAAATTACTTCAATTATGGTCATTACCAATAATTTAATGTGAGCATGGTGATTAATATTGTGTTACTAAAATCACAATTATTTACCGTAATTACAAAATTACTAATAATTTACTGTAATTACTGATAATTTACTGTGATTACCAATAATTTACTGTAATTACCGATTATTTACTGTAATTACGGATAATTTACTGCAATTACGGCAATTATGATAATTTACGGTAATTACCATAAAATACTGGTAATTACCGATTGCAATTACCAACAAAATATTGAATTTCCATTCAATTACCATTAGTCGAGTACCATTAATTTACCAAAATTACAGTAATTATTTCTTACTTTCTGTAATTTATGGTAATTACCGATATTTTTCCAGGATTCGAGAGCTGCGAGAACAACAAAAACCAGAAACTCAAAAATCCTAAAAATTTAAAAAACAAAAACGAACTTTGAGGGTGTTGGAAGAACAAACAACAAACAAGAAAAGAACAAGAGCTAAAAAAAAAAGTACCTAAGAAAAAAAAACGAAAACGAGAACTAATTTTGAGGAAAAATTCTAAGTTCTAATTCGATGGTAATACTCAATTTTTCATTGAAATGTCTTTTTTCTTCAAGTTGGCTTTCTTTATGACCAGGGAGCGGATAAAAATGCGGTTAAAATGGGCAAAATATGCGCTTAAATATGCGCTAAAAAACTCCAAAATATGCCCTAAAAACGTAAAAATATGCGATAACGATATGGGTGTCTATTTAAAGGGCGCAAAGAGCTGAACCTAGTTCTAACCTTTAAAGGCTGAGAATGGGATAAAAACGATCGATCAAACCATTTATTTAATTAAACGAGTGAAAATCACAAAATTTTGGCAAAATCAGACGCAGAGAACGAAGGTTGAAGATCTGGATGAAAAAATATGTTTTTTTTTTCAACTTTGAAATAAAGAAAAAATCCTTTTTTTTTCAACGCATGTGTGAAAAATATTTTTAAAATGTGTATTTTTTCGATTTTTAAAACTGAAATGCTGGAAATTACCAAAATATGCGCTAAAAATGAGAAAATGGAGAAAATATGCTCTAAAACAGTAAAATATTCGCTAAAAATGGCCAAAATATGCAAAATAATGCGTTTAGAGGGAAAATATGCAAAATATGCGGTAACAAATATGGCTCATTTTGTTCAGAAAGACTTGAAACGTAAAAATAGCTTACATATGCGGCTTCTTACTCAAAACAGAAAAACATGTTTTTACATTAAAATCCGCTTCCTGTTTATGACTGCATAATTGAAATTAAACAATAAAACGAAACTAATTTATCAATAAAATACAAATATACTCATCCCCCAAAATCCAAAATAAAGATCAAGAACAAGAACAAGAATTTTTAAAAAAACGAGGATGAGAATAGAAATCATATTTGGAAACAAAAATAGATTAAAAAACTGATTACAAGAATTGAAAAGAACCAAAATTTCATCGCTCTCGAAACCTCCAAAATTATCATAATTACCGATTAGTTACGAAATTACGATTAACTACCCATTTTCTGTGTCCAGCAATTATCGTCCAGAGATCTGAACAATTTTATTTTTCCATACTTAACCATAGTAAAATTACCATCGTTAATAAAATTTTGTCAAAACCACCAGATGTTAAATATTTATCCAGCATTTTATATGCTCGATGCGAACTTTGACTAATGACTATTTTTTTTGGACATAAGTACTTATCAATAATTTATAATTTACAGTGGTTATCAATAATTAGCTGGAATTATCAATTATTTACCAGAATTACGGTAATTATCGATTTAATAATCGTAATTTCCATCCATTTACTGAAATTACGGCAACAACCTATGATTTTTTTCGGTAATTACGGTAATTACCGATGATTTTCCGTTAATTACCTACGATTTTCCGGTAATTACCTATGATTTTCCTGTAATCACGGTAATTACCAATAATTTTCCGGTAATTGCAGTAATTACCTATGATTTTCAGGTAATTACGGCAATAATCTATGATTTTCCTGTAATTACGGTAATTACCAATGATTTTCCAGTAATTGCAGTAATTACCTGTGATTTTCCTGTAATTACGGTAATTACCAATGATTTTCCGGTAATTGCAGGAATTACATGTGATTTTCCTGTAATTACCATGCAATGATTTTCCGGTAATTGTAGTGATTACCTATAATTCTCAGGGAATTACGGTAATTACCTATAATTTTCAGGTAATTACGGTAATTACCTATGATTTTCCAGTAATTATCAGTTATTTACCGTAATTACCAATGTTTTCCCACCATAATAGAATAATTATCTATTATTGTCCATAATTACGGTAATCATCAATAACTTAGGTACCGTAATTGAAACAGTTATCAATTCATTATCGTAATTGCAGTTATTATCATTATTTACCGTATTATGGTAATTACAATAATTGTCCATAATTCACCGCAATTACCGATAATTTATCACAACTACCATTAATTCTCTCCAATTACAGTCATAAATTCCCGACAATACCAAAATAATCATTTTAGTGAAATGGTAATTACCAAAACTAACAATATTACAATGATTATCATTGGTTAGCAGCACCAGCAATTTCAGAAATCAGTCATGTCATTCCATATTATAGATTTTGACATCAGCGATCACACGACTTTCTGCCACTTCTCTCAAAATTCATATTAATAATTCTAGCTGAAAAAATTGACTACATGAGTCAACAAATTTTAAGTCGGACTCTTTGTTTCAATCTCACTTCTCATTTCAATTAATCAGTAACTTGCATACTCGTAATTTTTGAAATATTTCCAACTTTCGCAATGGTATTAGCATATTCTCGACCAAAATTACAACTTCATGCCACGAATATTCACAAATTGGTGGGGGGAGGGAACTCAAATCAATAAAAATTTTATATTTTGTAAATAAAACAAAGCAGCTCCAGGTCCAAAACAACGACACCACAAATCTATCAAAACTTAATGCACCGTGTTCAGTTCCTGCTTACTTCACATTTCCAAAACATTCCTTCTACTCGGCAAAATACTAACTCAGCGAAACAATAACCACCTATACTGGAAATACTGGTATTACGTCAACACCACAATCCATACCCACATTGGAAAACCAAAAGGGTGAAAAAAATATCACATTTACGACATGAAAGGACATTAAAAAAAGGCATCCGAGTGAGACAGAGATAGAAAAATAGAGAAAGAGCGAGAACCGTTACAGTGTTACACACACCCCCAGCGATGACGTTGCGCGTACCAACTTCGGCGCACCATCATCGTCACACCGTGAAAACCCGGAAAATTTCGATCGTCTTGTAAAATTAACCGCTCTTCCGAATATATAAAATTACACAGATTTAAATTCTACGTTTCCAACATGAACTCGTAAATAAGCCATTGGACGCGCTAATCAGCGCATTTCGTTACATTCGAACGTCGCTACAACAATTCGATCGGCCAAGAACATTAAAAGGCCTGCCTAACCTTAACCTCGTGCATTTTCGACGTACATTATTAACCCTCTTACTCCCTTTTACCCCAGCCTTTGGTTGGCGCGTTAATAGCAAAATTACCTACCGTTCGAAAACCGCGTCGCATCTTTTTGCCTCCCCTTTTCGTCTCCTGGCGCAGAAACACATGTTACCATCGCCCTATTGTGAGTTTCTTCCAGGTTCCTGGGTCGTTTGGAAATACGTAATTGATGTGATTTTTATGATACACTTTATAGATCGAGAAGAACTCTATTTTTATTTTTCACCTTTTTTTTTTCACAATAAGAACGAAAATGCGAAGATACGAGACGATGGGTTCGAAAATTGTATAAATTTTATCGTTCCCAGGGTAGTTTCCTTTCACATTGGCGAATTTCCATTGGTAATGACGTAAACTGTACAATGATATCGTCTATTTTAAGTTCGTAGAATTCGATGTAAATATTGTGCTCACACCTACACGAAGGCACCCTTTATACAATTCGATTAGGTAAATTAATTTTAATTTAATAATATTACGTGCGAAATTCGCACTATCTAGAAAAAATAAACTAGAATACAGGTTGGTAAAAAAGTTAGAAAAAAAAAACGCTAGATTACATTTTTAGATACCTAATAATATTCAGGAAAAAAATCCCAAACCAGACTAACAATTTACTAAATGGATTGGTTTTTTTTTTTCAATCTGATCATTTACAATTTCGGGAGTGTAAAATTTATTGCATTATTTTCACGATTACCAAACTCGTAGAGTATGGATTTTATTATTGTTCTTATTCATTTTGACGGTAAACGTCGCCGACGTCGTCTTCGTACATAAACAGTGAGACTTTGCTTTTTAATTCTTTTTTGGCAAACGCGTTTGTTTTTCTATCTTCGCAATCGAGAGGAGCTCGAATAGGTTTAAAAGCGTAGCGCTAAAATCGGACTTTTTTAGAATTAAATTTTCCATTGTGCTAAATACCACCACCTTGAACTGTTAAAAGATTTGGCTTTTTTCCTCGTTTGTTTCGTAGTATCTTTTGTTTTATTGTCAGCGTTTTTTTTTTCTACATCACGCCTTATCCGGGGTTCTATTTTCCATATCTATCCCCGCAGTATGATAATTCGAGGAAATGTTTATACGAGAAAAGAAATATAAATGAAGAATGAAACGATTTAGTGACATTTTCAGCCTGCCAGAGGTATTAGGATACCGGAATATTCCGCTGGGGTTCTCCTTTTCAGCATTCGATACGAGGAAAAAAACAATGAAAATTCCACTCGAAACGTAAACTTTGATTAATTTCATTTTATTTGGTTAATGCGGCGGCGGTGTGAGGGGGTAAGTTTGGAAGCCTTGAAATTGAAGATGATGGGGTTTTGTGAGAAATTCGAACTTGTAATTTGATTGTAGGGTTATTACAGAGGTAGAGTGATTAAAGGAATTCATTTTTGGGTATTTTAATTTTCCACTTTTGGTTGGATCGATTTTCATTTTTTTTTTTTTGGCGAATTTATTCAAAAAAATAATACTTAATAATAATAAAATGAATAGTAATAAATTGATTTGTAAACTTTTCAAATTTTTATCTATTTCGATGATACCTAAATCAATAATTTTTCAGTTTCGACAAAATTGACTTTTACTTATTTATAAAAAAATCGACTTCGAATCGACTTCGTTTGATCTCTTAAAAAAAACTTATAATTTTTGATCGCTAAAAATCGAATTCGAATCGATTTCAATAAGTAAATGGGTCAAGAAAAAATTGATTTCTAATGCCTAATTTTTAAAAAATCAAATAATTTCGACACGCAGACAAAGCGATAACGATAAAAATCAATTTTTAACCAAGTACATATGTTCAAATAAATCAGTAGATAGGTATTTCAAATTATCATTAGTTAATTACTGTATCGATTTTAATGATGTGCTTTCAATTTCGATTCGATTATTTTGAATATACAACAAACATCATTTTGTCGAACGTCGATTTTGATCACATTTAAGCTAAGGAATCAATTTTGATCAAATTTTAGCTAAAGAATCGAGTTTGATCGAATTTCAGAAAAAATTAATTTTTTTAGATTTTTCGATACTTTGCCTAAAAAATCGAAAATCGATTTCAATCAACTTTTTGCCTAAAAAATCGAATCCAATCGACTTTTTGGTAAAAATCATTTTTTCCAGTTTTTTTGCTGCTAAATCGATTTTGATCGAATTTTTTGTAGGAAAAGAAATTTTCATCCACTTATTGCTCAGAATCGATTTTTATCGACTTTTTGCTAAATTACTTAATACGAATTTTAATCCAGTTTTTCTCCAGAACTCCATTTCAATCAAAATTTCCTAAAACGATTCTGATTAAATTTTTGTCAAAATTCTTTTTTACAGATTTTTTTTGCCGAGAATAGATTTTTATTAATTTAATTGTCGGATTTTTTTCAAAAAATCATCATCGATTTTCATCATGAATCAATATCAATCAAATTTTAACAAAAAATCGATATTGATTGAATTTTTCCCAAAAAATTATCGATTTTTTTCTGAACATAGATTCTATCTGAATTTACATAAAAATCGACAATAATGGTCCAATTTTCAGAAAAATCGATTTTCGTTCAATTTTTATAAAAACCGATTTTTGTCGAATTTTCATAAAAATCAATTTCTGTCGAATCATCGGTAAATCTGAGAATATTTCTATTCGTATCTATTATAGATCAATTTCGACTAAAATTTGATGAATAAATAGTAAATAAAATTTTCATACGTTCACAGTACATTAATTCATTTGTTCGATTAGCTCTAAAATCAAGTACAATCATTACTTACCAATAATTAATTTTTCAACAAAATTTCCAAAAAAATTGGATCAAGATTATTTTTCAAATCCAAACTTTCTGAACCAACCATTAAAACCAATTCAAGAATCTACCTATTTTCAAAAAAATCAAAATCGAATTTCACCAATCTCGAGTAATTTACCAACTCATTCAATCAAAAAATTAAAACATCGTATCATTCCAATCAATCTGCTAAAAAGTAACAAATAATCACGTTACACGAGATAATCGATACCTACGTCGACGCGAAAAATTACAATTTCATCAGATGACATTTTTGATAAACCATCGTCGTGCTTAATATCACTTTGGTACACTCAATTAACCCAATTTCATCCACCTGCTTGCTCGTCTTCATCTCCAACCGAATTAAATTTTCCAACTCCCACACAATTCACACCGCAACCTCGCCCATTCTCCTGCTTCGAAAAACCTAGCCTACAAGCCAAAATTATAAATCGCATTTGAATTTATTATATTCATCGAATACATATTCCAATAGCTGTATTCGGCGTGCAACAAACAAGTTTATAGAGTAACAAAATCATAATGCCATGGCACACGCAAATTAACATTGCCCTGAAATGCTACGCAAGCGGAATTAGGGGGTATCAAAATACGCCTTGGCGAACATTTTCCTTGAACTCGTCCACCACTAATACCACTCTCTTTACGTTTACGTCGACAAATCTGCTGTACAGATTCGCTGTTTACCTACGTTTTCAGATATTCGCACAATTGCCAGTTTCGCCGGGTATTATTTCCCAATTACCGCCGGAATTGGGTCTTAGGACTCTTGGAATGTAATTCTAGCAGTAATTGTGCTTTTTAGGTAGGTATATCTTGGAAAATGTATATTTTCTTAGATCGATACGAAAAACATCCAGTTTCCAGTAAAACGTTAACTTAATTACCGCTAATAAAACGCTTCCCTCATCGTACGCGTGTATTTGCGTCTAAATACACGAATGGAAAAGTGTATTTTACTCCAGCCGAGTATTTAACTACACATATTACGAATACCGAGTACAGAGCTCACAATACAGTGGTCACAATGCATGATATGTACATTAAAAACAACAATAACGCCGCTTCCACTAACGTTATACACGCCTACAAAATTAATACACCGTCGTACGTATGTACTACAAACGTACGAATAAAATTAATAGTTGAACACGCTTAGTGAAAGATTTTTTTCAGCTATATTTCGATAATTACTATGTAATTTAGGTATAATAGCTATTTACGTATTTCACTTCCAGTGGATCGACCTAGACTAAGCATCGCGACCTTTGAACGATTCTCAGTATCTAAAGGTAATAAAATCATCATAATATTCCATCATACGATTCGAAATCGTCTTATATTCGTGTAGGTAATACGGGTATATAAATCGAAAATAAATATTTGCTGTTTCTCCCGCATCTCAGGACAAGTCGGGATTTCGTATCTTTGATTTTTTTTCTCCTTCTCTATTCCAAGATTTGTCACCCTACTTACCCCTCATCTGACCAGAAAATAAATGTAAACCCCCCATACGACATTGGAACGACAACACCATCGATTTTTCATCCAAAAATATGAGTTACTGTGAAGGGGCGTTCTCTTGTGACTTTTTTCTGTCGAGTTTCGAATAGTTTATATTTTTTTCGATGGTGAGAATTTTAGAGTTTTTCCCCTTTGCAGGGATTTTAAACGAGGTAATCTTTCAGCTCAATGGAAGGAAATTTATGGTTATTTTTCTTTCTTTTCATACGTGCGACGTCAACAAGTAGACTGTTTTGTTTTATTATTGATATTTTTCAGAAAAAAGGAGCACGTTTTAGGATTTGAAATGGCTACGATTCGTTGTAAATTTTAATTTTGTAAAGTTGTTTTGGTTGGAGTTTTTTCGCGGGTTGTTATGAAATTGTATGGTCGAATTTTTAGCAAATTATTTATTTTGATGGTTTTTTTAATGGTTGCCTGAAAGTTTAAAGTATTTCTTTTCTTTTTTAATGCATATACAATTTTGAATATAACTCCTTCCCATTGAAAAATTCAAGCCTTTCAAAAATTAAAATAATAAAATATGAAATCGTACACAAAATTCAACAGCTTTCCTGTAAGAACTGTGGCAATTGCACTGTTTACTTTCAAAATGAGATAAGTCTACATGATTGTATTCTGTTAAAAAATACGTATACAGTTCATTTTATCATTTTATGAGAAATTCCGATATGGATTCCTTTTATTAAATACAGTCACATAGACTTATCTCGTTTTAAAAATAAATGGTTCGATAAACACAAGATATTATCGCATTTCTAGCTGGTGATTTACTTTTCACAGTAAATTTGTGATAGATACATAAACATATATTCACTACAAAAAAAAAACTTCAAGAGGGAGGGTCAGATCACTCACTTCATTTCTTATTTCGAAAATTAAATCCTATTATAAATATCAATTATAAAATTTTTTCAAAAATGGAATAATTTTAAAATACTTGGTAGAAATTTTCAATTTTCTTGAATTGGAAATTTTTCCAGCAGGTGCGAAACAAAGTTCAATTTACTTAATCCTGCCATTAAATTTCTTCAAAATTTATTTCATCAGTTCAACTTAGAAAAGAAGGTGCGTAAACAAAATTATGTATGCAATGCTATGCATGTACTTTTCGGTCAAAAGAAAAAAATTTTTAAAAAAATTGTATGAAAAATTGAATTTTTGTTGCAATTAAAAAAACAGATTATGATTTCTTCACATTAAAAAACAGTAATCAGTAAAAAAAAATCAGTTTACAGAAATCAGCAAAAAACATTTTTGCGAAAACTGTTGGAAATTAATGAAAAATTCTTTCAAAAACAACGAAAATCATCAGGAAAATCAATAAAAGTACAGAAAAAAAATCAAAAAAGTGGAAAAAAATTGCAGTCGTTTCGTCAAAAAATCACTCAGAAACCAATCAAAAATTATTAAACCTAGTTAAAATTACACAACAATTATAAAAAATGAATTTAAAAATATACGATAAATAATCAGTGAAAAAGCACTTGAAAAATTAATGAAAATCATCATTCAAGATTGGTAAAAACTTTCAAAATCACTTCAAATATGAAGAAAATCACTAAAATTGGTGAAAAATCACAATTTTAGTGAAGATAACTCAAAATTAGTAAACATCACTAAAATTGGCCCAAAATCACTAAAATTAGTAAAAAAAAACACAATATTAGTAAAGATCACTCAACATGAGTGAAAAGCACTAAAATTGGCTGAAAATCACTAGTATTAGTGAAAAAAACAATGTTAATGAAGACTACGCAAAATGAGTGAAAATCACTCAAACTCTGGCCAAAAATCACAATTTTAGTGAAGATCACTCAAAATTAGTAAACATCACTAAAATTGGCCAAAATCACTAAAATTAGTGAAAATCACTCAAACTCTGACTAAAAATCACTGGAATCGGTAAAAAATCACCATTTTAGTGAAGATCACTCGAAATTAGTTAACATCACTAAAATTGGCCAAAATCACTAAAATGAGTAAAAACCACAATATTAGTAAAGATCACTCAACATGAGTGAAAAGCACTAAAATTGGCTGAAAATCATTAGAATTAGTGAAAATCACTCAAACTTTGACTAAAAATCACTGGAATCGGTAAAAAATCACAATTTTAGTGAAGATCACTCAAAATTAGTTAACATCACTAAAATTGGCCAAAATCACTAAAATGAGTGAAAACCACAATATTAGTAAAGATCACTCAACATGAGTGAAAAGCACTAAAATTGGCTGAAAATCACTAGAATTAGTGAAAATGACTTGAAATAGCAAAAATTACTAAAATGAGTAAAAATGCCGAAAAATCGAAAAATTTACTCAAAATTGATGAAATTGTTAAAAACTAGCAAACTTCTTGAAAAAATCAATGAATCCACTTTTGAACTAAATCAATAAAACATCACTAAAAACAGTGAAAATTTCTAAAAATCAAGTATAATTTACCGAACACTTTTGTTGAAAATCGGCGAACATTTCCAAAAAAAAAAAAGGTAATCGCAGAAAATCAATACCATCTACCGAAAAATCAGAGAATTTCACTGAATTTCCTGCGCTGCGATTTTGAACCTTCATCACTGATTTTTATAGATAATATTGAGTGAATACTCATTTGCCTGAAAGTTTAAAGTATTTCTTTTCTTTTTTAATGCATATACAATTTTGAATATAACTCCTTCCCATTGAAAAATTCAAGCCTTTCAAAAATTAAAATAATAAAATATGAAATCGTACACAAAATTCAACAGCTTTCCTGTAAGAACTGTGGCAATTGCACTGTTTACTTTCAAAATGAGATAAGTCTACATGATTGTATTCTGTTAAAAAATACGTATACAGTTCATTTTATCATTTTATGAGAAATTCCGATATGGATTCCTTTTATTAAATACAGTCACATAGACTTATCTCGTTTTAAAAATAAATGGTTCGATAAACACAAGATATTATCGCATTTCTAGCTGGTGATTTACTTTTCACAGTAAATTTGTGATAGATACATAAACATATATTCACTACAAAAAAAAAACTTCAAGAGGGAGGGTCAGATCACTCACTTCATTTCTTATTTCGAAAATTAAATCCTATTATAAATATCAATTATAAAATTTTTTCAAAAATGGAATAATTTTAAAATACTTGGTAGAAATTTTCAATTTTCTTGAATTGGAAATTTTTCCAGCAGGTGCGAAACAAAGTTCAATTTACTTAATCCTGCCATTAAATTTCTTCAAAATTTATTTCATCAGTTCAACTTAGAAAAGAAGGTGCGTAAACAAAATTATGTATGCAATGCTATGCATGTACTTTTCGGTCAAAAGAAAAAAATTTTTAAAAAAATTGTATGAAAAATTGAATTTTTGTTGCAATTAAAAAACAGATTATGATTTCTTCACATTAAAAAACAGTAATCAGTAAAAAAATCAGTTTACAGAAATCAGCAAAAAACATTTTTGCGAAAACTGTTGGAAATTAATGAAAAATTCTTTCAAAAACAACGAAAATCATCAGGAAAATCAATAAAAGTACAGAAAAAAATCAAAAAAGTGGAAAAAATTGCAGTCGTTTCGTCAAAAAATCACTCAGAAACCAATCAAAAATTATTAAACCTAGTTAAAATTACACAACAATTATAAAAAATGAATTTAAAAATATACGATAAATAATCAGTGAAAAAGCACTTGAAAAATTAATGAAAATCATCATTCAAGATTGGTAAAAACTTTCAAAATCACTTCAAATATGAAGAAAATCACTAAAATTGGTGAAAAATCACAATTTTAGTGAAGATAACTCAAAATTAGTAAACATCACTAAAATTGGCCCAAAATCACTAAAATTAGTAAAAAAAAACACAATATTAGTAAAGATCACTCAACATGAGTGAAAAGCACTAAAATTGGCTGAAAATCACTAGTATTAGTGAAAAAAACAATGTTAATGAAGACTACGCAAAATGAGTGAAAATCACTCAAACTCTGGCCAAAAATCACAATTTTAGTGAAGATCACTCAAAATTAGTAAACATCACTAAAATTGGCCAAAATCACTAAAATTAGTGAAAATCACTCAAACTCTGACTAAAAATCACTGGAATCGGTAAAAAATCACCATTTTAGTGAAGATCACTCGAAATTAGTTAACATCACTAAAATTGGCCAAAATCACTAAAATGAGTAAAAACCACAATATTAGTAAAGATCACTCAACATGAGTGAAAAGCACTAAAATTGGCTGAAAATCATTAGAATTAGTGAAAATCACTCAAACTTTGACTAAAAATCACTGGAATCGGTAAAAAATCACAATTTTAGTGAAGATCACTCAAAATTAGTTAACATCACTAAAATTGGCCAAAATCACTAAAATGAGTGAAAACCACAATATTAGTAAAGATCACTCAACATGAGTGAAAAGCACTAAAATTGGCTGAAAATCACTAGAATTAGTGAAAATGACTTGAAATAGCAAAAATTACTAAAATGAGTAAAAATGCCGAAAAATCGAAAAATTTACTCAAAATTGATGAAATTGTTAAAAACTAGCAAACTTCTTGAAAAAATCAATGAATCCACTTTTGAACTAAATCAATAAAACATCACTAAAAACAGTGAAAATTTCTAAAAATCAAGTATAATTTACCGAACACTTTTGTTGAAAATCGGCGAACATTTCCAAAAAAAAAAAAGGTAATCGCAGAAAATCAATACCATCTACCGAAAAATCAGAGAATTTCACTGAATTTCCTGCGCTGCGATTTTGAACCTTCATCACTGATTTTTATAGATAATATTGAGTGAATACTCATTAAGATTTAGATTTAGAATAGAAAAAATAATCGGTGAGAAATTTGCACCAAACGAAAATCAATTTCCCTCGTGAAATCCTTCCCAAAAGGAATTCGAGTTCAACCAGTTCAACCCACTTTGATAAAAATCACCCTCATCAAACCATTTCCTCACACCGATAAGCTTCTGCATTACATAAGTGATGCATCGAACCCATAGAACCCACGGGTGTGATTTTTACGCTCGGACACGTCCATCCATTGTAGCTCATCGTGGCGTGAATTTCGCCCGTCCATTCGGCCCATTTTTTTTTTCAGCTCCGAACCAAACGTACAAGGCAAGGCGACGCGACGCAGCCTGGTGTTTCTCGTTTCATTACGTATACGACGTATAGAGACGGGTATATTACATACCGTTGGTCGTGAATTAATTGAAAAATGACCAACATCTTGGCACCGATGACGAGGGGAGCGAGTTCGTGACGTCTTGGTCGAATGACGATGCGCTTTTTAGTCTAATTTGTTGTACACTACGTATAGCGTTACGGTACACTACAATTCCATCAGTTCAGCTGCGCCTTTTCCTTATACGTATACATTATCGCGTACTATGTACCTCTATTTACCTTATAAACATTCGATAATTCAACATCAAAATGAGCTACTACATAGTTTACACTTCTACAGAGACATATAGTAAATAATACCCACACAAGTACACAAGAACTTCAAATACAATACGAATAGGTGCGTTGAAAAGAGACGTATTCTTATAATGAAAGAAAACAAATTCGTAGTACTATTGCCTCTTTAAATATATTCGAGTAGATATCAATAGAGATTGCTCGAATGCTCGACGAAGGTAATTTGTTTTCTTTTTTCAACTCGAAAATCATGCACAAAAATTACCCAAGTACAAGTATACGAAAGAACGTTATAGCATCAAAATTTACCAAATTATCGAGCTTGCGAGTTACGACCCCGGTAGGTACGTATCTCTACCTGCCTACCTACACAGACACACCACGTAGGTACGGTTAGGTACATCGTACCTCGTATACGATAAAAAGCCAAACCTGAACTGGTTTTTTTACGAATAATTTTTTTTCTCTCTTTGTTGGTCTCCTCGTCTCTCGTACATAACGTCGCCCCGAAGTTCTAATCAGGAAATAATTTAAAACCAGTTTATATAGGTATAAATGACGACGCGGTAACCGCTGCTACGGTAGCGTCGTAGCAGCGGCGGCGACAGAGGCAGCTCAGCGTCGCGCGTGGTTCAATTTTTCGTCGTGTAAACGCGTCTTGAATTATATTTTGGCGATTTGTTTGAAAAATGAAGAGTTGATGTATTAGATCAGATCGAAAACGTAATATCTCGAAAATGGAAAAAAGAAGTGAATCAATCAAAAAAGTCGAAAATCGTCAAAAATTACATTAAAAATTGAAAAAATGACAGTGAAGAGAAGGGGAAAACGGAAAATATCATAATTTCAAAAGAATTCACTAAAAGAATAAAACAAATTCAAAAGTTATGTACTTAATCAGATTCCCCCGAAAATTATGAAACAAAATGCAATGACTCACTTATTTATCATTCCTTATTCAAACGATGAAAGTTCTATTCGTAAACTCACCTAAAACAAAAAAACACAAAAATCATTCATTAAGTAGCTGAAATAAGCAAATCTTATACAAATAAATTTTTTTTTAACTTTGTATTATAATATAAAAAAATTCATTATTTCCTAATTTTTTTCAACATTTTAAAATACTCTTTATTTTTTAAATATTTTGATACGCTTTTCAAAATTTCACTTCCTCCCCCACGCGGCACTAAGGCATACCTACATAAAAAATATCGTGACCAATAAATTTAGAGCTTCGTAAGCTGACTTTAACAAAAAAAATTCAGAAATTAAAATAATAAATTGAACATCACTCAAAAATGCCTACCAGTTTCATTGAAGGAGGAGGAGGAGAGGGGGGTAATGCTGAAAATTTTCAGGAAACAAGTCAGAAGAGGCCATTAACAAAAATGAAACTTTGTTACAATACAGCGAAGTCCAATGAGTAAACTAAAAAATTTCAGCTTTTCAAGCCTTTTTTGATTTTTTAAAAAGGAAGTTAGCGTGGTTGTCAAGTCAATCAAAAACCGGATAAAACCGGGGTTTCTCTTCGCAATTTCTTTAGTAGAATGAAATTCGAACATATTCCCCGTCACTTTACCTCTTCACTGCCTTATTTCGGATTAAAATTTGATTCAATTGAGGAGTTTGGATTTCTACCCTTCCCCCACTACTTTCTCAATAATGGAACAAAACTAAAACTTGTTCTTCAAAAATTTGCATTTTGGTTCGGAAATAAGGCCAATTCATATCTGTTGAGAATTCTCAATTTTACCACTCCCTCTCCCTCCCTCCCTCCCTCTCTACCCAGAAAAAATTGCAATTTCAGGTAGTGAAATCAGTTTGCAATGGAAAATTAAAAAATCTGCATTTTGAGAGGAAAAACATAACAATTTATATCAGATGAACATTTTAAATATCACCCTCTCCCCTTCCCTTCTCTTCCGACACCAATTGAAATTACGATTTCTAATGGAAAAAAAAGTTTTTTTTTCAGATACTTCAAAGAATTTATACATTTCCACTCAAAAAATAATAATAATAAAAAAATCAATTTCTCTGTTGAAGAAAAAAATTTCACATCTGTTGAGATGTTGAGAATTTTCGATTGTTTTCTTCAATCTTTCCCTGCACCTGAAGAAAACCCAACAATTTCAGGAAAAAATTATGATTATATTCGGAAATTGAAACAAAATTGCATTTTGAGTCAAAAATATCCAAAAGATAACAATCTTGCCTTTACCCTTCATTAACAAAATTGCAGTTCATTCTGATAAAAAATAAAAAAAAAAGTAAAAGATTGGAGAAAATGATGTTTTCTTAAAATATAAAAATGCATTTTGAAAAATCTCAGTTTGAAAAACGAATTTTAAATTTTGATTCCCCTCTTTTTTCTCTTCTTTCACGACAAAACACCGATTTATGGATACCTCTGGAAGAATTGTAGCAATTTTTTAATCCATCAAAACTGTAATTACGACCGAAAAATTTTCAACTCAGAGTCAAATTTTTATCAAAAAAACAATTTCGATTTGAAAATCAACAAAATTTTCATTCTTTGGGAATTCAGACCCCTCCCCTCGCGCCCTTGAAATCCAATTTTCATCAGAATATTGGCAGAAATTATCATATTATATTTGAAAAATTCAGACTGCATTTTTGATTTTAAAAAATCTGAAAAAAAATTCATTTGAATTGAAAATTTACAATGAAATAACACTCCTATTGAACAATAAAATTACACAGAAAAATTTCCAAAAATGAATGATTGATGATCTCTTTCCTCAAAAACTTTAAAGTTGACAGTCTGTTTGGGTGAGAATTTTTGTATCAAAAAGGTATTAAAGACAAGTACTGATTTCTTGAAAAAATTGAATTTTTAATGGAAAATATCAGATCCATAACAAATTTAACTGATGCTAAATTCTCCACTAAATTTTTGAAAAATATTAAAGCAATCGAGTTTCACAAGTGGGGGAAAGGCGAGGAAAGATTGCAAGGCTAAATTTTTTGTCGAAAACACTCGAATATAAACATTTTCATCCGAATTTTCTAAAGAAGCAGACCCCTTCTGTCAGCTAATCAGCCAATCAGATTGTAATTTTAGGAGAAAAAAATTTGATTTGCGCCAACAACTTTGAAAAAATAAAGAATGATCAGGTTTATTAAAAATTAAAAAAAACTTTTCAAGTGATCAAAAAAAAAAATGAGAAATTCAAAAAAATTCAGCGCGTATTTCAAATTTTGAGCTAATTGCCTTTCTCAATTCTTGTGTTCTCCACAAAGAAAGATTCGATCATAGATGGCTTCCAATTCGAGCAAATAAACTTCACCCTCTCCTCTCGCCACTTCTACCAACCCTGTAAACTTCTCCAATAGACCTACATTTCGGACGGAAATTCGACCAAAAATTTCACCAACCACGACCTTTCAGCTCGTTCGACGAGTAAATAATACAGCTAATCGAAATATCGACAACGCCTTCCATTTGTGTTTTTCACTCGCGATACGACGCTTTTAGACGACCCAAAGCTTTTGCAAAAACTTTCCACCGCGAAAAGTTCAATTAAAACTTCAAAAGATACCGCGAAGAATCGAAAGAATGACACAATATACACCATCGAGCTCGTAGTCGAAGAGCTCGATACGATATTTTTTTTCTCATTTCTCCAGCACGGAATAAAATTTTTCTCAATTACGTTTCACGACAATATCGTATTTAATTTCACGCTATGTATCGTGTACCTAGCTACTCTTTCCAGTCCTATTTCATTTACTACTAGTACGCGATGACCTACATACACACATCTGTACGCACCAATATTCAGTACGAGCCTCTGGCGTCGTAGGTGGTGTTCAGAATACGGACCAATTTTGATTTTAAAACGTTCTCTTTACGTATCACGCTGGGTCAAGACTTAAAATTAATTCATAATTGAATCGTCGCCGCTGTAACCATTCTTCTTCTTCATTCCGTTTACTTTATTTTATCGCGTAAGGTTTTTTTTCACTCTCGGTGCGTCGAATCGTCCTAACGACGCGGAGTCAATTTCCATCAATTAAAAAGTCGAATTTTTTTAATATCGGTATTTTTTCGTCGGTTATTAATGTATTCTGGCATCGAAACGACGGTAAATCGCAGAACCAGGAGTAGCTGAAACCCTGACAAAGTAAGGTCAACCGATGTTTATATATAAAGGTAAAAGTACCTGTTGCGTGTTGCGAGCAGCATATAGCACGATCGATTCGAGCATTCCAAACTATCGTACCTAGCTACCTACGTATTTAACAAATGCGAATCCTGCTCAACCCCTTACGCCGTTTCGTTTCTTCTTATTTTTAAATAAATTTCAAAGCATTAGGAACCCAGGAGTGCTGTAGAAGTCTTAACCCTTCGACTATTCCCTTTCTCGATACCGATTCCGACAACGGAAGAAGAATTTGATCGTTTATGAGAAAATATTGTAGCGGTAGGTGAAGGTACGATGGGGATTGAATCTTGCGGTTTCTTCGCGTATTCGTAGATTATTTATTTGAGTAATAACTCGATTATCAGGATTAATCGACTGGAAGTAAAATTCCAAATAAAGAACCCAAGAAAATTTTCATTCGTTTCTGAAATATTATATAATTGAGGAAGGAAGCCAAGGGATTGGTGGAGAGGGACTAATTTCAGAGTACTTTGGATAATTTTTACAAATTAAAAAAAAAATTCATTTCTCAGAAATTTGAATCATCAGTATTTAGGCATCAAACAAAATCACTCGATCATACCTATTTTATATTGAATTTTTTTTTTGAAAAGTCCAATTCAGATCTATATCGACCATAATCCATTAATCAGAAAATCGATCAATTTTTATCGACCAATTGCTCAATTTTTTCTATACCTAGAATACGAAACAGACCCATTTTTAATTACCTATCAAACAAAACGAAAATATCTATCGCTTTCAAAACACGTCGAAAATTTTAGGAACCATTTGAACAAAATCTTCGGCGACTATCGACCAAGAAACAGTAAATTTGCCCGTCTTGATTGTTCTAAAAGTCATTTACATTATTTTTTCAGTTCATTCGTCGAATTGTAAGTAATTGATTGACTATTTTTAAAAGTGTTGATTTTCGATTCCATTCAAGGTCCATAAATAATCGAATAATCGTTTTTTTTTTATTCAAATCGACAGGCTTTAACATTAATCACTTCATTGGAAACTGAACCAAAGCGTGCGATACAATCCTATTTTCGATATTCAATGTTGAATGTTGAATTGAAAATGATGAGGGAAGGAGAGGGCGTGTGAAAGAACAAAAAACTTGTGTAAAGAGGTTTCGTAATGGTTTTTTAAAAAAATTTCTCAACTGCTTCGTAATTTATATGCAAATTAGTACGGTATCCATAGAATTTGAAATTTTTCTGAAAATTTTCCTAGTTTTGAAGATTGATTTATTTTCAACTGGGAAGAACTATGGCAGCATTGTAAGTTGGTGAGGAAAGGGGAGAGAAGCGGAGAGAAAAAATTGGTACGTAAAATACTCTGAATTTGAAAAATTGAAGTTTGAATCTTTTTCGCGATTGTGTTTCCAATTTACAAAGAGCTTTGAATCGAAAAATTTTACAATTTCTGAAAATTTTTCAGTTTGTCACATAGATACGAATTTTTGCAAAAACTTTTTTTTTCAAACCCCAATAGAAAACATACTCATTTCGAAAATTTAGTGGTCAGAAAATATAATTTGCGAATTTTGATCTTTTTTTTTTGACTAATTTTACAACTTTTTCGATTTTACAGACTGGAAAACTGAAGTCATCGTTCTACACTTTTTTTTCGGAAATGGAATGGGGAAGGGGTAGTAAGAAAAACTGTAGCTGGATTTCAAAATGATCTTGAAAATTTCTCCACTCTCACTGCTTATTCTTAGCTCTTTTCACTGAACCAAAAAATTGAAAAAATCAAAAATGAGTTTATTCAGTTTTTAGAAATTTTTACCAGAAGATTTCATGGGAACCCATTTCTCAAATGATCCTTCAAAAATATCACAGGTATTCAAAAAAAAATCCTTGTACAAAATATTTAGTGAAAATTTTTTAAAAGCTTCTTGAAATGATGTCAATATGAATGTTTCAACCCATAAAAATCATACGTGAAGAATGAAGATTTCTCATCCAGAACATTTCATCATTTTCAAGAGTCGAAAATATTATCACAAATATCATCTTTCCAGAAAAATTTTCAATTTTTGGCTGAATATTTGGAAAAAAATTTCAGGGACCTCTGAAAAATAGGTGTCAGAGATGATTCTCGTGATAACACACACATTACATCTATTTTCAATTTTTTTAAATTGTACTCAAATTATACGATACGGTGGGGGAGGGAGGGAGGGAGGAAGAGTGATGAAAGTAGAGGGGGAATGAAGTAGGTGTGGCGAGGCCAGGCGAGATAAGGTGAGGTGTGAAGGAATGCAATTGAAAAATTCCTCCCTTCCCTTTCAAAAAAAAATAATAATTTTGAAAATTTTTCAAACCGAATAATTTTTTTGCTAAGACTGCAAATTATCCTCATTGGGGAGGAGAGAAATAGTCCCTTGTTGTGAGGTAATGTCAAAATCCTGCGAAAAAAAATTTAGGTGACTAATTTGAACTCTCAAGTAATAAAATTGAGTTCAAAATCCTTTAAAAAATTCAAGGAATCAAATTTTTCAATTTTATAGTTGATAGTTGGAAATTACAGCAAAATATATCCCAATAATCTAATTCATTTCTCCGCATCCAATCCACGAATTGAACCGTCTCGATAACTTCGTTAAATAAAATTCCAAAATTTCACCCAACTTCATCCAAAAACCATAATTTCAAATTCAAAGCGAATGAAAAAAGGTAAAAACCAATCTTCGTCTTCTCATCATAACACTTTCAATTGGCACTCGAATGAGCTCAAATCAAGTAATCTTTTTTCAGCCCCCATCCGCCATTTCTTCACACGTGCGCTCAACCCGAAGGTAAAATTCGTTCGTTACACCCGCCATAAAGTAAACAACCATTTCGCCATTGTCTCTAAACCATAAGCGCGCAAAGGTCAATACCCTAATTAGGAAGCTAAATTGATCTATACGCGAATGTAATTCGACGCGATCGCGTGGAACTCGAAGAGAAAAAAATTCCCCAAGAATGGTACAAAACTCGTGCAAATGGAGCACTTGACAGAAATAATGGTCAATTTTTTACCCCCGTAGAGTCGTAGAATAAAAAAAAAAAGAGAACGAGTCGATTCGTAATTCTTTCTAGAATCTACCTTTGCGCCATTTGAGAAAATAAGAAAAAGCTCGATGAAGGGAAGGGTAAGGAGAGAGGTACAAATCCCAACCCTTTCGTAGTAAATTTTCAACTTCCAACGGTGTATTTATATGTTACAAAATGCAGCGAGTTTTCTCATACATAAATAACCTCGTCGAGCTAATTTTAAAAATTGCACTCAGACATGCATACGACTGAGCGAAAACGTAACCTTTGGTTTATTGAAAATGTCACTCGAATGCATCGAGCCTTTTCCTTTACCTGTACACGCAAATATACGAGTTAGTTCCAGACAAGAGGTAAATCGTCGAATATTCAACAAATTCGATTCGCCGCCATTCCTAATTGCGCGTCAACTTTGAACCTGCACGTGCCATAGAAAATCTTGCCCTAGACCAACCCTGTGATAAGCGGCAACGTCTGTAAAACGTACCTCCCCACGATGGGGTTATTTGCCTTTGAAAAAACAAAGACTATCTCGAATCCGGGTATAAATTCCTCCACAGGCGAGTCGATAAAATAAGGAACCCCCCAACAAGGATGAAGACTCTGGAGAGGTAAAATTTCAACGTATTCGAATTTCCATCTCGAGTCAACTTTTTGCAATGTACAGGACGCGGAAGCTGCGAAGAAAATTTCAACTATTCGACGGAAATCGATACTTCTCTTTGGAATTATGTTCAAATGCAAACGTATTTTCCAGCTGTGTAGTGCACAACCAACATTATGAAATAGTAGCTTCAAATGGATACCTTTATTAATTGAATACAACCAATAATAAACGTATTTGAATATTAATCTCGGTCGAGCTCGAGATACGAATACACGATCGACATTTTGCAACGCAAATTTCATTTCGGATTGGTGCAACAACCGAGGTCATTCACCTTGTCGTAGAAGAGTCTTGGTTGCGCTGTTGCCTGCGTTGTAGTGCATATACCAAGTCGAATATCGCCCGCGTGTTTCTTTATGCTTTTTTTTTTTCGAGGGCGCCTCTACCAACCCTTTTCTAATTCCACTCTTCCGTAATTCGACTAGCTATATTGTTCGTTAGAGCTGTAAACACCGCGAAATTAAATTTCCCGTGTTTGGACGTCCCCTATGTTCGTGAGAGTATCTTCTGATCCTGCATGATGTTTTAAAAACTGTATTTTTTCGCAATTGGGACTATTATAAGGATTCCTTAAAAAAATGAGATTTTGCTTTCTCGATTTATTCAATTACGTATCTCTCTCGAAATAACTATTGGCGGGAAAATATTGAAAAATTGAGGTTACATTTACTGTTTTTCGTCTCTCCCCTTCCCTCATATTTAACAAAAAAAAAAAAAAGAATCACGTATAAGTGAATTCATTTTTCAAAATGAGAACTGAAAATTATGTGATTTCATTTGATTCGCGTATTTTTCCATCTTGACAAAATTTTCAATTTTTTTTCGAAAAGAAAATCCATTTTAAAGGGTACCCCCGGATAAGATAGGCGAATCGGCCTAAGAGCTACTTTTTGAAATTGACCCCCGGACATTATTAGGGACCCCAAAAAATGATTTTAGGAAATTTTTTCAACTCCTCAACTCGCCCCCCTTTACCCCCACCCCCCAAAATAGCGAATTTTCGTCAAAAAATCATATCTCCGAACCTAATGGACCAAAAATTCTGAAATTCATGTGGTGTATACAGGGAGTGGTGACCAATATTTGAGAATTTTTTCAGATTTTTTTTGCACCGCCTTCTAGCCAAAATTCCACTTTGAAACTTTAAAATCGCCATAACTCTGAAACTAAAAAACATACATTTTTTCTTTTTGGCACAAATATAGTCCTACCATGGTACAATATAATGATATTTTTTTCAGATTTTTCGAGTTGGTAGAACAGACCTAAAAATGCGATTTACTGTTCAAAACCACCAATTTCGCCATTTACGCAACGAAAAATTCTGAAATTATTTATGTGGTGTATACGGGAAGTGGTGACCAATTTTTTAAAAAATTTTCAGAATTTTTTTTTGCAGTGCATTCTAGCCAAAACCCCACCCTCAAACTTTTAAAATTGCTCGAATTCCAAAATTAACAGGCAAACATTTGTTCTACTTTTTGAAACTGACCATCGGACATAATTAAGAACACCAAAAAAGTCTTGGGTGCATCTCCCACCTTTCACTTCACCCCCCCCCCCCATACCGGATTTCGTCTAAAAATCTCATCTTTCATCTTGGTACTTAATGAACCGAAATTTTGATATTTTTCCATGGTGTATAATGTATATGCGAGGAATGGTAACCAACCATAGTTTGAGAATTTTTTCGGCTTTTTTGCGTTGCGTTTTAGCCAAAACCTCACATAACGATTTTATAATTGCTCTACTTTCAAAACTAAAAAACATACCTACCTTTAATTTTCGCTCCTTTCCGGAATTTCATACTCTGAAACCTTAAAATTGAGTGAAAATCCACCCGAAATCCCAAAAATTCATAATGATCAAATGAAAAATGTAGTTAATAGCCCATACAAGCGAATAAAACCCTCATTTCTATCAGTATCGCACCGCTAATTTTCATAGCTCGCATTTTGAAAACTTGGTTTTGCATATACCTAAGGTCGGTTTGGTTCACCGTGGTCACATTGCCCAATTTTTATTTTTCAGATTCTCATCTTGGGAAAAACAGACGAAAAAAAATGCACTTTTCTGTTTAAAAATAACCATTTCGTTACTCATACAAACGAAAATGCATACCGTGCAGGTTCAGGAAAGTATCTAAAGTCGGAAAACATACTTAATTTTTCGCTAGAGCTAAAAATATGAAAAATGGGCGATTAATTCTCTTTTTTTGCATTATTAAGCAGTTCAGACCTCTATGATGCTTTAAACATGTTTTTCTCGTTTTTTTGTTTTTTTTTTGAAAGTCATGATTTTCTCATTTTCAAATACCTCTATCTCACCGAAAAATTGACCTAGGATGCTCACACAAGTCTTAAAATGTACCTCATAGCCTTCTCTCTCATTTAGTCAAAAAACTCATTTTTGAAAAATCCGACTTTAAGTACCTTTTCCCCGCGCCATACATAAATTTTAATATTTATATGGTGAAAACAGAGGGGTAACAAACTATTGAAAATGTTTTCAATGTTTTTTGTGGTGTATTCCAGCCGAAAAACCAAAAAACGCTTGCCTTTTAAACTTTGAATTTCTCCAGATATACATTCGTTCTTTTTAGTTGTTGTTTAAGAGTGTGTTTTTGGCAAGAATGCATTGCAAAAAACATCTGAAAGAATTCTCAAAAGTTTGTTCCTCTCTCTGTGTCCCTGTTCAAAGGGTGAATTTTGACTCAATTTTAAGGCTTCAGATTATAAAATTCCGGGAAGAAGCTGAATTGAAATTTTGACACCTAATGTCGATTGTCTGACACGGTCACATATTGTCCCAGCTAAACCATATTTGCACACAAAAAAAAAGTCGGTATGTATTTTAGTTTTGAAAGTAGAGCAATTATAAAATCGTTATGTGAGGTTTTGGCTAAAACGCAGCGCAAAAAAGGCCGAAAAAATTCTCAAACTATGGTTGGTTACCATTCCTCGCATATACATTATACACCATGGAAAAATATCAAAATTTCGGTTCATTAAGTACCAAGATGAGATTTTTAGACGAAATCCGGTATTCGGGGGGGGGGGGAGGTGAAGTGAAAGGTGGGAGATGCACCCAAGACTTTTTTGGTGTTCTTAATTATGTCCGATGGTCAGTTTCAAAAAGTAGAACAAATGTTTGCCTGTTAATTTTGGAATTCGAGCAATTTTAAAAGTTTGAGGGTGGGGTTTTGGCTAGAATGCACTGCAAAAAAAAATTCTGAAAATTTTTTAAAAAATTGGTCACCACTTCCCGTATACACCACATAAATAATTTCAGAATTTTTCGTTGCGTAAATGGCGAAATTGGTGGTTTTGAACAGTAAATCGCATTTTTAGGTCTGTTCTACCAACTCGAAAAATCTGAAAAAAATATCATTATATTGTACCATGGTAGGACTATATTTGTGCCAAAAAGAAAAAATGTATGTTTTTTAGTTTCAGAGTTATGGCGATTTTAAAGTTTCAAAGTGGAATTTTGGCTAGAAGGCGGTGCAAAAAAAATCTGAAAAAATTCTCAAATATTGGTCACCACTCCCTGTATACACCACATGAATTTCAGAATTTTTGGTCCATTAGGTTCGGAGATATGATTTTTTGACGAAAATTCGCTATTTTGGGGGGTGGGGGTAAAGGGGGGCGAGTTGAGGAGTTGAAAAAATTTCCTAAAATCATTTTTTGGGGTCCCTAATAATGTCCGGGGGTCAATTTCAAAAAGTAGCTCTTAGGCCGATTCGCCTATCTTATCCGGGGGTACCCTTTGTGGAACCTGCTTCTGAGTTGAAAATTTCAACATGGATATGTTATACAACAGAGAGAAGACAGAGGGGAAAAAAAGAGTTCAATTTTACAATCTACAAAAATTTATGGAAAATTAAAGAATCAAAAATACCAAAAAAAAGATCAGATAAAAAAAGTGTTTCATGAAGTCCTTAAAATTCTAGAAATCAAAATCAAACAAAATCGAAAAATTGAAGTAGTTTTTCAAATCTGAAAAAAAATCATTTTAAATATGTACCTAAAATCTTAAATTTTACCTTGTTTTTAAATTTTGGAAATTTTACTTTCAATCTAAAAGAATATCCATGATTTTAAAACTTCCATCTAAAAGAAGAATTTTTGTTTTTCACGTTCGTCTTTTATTCTCATTTTTTAATTAAAAATGTAAATTTTATTTGAAATGAAAAATTTGAAGAATTTTAAAAAGTGGCGGATTTTTTATTCTTCGACTAAATATTCAGATATTTATAATTTTTTCTGGCCTTCAAATTTGGCTCGCTCTCTTGACGATTCAAAAACAATAACATTGAAAAAGCAATTCTAAAACATTGAGGCAATTGTTCCCATTTTTCCCACTTAAATATCTACAAATCTTTATAATTTTTTGTTCATAAGAAAATTACTAGTTTTTTGAAGATTTTCCTTTCTCTCTCCCCTCCCCCACTTCTCCACGACAAAATTATTAATTTTCAAAATAAGTACATATGAAAGAATTTCAAAAATGTAAAAATCCATCATTTGCAGAATTTGAAATAAAAAATTGAATCATTTCTTAAAAACCTGGCATAAGAATAATTATATAAGAATACAAAAAAATACCAGGATTTTCAAACTTGGAAATTATCCATTTCATAATTCCATTTTACAGGAAGGTATTGTACTATTAATTTAAAAATATCATTTTTTGGGAGGATGACGATATTTCAAAATTTCATTTTTAAAAAATCTAAAACTAAACAAAAAAATCGTTTTTTTTTTCAATTTTAAAGAGTAATTTATCCATTGGTTTTTCTACCGGATTTTTCATCTTTTTTAAAAAAATATATATATTGTCAACATTGAAACTTTTGTTAAATGGGAGGGATTTTGGTTATTTGATTTAGAAAAACTCGTGAAAATTGAAGATTCTGAAAAAGAAAATCGTTCAAAACCCTAAGTTCACAAGATGAAAGAGTGTTTGATTTTTTTTTACAGTAGTGTCGTTTCAAGGCAAAAGCTTTCAAATATGTTTTAAATATGACTTTACATTAAAAAAAAATAAAAAATGAAAAATGTTTTAGTGTTATGTAAATAATTGGAACAATTTTACAATTTCATAAAAAACGAACATGGCACAATCAACGAGTAACACACAAAATGGCATTCAAATAATGGAAAAAAATTATTGTTTTTAACAAAAAACCTATAGCAGGACTTTTAGTACGACCTCCTCATAATAGTTACTAAAAAATAATTGAATAAATGCATCTCCCCCTCCCCCCACAAGAAAATCAAAAACTCATGTTGGAAGGGCAAATTTTTTCTGCTTCAAAATATTTAATTAGTTTGAAATGCAAGAGAAGAATTTTTACCATAATTTTAAAAAAAATTACGCAAACTTACTGAGCCTGAGTGAATACGAGGACGGATTTTTTCTTTCAAAAAAAGGGCATCTAAAATTGTTTTGACTTCCTTAAAAACGATATCCATGGGCTCTTTTCCCGATTTCTTTCCAAAAAATCAATTTTTTGTTTTGAAAATTGCTATCGAGATCGTTACAAGTCCTTTGATAAAATGAGAAGAACAATTTTTTCCACTAGAAAATATCAATTGTCTAGGCTGGCAAGGAAGAAGCCATCATTTTGAAAATAAATCTCTGTACAATTTCAATAAACTAAAAAAAATCGGATCATATCAGCAGATTAGCAATTTTGAAATCAAAAAAATTATTCCAAGTCTTTGAAATTGCAACAAAAAATCATTATTTCAGTTTTCAAAATATTTTCCAACGTTTTTTCCAAGTTCTACCGAATGTTAATAGGCCACAGATTGTAAAAATTTGGTCTTGGGGAGAACCGTAGGTGAGAATGAGAAATGTTCCTCTAAAACACACAAAAAAAGGAAAAAAAAATCACATTCCAGTTTCTTTCTTCCAATTCTATTTTAGCATTCGCGATGGGGTTTGCAAAAAAAAAAACTTCTCAAACGAGGGAATTTTTCAAGAAAATAAATTTCCGGACTCGAGAGTCCTCTAAGAAATTATTACGATTGAATTACCCATCGTAGATCGAACAACATCTCACATAGATGAAAAATCAATCGTAAAACAGCTTTTAAAACGATGCACCGGTTTATGAATTACGGTTACTCAATAACAATGCAACTATTACAGCAGTATCGAAATTGCCAATAACGATCGACTATTAACCTCATTTTTCGATCGCTCTAATCTTCATAGCTCAACACGTATACCCCTTGCCTTCCACACCCGCATATTTTTAATAGCGAATGTATCAAATCCACGTCGATATTTTCCTCACAACCGCGACGACATTCTTCGGGTGAATTTTTTACGATCGTAACATTCTATACGACCATAACATCGTATCATCCGCTTTGCTACCCTCGAAACATCCGCAATTTTACGACAAAAAATTTCGCTATTTTAAACGTATACCAACAACAAGAAAAGCATAAAAAATACCACGACGACGTTGGCGAAGAAAAAGATGTTAATCGTATAATGAGACTGAGAGGGAAAAAAATCCAAAAGGGCGAGCAAACCACTACAAAAAAACAAAACCCTCGAGTTTTGCGCAGTTTTCAACACACGGGCACCGTTGTCGCGTACAAAGCCAACAACAAAATGGTACAACAGTTCTCAGAATCGATATCCACCCCCCTGGCCCCCACAGACACAATCTTTCCTCGAAGAACCTTATCTGAGTCTGTTTCTGTAGAAATGTGACCCAATGTCGAGCACCGTTTGGCAATTTACGAAATTACGTAAGGAAAAATTAATTTGCTAGGTGCCCCTCTTTATCTCGTCTCGAATCGCTCGAAAGTCTTTCACGTGTGTTTCTTTTCTTTTTTTAGAGCTATCTTTCTTATACAATCAGAGTACGAATAGAAGAAATTTACAGATATCTTCGAATATATCGATATCATATGCTCGTTGAGTTCATTTACCCCCTAAGGTCTTAAAGGAAACTTTAACGTTGGAATTAGAAACACGAGTATACGTAAAATTTCCAAAGAACGCCTTTGCCCCTGAAAAGATAACAAAATTACAAAGTCTCAATTTTTAATATTTTTTTGGAAGGCAAAAATTTGTGGTATTTTTACCTTGTTTTAACCGAGGATTTTATCGTCAAGAGGAAAAAAACACATTTTATCTGAAATACCATCCGGCTTATTATTTTATTTTCCTAAAATTCATTTTACTATCCACTAAAAAATGATATGAAAATTACAATTTTTCTTATTACGCGAAATAAGTTTATATTTTTTATAGGCCTTTTTTTCTTTTTTATTATTAAAACGAAAGGAATAGGGTAAGAAATTTAAAATTAGCTTGATATCTGCGAAGAAATGTCAACGTCTAAAGATGATAAAAATACCAACGATGATGACACCTTAAGGAAATGAAAATAAAATCGACTTTAATTTTTCGTCTCGAGGAAGTTGAAATGGGGAAAAACTGATTTTGATATTTGAAGCAAAACAAAAAGTGTACTTTTTTTACGAGACTTGATAAAATTGAGATATCTATCAGATATCGATCCCCCGAATTCTGATTGGGCCATTTCCAGTAATTCTGGAGCCTTTAGCGTGATTTTGATTTTTTATAACAAATTTAAATTGTTCATTTTCGTAGATAAGAAAGGCAGCTCGAAAATTTTACCTCCCAATAATTTTGAATTTTTTTCAGTTTTAAAACTCAATTAAAATACACATCAATTTACCAGGTACATTTTCTCATCTACATAATTAGGCAAAAGAAAACGAAAACTCGAATTTCAACTATTAAAGCGAATAAGGATGGTTTGTGAAGAAATTTAAGAATATTGGAGAAATAAAAATTGTGCAGAGGCCCCAGAACAACTAGAAATGGAAAATTTTGGATTCAGGGGTTCGATATCTGTCACGAAACTACCATTCGTCCTGTTCAGTAATTTTTTTTTCAATTATTACATTTTTATTTAAAACAACTGATTCTCAAATTTTCAAAAATTCAACAATAATGAATCAACTTGAGCAATTAAAATTTTAAGACCAAGAAATTTTGAAACATAATCTTTCCAAAAATCAAAGGTAATTTCCAATTGGAAGAAGACACCACAAAAGTATCGTTGAAAAATTAATTTTTCAACTAAATCATAAGAATAAAAATTTTGTACAATTTCCGACTGAAAATTTCAATTTTTTTACAATTTTTTGCATGCACTTTCATTTTGAAAACGAATAAATGCTCCAAATCGATAAAAATTCTATACCATTTTCTGAAAATTTTCCAATTTTCCTACTTAATAAAGTATCAAATTTTCAAATGAAGGAATGGGAAGGGAGGGAGAGTTTGAAAAACGGTTCATCAAAATTCGAAAAATATAGTTTCAAATTCTTTTTCAATATTTCAGTCGTCAGACATTGGAGATTTTAATTTTTCTCAAATTTTTTCCCATATTGATTAAAAAACCTAAAGAAGTGTCTACGAGAGGAAAAATACGAATTAAATCACTTTTGTAGGATTTGAATTATTCCAAAATTATGGGGAAAAAATACAAAAAAGCCTGAGGGAGTGAGGCCAAACTTTTGAAAAATTTTCATTCATGGGAGGTAAGTTTAGTGGCGGATTGAAGAATTGGTGATTTTGGAGAGTATAATTTCAGAGTTGAATTATGATTTCTAAAATGAGGTTCCGAAAAAATCGTTTTGAGGACTTGAAAATTCAAAATTCAAAATTATGGAAGATGGAAGATTTAATATTGAAAATTGGATCGTTCGCCATCTACACCCCACAAACCAAGTTTTGAGCTGATGTTCGAATTACCATATTTTCTGGAGCGATTTTAGTGCGCTGGAGAAAAATGAACTTTTATTGGAGACTTTAAATCGACTCGAAAAGGGCTGCAATCGATGGGGGGAGGGGGGTAGAGGAGGAATTATTCCACTATTAAAACTAATTATCATTTTTTATAATTTTCACTTCGTAATTTTGGTATTTTTATGAAAATTAGTAAGACAGTAAGTAGATATTTCAGGTAAGTCAAAAATTTGTCAAAAATTAAAAAATCAGCGGTGGAAACTCGAAATTTGGTTCTGGATCGAAAATAACCTATTCTTTCAATGAGCCCAATTTCAGATTGATAGACATGAATGGTTTGCAAAAGTTCCTTTATATTATCTTATCATTTTTGGCAAGAAATTTTCAAAAATGTCTCCTCATGGTTAAATTATAAGGGCTAAGTAAGCAGAAGTGAGGATTGAACGATGAGATGAAAATTTTCACCACTTTTTTGACATCCAAGACACAATTTCTCGACTACTCTGCGTTGAATTTTCGAAAAAAGGTTTCTCAAAGGCGAATGACCCCTTTTCCTTCCCTCTCGAGCCATTTTCACAAAAAAATCACCTCAAAAACTCCCAAATTTCGTTTACCACTTGAGTGCCATCTCACACACCAGTTAAGAGCCAAACCTAGACATTACGAGTATATCGACGTCATACTACCAAATTGATAACACCGGTAAGTACACATCTACATAAGAATTAACGCGCCAGAAATAAATGTACGCGCGAGTTATCATCGTTAATCGCACCTCACCGTATACAAAGTAATATTTTTAATTACTTTTCGCGTACATCATTCGAAATAGCACGTAGTCGTCGTGTTAATGTACACACGACGACCGAGCAGGCGATATGAAGTTACAAAATGATGATTCGCAGCCAACTGGAAACCTGCTGGTTGTGAGAGGTGCGGAGAGAAGCTATCGTTTCGCATCAAGGCTACAAAAAGGGTTATCTTTGATGCTCATTGGCTAATGTACAGTGTACAATATATCGTTGATACAGTAGGAGAAAAATACATACGCTTCCTGAGCTCGAACGTGAACCAATCGTACTATATTTCATCGTAATTGCAATTATATCTTCATATGATACGTGGAAATTAAAAAAAGAACGTTATCAAGTCGATATTCGATACGACAATGCAAGATCTCAGCCACAATCTCAGTTTATCGTTGATTTTGGAAAAACCCTACAGAATTATCGAAAAAAAAATTAAATTCTCAGACGATTAAAAAAGATAACGATTTCGAACAACCCAATCGTTCGCTGGTTAGGCAGTAGGCAGTAGGCACATATAAACATTCCTTAACCAATGTTTGAAAATATCAAATAATTTCATTCATCTGATTTTTGGGTAAATTTCTTTCAAAATTTGAAAAATTTACCAACAATTTTTCTGAAATTCTGAAAATTTCTCAACTCTAAAATTCATTATGTCCAGAATTTAATAATTTTCCCATGATCAAATTTTCATTATTTTCGCAAAAAAAAATCAATTATGCGAAAAAACATTGAAAAAAATCAAGAAATGTAAGAAAATTAAAAAAATTTAAACTGGAGAAAATCTGAATTTGAATGAATATTTTAAAGAAAATCAAGAAAATTTGAGCACAAAAAATTTCAGAATTGAAAAAAAAATGAAAAATTTGAAAATATTTTAATTTGAGAAAAGCAGGTAATGAGAAAATGAAACTTGAAAACCTACAAAAATGTAAACCAAAGAATTTTTGAAAAATATATTTTTTTAAATTATAAAAATTCGAAATATTTTGAGAACAAATGAAAAAACTAAGAAAAATTAAACTTAAAAATTTTTCAAACGAGGAAAAATACGAAAATATAAACTTTCAATAGAATTTCCACGAAAAACCAAATTTAGCTTCTCGATTCAATTTTCAAATAGGCTTCGATTAAACCACCGTGATTTCACGCAGGGCAATCGTCGTCGTTGTCATAAACGAAACCTTAGTACACGTAATAAGTATTTCAATGTTCATAACCATCGTAAAGAAACAAAGTAGGGCATTTTTTTAATAGCTAGTTAATGCGAAAATAATGTTGACACGTTTTCGTTCACTTTTTCATTTTTCGTTCCAGTTTATTCATTTCTGGACTTGTAGCAACACATCGTAATTTAAATGGTCGAAAAATACTCGATTTTTAAAACCATAGGTACTGTCAACTTTCATTTTTAGCAAATAAAGTAAAAAAATTATCTTTTCAATGATATACGAACAAGCAAATCGACCAATGTCTTTTTCATGGTCAAATTCAAGCCTTGACGATGATAAATTTCTACTTTTAAAAAAAAGAATAAAATTAATAAATGCTCGAGACTTGAAAACTAAAAAATAGTCGAATTTATCCGAAAATTCATAGCATTACCATAATAAACAAAGAAATTATACGAATTTTTTATGAAAAAAATTGTCTCAAGTTTACAACGACACTGCACTGATTCTACGCAAATCGACTGATTCTACCTGCATTGATCAATAAACACATTTTGGCGACGTTCGAGACGATTAGCACTAAGATGAAATTTACTATTTACGAAAAAAATTTCCATCCTTTTGACGTAAAATAGTGTTTAGTCAATTTTTAAATCAAGGTCTATCTATTTTTTAATCCTATTTTATACCACGTTCGACAATATTGTAACTGTTATAACTGGGCGATATGGCAACACTGTTTATAGAAAGTACCCATTATCAAAAAGTATCAGGAAATTTAACGTAAATAAATTGAAACAGCGAATTTGCAGAATAAAAAAATTGATCATTTTTCCACCAATAAACAGCCACAGGTAAAATATGTCTACGATTAGGTCAAAACTAGAGACAAATCGAAAGGAAAAACTCATACAGGGAAAAAAGTGGTAATAATGACCTAAGGCCTATAACACCAACACCTGATTCATTGATTACTTCGAAATAACAGGTTTCTTCACAATAGATACAAGAATAAAAGGCACAACTAGGGTTGATTTTAGGAAAAATAAAACATAAACATAGCATAGGAGCAAACCATATCAGACATGCTCAGTACTAACAAAGAAAACCAACACAAAAGACTACGCCACTAAATAATGCGCATTAAATGAGCAGATATCGAGAATTATGTTCGAGTACATGGTCGAATACAAATTAATACGATAAGCTGAGAATTTTTGCAAATTTCAAGAAAATTTAAAAATTGCGAATAAACTCTGGTGCAAGATTACTTACGACTTTTATGCCCAATACTTCGAGATAAGACACAGATTACGCAGAGAATGTTTATACTTGTGTATTAAGTTCAATACTCGACCACAACACGACAACAGGATCACAATGAAGAAAAAAATGCATTCTACGTCAATAAAATCACTCGTGAAGTGTACAGAAAGAAGTGGGTGTTTCGTAATTACAAGGAAAATTCAATTCGTATCAACTCGAGTAAACATGGACAATAAACTGAGAACAGAGAACGACGAAAGACCATGATTAGTAAATTATACACCGTTGGATGCAGATTACGACGAGGTGACCACGTAAAACCAAAATTTCATAGTTCGTAATCGTAAATCAAAACAATAAAAGCATCGATTGCCAGTGAATCCGAGCAGCAGTATGATGCAAATTGCAAAATACACCATGGTAGATTTTCTTCTTTACAAACGGAAATCTTGATTGTTTCGAATCGAGTGAAATTTGCAATAACGAATTTTCCCATTTCAGTCCAACTATCGAGTGACTATTGACAAATGCAAAAAAACAGCTGATCATTCTTTGTTAGAAATAGCAAAACTGTATGGTTTTGTGAAAGTGCGTAATTCGATTATTAAATGCCTAGCGATAAGGAATATACGACGTAATCCGGAGGAAAGGTTACGATTATCACTGTTAGAATAGAATAAGATTAATATGATGTTTTAATACGGATTTTCGAATAAAATGGTTACCTTTATAGTGTACTCGGAGATTGCTCTGTGACAAACCAATGTAATTATACTTGTCCTTTGGACTCCATGATCTCGGAAGTGGAGTTTCGTTTTCGTTCACCGCGGGGTACAATAATTTCAACCGATCGACACATTTATTGTCCAAATTCGATTTGGAATCACTACCACCACTCGAATTGGCGGCCATTACTAATAACTTTACACAAAAAACGTCTATAACATCATTCCTTGTAACTCATCCAATCTAACCTGAATTACTTGAAACGTCACAGTCATATGTGGACAACAGAGTGCAGCAGTGTTGCCGCGAAGAGGGAGGCAAAATCAGCTGACGTTTTGGTTACTATGGTAACAGAAAATGCGTTGATGAAATTGACGTTAAAAAAATTGGCGTGATTTTTTTATGACTAGGAAAAATTGGAATTTGAAGGAGTTACGATGATGATTTTTTTGGTGAAGTTACGTGCATTAAAAATACACGATAACGAAGGAATTGAAAAAAAAATTCGTATTTTACTTAAGTTCTAGCATTTCTGATTGAATATTTATTAGAATTTGTTATAATGCCAAAACGTATATTGAAGGTCATGCATACTCCTATAGAAATGAGATTTTCTTCTAATCCTAATATGTAATTATCACCCAAACACTCGACATCGAAGCCTATTAATAATGCGACTTTGTATTGAACTTTGAACAGTCTTCCAAATACAAAAATTCACCCATGATGTAATCATATGTATAATTATACAAGAAATATTAAAAGTAAGTAACGAAAAAATAAATACTCAGTTGATTTTATTCAAACATAAATAAATAATAGGAATACTTAGCTAAATAGCCACTCCTAAAAACAGAATAAGTAGAAATGCTAATAATTATCAATTATAATTATATGTACATACGAACGATGATAATTCAGTCTATAGTTTCAGTGGAAAAAAATGTTTATTTTAACAAAATAAAAAATACAAATATATAAAATGGAATGGTTATTATAATGACGAAATAGAAAACCTAAGAACAAAGTTTGGTTAAAGGATATGACAATTTTTCTGATCCCTTCAGTTCTGGTATTTCATAAATAACCAAACAGTCGACAACTTTTGCTCCTATTTCTTCGATTAAATCGCAAGTTGCATTTAAGGTACCTGAAAAAAACATATATGAATTTAGTAATAGCTATAACTGTAAAATTTATCAATCGAAATGGCAGATCTTTTCATCTTCAGTTATCGTTTGCCATTTCTGCAGATGAAAAAATAAACTGAAATTTTTCATTTCATAGGTAACTAAAAATTACTCAATAACAACGAAATTTCAAGAAAACAAATTTCATGCTTATATGAGTCAATCAAAATCAAGTATTACCTCCAGTAGCTATGCAATCATCTACCACCACAGTTTTCTGGCCTGATTTCAAACTATTCGCTTGAATTTCAATGGTATCCTATGATTAAAAAAAAATGATATGCACAAATTTATCTCACTAATCATTAATGAAATTTTCAGTATTTTTCAACTTGAAAAATTATTTACAGTGCCATATTCCAAAGCATACGTCTTCTGTTTTATGCTTCCTGGTAACTTCCCTTTCTTTCTGGCCGGTACAAAGGTGCAATTTAATGATCTAGCCAACAAAGGCCCGATTAAAAATCCTCTGGCTTCTATTCCAACCACAACATCTATTTCACCTTTCATCGCTTCAGCATATCCTTTTAAGATAAGATCGAGCAAAGATAAAGCTTCTGGATTACTAAATAAGGCGAAGACATCCCTAATTAAACAAAAAAGCAATCATGTTATCAGTTATAAAAAACACCTGTTAATTCAATATAGGTAACAGGTTAGTAACACGAAGCAAATAAATTAAATTATGAGAATATGATTTACGAACCAGAATAGGATGCCTTTTTTTGGAAAATCTGGATAATAAGTGAAGTATTCCTTCAATTTTTCAGCGTTAGTTGCAACAGATGTGGGTAATACGCAAGGCATTTTGAACGAATGATTTCAGCACTATATAGTTCAGTTTATTATTTTAAAAGGTACCGACAAAATCATAAAACTTGTATAAAAGAATTCTTTATCTTTAAACTTGAGAGGTGAACTATTAACAAATGAGAAGAAAAATAAATTGAAGAATAATTACCATGGATCATATCATTGATTACATACATCGTGTTGATCGGAGGTTCGTTTTAGCGTTTAAGAAGACGTTCGTTCACAAAAAACTCATAATAACGCGAAAAATAACGTATATTTAATTAGAAAAAATCGCACATAAAACGAGGTACAAAAGTTACAGAAACGTTATTAGCGTTTAGCAAAAATCACAACGAAAAATCAACGCGAGATCCGCGTCATCAAGTCGTATACAAAAAACGTAAAACAGGTTAAATAAAGAAAACAAATTACAACGTAAATTACGGTAAGAATACCGAAAAAGAACCGAGAGAAATTCGACTCTCATATCAACACATCGATTTCGATTTTTGATAAAAATGTCCTTGATGTTGATCGTACGATGCAGTGTTACCATTTAACGAAATATAAACGTTTTAAAGAGAAGGAGTCATTGAAGATGATTTTCTAGCTGCATGTCGATTATTTGTAGGCGCTAGGCTAAAAGGTGAAAAAATTCTAAAATAATACCAAGAATTTTTTTCTTGAAATTTTTCTGCCATTTTCCTTATTTTAAGCGAAAATCAAATGAAATTTCTAGTACTACACTTTCAAAAAATTGTCCTTTTATCAATGCTAATACATTTAATTTATGTAGGCCTGTCGGTTGAAGTAGGTATCTGCTTTTTTCATGAAACTTTTTTATAAAAATGTAATTTGAGAAGGGTTAGTTGTTTATTGTTTAATAGAAATTTTCCGCCTCTAGAGAGGTTGCGCCAAATTAAATTACAAATCCTATATCAATCAAATCCAAAAAAGAAAATTCAATCAAAGAAATTTTTGTTAGTAAAAAATTGAAAATATTCCAAATAAATACTTTCTAGGGGGAAATTTTTAAATTGGGTCTTTGGAGGCTACCTGCTTGAAGCCTTAATCCATTTTCTGGAGTTATTTTAATTCCAACCTCAGACCTAGAAGGATGGGTGAGAGGGAGATGGAAAATAATTTAGACAATATCGACCGTAGCAGGAGCACATTTCTGAGATTATTTTGATTTCTAACTTGATATCGAAATCTTTAAGCATCTGCGATAGAGAGAAAATATTTTTGAACTCTTTCTCCAAAGCCTAGCTTCTAAAATCTGAATAATGTTGAAGCAAATGAGATTTCGATGACTGAAATTAGAAATCAATCCTATAGTTCAACTTTTTCAGACTCAAAATTTTTCAGTCATTTCAATTTCATTATTTTCTTAAATTTGAATTCAATCTTGAAGAATGTTCAAATTTATTTTCAGACAAAAAAAAAATTGATTTGACTCAGAAATTTTTTGAAAGTACATAATGGCCTTTTTTTCAAAAAAAGTAAATTTCAAGTTGGAGGAAAATTATTCGAGTCGAAACAAAACATTTTTTGGGGAAATTCTCAATCGACTCAGTCGATTTTTCTGTTACTTTTGCATTCCGAGACTATGAAAATGAAAAATTACCAAAAAAAAAAGTCCAAAAATCAAAACTGGAAAAAATTTGAGAAAATTAAACTTGAAAAAAAATTATCGCTGAAATAAATTCGAAAAAAATTAGAATTGAAGAAATTAAAAATAATAAGTAAATTTGGAAATAAAAATGACATTGGATTTATTAAAATTTAAATTTACGAAAAAAATTTCTAGAAAAAATTGGCATAGCATTTAAAAAAAATTAGAATGAATTACAGAAATTTAATAAATTCAGGGTAGAAAAAACGAAAAAAGTAAACCTAGTTTAAATTTAGATTTCGAACATCAAATTCTCATTTGTTTCAAATTCAATCAGGAACTCGTCTCTAAAATTGCGATTTTCACATCATGATACAAAAAAAATAAAATAACAAAATCCATTACCCTAGTCACACAACAGTAGCTACCTAGGCGAAATTCCCATCGAAATTTAAAAACGAAATAAAAACAAAAATACATGACAAGTGGCGTATATTGAATTAAAATCATGAACCAATTGAAAAAAAAAAATTAAATAAATGAAAGCAATATCAACAACCAGCAATAATACAATTACCTAATATACAACCTAATAAACTTATTTAAAAAAATGTTTATTATACTACCAGTTAAAATAAAACGTTACAAAATATTATGTAATGACATTTTAACCGATATCTAACTTTAAATAATTTTTATTTATTTTTCTCTTTTGCTGACTGTGACTAGAATCGAATTAACGTTTTTTTAAAACATAAATATCAAATATATTATTCTTCCGCCATCTTAAACAATACGATAACATTCGTTATTTACAACGCGTAATTGTATGACAAAAAAAAAAAATCGAAAATAAAACGCAATGTATGTAAAATAATGGTTAATCTAAAACGTAAGTCTAATAGTTAAAAATATTTTGATTTTATATTTTTGGAAAAAGAAACCTAAAGCTTTAAAATGATATTACGCTAATATTTTGATTGTTTCAAACAAAAATCCCAAAAAAATAACCAGCTTCAAAGCTGTGTGTCTGTCTCTACTCGTATAGTCATAATAACGCGCGGCCTGTACAATATATTTATCTTCTGTACTTAGAAAAAAATTTGTGCGAATATGAAAATTAAATACGTGATTAAAATTACAGTACAATTTTGCTATCGTCTTTATCTCATAAAAAGGGCGCAAAAATCCTTATTATTAAATGAAACGAAATCGAAGTATGGTAGACCATCGATGGGGAATAAAAAAAATGGTGAAAATGCCGATGCGAAATTTTTTTCTTGCAGGAAGAGATATAATTCTTAATGTTATAAGAAAACAAAGCACGCTATTTGTATGTTAAAAATACAAAAAAGCTTTTATACATTAAATTTTCCGATGAAATATTATTTATAAATATTCGATTATTAAATTAAATTTTACACATAATATAATGTACATTCATGTGAAGTAAAAATAATGTTAATTCACGCTCACACACGTCCAAAAATCAGGCTAGTTCAAAATTACACGCTATAAATAAAATTCTAACTCGCTAATCGAAATGATTCGCCATTTAAAAAAAAAACTTCCCTCGTTCTTTTTTTCCACGATAAATTTAACGTATTTTTTTATCAAAAAAAAAAAATGGAATATCGATAATATACGTTATCGCAATAGGAATTTTTTTACTTTGAAAAACCACGCGAAAGTTTTCTATTGATTTCCATTAATTTAACTAGTAATATTAGGTAGAGTAACTAAACTGGTCCAATTGAGATAGGCTCGTTTCAATCACCGTATACTCGATTGAAAATTTTAAGTATAAGGAGCGAGTATAGATAGAAAGGAATGAAATCAAGATAGGTACCTACAATATTGTAACTGATCTAGAAACCACCTTAATCAGACGTAAACGTCATTGGAATACGTTGATTTTATTTTAAAAAACTCTTGAGCGAATTAAAATTCGCGATTATTTCTCCGGATGGTAAAACACACTTACGAACATTACAGCTACCAACATAAAAGGAATGTTAACAAAATATGATAATTTTACGTAATTTACGAAAGAAATAAAAAAAAAAAAACATAAATTAAACACAGATATTCCAGTACAAAACGAAACAAAAAAACATTAAAATATTTATAAAAATAAATGACAAAACATTTTTTCAAACCGAAATTAAAACATTTTTTTAATACCATCGGTGTAGAGGATTGGCCCGTAAAAAGGAAAATTATGGTTAAAAATTTGTCATAGGCTATCGATTTCTTAAACTTATCACGTTCAATGTGCGACTATCAATCGGTTGACTAGAGGTAGAATAATTTTGATTAATGGTAAAACAAGATTGCACATTGCCTTAATAAATTACTGTACAATTTCAATATAATAATTTGTTCTGGGCACGTGGGATTTAGAATTTTGAGCAAAATTGCATATTAATCTATTCCGAGTCTTTTCAAAGCCATCGATCGAGCCAACCCACTGGAATCTATTTTCATTAACCCTCTAACACGAAATTATAATACAATAAAAAGAGAGAAAGAGGAGACAGTAATAGTAATAAATGCATTTTCGTTACTTAAAATTTTTTTTGCCTTAAAAAAGGTGTGAGATATTCGTAGAGAAGCGAATATTTCACGAGGATGCTAGAAAATGAAACAAAATACAAAACCTTTTCGATAATACTGTACGTTATTTCGATCAAATCCGATTACTGCAAACGGGGGCGAGAAGGGGGACTCCACTGCGAACACCCTGCTCGAGGACGAATCGTCGATGATGATATAACTTATCACAAAGGTTTTCTTGGACCCTTTAATGTAATTTTGTTTAAGTAATACATGTCAAATCTAGAACTAACATTATTATTCCATGTTAATTAAACTTTTTCATTATTCGGTTTTCTTTGAGAAATTCTTAACATAATAACAAAACGATAATAAAAAGTTTACATCATGATTGAATAATTTCCATGCAATTTCCACTTCGATTCGAGTTAATATGCTAAATAAGAAAAATCATTGGGGGCCAGGAGGGGGCGAGGGGGAAGAAAGAACAAAAAAAACCATAAAAACAACTTTAAAATATTAACATAGGTACTATATCGAACAAAATGTTCGATTTGGTAAATAAAAAAATTACTCATTTGAACATGCAACTTGTTTGAAAAACCCGATAATTAAGTTCACACGCATATACATATTTAATGAATTTCTTTTCTCTTTTCTCGCGGCCACTTCAGCAGTGTATTTTGGTCGGTGAATGAAAAAATTTTCCATCACGATGACGCCTCTGTGTAATATAGAGAGGGGGGGAGGGGAGAAAATGCTGAAACTGCGAGACTTATTTGAATATAGAAACGTAAAATAACGTAAAAAAAAAGAGAAAATGTAACGTTGGCGGGTAAAATTATGCTTTATCGTTATAGAACACGAATTTTACAATAATAATTTAACATTTATAACGAATGTATATTACGACAGTTAAACCGTCGTTAAATTTGACTAAATTAGACACAAGGAATCCTACATTAACATATTTTCTCGTCGATATTGATAGGTATGGTACGTACGGCGTTCAATAAAGGCCACAACCTCGTAGATTGTTCGCTATTATAACATCGGTAACAGCGTCGAATACGAATTGTATGTTGTTGGTGTCCGTTGCGCAAGTCATATGGCAGTAGATTTCTTTAGTAGTAGATTTGTTCTTCGCTTCAAACTGAGCTTGAATGTATGCAGCTGCTTCGCCGTATTCTTGAGCGCCTGTGGGCAAAATGAGAAAAATTTGATCATTTGTTGGTCTCGTCAAATGTTTAGGGAGAAATATCTACGAGAATATCATCTTAAATTAGGTATAAATACACAATATAATAGGTTGATTTACATTAAGGATTCATGGCTAGAGGGGGGGGGGGGGTGTGGTAGTGGTGAGGTGCAGTGAAGGCCGAGAAGAGCCGAGCCAATTTTGAAAAAAAAGCTTGATCCAGCCAGTTTTGAATAATTTTTGATTTCTTGAAAAGGAAATCAGAAACTTTTGCACAGATGAGAAAATTTCGATTCTTGTTAAATCTTTAATTAAAAATATCAAGAAAGATTATTAGAAAAATGACATTTTTTTAATGAGCCATTAATAATGTGCACCAAAGATGATTTCAAAATTCTCAAAAAAAAATAAAAAATAAAAAATTTTAATTTCATTTTTTTTCAAAAAAATCGCATTAAAAATTTTCAACCATAAGAATGGACAACACATTGAAAACTGAACATTTTTTTCCTAACTTTTAAAATCGAAGAAACTGTAAAAAAAATGTTCAAAACATTTCTGAAAAAAAAGAAGAAATGAAATAAGTAATCAAAGGAATGGATAGAACATTGGAAATTGAATACATTAAATTCTATGGACTTTTTGCCTAACATAAAAAATAAAGGGGTACCTAAGGATCATTCAAAATTGAGAAAAGTCGACAATTTTTAGAGCCCATTCATTTTGAGTGATCCGTAGCCTCTTAATTTTTAGATGTTGGGCAAAAAGTTCTTCAGAATAATTTTTTCTAGTTTTCAACGTACTATCTTCATTAGTTTTTTTTTTTGAATTTTTTCAAACATTTTTTTGTCAGCTCCTTTAATTTTGAAGTTGGGCAAAAAATCGTACATTGGAAATTTATTCAATTTTCAAAGTACTTATTGCTCATTCCCATGATTGAAAAATTTTTATGTTATTTTTTAGAAGCAACATTTACCCCTTCATTTTTTGCGATTGGCAACATTTTCAGCTCAGTTTCTTTGCAATGGAACTAGATTATACCCTGAAAAATAAGTTTGGCTGACAACTGATGGAAATAAAATTTTTTTCAATATCATCTTACATACCCACTAAAATTATTTTGTCTATTGTCTCATCATTCTACCCCTGCATGCCCCCCCCCCCCCCAACAAAAAAAGGAAACTAATCCGAAACGTTTTTTCAATTCCATATTTTCATTGGGATATTTTTTTCAATTCTTTGAATCTATTCAGAAGGAAAAAAAATTTTTAAATACGATGAAGATCTATTTTTTTTTTTTTGAAAAAATGGAAGTTGAAAAAAAATTCAAGAAATTTTCGATTGGAAAAATTTTTAATTTCTCAATTGAAAAATTTTCAATTCGGAAGAAATTTCTAAAAATTCGAAAGCAAAAAAAATTGGTAGAAATATAAGTTGAAAAAAAATTTTGAATAGTTTTTTCCAACTGTTGGATTTTTAAAAATTTTCCCAACTTCGATTTTTACAATTTTTTTTTCAACTGCATACAAATTTTGTACACTTTCTACGTTCCCAAAAATTATTTCCAATAATTTCAAAATTTTTTCTCAAATTTTTGAAAATATTTTTCCACTTGATATTTTTTCAGGTTAAAAAAAATTCTCAGGTTCATTTTACAATAGAAAAAATTGGACAAAAAAGTTAAAGAACCAAGTAGTTGAAGAGTTTGCTGTAAATCATAAAAACAGACTAATTGTTTTATATTAATCTCAAATCATGAAAAATTAACACTGTACTTTCATGATTTTTCTCTTCGATCACATTTTTTAAATGAAAAATATTTTCTGGGAATGGTAATTTTTTCATTCAGGTGCGTGTTTTCTGAAAATAGTATCTGAGATTCAATTTTTAACCCTCCCCCCTTCTTATAACCTTCCCTTGCTATCAAAAAAAATTTCGCTTCGATAAACTGACCCAATCCTTCTACCCTCAAAATATTTAGCTCTTCTGTACCCTTTCAAAAAAATTGACCAAATTCGTCACCGTTCATCTCTAAAAATTACCTATTACCAATTTGCGTAACATATGAAAAAAAAAAAAAAAAAAATGGAACCACGACATAGCACTATGGACGATGCCTGTACAACAATGTTCGTTTAAATAACCGCTTAATTAGTCGATTGTATGTAGAAAATATTCAATAATCTAGACGCCATCGTTCGTACAGCGCAGACAAACCCGTTCATAATTCCTATAGCCATAAAAAGTTCCACATCGATGTTCTCATCGTCGTACACATGCTGTTATTATTTGTACTTCTCGATTAATAAATAATCGAATATTTTTCATAGCTCGTTATTGTACATAGCTGTATTTTTTCAAAGTATGTAGATGTACTGCTTCGAATACAAGCACACTGGGTTAATTTGTTGCAATTTTTATTATAACATTGGTTTCATAATGTATACAATTTCTCTTTCTTTGGCGTATACAATTCGTCGTAAAAACGACCAACGTCAATCAATCGCGTTTTTTTTTTTTTCAGCGAGCTGGATATTTTTTAATTATCGGCACGAGTTTTTGTAATTTGCCAACAAAGTGCAGTTAAAATCGATGTACTTTGGAGAATAATCCCTTTTGATATTTTTTCTTACAGTTGTAAATTCGAATCGCGACTGAACCATGTGGTTGTAAATCAGGATAATGCAACGAGGATTATGAGAATTTGCAGACGCTCGTGTTCGTCATTGTGACGTGCGTTGTTTGTCGTCGCGAGAGATCGAAATGCATCGTTCTCTTTTGATCTGGTAATGTGATGTGAATGGGTAATCATTTCTGAAGTAATTTGGAGCCGCGAAAAACATCCGAGAACGTTTGGTACATTATTATCACATCGTAATGATTTTTAAATGGATTGCGTATCGTAATCTAAGAAATAATTGAAGTGATTCGGCGATTTATAAATATTTTCAAGTTTTCATTCAACGGATGGTTCCTGTTTTATGATCTGAACACTGAGCAGGGGGTTTGATATTTTTTCCTAAATTCAAGAAGGAAGTAAGAAAGGTAATCCCGACTCTAAAAAACAAAATAAAAATTTTGGTTCTCTGGCTTTACATTTTCTCTTCTTCACAAGGCTATAAAATCAACCCATGTTCAAAAACTCTGGAAAAATTGAAAATAATTGAAGATTTCCCCCCAAAATATTGATTTTGAGTGGATGCCTTGACCCAAAAAGCAAAAACACCACTAGCACTCATTTTGCATAATTTTCAGTAATCCATAAAAAAAGTTCACTTTTCAAGTGTTTTTTCAATATTTACAAAGGAAGCATCTAAACTTGAAGCAGAATTTCGGGCCGAAACAAAAATAAATCGAAAAAACATCACTTCCAAAATTTCAAGTGCTGAAGTTCATTTTTTCTCGAATTTTTGAAATCTTAAAATTACGTCATCGCCTGGTTAAAATATGAAAATTTGATGCAATCAACAAAAAATTTGGTATAATCTTATTTTCGACTTTCCTAATCGATTGGAAACAGTTTCGAGACGTTTTGGAGCCTCCAGAGAAATTTTGAATTTTCCAGACCACTGGAGAAGACTTCATAAAAAGTTGACTTATTTTTCAAGCTACTAAAAAAAAAATTTCGCGATAATCAAAATAATGTTGACAGAACTTTCATAAAATTTTTGAAAAACTCATTTAAAATGTTTTAGGAGATCGAAAAAAACTTGGCTCAACCTTGAAATGTTCAAATTTGACCAGAATTTTTAAAATCTTTAAATTTGCAAGTTGTAACTTTTCTACGCCCTTGTAAAAGGCAAAAGTATAGTATCCAATTTTTTCGAGGTCAAAAATACAAGAAAATGTAAAAACTCAAATTACACCTTATTTTTTTTTTTGGGGGGGGGGGGAGGGAGGGAGGGAGGCAAAATACTTAGCAGATGGCACAAAGTATCAAAAAATGGCAAAATCGATTTTTTTCTGAAAATATTTCAATTTTGAAATCTTCTAGTTCTGCCTCATTTTTGGTCTAGGCTCGCAATTTTTTTGGAGATCTTTCATTCCAAATAAATTACCTCATCAATTTTCGCAAAAATTCTGATTTATTTTTGATTCCTCCCTCCCTCCCCCTCCTAATGAATAAGAACTAGCAAACTATGTCTTAGTCAAAGAATATTCAACGATATGCGACAGAAGGCCTCTCTAACATTCATAATACAAAAAAAATCCATTAACCCAATTCTTCCTAATGTGGTCATTTCCACAAACTTAATGAACATCAACCTCCTTCGTAGTTTGTTCGCAACGTTACATAACAGTTTTGATGTACAGCACCAGAATCATTTCCGCATATTCATCATCGACGAGATCTTCAAGCCGCTTGATTTCATTTTGCTTTATCCTTCAAGTTGGATGAAAATGTGTTTGAATTTTAGAGTAAACACTTTTTCATCGAGTTGGTAGAGAACTTGAGAAAAAAATCTCATTTTTTTTCCAGATACCTAGGTATACTCCTCAGTTCTGAAATCTAAATTTCATTGCAGATAGGTAGGAATTAAATATTTTGATCTGTTTGTGTGCACCTAATATAGGTATCTATTTCATCTCTTGATATCCAGTTTTTTTTTTTTTTTTTTTTCAGTTAAAAATACAGCATCATTCAATGACTCAAATTCATGGTTTAAAAATCTTGATTCAGCTACTCGTAATTCAGCAAATTACCTAAGTATGAAGGTATGTAATCATTTTCTCGATGCATCGCGAGCTTCATTTCAACACTATGGTTTTACTATAATAGTTCACGTCGCTTGGTTGGGTTTAATTATGGAACTAATACTTAATTATACAAATTATAAGTAAAATCCTTAAAAATAATAGTAAGGTTTAACAATAAACTGAGTAAGAAGAAACTGATAACGAGGTAATTATGAAAGTAGCAGGCAATACATACAAGGTGACCAGACAAGCTGTCTTATTACCAACTTACGTAGAACATGTTGTAACTTTTAATTTGAAAATTGTGAATTATTGGAAAAAAATTCTGCCTTATTCACCTTAAAGTTTTCCTACAGATCTACAGATAATTTCCTTTTTATGTGGAGTATTAAATTTCATCACATTTTCTAAATTTTTTTCCTCGGGAATTTGCTGCCTACTATTTTTCAATATTGATTTTGCCCCATTTTCAGGACAATTTTTTCAAATTTTCCAGATCTTTCTTCATTAAATCTCTAATAAAATGGGAAGAAGAGAAAAAATTTTTCTATGATTGTTAAAAAAAATTGTATGCCTTTGAAGTGAAAATTATTCTAAAAAATTTTCACTTTTTCAATGCTTTTCATTTGTACCATTCTGCACTTTCTACAAGACTGAATTCGAATTTAGGCCTTACAAATGTGAAATATGTACCAATGAAGTGACCTTGACTAATTTAGGCACAACTTTCCCAAAAAATTTCCTAGAATCTGAAAATAATTGAAATTTAACCAAAGCATGGTACAAAAAGTTGAAATACATATAGCTGGGTACCTTTAGTGACTTTTCAAATTGATTGGGATGATTTTTATTTGATCTCAAACTTCCAGGGAATTTTATTTCGATGAAAAAAAAAATTCCCAAAACATGAAATCAAATCAATCGTAATGAATTTTGGAAAAATGGATCTAACTAAATCAATTGAAAAGGTAGTCAATATGGGGAAATTTTTGTAGCTAAGTAACTATCAATGGGCTAAAGTTTATTTCATGAACAACAAATTATAGCCTTCAACTTGATTACAGATGAATTTTTTCCTTTTTTCATGAGGTTGTCTGAAATTATTTTCAAAAAAAAGAATTTTACTTGACTTTTAGAAACAGAAAAGATATTTGAATTTTTTTCACCGCATTTTCAATCAAATATTTAATAAAATTAGGTAGACCCAATAGATCGAAATCATTTAGGAAAAATTTTTGAATAATTATTCTCAACTTTGAAAATACATTTTTGATAAAATTCAACTTTTAAGCATATATTTGCACTAAAGGCCTATCTTTGAATGTGAAGGGGGAGCTGGGATGGAAAGAATGATTTTTGAAAGTGAAGACCTTAATTCAAATATCTGATAGGTAAGTATTGAATATAAAAATCAAATAGGCAAACCAAAAATACCATTAGCATCAATTTTTCATCAGTGGTCCTCAAAAATTATCAAACTTCTTCACTTTTTTTCAAAATTTAGTGAAAAAACAAAAAAAAAGATGAAAATTTCTCCTAAAATGATATTGAACGAATATTTTAATATTTTCGTCAATTCTCTACGGTTTTAAATTGAAATAATTATTCATAATATTCATCATTTCGAGGAAATTTTTTTCCGATTTTTTGTTGATAATTGAAAAAAAAAACAGAAAAATTCATATTTTAAACACCATTTTCATCTTCTTAGTTCAACCATACTTAAATTTTGAACAATCGTAGGGAAAACTTTCAATTTTTTTCAGGCTTCACCCCCTTTTCATTCTAATCTTTCATCTCGAAGAGAACAATAATTTCTAAAGTATTCTCTCCCTTAAAAATAAAATGTTATTTCGATTTATGTGACTGTCCACGAAAAAAGGGACCTGAGGGATAAAAACATGTCAATTTAAAGAACTCTTCTGGCATCCTAGGAACCTCGGGTGGGGTATAATCCATTTTTTCAAGGTATTGGGGTCCCAAATTCGAAAAAAAATTGAATTTCGATAGAATTACTCCACCTCAATTTTTTGGTGAGCAGGTTGCATATTATCTGAAAAATTGTAAAATTAAATTCATAATTAAAAAATTAAAAATGGATTTGCCAATGATATTTTTGGGTAACTAAAGAAAAATTATCCATACTAAAACAATTTTTGAAAAAATCACACGTTTCCTAAAAAAAAAAAATGGGATCATTTTTTGCATACTGCATACCCAGGTTTATATTATTTTTATTTTTTTTTTAATTTTTAATAAAAATAAATTTAATTATATAATTTACTTTATCGAAGTAATCCTTTTTTTCAGGCATTTAATATGAATTTATTTTCAAAATAATTTTTTTTTTTAACTTAAATGAATTTAAATATTATTTTAATTATACAAGTTGAAAAAAAAAATCAGTTCACACCTATCATGAATTCAGAAAATCGAATATCAATTTTCTACTTCTATTTAAAAATTGGCAAATGCTTGAAAATATCATTCAATAAGTAGATATTTGCCAATAAAATCACAAAAATATTTTTCAACTTTTGGAATATCCCAAAATTTTCCAAAATTAAGATTCTACACTTTTCCAAAAGCTCGCCAAATCTCAAAAAAAAATCCATTTCACCGAATTTTTTTGAAATTTTTCGACCAAGAAAGCCTGGAAAATTGGTCATTGCCGATTCCTTCCACTTCACTTCATATAATCGAAAATCTTTTCATCAAAAAAATTTACTCGACCTCAATTATTATTATTATTTGAAAAAAGACTTAGAGACAGGTATCCATTCAATACCTCGTTATCTTCTCCATTCTCAACTCATAACAAAAACAAATTCCATATTTTCATAGAATTACACGCCAGTAAAACAAATCCTACCCGACGAAATGATATTATAAGCCATTAAAGAAAATTAAACACATGTTGCATTTGTGTAGCTTAACCTAAAGAAAACATTTTTCTTACATTACGAGCACTCACTCGTATACGATTTCATATTACAACACAACTCACCTGTATATTCTGGAAAACAAATGGTAAGAGGAGATTTTTTGATTTTTTCTTCAAACAAATCCTTCTTGTTTAAGAACAATATGATGGACGTATCGGTGAACCACTTGTTATTACATATAGAATCAAAAAGTTTTAAACTTTCTTGCATTCGATTCTGTAAACAAAAATAGATCAAAATTAATACCAAATTTCAATTCGAACTCGAATCGATGACTATAAATTAAGATAAAAAAAAAATAGGGTCAATAAGGTATCCCTGTTGGGCAGATACACCTCACTACGACGACGCTGTTTTTCCAGATACGCGATATATTGGGCCGGCTTGGGATACGACGCCGGTCGGTAATTTTAATATTATTTTTATGACTCTTAAAATTCCCCAGAGAAATGATTATATAAATTAATAACATTTAGCCTTACCTCAGAAAAAAAAAGTTTATGTATAAATTTACCCCCTGGGTCATACGTAAAAAGTTTTACATCTTCGGAATTCCCCCTCCGACAAGTTATGAATATGGTTGAGATCTTAATCGGTAGTTACTATAGAAACGGAGGATTCGTAAAGCGCACACTCCTACATTTACGGGTAATCGATAACACATTGTCATTGCTTGTATTATAACATTTGCGATTCGAAACACATTTATTTTCCAAATATATACTTTGAATGGGGTAAAATTTTAACCGAGACGAAACTGGCTGGAGGATTTTTTTTTCACCAGATACCTGGACGAAAATTTACCGAAATGAAATTCGCCTCGGTGATGAAAACTTGCTTACATTCGACGATCGATATCTTTTGTGGTACGGATGATGGTGGGATACTGGCTGCGTAACCGCGAGACACGATGTGTAATCTCGGCTTGTTTTTTCGTTAAAACAAAAATCTCTAATTAAACCGCACGAGCGAGTGTATTTTTCGATTTTTTTCTCTGCGACAAATCACAGTTTTTGAGGGGTACATGAGCGGAGATGAGGAGATGGCGGAGTGTGGGGAAAAATTACGAGTATTTGGAGTGGTCGAGGGTACCAAAAGATACGTTATCCAGAAGTGAGGTCAAAGTCATACTATAATGCGACTTAAGTCGTATCAATTTTGAAGGTTATTTAGCATTTATATTTCGCTTTCTTAATTTATGGTGGGTGGCGTCTGTGACGCGCTGACGGCAGCGGAGAGTGGGTGCTTTTTGAAGCATTTGTTGCCTCATCGGCATATCTTTTTAGAACGACGGCGTTGGTCGTCGGTTCGTTTCAATATCGAGCTTTCATGTATCGCCTTTAAAAGTAAAAGCTATCGAGGCGCGTTTATACTAAATAACCGTTTTATGTATTCAAATCACGTGCAAGGTTACCACTAAGGCGAATATAACAGATTTTTTTTCGCCGCTAAAACCGTTAAAATAAAAGGTTAACGCAACAATTTTTTTTCCACCGAGGAACTTTTCCATTTGGAAAAAATTTTTAATACGATTTAATTTCCAAGAGTGGGCGTTCGAATACGGTTTCATTTCGGGGATCGAGAATTTATTATAACGAATGGATGAAATATGAAGAACGAAATTATTATTCCGAGAGGATAAATTTTTTCGGATCGATTTTTTCAGATTTTCGGTTTCATTATACAGTTGCGAACGTATATCTGCCTAGAGTGAGTCGAGTTGGCCGAAAAATGTACGAAAGGGTCGCTGAAAGTTTTTTTTCGGGTTTTGCGAGCGGGTAGAGGTCGTTAAATGATATTAAATGGAAAAAATCGGAGAACTCTGAAATTTTTTGGCGGGAAATACGAGCTTTTGAAATTCAGAAAAATGGCGTCTTTGAAAATTTCAAAAGTGAATAACCAGGGTTAAAATTGACTTGGGAAATTTGATTTTTTTTCTCATTTTGTTCCATTTTTGAAAGAGTTTTAACCTATGATGACGAAGTCAGTGATGCCATATTTGAAGATACAAAAAATTTAGGTACCTATGTAGAGAGTTCGATTTTGAAAAAAAACTTCTATGAGTAAATATTCTGAAAAAATTCTCACTGTCTGTAACTAAGTACCCAACTATTTTTTTTGGGGGGGGGGAGATACTCCTTATTAACGAACTAAAATCATTTTTTGAAATTTAGGAGAAAGTAATTTTTTAAAATTAATTTCATTTTACTGGCATTTATTTACAAGTAGAAAAGCCAGTTCTAGACGTTACACACCAGATCTAGAAATTTTGGGTTTGGCTGAGATTGGATAATCAAATATGTAAGAAAATTCTCAACAAAAAAAAAGCCATTCCGGAATTCCGTTTTACCAAAAAAGAGACTAAAAATTATTAGTTTACGAATTTTGTGACACATAATTAGAGAATTTATCAAAAGACCTCACTTCAAGGCCCCCTTTTCCTCCGTTTTTTGCCTCACAAATTATTCTAGTGATCCAGAAAATGAAAAATTTGAGCGGCAATAGTAGATATCCTTATTTTCTCTGTAGAGTAATTTCTTAGGTGATTTTTTGACAATCCGAATCTACTCATTCGTTTCCTCTTCCACCTTTTCATTACTCGAAGACGCCCGTTTATAAATTCCTTAAAATGAAAAACTATCAATCTAATTTTATAAGGATACCACTGTACTTTCTATTGACCCACTTCAATTTTCAAAGTCTTTGAATTTAAGAATAAAAGTTTTCAGAATTGAAAATTTGAAAACTAGGAGGGCACTTACACAAGTTTGATTTTTAGAATTTAATTTATGGTATCTTTGACAGAAATTTTTTTACATTTTTCGTAGAAACTTATTGCCTTTTAAAATGAAAACCAAAACCAGGAAAATTGTGCAGCATATTTTATTGCAATATTTTTGACTCAAAATTTTTGATTTTTTATTATATAATCCAAATGATAATAAAAAATCAAAAACGAAAATCAAAATATTATTTTGATTTTCGTTTTTTATTTCAATTAAAAAAATGTAAAAGAAATATTTGATTTTAAAAATTTTTTAAATTAAGGTTCTCGATATTTTTATCAAGTTTTTCAAGGTTCTTTAACAATATGTATTTGATATTTTTTATAAAGGCTAAAGAATTTTTTTGATAAAAATAGGGAAGGACTAAAACGTCGAAAAAGTACCAAGTCCCTGAAAAAAAAAAGACCTTGTACGTAGGTATATCGAATTCTTGCTTTAAAAATTCGGAATTTTGGTCAATTTTCTTTCAATTTATCCCAAGAAAATATTTTCAAATTAGAAAGGAGAAACTTTAGAAACCAAACTTTTGTGATATACTTATGTATTTAAAATTTTTTGTGCTGCTTCCATTTTTGAAAAGAAATTTGCCCTCACTTCGTTGTGATAATATTTTTTATTAAATTTCACCTCATGTTGAACATGGAAAAATGAGAGAAATGTTTTAGTTACACTTACAGAAAGCTTTAAAAAAAGACCAAGATAAGCAGAAAAATTTTTGGAAACTTTCACTATATTAACTTTTGTTTTTAATGTACATATTTACTTAATTTTATGATGAATGAGAGATCTACATATTAAGCTCACTTTCCATTTGAAAAAAATACTTTGGTTTATACACATGTGACCCTGCCGGAAAAAAGGGGCCTTTTGTAAAAAAAATCTATGCCTCATTTTTGGCGTTTTCGGTCCAAATAACACCAAATCTGAACCAAACATAAAAATGAAGACATCTTACCTACCTATGCATTTTAGAAGTTCGAGAATTTGTGAATAATTTCTCATTTTTTTCATCAGACTACTAGAAAATCAGGGGAACAATTTTTACTAGGCTTCTGAATTTTTTTAAACAAATTTAGAAATTCCAAAGATTTTTTATACAAAAAATTGGAAAATATTTCAAATTTAAGAATTTGGTAATGTGGCAAATATCATTGGTTTAATAATCAACTTTTTTTTCAAAAAAAAAAAACAAACCGAAGCTAAAATTTTTTTTCCGTGTTTTAAAAGATTTTAAAAGGTAGAGGCTTATGTACATATTTTGAGAAAAAATTGAAAAAAATTTAAGATGTGGGGTATAATTTTTTCACGCTTATTTTTGTAGCCATTTCCCAAAAACTCAATATTTCGTAGGTAACTTTTTGTATTTTTTTCAATTTTGTAAAGAAAGGGCAATTTTTGTCATTCTCTTCAAAAAATGAAACTATAATAATATTTTTAAGGGTTAGTTTTGCATTTTCTCTACTTTAACATTTTTTTTCTCTAAAAAAAGGTTCAAATCCACGTAAGTTTTTTGTAAATTAATCCTTGAAATTTAAAAAGGTAAAAAGTTTTATTGCATTTCTGAGAACTTTTACTGATAAAATATTGTAAAAATGTAAAATATTAATTTTTTCATGTTGAACTACACAGTTTTATCATCAGTCATGAAAAATCTTATCGCACTTGCACATTTTAAAGCATGATTTTCTATATTAAAAAAATCAATTACCGAGAATTTTTCAGAGTTTTTACTGATAAAAGTCGTGCATAAATTTTCAATGATGTCAAGTCTTCAATTTATGTTTTTTTTTCCAAAGTCAACTCCTGTTTTTCAAAATGATAAATAAAAATTGAAATCACCATTAACTGCAATTTTTAGCCGAGTCCACATAGAATGACCCACTCTACCGAATTTATGTCAAAATTGAAAACTTAATTAAAAACATACAAAATATCACCCCCAGCACACCTTACTTACAGGATTCCTTCCCGAAAAAAGCTACGCATCGGAAGCCAAATTGTTTAAAATTAGACCTTTGAAGTTCAATACTTGAAAATTTAATTTTTTCATCGTCGGAGAAAAAGCAACACGACGAGTTTAACCCTTGAGATGGTAAGACAGCCGGGGCTATTGTTTTATCCGTTCAAGTGACATTTTATATTAAAACCCCACAGAGGGAGTTATCTTTTCCAATCTGAACAATTTAATTATCGACCGCGTACTGTTTCCTACGTGCGGATAATAAGCTCTCTTGGAGAAAAAAAATGAAAGGAAATTTGAATACGAGGCTTGACAAATGTTCAATATTATAATTGCTCGTTGGTTAAAGGATGGGGGAAAAAATAGGTAAATTTATATACCGTGGTTTCGTCCTCGTGTAAAACTTGATCGTATTCTGACATAGCGACGCAGAAAATAATGGCGGTTACATCTTCGAAACAATGTATCCATTTTTTTCTTTCTGACCTTTGTCCGCCCACGTCGAACAATCTATAAACATGAAAAAAGAAAAATCGTTACAAATGGTACAATATTATCGCAGGATTTACATATTTATAAGGTGATGTGTCACCGCGCAATACCTATAAATAAAACTCGTTTTAGATTCAAAGAAAATGCCTTATACACCGGTAACTCGTGTGCTGATTTTTTATTCAACGATCTTGCCCCGGATAAAAAAAAATGAGCTGTGGAGACCCCCCTCCCCGTTGCAGTTACAAATGAACCTTCGTCATCGATTCGTTTTAATTACAAAATTTACTAAGTAAATAATACTGGAAATAAACCGAATACGGCCTGACGAAAATAAAGGTCGATAGAAATAGCTTTCGTACGCCAACAAAGCCAATGACATAGGAAAATTTAAAATCAATAGTCCCCTATTATAAGCGACTGTCATACGAACAAAATACACATGTATAAATATGTATGTACCTGCTATAGGAACATCAAACAACACAATTTTTTTTCTTTTGTATTGCCAACACATCATAAAACATTCTGTGTACCTATCGAAAGCTTGAAAGATTTTTTTTATTGATTAGGCACCTACAATTGACCGAGTATAGGTACTTGTCGTGAAAAACTACAATTGTGTAAAATTTACGTAAGTCAGAAGTAAAAAGATATCCAATCAAAACATTTATGTACTCGTGTATGATTTGCAAGGACGAACCGAGGTTCGTATGATGATTAGATTGCGTTCATATAAATCGTCAATCGATCCGACGACGATATATTCGAGTACTTATTGTTTTCACATGAATTTCGAATTTTCAAGTGTATTAGAATTGTCTACCTGTATCGAAATACTCTCGAGATAATCTACGGGTAATTTTTATGTAGTGTTTTTGAGTTCTCGGGCTTCACGAAAATATGGCTGATAAAAATACATCGCTTAGTAATTTTCAGCTCGTACGATTACGATTTAAGAAGAAGTAGATACTTGGGTGGCTATTAGGTATTTTTATAGAATCAAGTACGAGTAAACTTGAATTTCATACGAAATCGTAAATATCGTCGATTTTTTCTGCATTTGTGATGCCCTGTGGTTTGAATTTTTAAAAAAGTTTTGAACATGAGCAACATCGTTTATTTTTTTGGTATATCGTTCACAAGTTTTTATCCAGCCTTAAAATTTTTCCTCAATTACAACTTTTCTTCTGAATTTTTTTCCAATTCCAAATAAATCTCAAGCATAGATTTTAAAGGTGAAAAAATTTTTAAGTTGAAAAATATGCTTTGAAAAAATTTGGAGAAAACTGAACCGCAGAAAATTGGAGTCGGAGTCAAACTGACTCCAAATTGACTGAAGCAAAACCAGAGTCAAGAGTCAAGGTCATAGATTGATTCAAGAATCAAGCTGGAATCAGGAGTCAGGTGGTGGATTTGATTCTGGAATCAAGGTGAAGTCAGGTCGCAAGTCGAGGACTGAAAGTGACTCCGGGGTCGAAGTGAAGTCAGGAGTCAGGATGTGAGTTTGACTCCAAAGTCAAGATTTGAGGTCTGAAAATGACTCCAGAGTCAAAGTGGAGTTAGGAGTCGGAGTTTGAATTTTGCTCTGAGGACAAAGTGCGGAGTCAGGTTTCAATGGGTGAAAGAGGCTCCAGAGTCAAAATGGAGTCAGGAATTAAGTTTTAGACTGACTCCAAATCTTTGATGAGCCAAAGCTGAAAAATAATTAGAAAAACAAATTCTTGGGGATAGAAAAAAAATAAATGAAGAAAAAAATTTGAAGTTGAAAATATTTTTAAAAATTGATCTTTTTTCGGCATTTTTTCCTACGTCAAATTTTTTAAAATTTTTTTCAACTTCGGCTTATTTCTTCGAATTTTTGACATTTTTTGTGTTTATTTTTTCAAACCCCGAAATTTATTCTTCAAATTTTTTCGTTTACAAAACTTTTTCTTTCCAACCTAAAATTTTCTCAAATCAGCTAAATAGGTATGTAATTTTTTTCAACGTCTCTTGACATTTTTTCTAGTTGGAAAACTTTCTGAATTTTTTCGTCTTAAACAATTTTTTTTGGAAATTTTTCTTCATCGCTTCCAATTTCTGAATTATTGAAAAAATTTTGAGTAAAGTTTTGGCTGAAAGAATATTATACTAAGTACAGAAAAAATGCAAAAGTAAGATTAAAAAATAATCAGTCAAAAACCATTTTAAAAAATCAGGTTGGGAAAAATTTTGAAGGAAATTTTCAAAATTTCGTGAGGTTAAAAGTACATTGAGTGAATTTTTCAGAACACATTTGTGACAAATTGTTCGAATTTAGATTGTCGACTATCAAATGAGCAGTTCGGCGTTTGAAAAGAAAAAAATGTCCACAATGTAACTACACTACACTTGATAAATTTTTAAATTTTTAACTAGAAAAGTATCTTGACTAAAAGAAAATTTTTGAACCAAAATAAAAATAAATCGAAAGTGCACCATCGAAGAACCCCAATTATACCTACATACAAAATTACAAAAACTCACTTCTTGAATTTTATTTTTGAAATCTCAAAATAACCTCTCAGCTTTGCAAACCATGAAAATTTCATTAAATTACCTCCGAAAAAAGCTGAAATTTGGAATAATGATCCTAATTGTGACTTTACGTATCGATTGGAATTAATTTTAAAACTTTCGGGGGGTCCAGAAAATTTTGGAATTTTTCAGCACAGAAAAAAAGCCGATAAAGATGGTCCATTAAACTTCAGTCATTAGCGACATTTGGTCGATTTAAGCACAATTTTCCAAAATTCGTAACTTCAAGTTGAAATTTATATTTTTGAGACAAAAAATTTTACGGAAAAAATTTGAAAATTCGCCACATTTTGAGGTAAAAAGTCGAAAATTGAAGATATTACTAATATTTTACCTACTCAACTCGATTGGAAGTAATTTCAAGACATTCAAAAATCACTATGAAACTTTGGAATTGTCCAGCGCTGGAGAAAAGACCATAAAAATGGCCAATATGAACTTTAGCCTGTAATTAAGAAATCTCAAACCAATTCCAATCAATTTTGGTGGTCAAAAATTTGAATTTTTTCATTCATTAAATAAAATTTTCAAACTTGTATTTTGCAAGGAAATGAGAGATAATTTTAAAATTTCAAAAATTAGTCCCTTATTGTAAAGAAGGATATCAAATTTAAAATCAAAATTCAAACCAGAAATATGTACATTTTTGCATTTAGTATTACCCCATCCACATAGTTGGGCGATTGACAATTTGAATCTTCAGTTGAGACACAAGAGCAGAAAATTTGATTAATTTTTTATTCAAAAATCATAATTCTTGATTACTTTTACAGGCGCATCCAAGGGGGGAGGGAGGGGCTCAGAGAGCTCGAGTTCTACCCTTAAGCTTGGAAAAAAGATTTTTTCATTACAAAAATATTTCATTTTTTTTGCTCTTCAAACAGTATTTTTTCAAAAAAAAATTCGCCCTTGCTTTGCTCGGGCAGTATTTTAATTATTTTGTTTTAAAATGCGATCATTTTCGACTAATTTTTCAATCGAAAATTACCAATTCTTCAATAAATTCTCAATTTGTCGGGAAAAATTAATGATTTTTGACTGATAGATCACGAAAGAATAACTAATTTGAAATTTGACCCCCCCTCCCCTAATTAATTTCTGGGTGCGCCTATGATTACTTTAGCAAAACGGTTCAATAAGACTAGATTCATTTCACTTCCCTCCCCATCTTTTTCCAAATTTAGATTAACGAGATCATAGATAAATTATCAAATAAGATACATTTTTATGTTAAAGCAATTTATCTCAATATTTATCACAAAATAACCCAATTCGACGAATCATCCCTTAAAAACCCCCACCAACGAAAAAATACCTCTCTAGTTCCACGTTCTATCATCCTAAATCACCGAAATTCGCTTAGACCGCGGCCAACGAAGCGCAAACGGTCAATTTCCGAAAAAAATAAAATTGATAAATTACCGAAATTCGATAAATTTCAACATTCATTAAACTTTAATTACGTACCACGAATTATAGGCAAAAGCAATCTTGGCCGAAAACAAAGAAAATGAATTTTATTCTTGATTCTAATAGATTCGCCAATTTTCTCATAAAGCACGAAACTTTCCCTCGATTAAAACGAACGAACGATAAAAAAATTATGGTAAATCGGGACACGCTACCTAGAATTTATGCACAATTTACGAGCTAATTTCCGAGAAACAATTTACACGTACGTAGAGCTAGGTCTAGGCACCTATACCTATTTTACCTATAGATATTGGCGACATCTCTACCGCACTTTGACGACCGCCATAATACACACGCGGATATTAAATATTAATATAAATATGCGTTGTAGAATATAAGCACATCGTAGGTTCGATTCGAGTATAATGCAATCCTCATATACAAACAAACGTCGAAATTGAATTTCCATCGCGAATTCGTATATTTTCGAAATTTTCCCAGCTGCGAATTAATTTCTGCGATAAAAAACCACGCCGAAAGTTTCCATTTGCATTCGATCCGGTTTCGGTTATGTCGAAAACCGCGTTAGTTTCGACGACAAAATTGGCGAAATTTTTCCGTCCACGATTTAATTACGAATTTTGCTCGACACAAAGGCTGCAATACCGAGAATTGGAAAATTCGGCATAAAAGCGGCACACACGCGAAATGGCATGTCGAAACCTATACGGCGGCTTTCTCTCTTTGTCTCACTTCATATACAATAACTCGAGCCGACGTTATTGGATTTATTTTATGTAAATACGAAAAACATTATTAACAACTACATGAGCACACACGACGTATAAGTTACTGTTATACGATTATTTCAAATCTACCCATTTCCCTCGTGTGCATCGCGAATTCTTCGCAGACGTTCGTGACGTTCCATGTACAAAATTTACTACGAATATTACATTTTAAAACAACAAATACTCGGAAAACTGTGCGCTCGAATTATGAATTATTGTACGTCTATATTTGAAAAGTTAACCAGACTTTGGAGTGGAGGGTGGGTAAGGTAACGTTTTCCAAAAACCAATTATTTACATCTATATTAGATAGGTAAGTATTGATGGAAAGGGTGGAAAAAGGACCCAGGTAGTCGTATTATATTATGCAATATTGTAATTATCCACGGAGTGTCTCGAGACTGTAACTTTGACAATTTTATAACGAATTTTTCGACGAATCGGAATCGAAAAGTATTCAAATTAAGCTGGCGTACGAAACACTTTCTGAGAACTGAAATTTTGTTCATAATTTTTTTTTTTTGGAATCGAATTATGGAGAGAGATTCCCCATATGATTTTGAATTAATTTAATATAATTTTGAATAGGTGAATCATGATCTTTTAATTTTGGCAAAAAATTGACGAGAATCACGTTGAAGGGAGAGCGATTTGGTGCACTTATTCGATTGAAAATCAAGATACGGTATTCATTTGAAAAAACATGTTTTTTTCTTTGAGTTTTCTGATGAAGTTTTCTGCTCTGAAAATGGTTTCGTTTTTTGATTATTTTCTGAACAATCATACGTTTTACACAGTTATTTCTGAAAAAAAAACTTTTTGATTTTTTGAAAATTATTGGAGTAATATTCTGAGAGAATTTTTTTTCTGAAAATGATCAAGTATGGTTCTTTTAAAATAATAAATTTTTTTTCAAGTTTTCCTGAAAATTGTTCCATTTTTTCCATGAAAATGATTCTCTTATTGAATTCTTTAGATTTTTTTGAGGGGGAGGGGTCTCGGTCTCGGGTATCTGAATTTTTTAAAATTTCCTCAAAACTATTTTAGTTTTTTTTTGTTGCTTTTTGAAAATAATTTTTTTTGTATTTTCTATTTTTTATTTTTTGGCAGGATCGGAGAGAGAAGAATTGGAAATGATTTGGTTTTAGGTGTTTTCTTAAATATTTTGTTTGATTTTTGAAAATTGATCAATTTTCTAAATAAGCTTTGAATATAACTATTTTCGAATGAATTAAAAAAGTAACAGAAATGAATGGACCATTGACTCAGAATTCGTTGTGCTTGATTAAAAATTGAAATACGGCAGTAGAAAAAAACTGTTTTTTTTTCTCTTTTTTCTTTGAGTTTGAAGACTTCTTCATTCTGAAAACGGTTTGATTTTCTGATCACATGTTCTTTTATGCATTTCTTAAAAACTTCTTGATCTTTTGAAAATTATTGGGTTAATTTTTTAAACGTTTCAGAAAAATTTATTTATACGTCAGTTTTTTTTCTGAAAACTAATTATAGCTTATTTGAAAATGATTAAGTTTTTCATGTTTTCCTGAAAATTCCTCGATTTTTCTTACTGAAAATGATTCTTTTGGTGGCATTCTTCAGGCTTTTTTTTGGAGAAAGAGCTAGCCTTGGATATTTAAATATACTTTTTTGTATTTTTCTGGAAACTATTTTTTTTTTTTGCAAGGTCGAAGGGGAAAGGTAAACACAAATAGGTTTCAGGTTTTTCTAATAATTTGTTGGTTTCTGAAAATGGTTTAGAATTTTTTGAGAATTTTTAGAATTTTCTGAAATTTTTTTTTCATGGTTTACTTTTCTGAAAAATAATTCATCTACTATTGTTTGTTGAGTTTTTCGAAAAAAAATTGTTTGTTCTCTTCTGACCATTTAACCATTACTTTTTTTTTCGTTTTTTTTTTTTTTTCAAGAATAATTAGTTCTTTATAATGGTTCGATTTACTCTCTTTATTTAAATCAGTCAAAATATCACTGCTTCAATTATTTGTTAGAAAACAAATTAATCGGTGATGTTTTGCAACATGCGCAGCATGGTAAAAATAGTAAATCTTCAATTCTAAATGAATGACACAATAAAATATCATTGATTCATTTCGTACAAAATTTACTGTAGTTTTTCAACTGATTTAGTTTTTTTTTTACACTGAACGAATCATAGAAGTTTTGGTTGTTTTTCAACATTTCAACTGATTTTGAATTTTTTTCACTGAATGAAGCAGAGAAGCTCAACTGATTTATCAGGAACTCGGTTCTGCCTATTTCAATCTGCAGTCAGTTTCAAATTGATTAAACAACATTCACAGCGGAAAAATACCAGTTTAATCCGTTGAATGAAAACAAATGTACTACTGAATCAATGAAAAATTGCTGAGATTTTGGTGGTTTTCCACCTTTTATGGAAGCAATTTTTTATTACTGGATAATTCAGTCAAGTCATAATTTTTTACAGAAAATTCGGCAATAACGTGATTCTGACAATTTCATTCAGTCATTTTTACTCAATTCTGATTTCAAACCAATGAAAATTGACTGATACAAATTAAGAGAGTATTGTATTTTTTTTTCAAATAAGTATGACTGTTTTTAAATTTTTTTATGTTCTATTTTTTCATTTTTTTAGTGTTTCATTTTTTTAATTTTTTGTTGTAGAAAATTAATTCACTTTTTTCTAACAATTGTAGTTCTTTGTTTTTTTTTTCTTAGAAGAAAACTAGTCGAATTTTTGTTTACATTTCTAAAAAAATTTTCTAAGTTTAAAAAATGTGTTTGGATTGGAATTATGAATTTCTTTTTGGAATTTCTTCACACAATCGACAGATTTGATTTCAATTTTTTTTCAACAAAGTTATATCTTTCTAAAAACGATTTGTTTTCCAATTTTTTTTATAACTTGAAATTTTATCAAAATCTTTTCCTATGTATCATAATTGATCTTTTGAAGAAGTAAGTAGGTAAATTTCGTCAGAACCCCTTTCAGAAATCAAAACACCACACTAATTTTATTTGACCCTTTTTTACTTTTTTTTCCTGTGGTTGAATACATACGTTTCTTTAATTTTGTTTGAAGATAAATTTTTTAGGTAAGTATCATCATTTTTACTCCTAAAAATGATTCAGAATTGTTGATCTTTTTCTAAAAATTGTTGGGGTTTTCCCTCTAAGATTAACATGTTTTATTTGTTGTTCTGTTTTTCCCCTGAAAATTGTCAGTTTTTCTTGTTTTTTTGTGGGCGATGAAAAAAAAGTTCTTTTACGTATTTTCGGAAAATGCCTTCATTTTTCAGTGTTTTCAAGGAACTATAGTTCCATTTTTTTCAAAAAACTTGTTTTTGTGTTTTTAAAGACCACAATTTTTTGTTCAGTTTTCTCTGAAAAAATTACTTGTTTTTTAGGAAGGATGGGGGAGGAAGTTAAAAAATATTTTACTTTTCGTCTATATATTTTTTTTTTTTTGAAAATAATTCTTTGATGATTGGAGATTTTTGGCTAATTTCTGAACATTGCTTATAAATTTTTTTGTTAATTGGTTTTTTGTTCGAGTATTTCTGGAAACGATTTAATTTGATTTTCGTCTAGAAAATTGTCAAGTTTGTACCCTGCAAGAGTTTTTTGAAAACAAGATATTCAATCACAACCCTAAAAAAATCGAAAACGAAATTTTAAAAAATGCATTCGAAAATTTTTTTAATATTTCGTACACAGCTCGAGAACCAAATACCAAATCTACTCCGAAGTAAAGATTCCCACTATAAAAAATTCTCAATTTAAAGTATTCCTCTCCGAGAAATTTTTTAGCCCCATCTCTATAAAAAAATCCATTTCGTTTTCAGTTCAAAAGTACACAACTTTTTCTGCAATTTTCGAAACTGCCACTTTCTCAAATACTCCATCGCATTAAAATTACACGGAAGCTACCAATTAGTACTAATGCTCAATTATTCAACGAACTACGATTTAAACGTAGGTACCAAGTACAGTTACACGTAGGTAAGTATTAGGTAGATAAATAATAAAAATCTAGGTAGGTACGTACAAAAATTACTCACTTGAAATTTAAATTTTTAAATGAAAAATGTACTTCTACTATGCCGGTGGTTTTCACTCTTGTTCTAAGTATATCTTGTTCTGTTGGTTGGTAATCTTTAGCTCCTAATCGGTCTAAGTCATCTAAAAAACTAAAGGTCAACACAGGTATTTTAACTACTAGGTATTTAAAAATTACATAACTACATAATTACATACGACAGTGCGTATAAATACATAAAGGTAACAGTAGGTAAGTATTCGGATAGGTAATTTTAATATGTACAACACTATGTACTCAACGTACGAGTATCTTTTACCTTCCACCCCTACTTTCTCCTTTCTCATTCTCTACGTACAGTACGAAACGTAACGTAAGGCAAAATCGTTTTAACGCTCTCGACTAGCAAAAAATTATTTATAGTCGTTTAAAACTAGAAACAAATTTATACTGTCGAAAGAAACCTTTCAAATCGTCAATTAAACATTGTGAAATTACATTTTCGATAATGCTTTACACAAATCAATGCCAAACCATCTTCGTATGGCCAAATTAAATATACCAATAGTAATGGTATGGTACGAGATACTCGACGATTCGTAAAAAAAAACTAAAAGTAATCAACGAACGGCGGCGAAAAAATAACACCACATTCGACAAAACTAACACGTCTGGTACTCTGGTTTTTTCTGCAGTTCACACAGGCCACATACTGCACAGATGAGATACCAACAAATATTTACGATTGGTAATCATCGAGCGAGTTTTCAACTCGTAAGTATTTTTATACGATAACAAATGAATCAACAAAGGCCCTGCTGGCTTTTCTTTCACCCTAAAAAATATTTCTTGGCATTGGATTTATTAAAACGTCGGGTATAAGAACACGTTTTAATTATTCTCCCAAACAAACAAAGTAACCAGCGAAAGAACCGAGAGCTGGTCTTATTTAGACGATCAATTAAACTAGCTCGCCAACGACTCCCTATTAATCTTAGTTTTATTTAGAGAATCTGATGATTACGAGAAATGATTGAAATTTATGTAAAACGTCCAACTATATAAGTGTTCAAGTTGATGAAATGTTGCTACGTTGAGGCATTTTTCTTCCAGTTCCAAGGAGTAAAACGTGGATTTTGAAGAATTTTCGTATCGATTTTTATACGTATTTTTTGGTGGAATTTGAGAGAGAAGGTTTGGCCAATCATCGGAGCCAAATTTCTTTCAACTGGCCATTTAATAAGTATCTTTATTGGTCGAAGTTTAAAAATTCTTCTTTTCAAACGATGAAAGAAATTAACGAAAAGCTAATATGGTTAGACAGGTCAAGACTCGAGGCAAGTCTTAGCCAAGTTTTCTATGGTAATGAACGAATATTTAAGATACAATGTGTAATTATGATAAGGATACTGAAAAGTGATACCATTAATTATCGCGATAATTTCCGCCGGAAATTCTAATGTTTTAGTTTTATGGAAACCAACCATAGACAAGGCACGAACAGTTATTTATAGGATTCTGGGCGCTGTTCTGTTAGAAAATTCAATGTTTTAACGTTGAAAAGTGCCTCTCGGGCTGGTGAGTTCTAGATCTATAGACGATTTTCAGTATTGAATTTGTGGATTACAGATCATTAATTAATTATTTGGTATAAGATTTTTAAAATTTCGCAAATAACGATTTTTTTGATACAGGGGGAATGTTAAACGAAATTTGTTGAGCAAAAAACTTGACATAGATTGACTTTTTGGGCCTTTTTTATGAGCTGTTCTTCCCATTCCTAAAGAAATCAATTTTTACAATCGATTTCAGATACATTTAGTGAAAGTAATATTGAAAAAAATCATAATCAACTCCAAAATTTAAATTTTTGCAAAAAATTTCGAACGTTTTTTTTTTCAATTTGGATTATTTATTAAAATTTTGTTCAATTTTTGAAAAAAATCTTGACTTTGCACAACTAGCTTGATATCTTGGTCAAAAAATCAATTTTTTTTTAAACGAAATAATTTCATAACCATAATCAATCAAAATTGAAAAATTAATAATGCGAACTCTCTTCTCTTCTTTAATTGACAGCTTGATTATTCATCAGATCGTCAACGTTTTTTTTGGAAGATTTTTACGACGAATTAGATTTCTTCTCCTTCCTCAAACGGCTCAAACCCTCATCTAAATATACAAAATCGGAAAAAACCGTATGTAGCTTTGTTTTTCGAAGATGAATATCATAAAAATTTCCAAATTTTCAACACCATTTTTATTTCGACTCTTTAAAAAATTTGTATTCTTCACACTCATTGATCTTCTTCCTCATCATTGCACAAAAAACATACGAAATGGTGTGAGTAAGTAATCATTTTGATAGAAAAATGTGACTTTTCCAGATTCTCAAGAAGCGACGAGAGTTTCATTATTTCCAAATACGTATTCAAACTTTCTATGAGATTCAAACTTTTCCCATTTTTTTTTTTTTTGATTTTTGAAAGTGTAAAAAGAAATGCGAAAATTAACCAATTTTTTCGCTTTTTCCCTCATTTCTCTGTTTTTCTAAAGTTTGTACTGCTGCTACTTCAGCATCTTTTTTCCCCCCCTTTCAGGGGTAAAAACAGAAGTTTCAGAAAGAAGATGTGGAAAAAAATGACCAATATTCATCTCAAACTTTAAAAAATCTTCATCATCATTGACCAAAAAAAATTGTTTTAGGAAAAGTTCAAAACTATACTTTTTCCGGAAAACTTCACATCTTCCATAAAAATTTTGGCTCAATATATTCACAAAAAAATACAGGAAAATTATTCGATTACAAGATGAAAAATTGCAGTATCGATAAGAACTCGAAAAAATTCTTATAGCTTATAACTTTTATCAAGTGGCTGGGATTGAAAAATTTAGGATTCACTTTTTCAAAATTCGTATTATTATGCAAAATAAGAACCTACTAAAGTGCTTCCTCTCTCTGAAAAAATATGTTCGAATTGAAAAATTTAATAATGATATTATTTTAGAAATAGACCAGAAACAAAATGATAAAAATTGATCTCACTCAGGAATTTTTCATTCCCCTTCCCCCCCTTCGTCAACGACTATGTGTTAATATTCTTCTAATATTTCAGTTTCGTAAAGAAATATTTAAAAAAATTTTCATTCACAAAGACAATTGCAATTCAAGTACCTACGCAGAAAATTGAGAGAAAAGTTGTTAAAATTTTGAAAAAAAAATTTTCCACCACACCATTAAAATTCTTTTACCTATGGGTTTTAAATAAGCTCGATTCAAAGTTAGCATCCTTTCCCTCAAATTTTGTTTCATTATGCACCAATTTTTTTTTTTAATTTGGTCCAAAAAGTTCATTACCTATACCTACTTGAAAATTTTCAAGAGTCAATTTGAAAAAAATCGAATTTTATATGTTTATAATGGGGAAAAAAATTATGAATTCTCAGGCAAACCTCTTTTTCATAATCTAACGAACGAAACTTCGAGCACGCTTTTGAAAACTCGTTTTAATAAATTTCTCAAATTTTCATCATCTATTTTTTGCATCGCAAAAAAGAACAATCTCTCGAATATCTATTTCCTCGAAACCTTTTCAAACTAAAATTCATCCCTCGTTCTTCTTCTCATCAGCGAATAAAATTCTAGGATACTTTTCTCCGCATCCGAAGGTACACCGGATCTTACGTGAATTCTCAGCTGATCTTAAACTTTAAAAAAACATCGCAAGTGCAAATACTTATTACGTAAAAAGGAAAATAATTCGAGATAAAGCAATTTATCCCATTGCAAAAACATTACCTCGCGTTTTCGCAAATCAAACACTAAAACATCGTCGTACACATCGTGCAACTTCGCTAGCTGCACAAATTCTCGAAAAAAAACATCGAATAGTACACTTGGAAGCGTACTTATTCCACATTTAATACCCCGCAGAAAAACCAACCGTCGGGATGGGAAAGAGGAGAGGAAAATTTGCAGCAGCACTGCACACCATAATGTAGAATCGCGAGCTTGCGGAAAATTTCTCCTTTAATTTAAAACATACTACTACCAACAACCTTGAAATTACGTTTTGTTTACTTATTAATTTTACAACTTCTGGATAAAGCTTGACGTAACTTCGGACAGACAAGAAGCGTTATTAAAAAAAGGAAAAAAGGATTCACCAAAGGGTACATTTTTAATTTGTATCCGCGAGCACGCCGTCATTCGTAAAATATACCATTTGCAACGTTAAATCAATATTCATTTCATTTCGATGTGTACGAGTGTAGTATTCGAACTCGGAGGTTGTTTTTTTTTTCATTATCGCTCTACAAAATTAACGTATTTTCTTCAGCACGAGTGAGAAATGGCAAAACTTAATTTGCTACAGAATACGATATCTTTCGCCAACTTTCCTTGACTTTTTATCAAATGGGTAAATTCGTTCGTTTATACGTAGCCGAAGCTAGCAGTGATGTTTGAATGCAAAATCTCGTATCGTTTTCTCTCTCTTTACTATACCTAGGTTCATAAAAAATTTATACCTGAAAGGATTTAAAATTCTATATCGCAGTGTTGCGTTTCCAGACCTTTATCAGCGAATTTTACGTCGTCGGGCCTTCACAGGCTGACGATTTTATAATTAATTACATCGTAATAATTTCGTCGTCTATGATGTTGACCGAATCAATCACTTAGGTATACGAATCGATAAACCGACCATTATTTTCATCCGAATATCCTTCGAATATTGAAGAAAATTTTTCCAGCCGTAGATACTTCAAAGGGGTTAGATTTTCTGACGAAATTTCCAACGCTGAAATAATTCAATTGGATAATTCATAAACTTAATTTTAGCGGTTATAACCGGTTCGTGTGGTAATTATTAATAAATGATTCGCGTTTCTAGACTGATCATTAGTCAGATTCTTTCACACGATGGATTCATTAGGTACAGTCATAAATACGACGAATGTACATTAATTTCTAAATAATTCTGTCGCAAATTAGATTTCTTTGACCCGAGTTCAAAATTATTCCAACCTCAATTTTTTTTCAAATTTATATTTTTTAAATTTTCTTCAAAGCAAAATTGCGAATTTTTTCAAATTAAAAGTAGAAAATTTTTTAAAAATTATTTTTAAAAAATTTCAGAGTTGGAAAATGTTTTGAAAAAATTCAAACCAAAAAAATTACTATTGGAAAATAATGATTTTTCCAACTTTACTTTTTAAATTTTTTTTCAAAATTTTTTCCAAGTTGAAAATTGCTGCCAATGAAATTTGTCTTCAATTTTTTTCAACTTCAAAATTCTAATTCCTAAAAAAAATTATTTTTCAAAGTATAATTTCACCTTTATGTTTTTCAAATTTTTTTTCAACTCTTCAAGTATTTACTTAATCAGAAAAATTTTTTAAAGCAATAAAAATATATAAAATATGAAAAATTTTAAAATAAATTTTAAAAATTTTGAAAAAATTTTGCTGAGAATTTTTTTAAAAATTGGATACAGCTTTGAAAAAAAATTAAATTAAAAAAATAGAAAAAAATTTAAGCTGGCAAACGTTGATCTCGTGAATTTGGACTTCAAACGTGGAAATCCCATTCGTGGCAAAATTATTTAGGATCCAGAGAACGTATTCATCAAAACAGACAGGCAAATTTCAAAAACATTTACGTACAATGGATCTATGTACTTCGTCAAAAAATGTACGCCTACAATTCATCTTACAACTTCTCACATCACATCGAATAAAACAGAGAGAGATGGAAAAAAAAACTCATGTATCTAGTTGTCGTGTCTCTCATTATACGTAGTATTGGGAACACACACATGAGACTACCTATTCAAAGGAGCTCGTAACAAAATTAATTAAACCTTATGCAGAGATTCTGTCACAAAGAGACAGCTACACAGCGATAACGACGACGACAATGTAACATTTCATAGCTTCTTGGCCTTTTCTACGTGTAATATTAAGTGTAGGCAAAATCTTCCAGTGACCTTTTTTTTTACAGTAGAAATGTAGCATCGTACAAGTAAATATGATAACACACAAAGCACGAACACGAATTTTGTGCTAAAGCACTCATGATACCTACGTATACGTCGCGTCGTGTTTTCTTGAAAGACGTCACGAACACTTGTAAATACGAATGCTCATGCTCGTATCATTTATATCATTTCTAATTTTGAAATTTACCATTTAGTTCTATAAATGGATTTTTTTTACATTATAATAGGTATTTGAATTAAAATTGAAATTTTTTGGATAAATTTGGGTGGAATTTGATTGATTTTTATTATTTGAGAGCTTGGTAAATTGGTTAGATCGATTCGCAATTTTTGTAAAATTTAAACAAAGAGGAGGAGGAGACTGGGGTTTATCTGGCCTGAAAACCGACTAGGTGAAAATTTTATTTTATTTCTTTATCTTGATTTTTATTCAACATTTGATATTAATGATACTATCCAGTTAGCCTTAAAATTGAACGAGAGGACTTTTTTTTTTGAAAAACAACTTGTTTTTAATTCAGCAAAATTGGTTTCAAAATTGAACAAAAAATATTTCAATTCCACAAAAAAATTTAATCAAATAAAAAAAAGTAAAAATGATTATTTACTGGAGCTTTTTAAAAATATGCCAAAATTAAGCGTTTTGCAAACAATAAAAATTTAAAAAATCAAAAATATTAAGTACAAAAATGGAAAATTATTTTGAAAAATTATAATTTTTTCAAATATTAGGTAAGCAACAATTACGCAAAAACTGAAAAAAATTCGCAGAATTAAGAATTATTATGTGAAAAAATTTCGGGAAAACAAATAAACACAATCAAGACTATTTTTTACTATTACCATATTTTTCATGGACACTTGAAAACCCCATTTTTTCACGTTTTTAAAATTTGCAGGCCAAGGATTTGAAAAAAAAATTATTTTAAATTTTTTTTGTCAAAAAGTAAAAATTGTTTTAATATGAATTTATCCTAAAAGGACATCGATAATAATTTATTATCCCCCCCCCCCCCAAAAAAAAAAATAAAAATTATAATTAAGAGGAAATTGCACGTTGATAAAAATTTCTTCGTTGTATTTTTCGAGTTCTTTTTTCTTTACAAAAAAAAGGGATAAGAGTAAAAAAATAAATTTCTCAACAGTAAATCTGAAAAATGGGATGGCTCTATTGAAATTGAATTTCAAAAGTATTTTTTAAAGGGGAAATTTTTAACAATAACGAGAAATTTTTTGGAGAAATCAACTCTATATTTTTTTCGAATTTAGTTTCCAAAATTTTGGATATGGTCAAATTTTGAGAGCTAACGCGAAGGTTATTGAAGGGGGGGGGGGGTCACTTGTTATTGAATCTTCAATATTTGATTTCCAGACAAAACTTTTGTCCTTAATGACCAATAATTTAAATAACTTTAGCAATTTTTTTGGAAAAATTTTACATTTTCATCAAAAAATAACTCAAGTAGGTTGTACCCCACCAAGAATCCTATCAAAATTTAAGAATGAAACTAAAATTCATCATTTTTTGAACTTGAATAATTTTCACCATCTTATTTATTCGGATCTTTATTCGCCGCCTGCTTACACCCCCCCCCCCTCCCTCCCAAAAAAACCACAAACAAACAAACAAAAACTCTATTTTGTAATTTAGAAATGTCTTTGCTTAAAAAATTGATTCATTTCACAAAATGCGTTTGAATTATTTCAAGAATATCGAACCAAACGACCCAATTTTTGGTAAAGAAATTAACGAGAAAGAAAATTTCAAAATTTTTCAACCAGTCAAATAAAAAACCTTACGTTATCAATTTTTTCAGCTTAATTATTCATTTTCAAAACCAAGTTGAACTACTATCAATTTTCACTTTATGATGCCACAAAAACACCTGTTAGAAGAGAAATCCGAACTAACTTCTTCTCCAAGAATCAAAATTTGAAAAAAAAAGTCTTTGAAAAAATGTCCTTTTCGAAAGACATCCTCGTCTCAAATTTTTACACCAAAATTGAAAAAACACAAAACCCTAAAAAAGTCTCCAAAAAGCAAGAAATCTGAAAAAAAAAATCCAAAACAACAGCAACGTTCACCCCAACATCAAATATTCGAGGACGTCCGCGGAATAAATTTCCACAAAGATCGCAGTCGAGTAATTTTTGCCAATTGCTCGTAAATTAAAGGCTTAAAGCCTTACGGTATTTGCGGCGGGGTTATTTTTTTTTCAATGATCTGTTTCTGAATGGTTAAACCGACAAAACCAGAATTATACTTTTACATAACATGAACGGGGTGTGGTTATGACGTCACGCGTTTATTCTGATCGATATGCATGGCGTTCGGGGGTAGACCGGCGCACCGATTTGTCGAAAACTGCAGAACCGTGCTAAAGAAAAGTTACCCAGTTAAAGTTCAGAAAAAAGTACTAAAATTAGAATTTTATTATTCGAACGATTTGATGGTAAATTTATTTCAGTACGAGGGCTTTTCCCGCATATATTTTCTGTATATTAAAGTTTAACCGTGTCGCTCTGTGTACGAGTACGATATAAACTCGCGAAACGCGACAGCGAAAAAACCACCTTATAACATACTAAAAAATCAAGAGCTTTCGATACCTATACCTATATTTTTACCCTCGACCAAATTATGAAAAAAAAATACTCGGCATTTTATTCGCAGGAATTTCTCGAAGGTTGTAAATTTTTACGCGATATTTCTCCATATTTAAATAATGCCAGACTTCGGACGATTATCTCTTCTTCTTTTTCGTGTCGTAAAAACGAGTTCGCTGTTTGATAACGTGCAGTCTATACGTAAGTAGAAGTACATAGTATCGCAAGGCTACACTCGCGCCAGAAGTAAATGTCTGTTGGAGGAATTCCAACACCTGTATGGCTCTTTTTAAATATTGACTATAGAATTTACAACACTGAATGTGAATTATCGTCTCGCGAAATGTTTCTAGCACGTGAATTATAAGGGCGAAAAATGGCATATTTAACGAGTCGTGCAGCTAAACCAAACGCGAGTAAAAATACCAATAACGTTTTTATACTCGAAAGGTCGTGTAAAAAAATTCCAAGTTTGGTGCAGATCGGTTCGAGCACGTGGGTTGTCCATCGAATGAAATTCCACGCTTTTCCTTGGTCTTTGGAGTTTTTTATGTATGTATGAAAGCAATTTTTTTTGTCCACTTGTGTAACTTGAGAAGCACAGTTTTTGGACGAAAATTTTTCCATTGAACTTGGACATAGAAACGATCGTAAAAAATTGGTTTCTAAGTTGACATGGATTTTGGGTTTTTCAGAGTTTGAATCAAGAAAAAACCTCCAATTATAAACCAATTTTTGACCACCATTAGAGTGGTTTCTATATCCACAGGCTTACATATACAATATGTAATGTATTTCAGAATTGAGTGAATTTGAAGTAAGCTATATGCATATGGTAGTTAGGTACTCCAATTTTGAGAAATATGGTAAAAACTCACGAGTTTTCTTTTTTAACGAAAATTTTCAAAGATAAAATGAATTTTACATTCACAAAAAGGATTCAAAATCGAATATTTTAATCATGATCAAATTTTCCACCATTTCTTAAATTAAATCAGCGAATCCAATCACATCAAATAGTGCTTGAACCAAAAAGAAAAATGCATGCTAAGTTCGTATTTTAACTTCTCGATACTCCATCGTAATTCCACTGACAGCAATCTTTGGCCCTTAAATTTGAATGATTTTTCTTCAAGTTTGGGACTATATTTCAAGGACGTTTTAACCATATTTCGAAAATTTATCAAACAACTGACATACTTACACGCAGAAACGTATGTGGAATTGTGGATCTTATAAGTATTTGTAAGTGTGGGGAAGTGCAGCTTTGATGAAAAAAACATCTTACTATTTTCAAACGACAATTAAATATCGATAGGTACATCTATAAGTACGTTTTGTTATAATTATAGGTTCCATGAAATTCTAAATTTGGGGACATTATTACTCATACTCCATCTATAGCATCATTTAAATTATTTTTAAAATAATGATGAAAATGAAAGACATTATCTCTGGTTATAGAAGATCGAACTCACATTCTGTGTAGTAGTTCTCATCTGATTTCATTTAAATGAACAATAACGCTTATTTTTACCGCCGAGCGCCGGTATTCTGTTATTTTGAAATTAGTTTTCAATAATCAAAGGAAATATAAGAAATATTAATATAGAAAAAACTATTAAAATTAAATCTCTCAATTTATTTGGAATTGAGCGTAAAATTGATTTTAAAAAAAGACAATATCATTCCGTTGTATTCGCATATTAGTGAACTTGAATCAACAAAATTCGGTTACCTGCTCGTGAAAAGTAAGTACATATCTCCTAGCAATACTTACAAAAAAAGAAATTCCTTGGATTTTGACAAAATTCACAGATTTGGTTCATTTTGAGTTGGAAATACAAAATTTTAGCCTCCTGGCTCCAAGGGATACTCTTATGAGTAGGGTCATTTGAAAAAAAAAGTTACTTTTTACCAAAAAACTCGCACTGAATTTAAAGCAATAAAAAGTATGGAAATTTTCGGCAAAATTTCACCTTCAGTGATCTTGCGTATTGAAAAGTCATTAGTGAGTCAATTTGGTGTTTCCGCAAGTTATTAACAATTCCATTTTCGGAGAAACGGGAAATTCGGAAAAAGGGAAAAAGAATTAGATTTTCTTAGCTGATAACATTTCTAAGAAAAGTTTTAAGCTAGCAAAAATCTTGAAAATTATTTAAGACACTCTAATTTCTTTTACACACGACAGTCACTACCTATTGTATTTCAAAAATCAGCTTCTTCGTCTTCTAGACTCCTCCCCCCCCCCCCGTTATTCATTCGGAAAATTTTAGACAGATTCAGTAATCGGCGAAATTTCAAGTATGATAAAAAATATCTTGATATCATTTTCCCTTTCAGAAACCATAATTCAACCTTACTCTCCCATTCAGAATTTTTAAAAAATTTCGGGCTCACTGCGCCTTTTCTAACTGAGTTTTTCCTTCCTTAATTTTAAAATAATTCCAATCCAACAATAATGTTTTTTTTGGTTTTTTTTTTAGTGTTTTTCCTTAAAAATTCGAAATTATTTCGACGTTTATATGAAATTTTTTTTAAAAAAATCAATTTTTCAATTTTAAAATTTCTCAAAATTTGAAACATAAAAATATAAAAATTGTAGTCTGAATTTCATTACATATTATTCTATACTTTTTTTGATCTTTTTTAAAATATTTTTTTAAAACACAAAATTTAAAAGTCCCGCCGAAAGGATTTTACAAACTTATTGAAGTTTTTATTTCATCAATCACTACTTTGTTGCAGAAGAATTGAACCTCAAGTGTTAGATCATTATTATTATAACAACTCCGCCTGACATCATGTCCATAAGAACATTTATCACATTTCTAGTCATTTTCTCGGTATTTTTATGGCGCTCATCAAATGCCGACGATCATGTAACAAATTATGAATTCACTGCCGTTTGGCACGGGTATGACTTTCCATCGTAGATGACTTTATTTTCTACATGGCTTTAATTACCTTTTTAGAAAATTATTAAAGATAGAAATATTTTAACGCCAGATAACAAAACCTTACATTGTGACATTTTTTCAGCGCGAAAATTGGCAATCAATTCGATAAAAATGATGCTCAAAATATTTGTGATAAAGTAGATTCTTATTTAACAGGTGATATTCAATCGGTATCTATACAATTTGTGACCAACATTGGTGGAATTGGCGGAACATCTACTTTTAAAATTGTAGTTTGTAAAAATGCCTATGGGTATATATTATATTGTGTGAGTAACACTGACAGTAGTGGAGTATATGCGATATTTACTTATAACAGGAAGTATAAAGTATGTACCACATATTATACACTAGCAGTATAAGTTTGAAAATGTGATACAGAATGTATGAAAGCGTTACATATGAATAATGTTATTTCAATTTTATAATTTTTTAGTATGTATGCTTTATTATTTTGGTGTCCTTTTTGGCGTTTCATTTTAATTTTAAAAAATAGTGCACCGTTTTTCCAAACTCAGCTAAATTCATTTTTAGCATTTTAGACTTTCTGACGGATTCGGGTAGTTGAAATACATTGCCACCACATGACGTTTGCAGAATATTGCTACCTGTTTTTACTTTCGTTGTTCTGTGACCAAAACCATTTTCATTTCTACTGGAATGCGTTCTCCTTCCATAGGTAAACGAGTGACATAAAAAAAAAACAATACTTGTGTGACGCTCAGAGACAAAAAATTATTTTTCGTTTTTTCAAACCGAGCTAACTTCGTGATATTTTTTTTCCTTCTGATTCTTATAGCGCCTCACTTAAGAATTTTGAAATTCTACCTAGGCCACTTGATGTCCAAGAGTAGCCTCCTTACATTAGTCTTTTTATCTGCTTCAAACAGTAACTGTTACTTTTTGCTGTGAACAGTTTTTTGCGTTTTCTGTAAAAATCGAAAATGAAGTAGAATCTAAACTGAAGGGTTGCTTCTCTAAAATCTAGTAATGTAGCTTAAATTTTTTGAAAATAGTAACTGTAAAATCATCCTTACTCTAAAATGAATGCTTCATCGCAAAATCGAAAAATTTTCAGAAATGAAAAAAAAAACTTCCGAACTGAATCAAAAAATTAATCTCAACTCAAGAAAAAGAGGAGAGGGAAAAAGAAGTTATTTTTTCGATTTCCAAAAACTGATCCAGAATGATCCAGGCCCTTATGGTTTTTCAAAGTCTACAGGATTTTTTTTTAGCACCAAATTCAACGGTAAGACTTCAAAAACGTAAAATTAAATTTTTCTTCAGAATGCAGATCCGGCGAGAGGGAGGCACAGAAGATACATTTGTACCGGGTCCGTATTTTTTTCAGATTTTTTAATTTCAAAAATGAAAAAGAGTGCAGTTTTTGCTCTTCAAACATTATTTATTATTTTTTGAAAAAATTTTCGCCTCCGCTTCGCTCGGGCAGTATTTTGATTATTTTGTTTTCAAAATTAATAATTTTTCACTAACTTTGTAGACAAAAATCACGCTTTTTCAATATTTCTCAATGTGCCAAAAAATCAATAACTTTGACTGAAAGATCCGTAAAAAATCACCTATTAAAGTCAAAATTTCATTTTTTTCAAACTTTTCAAAAATTTTCGCCCTCGCTTCGTGTTTCCTAGTTTTAGAATTCTCATTCAATTTTGACTTCTTTAAAAATTAATAAATTCCTTCCATCTTGTTTCCAAATGTCACTTCAGATGCTTGCTCAAGTTTATTCGAATAATAGGTAGTGGTTTGAAAAAAAAGGCCTACAAAAAACTTTGTACTGGGCCCGCATTTCCTCTCGTCGGCCCTGCCAGAATGCATCGAATTTTCTCGAGGTAATAGAAATACTTATTAAAAAACTTGATATTTCTTCATAATTTTTTTTTTGGAAAAACGCTATTGGACAAGCGTCCCTATAATTTTAGATATGTACTTAGTGTCAAAAGGGAACATCCAACTCAATCAGGAGCCACTCTTGTATTAAAATTTTGAAAAATATCCTTTTAAAATAAAACCAAATTTTCTGTTTTTACTAAAATTTCCAAATTTGTTCGAATTTATATGTGTAATTTAAAAATATTCAGAATTGAATTTTTTCTTCATGATCAAATTTTCGACTCTTCCTCCTTAAAAAGGTAGAAAGGTACTCAACTACTTACCCATTTAATCACAATTTCTTCAATCTTGTTTCAAAATTAGTAAAAAATGAAATGTTTTTTCAAAAAAAATGATATTATATATTGCCAATTATTGTACATATTTTTTAAATTAGCCTGTTACGTGATGTGAAATGCCAACTTCAGATACCTATGGCAAAAAAATTATAACCTAAACTTATTGCGCCACTCATGAAAATTCAACCATATCTTTTTACAAATGAACTACTTAATACTCGAGGAATCAATGTAATTCGAGGTAAGTAATGGATTCGGAAAAAAATTTCAGTACAATAAGTAAACGTTTAGAAAAAATGCACGGGAATCGAATAAGTCATCGATACGATTTCAATAAAACGAGTCGACACAGCGAATCTATCGTGTTGAATCAATGTACGTAAGTTTTTCATTTTTTGTTTTCTCTACCTATGGCGAAGTCACGTGTTGATAAGAATTCAGCTTACAGGCGTTTATCCACAGGTAGGTAAGTCTAAGTAGTGTTGGTTCAGCTTCGGATTGTATGTAGATGTACGAATGTATGCATAAATTTTACGTCATTTTTTTTAGCGCAAACAAAGGATATTAAATCAAGCATAAAATGTAAGAACTCAACGTATTCTTTCGGGTGTATTACGTTCGAACCAAATTTTGAAAATTTGCTCACAACTGATGCGTTTACAAGCTGAATCATTCACTCCACCAATATATAATAATTAAACGTCGAATACTGGCATTAGTTCTCACCTCATTTTATTTCAATGAATACGGTAACGCTCATTGTTACCATTAGTATTCTGTTGTATTAACATATCAGTGAACTAGAATTCGCGTATTTTTTTCATTTGTTCGTAAAAAGTAAGCATTAACCTATGCAGCTATACCTAAAAAAATAATGCAGAAGACTGAAAAAGAAACCTTGCCTTGGATTTTAATCCTTCAGCTCTCAGGGATAATGGGATAATTCATTTCGAGTTGAAAACTCAAAAGTCCTCAAAGTACGATTATTTGGAGAAATTTGCAGTATTTTGCTAATAAACTCGAAATGAATTTAGGGTAGGTAATGAAATGTTTGGAAATTTGCAGAAAAATTTCACACCGAAGATCTTGCTTATTACAGAATCTTTGGAGTGTCAATTTTGTATTTTTGAGATTCTGACAGTTCCATTTGTATAGAAAATTTTTACAAAACGGGTTTCGGATACTGAAAGTTTCCTACATTCTTCAAAATCGTGATTTTCGAATGAAAAATATGAACAAAAATTAAAGGAAAAACGAGATTTTTGAACGAAAAATAATCTCAGAAAACATCAAATGTATGTACTTTTTTTAAAATTGAAATTTCAAAAATTTTAAAAATTACTTTCGACACACAAATCCCTTTTCAATATGGACGCCTCTTCACTTATGAATTTAACATCTAAATAATGAAAACATGGGAAAAATTTATCCAATTTTTACAAAATTTACCTCAAATTGATTTCAATCATCTACCTTTATTTTTTTTTTATGTCAAAAATTAATTTACTTCGGGGGTTTTGAAGTAGATATGTTATGGATCACATTGAAATGCGAGCATTTCAAGAAAAAAATTGACATGATTCGTTGAAATTTTGCAGATAATTATATTCCACGTAGAACTTTAGGAAGTGAAAAATTTAGGTATAAAAAGTAATAAGATTTAACGTTTCATTTTTTTTTTCGTATTAAATAGATTGTACGAAGTAGTTCTGAAATAATTTTTCGTCCTGAATCCGATTCTAAGGTCAATTTTTATGTATCAATAAGCTACGCACGTTACTTTCTGACTATTTTACGACTTGCTGCACTTTTTCTGACTGGGCTCTGCAAGTGCAAAATCCTACCGGATTAACACCAGATTTATAGGTATAGGTAACTAACGATTTGTCTTAATAAGTTTTATCGAATTTTAACTAGAATTTGTTTTTTGTCACTCTTGAAAAATTCACTTCGACGACTTATTGTACTTTTTTCCGGAACACATCAGAATCTGCACAAGGGTAAGAGTATCTTTCGATCATTTCCCAATTTCAACCGCCGGTTGATTTTGAGTGCTTTAAATCTTATCTACTTAAGTACTTACCGAAATTTTTTTAAATTTTCCTTACTCACAGATAAAGAATTTGAGATCAAAATGATAACCGTGATTCCAAACTCGCGAAGAAAATTAAAAAAAAACGAAATTGCACAGATGAAATTTTGACATAGGTAGTCTTAAATTGCATATTGCGAACAATGAGAACCTAAATTTTTAAAATCGAATTTTGACTTTCTTTAGTAAAAAATGTTATTAAAAATATAAAACATTATTTTACTCGTCAACTCTAAATTTTAAGCGGTGCAGCGGTATAGAAGAAATATTAAAGTATTACTTATTAGGTAGCTGTTTTCAAGGTTTCCTTTTCAATAGTCTTACAAGGTAGGCATCCCAATTCAAAGTAAAATTTTAAGCCCAAACAAAAAAAAATTTTAAATATACATGAAAACATCCCATGTCCAAAATTGCAAGTACTGAAGTTCATTCCTCGAATTTTTGCGAATTTTTGAAAATTTTAAATTGCTTTTTAGCCGAAAAAATATTAAAATTTGATCTAAGTAATAAACGAAAAAAGTTGAAATTTGGGACATATCCTATTTTTGACCTCCTGAATCGATTGAAAGTAGTTTCAAGACGTCTCGAAGCCTCCAGAAAATTTTGAAATTTTTCAGCTCTGAAGAAAAGCCCTTAAAAATGGTCCACGTGAACTTCAGCACCTATAACCGCGATGACCTATTTGATCGATTAAAACACCGAGTTCAAATTTTAATTTTTTGGGTAGAAAATTTTCCTGGAAAAAATTCAAAACTACGTCCACTGCTCACATATCGAGGTAAAAATCTGTAAATTAGTATATACCTTATTTTCGACCCACCAAATCGATTTTGAGCGGTCTCAAGACGTTTTGAAGCCATCAGAAAATTTTGGAATTTTTCAGGCCTAAAGAAAAAGCCAATAAAAACGGTCCATACGACTTGAAACCGTTTCCAATCGATTTGGCAAGTCTAAAATAGAGTATATACCAAATCTCAGATTTTTTCGTTCATTAGATCAAATTCTGATATTTTTCAGACTATAAAGCAATTCAAAATTCTCCAATATTCGAATAATGCATTTCAGCACTTGAAATTTCGGAAATGAGGTGCTCTCATGATGTATCCAATTTTTTTTGTTTGGGCTCAAAATTTTACTATGAGTTGAGATACCCACCTCTCTTGTTAGATAGGTGAAAATTTTCAAAAAAGTGGACGAAAATTTATTGGAATTTCTACATTTATTCATTAATTATTACTTTGTTACAGAAGAAGTGAACCTTGATCATCATTATTATAACAACAATTATTTCAGACATTATGTCCGTAAGAATATTTATCACATTTGGAGTCGTATTCTCGGTATTTTTATGGCGTACATCAAATGCCGCAGATTATGTAACCAATTATGAATTCACTGCCGTTTGGCATGGGTAAGATTTTCCATCATATTATATGGCTTTATTTTCTACAGAATAAAAATCAACATAAATGATAACGTATTTTCAGTGCGAAAATCGGCAATGTATCCGGAGATGTTGTTCAAAGTATTTGCACTAAAGTAAAATCCGGTTCGATTGGTAGCGTTGAATCAGTGTCTATACAATTTGTGACCAATATCGGTGCTGATGGCGGATCAACATCTTTCAACATTGTAGTTTGTAAAAATAGATCAGGGGCGATATTGTATTGTGTTAGTAACACAGATAGGGATGGCATATATGCGGTATTTAATTACTCGAATGGATTGTGCACCACATATAATACAAAAGTAATATCAGTTTGAAATGTGACAAAGAATGAAAAAAATTTTAATGATTTCATGAATATTGTTATTTTAATTTTTATTCTTTAGTAAGTAAGTTATGTTATTTTGCTGATTTTTTCGACATTTTATTTGAAATTAAGAATTTCTTGCTTCATCTAAGCTAATTTACATTTGTAGGTACATAGGTAGCTAGGTACATGGGCCAGGATATGGAAATTATCCTTGGATATAGAAAATTGGCTTTTGAGTCAAGGTTCCTTCCTGATTCTACCTCTTTTGAAAGACCCAAAAAATTAATTTTTAATACGTAATGGTGATTTCTGTATTCAGACTCTCATATAATTTTAATTTAATTTAGAAAAATCTAGATATGTAGGATTGTAGGAGAAAAAGTTGTAAATACGCCATACCAATGTATTACCAAACATTATAATCTAATCAAGTCACCCATTTCGTCTCATTCCATCATCAGAAATCAAATTTGAGCAATTTGGAGATAAGAAAACTGTTCCAGTCCAACATGAAGTATGTACTTGGAACTTGAACCAAGGTGGTCTTTCTCCAACACATATTTATGCAGTTTATATTTTTCAAACTTGGTAACCGCAAAATCATCCGTAAGTAGGTACCTATGTACTTTAAAATGCAAGCTTCACCTAATACCAAAGCGTAACCTCAACGTACCAGAATTTCGGGGGGAAAAAACTCAGAAAGGAGTGCTCAAAAGAATAAATATCCGTCAAATTTTTCACTTTATTAAAAAAAAATCCAATTTGAACTGAAAAAAATTCCATCCATTTCAAAAAACATTCATTTTCATAAAATTTTTGTTAATTGTACCAATTCTATAGTGTTATTTTTCAAACCATAGTACCAAATCTCCAAAACGTACGTAGGTACATAACGTACATACAAAAATCAATCCCCCCTCCCAAATGCATCGATTTAAAAATCATTCTAGAGGAATCAGTAATTAATTAATGTTAAAAAACCTTATATTTTCCACAAATCAAATTATACCTAATCAACTTGGACAGTTCAGAATTTTCTGAAAATTAATGTTTACTTTCAGAATTTTTCAAATTTTAAATGTTTCATTTGAGAAAAAAAATAGTCAAATCAGAAAACTACATAATTCCAGATTCGTCTTTAAAAATTCAAAATATCCCGCTAAACATATTTTTCTGGACCAATTTCGATTTGATTGAAGTCTCCAAATTCATTTTCTTCGGGTATTTTTTTCAGTCAGTCATAAACGGGGATCTGGAGCGAAGCTAGAGGAAGGAAGAAGGATGGTTCCCCGGACAAGTTTTTTTTAGCGTCCTGCTGAATACAAATCCGACGTTGTCATTTCAATTTGTCAATTTCTTCTCTGGCACAGGTATCTCAAATGAATGTCTTCACATTATCATAAAACTAACGTCGTCTGACGAGAGAGGTAAAAGAACTGTCCCCTCGAAATATTAATGAAAGGTGGTCTAATTTGTTGCTCGCTACGCGAATATTAAAATTACAGATCGCCGGGTGCCCGTTTGGAAAATTGGTCCAGGCCTTCGGGATAAAAGTTTCGATTTTACCTCAATTTTCAAATGGAAAATTTTTTTCTGTGAAATAATCATTTGATGCGACCAAGCGATAGTTCATGTCGAAAGAACCGAAAAATATACAATACACTTTTTGCCTAAATTGTATTCTGAAGGAGTAAAAAAATAAAACTCGAAATTAGAAATCTTACAATATTTTTTTTAATTTGGTAGGTAGACAGCCCCTGCAATACTTGAGTTAGACAAAAAGGAGTACATCATATTTTTTGTTTCTCCGGACATGAACTATTTATTGGTCACATCAAATGATGATTTTCGAGAAAATCCCCCCCCCCCCTCCATTTGAAATATTCGTGAAAGTCCATATAAAATCAAAATTTTGATCGCACACGGTTGGACCATTTTTCAAAAAAAGTACCCAGCAATTTGGAATTTTGATATTCGCGTAACGAGCAACAAATTAGACCAACTTTCATTAATATTTCGAGGGGACAGTTCTGTTACCTCCTCGTGAGCGCAACAGGTCAGGGAGTGCGGTGATCTCCTTGAGTTAACGATAAAGCCCCCTCCCTGTTTTCACTTTTTTAAAATTTTTAATACAAGCTTTAGCGTGTATATAAGATGAATAAGGTGCTACAAAAATTAATCAATCATTTTTAAAAAGTAAAAAAAATTTATCAGAATTGCAAAAAATTTCTATGTATTCTTCATTACGAGAATTTAATAATATTTTCAACTTTATGGAGAGCTGGGAGAAAAAAATTCAGAGGAAAATTAAAGCATAACTAAATAATTGTAGATATAGGTACTAAGTTGGTAATTTGGTCCGAGTAAAGCGAGAGCGGATTTTTTTTTAGAAAAGCTTATTATGAGTGGGAGGGGTCCGATCAATTATAGAGAGGGGTTTTTTGAATGAATTTTTTCAAGTCATATTTTTTTCAAATTAAAAATTTTATCGAAAAGCTTATTATGAGTGGGAGGGGTCCGTCAAATTATATAGAGGGGTTTTTTTGAATGAATTTTTTCAAGTCATATTTTTTCAAATTAAAAATTTCATCAATTTTTTTTATTGAATTTTAATTTTTGGCAAGGTAATAAGCCCCCCTCCCCCTCAAAAAAAATCAACGATGAGTTTCTCGTCAACCACTTGCCCTCACCACACCTCTGCAACGAGTAAACTTTCACGACTCGAAATATACTCGTGGAAATGTCGGAGTAGATTCAATAATCCTAAAATTGCTCAGATGAAACTTGGGTATAATAATATTCTAGGACAAAAACACATGGAAAATTTACAACCCGAGTACGAAATTCATCGGCGCTGAATATTAAATTCGATATTATTGCTGTGAGAACGCAACCGTTCGGATTAAAACGTTATTCGGTAATCACAAAATACAGTCTTCCTGTATCGCTTCACATTCCCCTCATTTACGTTCGCGTTTTACAATTCAAACAAGGAGGGTTCGGGGTACACTGCTTTTTATTTTTCAATCCGGAATAGGAGCCAGACCGAAGGAAATTTTGTTACACTTTTTTTTACCAGTTGCTTCATATGTTAATATGACTAATTAGTCGTCATTTTTTTCGAACGTATACGCGTTAACAGAGTCAAGTTCTTTATAGTTTTTCCATATCTGGGTAGATGTAGGTATGCATGTAGCTGAGTCGCAGCAGCATTGAGATGCACTTATGAGAGAACCCCCTTTTTTAAATAATTTTTACGCGTTAATGTACGCTCGAGAGATGTTGTATACATTTTGAAAACATGTGTTGCATGAAAATTATACCCGAGCATCGAGAAGAGAATGCTTGATACGGTTATAGTGAACCATGGTATACCATTTCTCATAAAATGACTTTCTTACCCTGCACGGTTTCTGTCTGTCGCCCTGTTATACGTAATAATTAAACCGCGCGAGCTTTTACCATATATATCTGTAATTCGCCCATCTCTAATCTTATTTCAACAGCGAGAAAATCCCTCAACATTTAAATTATTGCTCTTTAATATACATACACGTACGTGTTACTATTAAACGCGAACGCTGGATGTTTACTTACCGGGTATAATCTTCGTCGTCATTTTCTTTACCGTCTCTCTCGTACGTATTAATACGTTTTAAGGCGAAATGACGACCCCGTAGGTGTACGTTACACGTACGATTAGCGAATATCAAGCGACCGCCCATAAAAGCTCGCTCGACACGACAAAATAATTCAACCGTGTAGTTCTATCAAAAAGAAAATTCCGAAAGTTTTCGACGTTTTGGGTACAGGCTTCGAGAAGGAAAAAATAGTATTTTAGAATAGGCATGACTCGAAAGGCGGGTTCCCTTTTTGGTACGAAATGGTACTTGGCATAGTCGAGGATATGGCAGCGAACGTGTAGATTTCCAAGTGGTTTTCTTATCTGAATTATTTAAGAGGTGTATACGTGGGTACTTTTCGGAGTCGAAATTTCAACCTTGAATTTACCTACGGTGAATTTGACGGTGTTGAAGAAGGGTTCGAGATGAGGAAAAGAAAGTGGTAAAATTATAGTTTTGCGTATACAGATTTTATTCAGCTTTTTGTGGAAGTTGTACGGAAAAAGGAGTCAATTTTTTATGCAAGCTTTGAAAATGGAAAGGAAGGAATGGAGGTCTCGTTATCGACGAAATCAGTCAAATGTACATATACATTGTGTTGTGGCCAGTGGCGTCGGAAGCTTTTTTTTTGGGGAGGGTACAAAATGAGTAAGTACCAAGACCTCGAATACCGGAAGGATTTCCAGGGGAGGGGGCAAAAGGTAGCATTTTTGAGCTCTGTCATCTCAAATAATTCATATAATTATTGTAATTTTGTACATGCCCGAGCGAAGCGAGGGCGAAGCTTTGAAAAAAAAGAGTTTTTATTGCCCAAAAAATCATTTTTTCCCATATTTTAATGCTTTGAAAAGTTTATCTCATACGATGGGGGGAGGGGGGGTACAAATGATACTTTGTACCCCGGTTCGGATTTTGGAGGGTACAATGTACCCCTTGTACCCCACTTTCCGACGCCACTGGTTGTGGCAGAGCAGATCATTGTGACTGAAAGGTACTTATCCTAAAAAAAAGTTATTTCAACAGTAGGTATAGGTAATCAGTAACAAAATATTAAACAACCGTCTTGAAATTTTTGTAAATTTTTTGAAACCACTTTTTCAAACAGATGGTGGTTCAGTTTTTTAGGTAATTTTTCCACTATTCTCATGCTCATGGTGTCCACTGGATATAGAAAATGAAAATTCATGCTATTTTCATGTCTTGCATGCCATAGAATTTTTTATGCTCTAAATTTGTTCAAAATACCCCTGATCTCATCGCGTTTACTCGTTTTAAAGGAAATTTAAAGCATTTTTTAAGCAGTTTTATTCTGATGAGATATTATTTATTGCGTAAAAAATAATACGAAATGAGAAAAAAAACTATAAAAAAACATTCGTCAAGTCGCAAATCCTTTCAGACGAATTTTGCAAAAGATTCCCCCAGAGATTTAGAAAAAATTGTCCCCCGTTCAAGACCTCAAAATTTTTTCAAAAAATTAGGGCTAAAATTTTAAAAAACAAAAATTTCAAATCCTCTATGAAAATATTCTTTGAACGATTTTTACTGTGCTTTTTTTTGTAGCCAATATTAAATTTTAGCAGAAAACAATATTCAAGGTGAATGACAAAAAGGAGAAATTTTCAGAGAATAGAAATTTTAAATACAAAATTATAGATATTTAGGATTAATTTCATGAAATTTTTATCCAAATAAATTGAAAGGGAAAATAATAATTTGACCTGAGCGAAGTTAGAGCAAAAATGTCTGAAAATCGAAATAAATACCTACATATCAAATACACACAGAAAAATAGCTCAGCGTGAATATTTTACAACCCAAAAATAATTTATGGAAAAATTTTAAATAAGCACAAAATTTATAAATTTTTAATAAAATTGAAAATTTTAGCCTCGCCCAATCATGGCAATATAGTGAGTAGATCGATATCTGCTGGAATATGTGTATTGTCCGGATTTCTTAAAAAAAGAAGCCAAATATGAAGGTAATTTCAATGATCAATTCAGACAAAAAATCATAAGATTTGACCTAAGGAAATCTGCTTAGGCAATCGAACTTGTGGAAAAAATAGGCAATTGTAACGAGATGTTGATAATTTAATGGGATGAGTTGTGAAAAAGATTTTCATTTTAAAGGATATCTCACCTTCAGAATCGTAAAAAAAAAAACACGTAGCATGATTACCACTAAAAATTACGATATTCACAGCCGGAAAAATCTTGGCATGATCAATGAGAATGATTTTCATCTCATCTATAGATATTTTACCCCTGAAGCTCAGAAAAAGTGTATGAAGTAACGATCTGAGAAAGTGTGAAATTATAATTTACATCAGGAAAAATCATGGGATGATCTTTAAGAATGATTTTTATCTCAATGGATTGCTCACTTTCTGCAACTCAGAAAAAAACGTAGGATTATTTACGAATATTTCGATTTTCAGTCGAATAAATCATAAGATGGTCTGTAAAATGGATTTTCAATCCAGTGTCCAACTCACCCTCAAGAGCTCTTGAAAAGTGTGGGATGATTTGTAAATAAGAATTTCATTTAAAAGGCATCTTCCGAGTTTTGAAAAAATATTCACTTTTATGAAATATCGTTGTACAACATTTTTTAAAAAAATCATTAATTTATGAGAAAATCTCACAAACATTTCCCAGTTTTCAGAAACTATCCAAGTTTAAGAAATTTTTAAATAATTGCACAATTATAGATTTTTTTCGTTCTTAGGAAGTTGTTCAAGATTTCGGAAATTTTAATTACTTACCAATTTTCAAAAAATTTGAAAAATCATCAATTTTTTGAAAATTGTCTGGGTCATGGAAAAAATTTGGAACAGTTTTGAAAAATTATTATATTTTGAGGAAGCAATGTTTGAAAATCATAAATAATTGTCCAAGTATTGGAAAAATACCTACATTAGATTTTTGAAAACTGACGAATTTTCAAGGAATTTCCTAATGTTTAGAAAACTGAGCAAGTTTTATGTAATTTTTAAATTTTTGGAAAACTGGCTGAGTCGTAGAAAATATTGGCCTATGTAATTAATTTTAAATAATTTTCCAATTTTAAAAACACGTCCAAAAGTAGGTAAGTGCTCAAAATGGTTCTACTCTCTGAAAATTTCCCAACAGTTTTGAAAAGTAAGTATATCACTTTTTTGGAAGATCGTTACAAATTTTGGAAAAATCATCCAACCATAAAAAACTTAATTTCAAAAATTTTGACTTTGACCTTGAAAAAAAAATTCCTGAGTTGTTGAAACGCATAGATTCGACACTGGGTGTTGTAGATTTATTGTTCATGTTTATCGCACTTGAAAACTTCGAACTGCTCAGAATCCGAAATTTTCACCAAGTCCACCTGATGAACTTTTTTCAAGGTCCCCTGGAATTTGATTCATTTTCAATATCATCCATCACACAATAAATATTCCATCACGACTTTCATAAATTGAACGAACTTATTCGACCAAAAATGTGATGACAAAAATTTCATAAAAAAATTTTAATTGATTGAAAACAAAAAATAAGAAAAAAATTACAACTCATCAAACGAAAATAAAAGTAAATAAGAACAATCCTCAAATTAAGAGAACTGAAGAGTTTTAAATCGATAGAATACACAAATCGACAAATATAATCTTCTAAATGATTGATGATTCAACATTTCTTCTTTTTTTCCCTTCCCTTCTGCACATCGTGAAATATTTTGGCACCGAACTATATCATTGGGGTTTTCAAAATACACGTGCTCCGAGCAAAGAGAATATCACAATCGCAAAATTATACGTATTATTATTACACAGACTAACCCTTACGTATGCAATTAGGAGTCGAAGAAACTTAGGAAATTTTACGTTAAAATAGACACGCGACGACAATTTCTTTAAAAACATACTACACCGAGTTGTATACTTACAGTCGACGCGACGTATTCGTTCCATTAATTTTTTGGGCTTTATGTTTCCTTAAAACTTTATCTACTCGAGGCAGCGAGATGATTTTCACGCAAAATATGCTAATTAGTACACAAACGTGATTACGTAAGTCATTAGTCAAATTTAGTCAGAATTTAGTAAAGTTATTATTTTTGACACGAGCTGAGAGAGAGGATAAAAGGGCGAATGAAAATCAATACGCCGCGTATATCCACAATCCACATCTCAACGGTAGGATGGCTCTCGTGAAAACCGAAAACGCAGTGGAAAATTCCAAAGTGGATAATTTAAAATTCGGATTAAAGCCGTTAGGTGTACGAATAATGAAGAAAAATGATCCGATATTCCATTCACGTAAAAATACAATGAATGATTCACAGACAGTGGAAGGTATATAATAGGAAGAAAAAGGTATCTTTTTTCGAATTTTTCGATCGTCGTATTTTTCCATGGATAGATAGACAGATAGAATACCTTATACCGCATATCTCAAAGAGTGGAAAATTTTTTGTTTCATTAACATTGAGTATTTTAACAATACCATGAGAAACGAAATCAGAAAAATAATAAACGACGAATTTGTACTCGTAACTTGTACGTTCTGAAAAAAGCCAAAAATTTCAATTTATTGCAAGGATTTAAAAAATAAGACCTTTAAAGTAAAAGATGAAAAAAAATCCACAAAAGCAAGGCGAATTTGGAAATTCAACTTCCTGAACTCATTTGGACACACTCCAGATGGTAAATGGTAAAATTAAAATTATTAGAAAAATACGCTAAATCGCCCTTCTCAAAAGATAGAGGGAGTGGAAACCCTCAAAAAGCACTCAGCGATATTACGTATCTATAATATCAACCTTTCCAAGTCAATATTATTTTTGGACGTGCTCCGAATACACAACAAGGAAATTTGAAGGGCAAAAAGGTACATATAAACAAATTTCCTTATCATTTTATTGTCTCTAGCGAATTTTGAAGCCAACATCACTTCTTCCTCTATTCCCTATTTGAAACTTTTTTAAAAGATCGGCCAAGAAAAAAATTGGTCGAGGGAAAATTAATCACAAATATTAAATTTTTTTCTACGGTTTTTGAAAATTAATTTCACTCTTCCAACAATTTCACGAGAAGAAGTAATAAAAATCTCCCTCGATTCTAAAATAGCAGACTAGAAAATAACGTTTCAGATGAACATTTTTCACAAATAGAAACCGATTTTTAATCAGAAAAAATCGGATTTTGACCTAAAAAAAATTGAGAAAAATTGCATGTAAGTGAAAAAAATTGAAAAAATTCAACAGAAAGGATTTTTCAACAGTTTTCAGTTCTTTCCTCTTTTTATGAAAAAAAAAAAAAAAAAAAAAAAAAAAAGGATAAAATGTCTGATAAGTAGATGAAGACAATCTTCAATTTAGTTTCTTCAATTAAACTGTTTTTGGAATTTTTCCAACTTTTTTTAAAAGAATCAAAATGACAAATTATGGCGACTATTAAAATTTTCTAAATCAAATTAATTTTTCCCTCATACCCAAATTTTTTTACAATAAAGTTTTCCTTGCATTCTCAACACCTGATATTCCCCCCCCCCCCATTCAGAAAAAATAACAGGCATAGTCTAATCACCGAAATAATGGTACCATTTTACAAAAAATTATATTTTCTTCGTCTTAGTTGCTCAAGTTAAACCTCAAAAATCAATAAATGAAACTCGAATAATAAAGCACAACCTAATTTTCCTTTAAAATGAGCCAACATAGGAAATTTTTAGTCACCTCTACAATTTTTGTTGGCTTCATCTGATTTCAATGAGCCTTCAAAAAAATTGGCAAAGATAATTTTTTTAGTAATCTTCAAACTTCTCCTTCTTTGAAATGAGCCAGAGCAATGAGACCTAGCAAACAAATTTCAACCATCTAACCCAACTTATCCTCTTTTTCCCTCAAGTTATTGGCCGGAATAAATTTTAACAAATTGATGAGAAAAAAATTTGAAATAATGAGAGGAAGCTGAAAAAATTGAGAAAATTAGCTAATTTATTTTTTAAAAAAAAATGATCTTTTTTGAAGAAAATTAATTTCAAGATTTACAGCTACTATTTTCCAGAGATTAAACTGAAAAATGGATGGAATTTCATCTTATGACCAACACTAATGAAGAAGAAATGATTTTTTAAAATTTTCGCGTTTTGAATTTTTTTTTGAAATTCTGAAAAATTGATACAAAATTTCAAAAATCAACCAAAAAATATCTGGAATTTGCGAGATGACCCAAATTGAGCGTAGAAATGATTTTTTTTTTAGATTTTTATACCGATATTAATCGCTTTCACAAAACACTGATCATAAAAATCCATAAAATTTTCGAGGGACTCCCCTACCAAGGTAAATTTTGAGACGTTTGAACTGGAAAAAATAAACAACGTTGGCTTTTCAGAAAAATTCGGAAAAGAGTAGGTCAATTTACAAATCCACCAATACTCATCCAAATTGCTTTAAAATGCTTCTTAAAACCCCCAATAACTTCTAAAACGCCAAGAAAAACGAATTCTCTGCCTCCAACTGGTAAAATTCCTTAGATGACATCGCAAACATAAATTTTCAAAATCAGATCAACTAAACCTAATTTTTCACATTTTCAACCACAAATTCGACAACAAATACACGAAAATCTCCGCAACCTCCTATAAATTCGCGAAATACTTATCTCGAGCATGGAAAATTTCACATCTTGCTCCATGAAAATCCACACCCTAGACGGAAATTTTTCCAAATACAGCTGTTGAGAAAAAATTTATCGACCATTTAGATAATCTCGAAAATTCGCTTAATCTTTCGCAATGGCGAAGATGAAACGCTCTTTAACAGGCATTCTCAGACACTCCACCTCCCAGGCTCAAAAATTTTCGCAAAACTTCGAGCCAAAGGTGACCTACATAAACGGAAGAGACTTTCCACATCACAGCAGAGGGTCAAATGTATAAATAGAGACCGTGGAAAATTTTTCCAAAGGATAAAAAGTCGACCGAGCTGCGGGGTATTTTGCAAACGACTACGAGGAAAAATGAGAAAAAATCCGATCTTTTATTTCGTATAACGAGATCGTCTCGTGTTTTCTTCGATGCCTACCACAGTTACCGAAATTTTTCAACACTCTGTAAACACAACAGACAATTATGGAATGGTGTGCCATGTCACATCGCCGTTAAACAGAATAATTCAATCTGCCAGGGCATTTTAATAAACTAGCAAGTCATGGCCCATTAATAATGTGTAAGTAACGAAAAAAAAAAATGACATAATTAAATTAAAAGATTAGAGAACAGGTTTGCGGTAAATAAATTTTAATGACTTATACGCCAACAGTTTGGTAACCTTGTTTTCAAAAGTCAGACAATCGATTATACCGCCTATTACATACTTTTATGCCCCCCTCCATTCGATATATTAGCAGTGGCACACGAAAGGTCAACAGTAAGTGTATAAAGAACGTATTCCGCGAATTTGCCAAAAAATAATTCGCCTGTAATTTCCTTCTGCACATGGAGCTCAAGTACCCGGTAAATTATTCGTCGGGGCTTCGTATGGTTTTCCAAATACACCATCAATCAACAGATAGGTTGCTGCGGCCATCGTCGATGTTGCCGACACGCAACAATGTACATCTACATTCGTGGTAATTCCATTCGATCAATATTTAAAATAAAACCGAAAGTTATTCAATTGAAATTCACTAACGTACGTCGATGTTTATTTTGCCTCGGTAGTTTTATTTTATTTTAGTATAAACATGGCCATATAATGCTTATCGATTCTACATCGCATCGTTTGGTAGGTACGATTTGGAATTCCGCACATTTTGACTCTTTATACACTTGGATTGTGCAATAATAAAATAACTCTCACTCGTACCGATATATACCGGTCGGTTTACTGCAATAATTTCAACAATAACAAATTATCCATATATAGGTTAAACTAGCTTAGTCGAGAGCACAGGTTCTCTAGCTACCGGTAAATGTTTTCATAACGGTTTGGAAAAGCCCATCGCCCATATGCTGAGGCCGAAGAAGAAGAAATGTTTAACTTTCTTATACGTTTAGATATGTAGAAGACGAGATGAAATTTTTCACAAATATTAAACTCGCTATTTTTACAACATTGTGGGGTAAAATTGAACCGACGCGAGTAAGTCGATCCGAGAAGCCGGAGATATTATGTATACCGGCGCGAGAGGAAAAAAAATCATTTTCAATTTACGCGAGGTAATTTTTTCCACTGCTGGTTTTATTATTACCTCGTAACGAGCTATTTTTTTAATGATTATTTTTCCGTGATCTATTTTATAGTCTTCAATCTTTATTATATTTCGTATAGTGAATTTTTGAAACCGAAATCTTCGCTGGGGTTTTACTATTTTTAGCTGCAGAGAAGGTGAAGCGGAGATGAGGGGAAGGAGTACGTTTTTAGATTAATTTTGGTTCATTTTGAAGCCACAGTCGTAATTCGAGTGATTGTGTATTACGTCATTTTTCAAATAATAAGTATAAAGATGTAAAATTGTGATTTATTTCGATAGATAAGTATTTATTTGTAGATATGTATTCAAAATTTATCAGGAGCTGTGAATGTTGTAAGAGAGGAAGAAGAGAAGGGGAGAGAAGGAGCCAGGCGAATGGATGAAAAATTCCCCATTCTTTCAAATAAATCATCAAAATTTGAATAAACGGAATTGAAAATTACAAATTTTCCACACCATTTTTTTTTAATTTGCCCATTTAAAATTTAAAATTTTCTCCCATTTCCAAAAATGAAACAAGTTTGGTACATTCTTCGACAAAAACTTTAATTTTTCCCACTCAAAAAGTAATTCAACGAGTCTAAAAAATTTCTTTATCGACATCAAAATGCATCAAAAATTTCCATATCAAGTATTTAGATAATTTTTTCTAATTTAAATAATTATTTAGGTATGTATTAAAAAAGATAAATTAAATTTATTCAAATATTTATAATTTATGTATGATTTGTAGGATTTCTGCAGGACTTCAAACGAGATATTTCCATTCTTTTTCCCACTTTACTCTTGCCAAAAAGTAAAATAAGTAATCTCATTGCGCTCAAATTTTTTAAAATACAATTAAATCAGCGTAGATAGGTAATAAGAAATAAATAAAAAAACCGAAGAAATGGAAAATTTTAAAGATCCAAACAAAAAATTCATGTTTTTCGAGCCAAATCCAGATCTTTTCCAGCAACTTTTTCATCTTCAACGCCATTTCGCCAATTAAAAGACCTGATAGAATATTATAATTTTACCATTCGAGGTTGTTACCCTTTTTGTCTTTTCCTTCCTACACGATACAATCCAAATAAATTTTTTAAAAAAATCGGGAAGACAAATTTCAGTAAAATGATAATTTCAGCTGTCAGTTTAAAAAAAAACCATTAGATTTGCCTATTTATTTCCCAAGTACAATTTTCTTTTTTTCAACATTCAGCTTAATTGATGTCTACCTGAAAAACGAGGGGGGAATTTTTATTTTTTCCTTCTCGAAGCAAATTTTGATAATTAAGTTAATTGATAAATTCGAAACATTGAAAAAAATAACCAAAACTAGCAACTGTTTTTTCGAATTTGAAGGTCAATTTTTTTCTATTTAAAATGAACGTCGAACATGAAAGTCAAATATCAAATTGGACTGGGAACAAAAAAAACTTGAACATTGCACCTAATGCAATTTTTTCCTCGTTATAATTTATAATGGGCATTTATCAGTTGTTTTTTCATATTTTGGGAGAATTGAATTAATTACCTATTTTTTTAATCTATGGATTCTTATGAAGCATCGACGACGAAGTCAGTCAACGATGTGAAAATTGATTACTCGAAAAATATCTAGGTAAATTTGCATACAATATTTTGTTTTGAAAATCATGGGAATTTGAAATAAAAAATCTTCAGTAATTAACTTATCAAACGTATAAAAAATTGACCACGAAGAATGACGAAGTATTTTTTCAGGGGAAAAAAAGAAAGAAATAATAACAAAAGCTCCATTATGAGAGTAGCAGATTTTTGACAAATTTCGAAACCTAGATTTGTGATATTTTTATTTTTTCGTCTTTTCTCCTTTTTTTTTTCTGTGTTATTGTAAAGTTATTTTCCATTTATAACCTACATCCAAACATGAGTTTTTCAAGCTTCGCAGAAAAATTGAAAATCCAACGTTTTCTCATATTCTCTCGATGATTTCATTTCTCTGGACTCTTTTCCCTCTTCAAAAAAAAAAAAAACGATGAAATGAAATAGAGTAAGTAGATATTTCTTTTCATAAAAAGTTCGAGATTTTCAAAAATCTAATTGATGGATACAAAAAATCGTATTTTTTAAAATTAAAAGAAATAGGTACCTATCCAGCTACATATCAAATTTTGAAAAAATAATGATCTAATGACTTCTTTTTTCGCCAAAAAATGACCAAAAAATGATCTAAAAATAGTTGATTTCCAGATATTTTTGAAAACAAACAAAATATTATGTAATTCGTAAGTGCCATTTATGATGCGATTTTTTGTTTTGAAAAAGTAACTCAAGAGTGACTTTTTAAGAAAATTACGTTTAGTGACCGAAATCAAAAAGTGACCACTAAAAAATTGTTTAATTAGGACGATTGCCTGCACAAATCCTGAAATTTTTGTATTGCAAGTTTTCTAAATACTTAAGTATAGCTCTTAATTTTTTTAAAAATTTCCTTTCAAGGAAAAAAAATTGGCCGCATTTTTAAAAATTTTAAAACAAATTGAGAGAAAGGAGGGGAAATACCCTCAAAAGGATTTTTTGATCCAAATTAAAGCATAACAAACTTGTGCTAAATGGTCAAGTTTTTCATTTTAAATAGGTACAAATTCACTGAAGTAGAAATTTTGACTATTTCAACTAGAATCATTGTGAATTAATTTTCGTCACACATTATTAAATTTTTGTTTCTTTAAGCTTTTTAGTTTACAATTTCTACATCAACGATAGTTTTTTAATCACAAGGGGAAAAATTCCAAACAAATTTAATTTTGTTTTTTTTTTTAATCAAAAAGTTCTAAGAGTGCAAAGAATCAAAACGTTGGGAAATGTTGAAAATTCGAACAAAAAATCTAAATACGATGGGAATTGTTTCTAAAGCATTCAATTGAGCAAAAATCTATTTCAGCAGAACTCAAAATCAAAAAAAAGTTCATTCAACCGAAATTTTAATGAATTACAACAATACGCAAAGACCTTATAATTCAATCAGCTTTCCAACACAAAAATTGTGGGTAATTTTATAAAAAAAAAAAGTTCCCAACTTTTATCAAGTACCATCATCAAATAAATTGAAAAATTTTTATCATTTTTCGTGTCGTTCGCACATATGTACAAATATTCAGTCAGTAGATTCACAATAAAAATGGAAAATAAAAACATATCAATTTTTTTTCAGGATCCGCCCATCCTACCTACTTATCTATGCAAACATTCATACAGACATTTAGATTCTGATACTTCGTTATCATTCGCCATCAACTCTCGACGGCGTAACCCAATTTCCCCTGAAAAAAAGTAAATTTCAACTCTTCCCTTCACACTTCTGTCCACTCCAGCAGCCTCCTAATTTTCCATAGGTATAAAAAAATGGCCATAATAATAAAAAACCTCATCACACGGAATACTTTGTTGCTAAGGGGTGTCGTTCTGGTACGCAATATAAACAAATAATAAAACCTCATCAAACGCACGAATCGATTCCCCCATCACACGAATTTCTCAATACACGAGAAAAACTTGAGCGTTTTTCCCCAAACGGGAATAAAAATTTTACGAATTTTGTCAACCACGTCGGTCCTCACCGCATCCATTGGCGGTTTCTTATTTCATCGTAGGTACCTATATCGCAATACCACAGCACATAACAATTTACAGTTAAAAATATCGATTCGATGTAACCCTCGAATTTGCCAAGATAGCCGTTCACGCAATGTCAACCTCAAGTTCAGGAACCCCCCCATATACTGTTGCAAAAGAATACCACTACACCGCATCTTTTGTACGAGTACACGACGCTTTTCTTTTTATACATCTCTTCGGGGGACAAAAAAGGCTTTAAAAAAAAGATTAATAAATCACGCGAAGAAATGAAATAATTATCTCGATCGTCGTTCGTGTTCTTTTTTTTTTGTAACCACAAGCTAAAATTTCTTTCTTTTTTGCTTCTCTGCGAAGTCGACGATGCTTTTCATTGGACCAAAATCTAACCAAAGAAAAGGTATTTCAAAACCATTCTGGAAAACGCAAAAAGCCATAAAGAGCGAATTATCCTTTTCGTGTAATCATTGTCTGCTCGTTTAATTTACTTTCTCGAGTTATAACAATAAAAAGGGATTCGTTTAACATTCAAGGACGTTGGCGGCGGTAAAATTTTTGACAACGTTGATTAGATCATTAATGAATAAAACCATATCTCATTAGGTGCGCGACGCGACGCACAGCGAAAGCCGCGCCGTGTCGTAAAAATAACCGCCATCGCGATGCCATATTTTCTCATCTTCGCATAAAATAATACGGATAAATATTTATACTCGAATAGCTCGGAAGAAGGGAATAGGGGGGGATGAGGCGAACGTATGTAGGTATTTCAAAATCATTAAGTAACTTTTTCCATTCAAGTCGTTGTTTCCGCAAAAGGTTGACAACTGTCGTCGAGTTTAGTTAACCGAGCAAAATTTCTAGGTTATTTAAAGTCGTTGGAAATTCGCTCGCGAGACCGCAATTTTCTCCTACTTGAAAAAAATGCTTCTTTCGAAGAAAGGGTACCCGGGTTGAAATAGGTGAATTTGTTCTTGACATTTTGACACAGATTTTGGAAATATTGCTATGGCAGGTGTAAGGATAAAGAAATTTTCCGACCGGCTCTTGCCTCTTTCTACGTTAAAAAACTGATTTTTCCTTCAAAAATTGTACCTATTTTTTATAGGTACCTATAGGGGTGTTTTGAAAAAATTTTACGCTGCATTCTTTAATTTTTAACAAAAATGATGATTTAGTTCAAAAAATGGTATTTTTTTACCAAAAATTACCGTTTTTTTCAAAAAATCACGATTTTTACCAAAATCATCATGTTTTTACCAAAAATTACCATTTTTACCAAAAATTATCATTTTTACCAAAAAATATCATTTTTACCAAAAAATATCATTTTTACCAAAAAATATCATTTTTACCAAAAAATAAAAATTACCATTTTTACCATAAATTACCATTTTTACCGTAGATTATCATTTTTCTTTTACCATAAATTACCATTTTTACCAAAAATTACCATTTTTACCATAAATTACCATTTTTACTATAAACTACCATTTTTACCATAAATTACCATTTTTTACCAAAAATTAGCATTTTTAACCAAAAATTACCATTTTTACCAGCAAAAATTACCATTTTTTACCATAAATTACCATTTTTATCAAAAATTACCATTTTTATCAAAAATTACCATTTTTATCAAAAATTACCATTTTTATCAAAAATTACCATTTTTATCAAAAATTACCATTTTTATCAAAAATTACCATTTTTATCAAAAATTACCATTTTTATCAAAAATTACCATTTTTATCAAAAATTACCATTTTTATCAAAAATTACCATTTTTATCAAAAATTACCATTTTTATCAAAAATTACCATTTTTATCAAAAATTACCATTTTTATCAAAAATTACCATTTTTATCAAAAATTACCATTTTTATCAAAAATTACCATTTTTATCAAAAATTACCACTTATACCGAAAATTACCATTCATAATGAAAATTACCATTTTAAAAAAAATGATTCATAAATTTTTCACAAAATGACTGTTTTTACAAAAAATTACCAATTTTACCAAAAATTAATTTTTAGCCAAAAATGTCTTTACAACAAAAAATATTACTGTATTTACCGAAAATAACTATTTTAAACCCAAAATACTATTTCTACCCAATCCCAATTTTCACAACATTATGGTGAGATGAGGTTTATTGGGAGGAAGGAGGGGGCCGGCCTTAATTTTTTACCTTTGGTACCTTGCACCTTTAAAAACAGAGGCATTTCCCCTTTACCTAGGAATATTAGTTGGAATATGTATAACGACGGTTTTGAAGGAAATATACATATTTTCAGTTTTTGAAGTGAAATAAAAAATTTATAAGTGTTCTCCGAATATTTTGGGCATGCAGAACACGAATTTGATAAGATTAATTTTCAACTTACACCTCTGTAAAAAAAATCAATTTCTAGCCTAGTTCTGGTTCAATACTTGAGTAAAGTGGCTAAATTTTCATTCGGCAATGTGAACTGAAATTTCACGTCAAAAAATACCTCTACCTATGTAATTGCAAGTATTTGAATATAAAACGCATTCTGGAAGATTTTCCTAAATTACTAGTAGTCTATAACTCAATTTTTTTTTCAAAATGTTATAAAATATCATGTTTTAAGACACATTTTTAAGCAAAAAAATTTTGTAAATCTCATGAGAATGGGACATACGATGTTAAAAATTGAAAAACTCCCATAAATCTGTCTCTTTTTCCCCCATGCACTACACAAATTTAAAAATATCTAACGTAGAAAGGGAGAGTCCGTTGGGGAAAAATTTCCTAATTTTTTTCAGTTTCCCAACCCAACCATACCTTAGCAATATTTCTAAACTTCTTGCCGAAGGCGGATTCGCCTACCTCACCCGAGGATACGCTTTTAACCTATTCGATGAGCTATTTTTATCGTCGTCGACGTCGTCGTGTAATTTTTATACGATGGTCGAGCGTTCGACCGGTAGACAGGGGCGAGTGGGAAAAAAAAGGCCTCCCTTTTCGTTTACATAGTTCCGCGCGAATAATAAATTACTTTTCGCGTTCAAAAGGCGCCACACTAAGCGAAATGTAATAATCGATTCGAGGTAATTAACTTGCCGCTGTCGACGTGCTAAATAATTAACAAACTCGTCGGGATTCGGAATTAAAATTTTCAAACCTAATAATTCGAGATTTCGCTTTCGTATTTCTCGTTGTTCGCCGTCGATAGAGCTGTTAATATTTCTGCCAAACGAAATTATCCGGTAATATCCTTAAACTACAGATTCTCATAGTACGTCACAATCCGACGAATTCTTTCATCGAGAGTTCAAGAGGTAAAGGGGCCAGGGGATGAAAAAAAAAACCACTCGACGATATTTTCCGTCGTCGCCGTCTCGAGTTTTTAACGAGAGCAATCCACATTATACACTCTCGAGAATGCCAAACACTATAGAGTAGGTCACTCAACGATATAAAAAATTTCCCTCGAAAAAGGGGTAAATTTTGCAAAGTTGTGCGGTAACACTGGCTCGGGCAACACAAAACCCCAGATGTATTTTCATTTTCTCGCCCCATTGTTTACGCTGTGCTACGTTAAGGATAAAGGACAGCTTCTGCCATTCTTACATCCTAATAAGAACCAAGGGTTGATGCAATCTTCTTTCTATTCACCAGCCAGTCGAGCAAAAAGGAAAACCAGAACAGAATTCAATCGCCTAACATGATGAGATACGCATTTTCCATTTATAATTAATGGCAACGTGTAAAGAGAGAAAATCCTATACATTTTATACCACGACGGCGGCTCGCCTGCTCATCGTAGACCTACGTTGTTGAATTTCTTTTTTGCCTGCGCGAAAATTTATACGCCAACGTCGTATTGTACGTAGCCTTTTCCTCTTATCTCCTCCATACCCTTGCTCTGATTTCTTATACGCGAACGAAATTCCAAATTTGGGTAGGTATTTTGTATAATACCTATTGTTTTGAAAGTGTTGAATTTCTCTCGTTAAATCCGGCTTTTTTACCTTTTTATTTCGGTTTCTTGAATTATATTTTTTTTACGGTACCGTAAAACTAAAGAAAAAAATTCTCGACGACTTACTATTTAGCGGAATCGTTTAGTTGATATTCGTTAGATCTTCCGAAACATTCTTGTACACCTGAATCCGCCCAAAGCCTTTTCATAGCTGCTAAAAGCTCGTCTGAAAACGGTTCGGTGTCTTCCATTCGTTGAATTACGTCAAATACCATTTTTGAATCCGTCTGTAAAAATGACAAAGGCAAAAAAAAAATTATAAATCGAGATTACCAAGTAAAGCTTTAGGTACTACAGAGTTGGTAAAATAAATCCGGTGAAAAAAAATCATTCGATGACGGTTAACTGGACCGAAATGACAAGCAGGATGTGAGCAGACTTCGGTTTTAATATGGGATGAGTAAAAATCACATTTCTAACGTGTCATTGTCATCGGGTGTTTTCGAAATTTCCAGCAGGATTTACCTGCTTTTATTCAGGCAACAAATTTCTACAACGTGAATGTCGTTTATATAGGTGAATTTTAGGATTTAATGAAGCGAAAGATTCGAGTTTATTTTTAACGCGATAAATTATGAAACTTGGAGTTCTGGATTAACTTTCAAGGTACCTATAGGAATATTATTGTTAAATGACGTGAAAATTATTGAAATCGGATCGTAAAATTGTGAAAATGATTAGAATATGATTGAAAATATATTATTTCGGTAGAAAATTGAACTCGCCAAAAATTTTCAAAATAATAAGTACCAACCTAAGGAATGGATTAAAAAAATTTTGAAAAATTTGCATTTTGGGTTGTGAAATTTCCACGATATTTCAGCAAAAAAATTTTCAGATCACCATCTCTTTTCCTTTGTTCTCAGATTTGTTAAAACACGTACAGGTAACAAGAAAAAAATTGTCCTCATTATTCAAAAGTTTGTGAAAATGAAAAAATTTAACCCAAGAATTAATTATTAGTAAAATGATAAAAATCATATTTTGGAGTAGAATTCAAGACATGAATGATAATAAAAAAATTATAAAAATTACTACGAAATCAATAGATAATTATTTTCGAAGGTTTTCAAGAGCAAAATCTGGATTGGCATTATTAGAAACTAGAAAGATGAAAACTTGAAATTTTTCAAGTCACATATTATTTTTCTATTTTTTCGAATAAAAATGCTAACTTTTTAAAAAAAGAATAACACGAAAATTTATTCAAAATTGTGATTTAATAAATTTTTAGCAACTTGGTATAATAAAATAGCATCATTTAAGATGGTTTACACAATTTTTGTGAAATTTTCACCTGATTTTTCGCCAAAAGTTTACTGCATAGTATGAAAATACAAAAATTTTCAAAAAGGAATTTGTCTTTTCAAATTGAAAAAAAGCTTTCCCAAAAAAGATAGGTAAGTAATTTCTTTTGAAAAATTCTCGACTGATGGTATACACAAATTTTCGGAGATGGGGAGGGGTGGTGGTGTAAAATGACATCAGTGGCATCCCTTCAGCTGAAAGACTGAAACGACTCTAGGAAAATTTTCAACTTCAAAACTTCAACCAATCTCCTTTAAGCAATAAAATCTTATTTCGTACCAAAAAAATTGAAAAAATTGAAGAAAAATAACAGTTTTAAAAAATGGAGTCATAAGTATAAAAGCTTCTACACCTCTCCCCCCCCCCCCCCCCAAAAAAAAAACATTGGATTGGCATCAATTTTAAATCTTTATCCCATTTTCCCGGAGTTTTTAAAATATAATTTTCCCATTCGTGTTGAAATGCCTAAAATCAGTGTCACACACAAAAACAAGCTCACATTGTTAAGAAAAGAAGTTGATTTTTTATAAATATTTCAATTCATACAAATTTCGATTTTTCATACTTTCGGACTTTCCTAAAGTTTGAAAAAAAAATTGCAACGGGTTTCCCTTTATTTTGTTTATGTTCCTAAAAGTTGCATTCATCTGTGAATTCGACCGACCTATGATTATAAAACGTTGCCTTATTTAATCAACATTTTTGCTGAATTTTCTGGTCCCAAGGAATTCCTCATCCAGTCGGAACGTAATTTAATGAAATTCGGATCACGATAAGGCTGAACTTATTAACAAATGAGCATTAATTGATAAATTGTAAAAATGGACAAAAGGAAAAAATACACGATGAAAAATCATCACCTACGACTTTTAGTGATTATGATCATCATACGTAATAAAACAAGAGAATTTCAAGAAATAATTGAATTTTTGGTTGAAAAACTTTTAAAAAATGATATTTTTTTAGAACCTTTGGAAAATTATACCATTTTTTTTTTTTCAAATAAAAATATCTCCACTAAGACCATTTTTGAAAAAAAAATTTTTGATCATGATCAGATTTATAAAATAAGTTAGGAGAAATATGAAGAGGGGGGGGGGGTCAAATTCCTTCAAAATATTTAAAAACTATGAAATTGCAAAAAAAAAAACTTTAAGAACATCTGAAAATTTTTGGAAAAATATAAAAAATTAAATCCAATATTTTTTGGTAAAACATCTATAATAATTCAATTTTCTCGAAATCAGTTTTTTAAAAATTTTTAGGCACTTTTTTGAACTAAGCCAAAATTTGAGATGAAGTGAGAAAGGCAAGAGATTAGTCAAGAGGTGAAATTTAATTACGATGTTTCGAGGTCTTGATACAACTTTTGTGATGCACTTGTCACTCAATATCCTAACTGTCAAAAAAAAAGAAGTGATGCTCGACTATTCACCAAAACGGCTCCAATTTTCAAAAAATAATAATAATTTCATTCTCAAATTCTATCCCATCATCCAATTTAACGTTGCAAAACACGAACTAAAACTATTTTTAAAACAAATTCACTTGAAGAACGTACTTTTAGTACCCTAAAAAACCTACGAAAGTGTTACTTTTAATGGAAAATCAATATCTTCAACACATCCACATCGTTTTCCTCGTTTCGATTCGAATTCACCATCCCTTCAGCAAAAAAAACTCACAATGAACAGTCAAACACGAATACCTCCGATAAAATTCAACGATACGTTTAATCGTCACAATTAAATTATACGACACCAGCCCTCAATTCAACTCCAAACTTACATCCAGACCCTAAAAATAACACTGGAAAAAAATTACGAGCAAACAGTACACTCAAACCTACTCGACTGCGAGTAAAAAATTTCCAAAAATTTGATCGAGTATTTTAAATAAATTAAATTATCATCTTGTGTACGAAGTCACACCGTAGGTAGTAATACACCGCGTGACGTCAATTCCGGTTGATATATTATTTTTATTTCATTTTTACTTCGGTATAGAATGAGAACCATTACGCAGAGGGAGAGAGCATACCGAGAAATGAAATGAATTAGCGTCATTCAAATGATTAATAGAAGTTGATACATTATTTTAAACTAAAAATATATCGAATTCGATTTGCTACAATGAAGAAAAAAAGTTCAATTTGGGTAATGTGTGTAACTTACGACGTTATCCTACATATACCTTCCTCGTTCATATTTTCGGGTACACGAGTAGTCGTTCAATAAAATACGAATTTTGAAAAAAAAAAAAAAAAAAAAAACGATTTACGTGGGACGAAATTTGGAAAAAAATTTCTCATCTTTGTTTTACGGCTTTGAAGCAGATACGAAAAAACACGGCGAGATCAAAAAATAGAAAAATATGAAGGGGTGGTAAGGAGGGGAAGGGGTCACCGAAACATAATACCAAGATTACACAATCCGACTCTGCGTATTTTTCTTTTTTTTTTCGCGTACAATCTAATACGAGAAAATGAATTTCGCGCTGAAAATTTATACTCGCGAACATATTTTAAATTGTTGTTATACTCGGCGTATAAAAAGAAGAAAAAAAATTCAGTTACAGATGTATGAGAAACAAATCCCCGAAGGGCTGTTTCGCGTAGTGTAGGAAAAAAGCTTTCTCAACATTTTCGTTTCGCGTACACAGCACATTTTCGCCAGTGCGACTCAAATTTTACGAACGCGTAAGTTCAAATTCGGCCCGGTTTATGAATGAAAAGGGTCAAGTTTCATGGATCGATCGTCTCTCGCTGGCGTGTTCCAAATATTACCTAGCTATGTAGCAAGTCAATAGAGATACAAAGATACCATAGTTGGAGTATAATACCTATACAACTACAATGAGAAGTTGGTACGGTACACCCAAAATAATACGCAGGAATCAGTAGTACGCGACAAATAGACAAATAAAAAGGTCAAATTTCGAAACCAGAACGCATCAGTCGTACATTTTTTTTATTTGTTAAAAACGTGAGATGTTCGGTGACGTCAAATGTAGTAACCATGGTAACGTAGGAAGCTGAGAAGTGTCGGTTAACTACTTTATGTAATACGATATGCCTAACTCGTACTCCTATGCCAAAGCTTAATGACCCGATAATGCTAATTGTTCGGATTATTTCCACTTTATTATTATTTTCAATTACACAGCGCCATTCGACGAATGTCTTTTAATTTTCTGCACACTAAGCCGACGCTGAGGGCTGAGCTCGCGTATATCGGCTAAATTAAGCGGATACGTGCGCGACAGAGACGCGAGCGCAAATTTAACCGTGAAAAATCCCCTAATTACCTGTGTCGGTTAAATCAACCAGAGCTCTTTGACTTTCCGATCGTACTGACGTGTTTTCCAACCCTGGCGTAGGGTTGTTCGGCGAAGGTGCGGTGGAGGTGCGCTCTGGAGGAGCAATTTTTGGATGAAGATGGGGGAAGGGAAGGGGGACGATTTTCTGTGAGAAATACCCTGATGGAAAAGCAGGTCAGATCCATCTATACCTGCAATACCTGCATGAACGGAAGAAAGGATCAATGAAAACTAGCTCCTATTTTTTTTTGCTGAAAATTAGATTTTGACGATCCAATTTCCAAGTCCAAATAACTCTGAATTTTTTCCATTTTTTGGATCTAATTGCGAAAAAAAGTATCAAAGAGTATAAATAGGGATGAATTTGACCCAAGGTACTTCTGGGATTCTAAACACTTAAACTAGAGTAGAATTTCGCTATGTATTCAGTTTTGGCCATTTCTTTGAATTAAGGACCAAAAATTGCAAAAACCCTCACAGAAATGTTGTGGTTTTAGCAGATTTTTTAAATTTTGAGTGTTTCATACACGAAAGAAAAGATAAAATGAAAAAACGAATATCATATTCGTGTTCAGCAGGTCAAGATACCCCGATAAACGTCTTTTCGCAATAGTTTTGCTTGAAATTTCCTAATTTACTTTTTTTTAATGATTTTATTTTTTCATGGAGAAAACACTGAAAAAAGTAAATTTCAAGATCTTTAGTAAAACAATCGCAAAATGGTGCTATTGATGAGGGGTCCATTGTGAAAAAAATTTTCTAGTTACTATACATAGTTTAGGAGCCCAAAAGACCAAATTTACCCGTAATCATACCATATCCCTTTAAAATTTTTCCAACGGAAATTTTTTTAATTCAAATTATCTTAAAATTTTTCAAACTTTTGATTTAAAAAAAAAATTAATTTCAGATTTTGAAAAAAAAAATCATAATTTTTAAAAAAATTTCAACATCACATTTAAAAAAAAAAAAATTCAATATTTCCAGTTTTAAAAAAATCAATTTCAAGTTTTTTTTCAAAAAAAAAAAATTCAACTCAAAAATTTGTACATATTTGCTGAATAGCATAGAAAGAAATGAATTAAACCAGTTAATTTCAAATTTTTTTTGGAATTTCATCATAATTTTCATCACATTTGAAGTAATTTTGACGCAATTTTTGCATTTTTCAAAACACTGACATTTTTTCGAGTTTTTAATAGTTGAACCAGTCATTTGTAAAATCTTATAAGTCCAGAAAAAAAAACATCCTAAGAAGGTCAAAATTTGGTTAAATTTTTAAGGGCGTTTTTTTTACGCAAACTCACATAGACTTATGAGGTTTTGCAAATGACTGGTCAAGTTATTGACTTTTTGTACGATTTTCACCAACATTCGAACAATTTTTCATGACCATTCGAGAGACGTAGTTGAAGGGCAGTTGATGGAATCTAGAACCCCCACCCCGCCCCGCCTCAATCAGCATCTCTTCTATTGGGAAATTAACAATTTTAACGTTTAAAGGTGTTTTTTTAAAAAGATTATTGTCTTTTCTTCCCTAAAATTTATTAACAAATTCGGTGGCTTTTTTGTTACAAAAATTTTTTACTCTGGCTACCTCTCTAGCGACATTACTCAAGAAGTTTGATTTTTTTTCAAGGAATTATGATTTTTATGACATAAAAACTGTCGTCCCAACTCGATCACATTAGGCGGTCAGTGGTCACTAGTAAAAATTTTCTACTTCATGTTTTTCAGAATTTTTACAGCTCACTAACTGGAAAGAAAAATTAGACTTCACCCAATTGGCTATAAAAATAAAGAAATTGTAGTCAAATTTGAACTAAGGTAAAGTGGAATTTTTTAAACTCAACAAGCATCAATTTTTCTAACAAACTCAATCTACCTGCTTAATTTTTAGCTGGATTATTCTCTTCATGCTGGAAATTTTTTCAACATTGTAGAATCACAATTTTTTGAGAAAGGAGAAATTATCTCTCGCTAAATATTTGAAAATTTTCCAAAATTGAACTGGAATCTTTTTCAAGTGTAAAAGAGAGAAATGTATTTTTTACTTTTCAAAACTGTTTTGGAAAAAAATTACGATTAATTCAAAAATTAATTTTTGTATTTCTAACTTTTTTTGTGTGAAAAATCTTTTTTCTTCTCGCTGAAAATGTCAACCTCAGCACAAAAAAATATTTTTTAAAAATCCTTACGTAGATATGTATTTAAGCCAAGTCAAAAACAAAGATAAAAAGGTAACTTGAGCCACAACTCTTTCTCTTTCATCTATTATTTCAACGTAGAGAATTTTCCATCAACCTCAAACCACAAAAAAAAAAATCAAAATTTCACCATTCAAAATTAATTCACAAAAAGCCCGACCTGCGTCGTAGAAAAATTGGAAATTTCATCTCGCTCCATAAATTATTAGATAGGTATTTCAATCAATCAAACCGCACTATTCGGGTACTTCACGTTACACGATGAAGATATAAAACTTGAACTAATAAAGCTGATGAATTTTGTAAGATATCGTGTACTTCTACTTACCTACGGTTAAAACTTTATAAATTTTGGTTTTCGTGACTGCTTCGTTCGGGTAATATATAAAACTTGAGCAAAATGTTGAACTTGCAATAAGTTCGGTTGGTATAATTTATAAATAATGCGTGTTAAAAAGGAAGTAGGTACAGCAACAGTGGGTACGTACATTTTCACTATTACGCTGAAAGCTATTAACTTCAACTCGATATAACCTGTTAGATTTCGTTGTTTCGTGGTTCGTTCGCGAATATGTAGCTGTATTTTCAGCATTGTATTTCTAATTCGCCCAAATAGCGAAATTCATTCAAAAGTTTTCCAACCAGTTTTGAATTAGTTACATTGTATCGGTTTCGTGTTATTCGAGTTTTGCTCCAAGATGTGAATTTTTTTCGGTGCGTGCTGTGTGGGTATCGTTTGCCGAACTTTATAAGTACTTTTTGTAACGTTCGAAATGCGTAGGTGTGCAGTTGGTACGCGTATTTAGATGAATATGCGAAAAGATGTATCGTAAAAATACGTATATTAAACGCGATGCGATACGAACGAATGTTATGGGTGGAAAAAAAGGGTATAACATGCTAATAAAAAATTTCTATAGCTCAGTGCCATTTTGGGACTCGTAAGTATACGTTTGACATGGCGAAATAAATAAAAATAACGATAGCGAGCTAAATTTTATATAAATGTGTCGCAGCGAAGAATTCGTTCGAATGGAAAGCATATATAGAGGTATCTATGGCAAACCGTGCCGAGCAACGTTTTGACAATACGAACTTTCGCACGTGGATAAACGTCTCAAATATCCAGTCAAGTTTTCCAGTTAACTTGATGTAGAACGCTAATAAGTGTACAGATGCGAAGTGTTATTCAATACGATTTTACAAGTAACTCTGACTAAGTGCCAACTGCCTATCTGTGCAATCAAGTTCAAATTTTCCAACTTGGAATTTTTTTTGAAATCAACTCTTCTTAAAATGAAATTTTTTCTAAATTTTTCAAAAGTTCAAATTTTAAAAAATCAACTTTATGAATTTTTCTTACATTTTTATCCTACTTCAAATTCATTTTTGCTATTTTTAACCCTGCCAGAAAGAAGGGACCCTGTGTGAAAAAAAATCAATGTCTTTATTTTTACGTGTTTGGTGCAAATTTGGTGTCATTTGGACCGAAAACGTGAAAAAAGAGATATCGATATTTTTTTTTTACATATGGTACCTTCTCTCCGGCGGGGTCACATTTGATGCAGAAATTTTAGATCAAAAATTTAAATTTTTGGCAGGTGTATTTATTTGAATGATTTTGAAGATTCAAATATTTTAGTGCACTGAAATATTTCAATAAATTTCAACTTACGTAGAAATAAAATTTCCACAAAAATAAAAAATTTGAAAGTGAGAAAATTTTTAAGTTGAAAATAATTTAAAATTTGAAAACAAATGCGTTGAAATGAAAAATTTTGAATATTGATAAGAAATTCTGAGTGAGAAAAAATTCAACGAAAAATTGAATAGCACTTTCTGAGAATACTGGAGGTTTCAATGAAAGGTCTATAGCATTTTTTTCAAAAACCTCTTTCAAAAGTTCTAAAATTTAGCCTACTTTTGCAAAGAAACTACGATTTGACCGAGTAAAGGGTAGAGAAAGAAGCTCCTCTTTTTGAAAAATTGCATTCTACTCGTAGCCTCTAGCCGAAAGATTATATTCAACTGGAAATTCAACAGATTTGACTTTTTTTGAAACATTTTTGTTTCCAGCTGGAAGAAAATAGAAAAAATCGTATTTTAAACCTTAAAAATCGCGGGAAAAATTTTCATCGAGAAATTTTCAATTTTTGGCCAGTTAGTTTGATGAGCCATATTGGTTTGTCTCCCCTCCTCTTTGAAAAAAAATAGGTTTTCAGCAATCGAAGATTTTCATAACAGGGCCTTTTTTTCGATTTGGGAAGTGGCCAAGTGGGCTCTAATCCTTAGATCCGAAACTGGTGGAGTCGTAGCTGTAAGTTCAGAGTGTTGGAAAATTTTCGAAATGTCGTTTTTTTAAGAAACGACAAGAAACGACGGGTCTATCATACCAAAAAATGATGATTTTTTGCGTTTTTCCAGAATAAAAAATTTTTAGTTCAGTGCTGGATTTAATATTAAAAATTGGCTCGTAAAAAGACTTTTTTGGACAATGTAAACTCAAATCTTAGACCATATTATAATTTTTGTCATTGAGGGAACCTAATAGACACTTAATTTTTTCAATTCTTCATTTTTTTTTTTTTTTGAAATTACTTACTTTTGTTGAATTAAGAAGGAATTTTAAAAAAACAAAAAGTTCAAAACTTTTTTAAAGTCATTTTTGAGTCAAGAGAGATTTTTGGAAAAAAGTTGAAGAAAGTTGAAAAATTTCATAATATTTATGTACCTACTGAAATTTTTCCAACAATCAATTTTTCCAATTACCTACATTTTTTTTCAAAAATTTTCATACTTGCTTGGATTTTTAAGATTTTTTCCAATTTTTAATTTTTTAGATTTTTTCTATTTGAGTTAAGACTTCTTTTCTCGACAATATTGACCTCATTTTTTTTCAGGTCTGAATTTTTTCAATTTCAACTTCATGTATTTCAAATTTTCTTCTGACTGAATAATTGGAAAAAGTTTCAAAAAATATAACACCGAAAAAAAATTGAAAAATCAAAATTGAAAACAGTTGAAAAAACATTTTTTTACTGTTGAATTTTTTTAAAATTGAAGCCAATTTCAAAAAATTTTGAATCAATGAAATTGAAAAAATTTAGAGTTGTTTGGATTCAAATCGTTCAAATCCAGTTTGAGCCAGGAGCTAGTAGGTAAAGAAAACGTGAAAAATTGAAAGTTTTCAAAAGTCGAATGGTGCTGGAAAAATTCAAGTTGAATGAACAACAAAATTGTTCGTTTTTTAATGTGTCAAAATTTTCGTTTCAACTTTAATTTCCCAAGTATGTAATTTCGAAAACTATAGCCAAAAAATAAAAATTTGATTTGAATTTCCTCAATCCCCCGCCCTCCAAAAAAAGGTCAAAATACCGGAACTAGTTTTGAAAAAAGTTTCATTTGACCCGTTTTCTCTGTTCTTCAATAGTAAAATTTTGGGTTTTGCTCTATCATAGAATTTCTGTTACTCGTTCTATTCTTATTTTATCCTGATTTAAAAGTCGAAAAAATGATGCTGGAAAAAAATTTCGAGATCAGAAATCGAAAATACGAAAATAAGAATCATTTGTAACGACTGATTTTTCCAATCCATGGAAAATAACAATTTTTTTAATTCTAGGGTGGAGAATCATACCCAGGTCAGGTTCTCTTGAATTTTTAATAAGTATCCTTTATCTACTCTTCATACGACGTTCAGCTCGGCTGGGAGTATTATTCCACTCCCTCTCCTCCTCCAGTCCAACACCGAAAATCCCAATCCCAGTCTCATCTGCTTCGATGCAAAATTGAGCCTCATCCGTGAATTTTATATCAGATTCGCACGAAAGCAAAGCTCGATGCAACTAATAACATCGATGAAATTTATCGATGCTCACGTTAGCGTTTTTCAGGTTAATTAATATTTCGTCCGTGATGGGCGTTTGGTTCTCGGCGCGTATAATTAGAAGTCCATAATACTTGAAATGTCAACGGACAATACGACGTTGAAAATATTACGCAAAATATGCCATTGCGTGATATTTAACCATAATGAAACTTGAAAAAAAAATGCAAAAATCCTAATTAGACGCGATGATATTAAAAGCATAAAATTACGCCGGGGAATTTTTTTTTCAATTCTATAACATTAAAGTTTTTCGATGTTTTACGAAGGGAGTCGCCAGCCAGCACGATATGGAGTTTAATCGAATATTATACGCCTGCAATTTCACCTTTCTTGCGGTATCGAAGTATAAAACGGACTTTCCAAGTAGACGAATTTATTTAGGATAAGAAAACACGCTTCGAGCTTGAACGAAAACCAATATCTGAGCCAGGTTTTTAAAGCGAACTCGATTATTTTCTAATTTCGGCATCGATTCATCGTACGCTAAATTAATCTGGAATTTAAACTTCGATATTGTAATTAAAATACTTACGTATAGCTAATGGGTATATCTTAAACTCTCTAGATGGCTTTTATATACGCAGCTTGTATAAAAAAGCATTGTGAAAAGATTTTAAATTTGTTAAAAAGTACGCCGGAGATTCGAAGCGTTAGAATTTACTTAGGGTAGATACCTTTTGCTGGCGTATAGAGCAGCCTCGTCGCTCGTTTCAAGTTTACAAGAATAGTTCAAAGCGTTTTAATACGGATAAGTTTTCAAAATTGGAGTGCTGTCGCCCGTAGAATTAATTTAGCGCTGAGCGCAATTTTCAAATTAGAATAGTCTCGTTTTGTAGTACGCCTTGTTTATATTTCGCTGATGGTGATGGCGAAACGAACGCACGCTGTTTGAGATTTTGATGAGTAAATTTTCGACTCGGCGTCGTATTTCGAACGCTGGCGCAGGCGAGGTCGACGCGATGAATTTTTTTCACCAACTCGAACGCGTAATGATGATTTCAAATTGCTCGAATGGTTGAAGTGAACGGTACGTGAACGTAAATAAATGCATAGACGGATGTTATTTCACAACGCGGAGGAAATTCGCGAATTTATTAAAATAAACTACGAATTTACGACGTTTCGCTTTCGGCTGTGCGGAAAAAATTGCCTGAATGGATAATAAAATTATGGCGTATTTTTTTTTATTATTCTCCTAATTGAGTCGAAATGTTTGAAAACATTGCCAGCGGTGTTGTCATGGAAGTGGAATTTTTTTCGAGTGGAAATGTATACTATTATGATGAGGTAAAGTTCATACTTACTCGCTGTGAAAATGCAATGAAAAGTATTTATTTTGGAGGAATATTCTTGTATCATAAATAGTTTTGTACAATTTTCTTTAGAAAAAAGGGTGAAAATTCTATAGAAATTGGCAACACTGCAAGGATAAAAACATTCAGATTTATGGAAGTATAATATATCATGAGACCATAAATGACAATTTTTGATAACCCAGGTTTAAACATTTTTTGAAATTTTATTGCAATTGGCAATAAAATTACCAAGCACTAAAAAAAAATGTGAAAAATTTTTTAGTGTTGAAATTAATTTTTATTCAAGCTCGAGTTGAATAAAAGTTCGTGAACTTGTCGACTTTAATTTGATTTAAGAACGAAAATTAACCAAGTTGGTCGAAAAAATGAATACTTCCATTTTTCCAAGAATTTTCACCGCACTTCCGTCAGAATTTTTTTTCTATTTTTATTTACAAGGGACATACCTACAATTTTTCAGAATTTTTCATACTCACTCAGAACTATCGTCGAATTTCATTTTGAATTTTTAAAATAATTTTTCAAATTGAAAAATATAGCAATATTCTTCCAGCCCAAGAAAGGTAAAATCTATCATATCAAATTATTTTCGGTCTACCGAATTGGTCGAAAGTAGTTTTCTAGACCTTTTAAAACTTCAAGGAGGTTTTGTAATTTTGTAGAACTGAAAAAAAAGACCATAAAAATGTTTCAAATGAATTCAATTGTAGCACTTGAATACTCAGATTACCCATTTTGATCGTTTAAAACACCGGTTTTCCAAAATTCAAAACTTCTGAGTAAGTAAATCTGAATTTTTTCAGGAAAAATTATTACTAGGTATTCTCTGATTTTGAATTATTTAATGAGAAGTTACTAAAAAAAAACCAGAATTTCAGCACAGGAAAAGTCAATTTTTTTTTTGATTTTCAGCGGATTGTCGCTAATTTTTCAAAACATTTTACTTGGTACTGATTTTTCAAAAAATTTACTGATTTCTTTAAAAAAAATTTATTGTCTAATTTTTAAAAATACATTAATTTTTTTTTAATTTAAAGAATTTCATTGATTTTTCTGCGAATTTAAGATGTTTTATTGACTTTTTAGTGAATTTTCAATGATCCATATAAACTGTTTTATGAAATTTCCTTCAGCGCTGAAAAATTCCAAAACTTCACGGATAGGCTCAAAATCTCTCGAAACCACTTCAAATCGATTGGGGAAGTGAAGAATAGGGTAGGTGTATACCAAATTTTAATTTTTTTTGTTAGTCAGATCAAATTCTTATTTTTTACAAGGCGACAAGACAATTTTAAAAGTTCAAAAATTCATCAAAATTCAAAAAAAGAACTTTAGAACCAGAAATTTTGAATATGAGATTCTTTCATGATGTACCGACTTTCAATTTACTTTCATTTCGGCACAAAATTTCGCTGCCAGTTGAGATACCTTTCTTTCCTCGCTCGTAACAAAGATTCGGAAAAAGATGATCCTTCTAAAAAAAATTTTCCAAGATGAAAAAATAGGAAAAATAAAATTTTCCAATGAAAAAAAAAGTTATTTCATTGCTTGAAGATTTTTTTTCATTCGTTTCTTGATCAAAAATTCAATTTTATTGTACTCTTCTTGAATTACTGATTCATTTTTAACGTACAAGGAATTGATTTGATTTTCCTGCGAAACCATTGATTCATTTTTTCATTTCCTCCAATGAAGCAGGTACGCTATTCTGTCGGAAAAAATATTTTTCCAAAATCACAAATTTTTTATGTTCAATACTCGTCAAAAATTCGCATTTTCCGAATTTTTTCTTCGAAAATTCACCCTATATTTTCGTGTTTTTATGCCACCTACTTAATATTCGTACTACTTTCGTATTTTCGTGCTCCGTACGAACCCTGCAATCGTGAATGCAATCTTCACAAATTCCTACCACGCGCAATTCAACCCTCACCAACTTGGCCAACCCTCAATTCAAAACTTGGGCACCATCGAGACGCATAATACGGCGCAGGTAGGCAAAATAAAGTACAAACCTTTCTCGCAACTTACAATTATTATTGCAAGTTGAACTTGCACGAACGGTAATGAATGGCTGGACGGTTTTCTGAATTTCTTTTTTACACGTTTATAATCTCGGCGCTCGGTAGGTATAATATATTTACGAGGAAACAAAAAAAAAATCCGCGATACAGGTATATAATGATATTTTGCATATTTTATATACCTCGAATATTGCATGTCCGTGGAATCAACGTTGAAATAAAGGGGCGAGGTCAGTGCTCTTTCATCGTTTTTTCTTCTATCTATTCAACTTTCCAACTTGATTATTTTCATAGGGTTGCATAAACAATGGTAGTTTGACGGAGGATAAGGGTAATTTAAAGACAAGGTGAACAACCTTCGGCGCGTACGTACGAATTTATACGTCCATATAGTTGTATAATACTGGGTGGTTTTTTTCCCTACCCTATTTATAACTATGTCTCTGTCTGTTTCTGTTTTTTTTTTTTTTACTCTACAAACAGACACATTATCTTCGTTATGATATGCGCGGCCAGTCTAAACGGCACCGTTTAAATTAAAGCTCTCGGTTGGGAACCGGAAATTCTTACTTGAAAGTTTCACGCACGCGATGCCTCTTCTAGGTATTATACGTCTAATCCCCCATGCCAGGAATAGGATACGAAAAGCCACCCAGAATATGCCCGCCTATTGAAATTTACCATCCGATGTGGAAAAAATTTACAAGTCGACAATACAGGGTTTGAAAAATTTATCGCTTCTACATATAGGTATAGGAAGTTGAAAAAGGAAAAAATGACCAATGTGGAAATAAAAAACGCGAAGGATTTTTAATTTATTCTCGAGTAAGTATAAGTACATAGGGTGCATCTTGAATCAAATTTTAGAAATTATAATGCAGGTTTCATTCTTAGGGGATTTTGTAGAGGAAAATGAACTTTTGGCCATTTTCCTCTAAAAATGGGTTTCCCAAAAATCCTTCTACGTCAATTATTGGCCGTATGCTGGGCTCTCTTTTTTCTTGTGGTATCTAATATGGAATTAAATGCTGAGAATTATTATTTTTTTTGAAGGGACAAAATTTTAAAATATTTCTTAAAAATCTGAAATTATGACTCGAGTTTTAGAAATGAACTTTAGACTAGAAGAATCATTCTAGGAAGGTTTAGTGGCCTCTCAAATCGGATGAATTATGTAATGTAGAATTTCCTCGAAGACGATTCCTCGAAAGTTTATTCTTGGAACTTGAAATTGAGTTCCTTACATGTTCAGATTTTTAAAGCATAGTGGGAAATTTTGGAATATTTTCGTTTCCGTTGTACCTTCTTTTTTCTCTTTCTCCCTCCAAAAAAATTTCTTCTCTCAAAAGATTCAATTTTTCATGAATGTAAATCAATTTTTGAAAAAATTCTCTCCAGAAAAATAGCAATAATTATAGTCCTGAAAAGTTGCAATATTTTCCCTTCTTCTTCCCTCCCCCTCTTCTTCTCTTCCTCCCTACCCAAAAAATTTTATTTCCAAAAAAATTAAATTTTTCATGAACCTGAATCAATTTTTGCTAAAATTCTCACTGGAAAATTTGCGATAGGTAAATTTAGTATCTAGATTTACACATAATTTTTTTAAAGCTATTGAATAATTCAATTCCTGCAAAGTTGAAATCAAATTTTTACAAAAATATTTTTAAAATTTCACCAATAAATAAATATGTACAATGAAAAAGCAACCAGATTAACGCCACCCCAAAAAATTATTACTTTTTTAAATTTAGGTGAGACACTTTACTGACAAAAGATAGATATTTATTTTTTAATCAAAAATTCAGGACTTCGGAGCCAAATTGAAGACTTTTCTTCCTTTTTTTTCTCTAAATTTTATCGTTTTGTCAATGAAAGTAGAATCTACATACATATTTGGAAAAATGAAATAATTGATCGGTTAGTCGAGAGCGTGACTCTCTATACTTAATGTAATAATTTTTTTTCAATTTTTGTTTCAAAACATTAAAAGTGTTGAAATTAGGTAGGTACGTATGATGAAATCGTTCAAAAATTATCGATAAAAAATTGTCCAAAAATGTCAAAAATCGACCCCCTAAATCGTTGAATTCTGAAACTGGAGGAAAATTGAAACATTCTCAGCAAACGTCATATTCACTCACAATTTAGCAAAAAAAAACTAAAATAGCAAAAATTGAATTTTTCAAGTTTTTTTGGTCAACTTTTCACAGTAATTTATTACTTTTTCTCTCACTTGATGGTATTCTAAGAGTTACCCATGGTAAAGCTATTATATTTTTTTGATGAAATCAAATTATTTTTCAGTTTTACTTGGTTTTGAATTTTGATTAAAGATTCATCAATTTTTTCACATTCCATATAATTTTTATCTCATTTCCTTAAACTTTTTAGATATTTTAACCAATAATTTTAAAGGAATTTCATAAATTTTTCAGTTTTCTCAGGGATCCGGAACGGAGCTGAAGGAAGAAGGATCCCCTTCCGGACCATTTTTTTGGAGCTTTTGCTGGAGACAAAGGCACTTTCAAGAAAATCTCGAAGCCGAAGACTTGAATCAAAAAATTTGGAGCTGGAACTAGAGCTGAAAGAGAGAGCGATTTTTTGAAGCTGAAGCAGAAGGAACCTTTATTAGAATCCTAATCTCGCAGCCGAAGGCTTTTTTTAAAAAGTCTTGGAGCATGAGGGACCAGACGCCCTCCCTTCACATTTTTTGTTTTTTTGAACAATGCTCAGAGAAAGAATTGTTTCCAAATTAAAACCACTTACGATCTATTTTTGGAATTTGATATATTTTTCAACAACTTTATCATTATTTTATCAATCTCAATTTTTGATTTCGAACAAAATAGCATTCAATTGATGAGGCTAAAATTTTGGGAATCTCATTCGACGAAAATGAACCACCTCTCAGGGGGTGAGACCTTCAAATCACGAAAAAAAAATCCTCTCCGTTATTAAGAAACACCCAATCCAATACGTCTGCTCCCCTGTTCCGAATTTACGAAAGAGACAAGGCATAATGCCAAAAAGGCTTTTTCCTTCGCTTTTGCCAACAATTTCCGATATTAAATTTTGACGCCCCCGCGCCATCTATTCATAGATTAACACCGATTAATTTATCGTGTAATTGGATAGGTATTGATTTATACAAGCAACTATCTCTTTCAAGTGTTGTATCGAAAAAAAAAGTGCTACTATAATACAAACAAACGATTTCTTTACAATATAAATAGCTTATACGTATCATGTACATAGTTTCCTCTTATATCGCGTGTATTTTATTCTTGCTTTAACACGCCGCTTCGGATTATCCGGTCGTCGAAGCGGTATTGAGTTATCTGCGAACACGTGGTTTTTATTTAATACCTGGTACCTACAGCTACACGGTAGAGCGGTATCAGATTGTTAGATAATTTCACAGCGGCTTGTTCCGCTTAAACGGGAAGTGGCGATCGATGATAAAACTACACACGAGGCGACCTTATAAAATGCCCAGTTTATATATAGGTATAGGTACGCGAGCCGATAAATTGATTATGGAAATATGTACACATATAGACATTGGTATACGGTGAAGATAGCATATTCGCGCCAGAGCGTAATTTTTATCGAATAAATCAAACGTGCGGTATCTTCAATGCAATCACAAGTACATTATGATTTATAGACTTATCGTAAATCGATTAAATATGACTTTTATATGCTGGGCAATAAAGTACGATCAGGTCCTGCCCATGCCCTCCTCCTACAACCCAGCTTGGTAGAAGAATTTCCTCCGAATGTTTTTTAATCGTGTGCGGGAGAACGATGAACTCGACGAAAAATTAAATTATTTGACCTCGGCCTGAACCTTTGTCACCTGTAAGTGAAATTGTAACTGGTGTAACCCAGTTAAGCTTGTAAGGAAATGTAGTCTAACGAGGGAGGGGGGGGTCTTCCTTCAGATTCGTGAGTAGTTGGTTTTAAAATTTGAAATATTTTTGTCGAAGCACGAAGGATAAGCCGGGCCGTGCAGAATCATTTCGTTCAGCGAGCATTCGATTCTTTTTTACGTCTTATCACTTCTTATCAGTATCTGAAAGAGGGAAACTGGAGAATGACGAAATTAACAGTTTCCGATTTCGTCATCTTTTGTACTCGGAATGACTGAATTAGTATAAATTATCAAATATTATCCAATAATTTGTTCTAATTTAATCATTTCAAGTACAAAAAGTGACAAAATCCGAAACTGTTAATTTCGTCACTCTCCAGTTTCCCTCTTTCAGCTACTGATAATAGATGACCCGTTCACGAACGAAATGATTCTGCACGGCCCGGAGAGTACAAGGGTAGAAAAATTTTCAATCCATGTAGTCTCACGAAAGATGAATTCACATTGAAATCAATTCAGTTGGAAAGTGTAAAATTGAAGAAAGACCCATATGTTTAATTTATGAGCTACGAACATAAAGCATTCATTATTTCCATTCCATTTTCAATTGTGTATCCTAAAAAAAAAACTAAAATCAAACTGGACGTTTCGTTTTTTGGGAAATTTCGAACACTTTTCCTGCAGTTCTATCATTCAGAAAAGCATTATTTTAGATGTAGGTAGGTTCAAAAATTGAAGGCGAATTGGCAGATAGAGAAATTTATGAGCCATAAATTAATAAAGTCTCGATTTTCCATCGAAAATTTCTATTGCTTTCTCGTTAAAAATGAAATTCTGTCATTCCTGGAGTATGGCAAGCTGTCCCTCTCTCCCCTTGAAGTAATCATGGCATAAACTTTGAGTACCGATTCTTAAATTTCTGAGTCAAAAGAAAAAAACAAATAATTCTTCGAGTTGAGAATTGCCCACTTTCAGCTCCTCTCTCCCTTTCCATTTACATTCCAAAAAGTATGAAAAATTTGGGAAAATTTTCTATATCAAGTCGAAAAAATCAAGAAATTATTTCAGACCAGAAAATTTTGTCCATTTGCAATACCCCTCCCCTGCCTTTTCCAAAAAATCTTCAAGAAACTTGAAACATATATTTCGGGTTGAAAAATCTAAAAAAATACATATGAGCCAAAAATAGTCCAATTTTACGCCCTCTTTTTTCAGCTCTACCGTAAATACTTACATTTTAAAAAATTATATTAAAACTTTTTAGTTTCAGAAAATTTGAAAAATTTGGCACTTTGAACCCGAAAAATCAAAAAAAAAAAATTTAGTCATTATTTTGTCTACTTGATATTATCATTTCACTTTTCTTTTTCCATCAAAATTATGAAATTTCTGTCGGGAAAATTTGAAAAAATTTGTATTTTGAGTCAAAAATTTATAAAAAATTTTCGGAATCAAAAATTGTCCACTTTTAGTTTTTTCCATCTCAAATCACATGGATTAAGACAAAGTTCAAAAAATTAATTTGTAAAAAAAATCACAAACTTTTTCTGAGTAAAAAAATGTACCTATCAACATTTTCAAGTTTTGAAAGAGGAATTTGGAAATTCGATAATCGAATACCTGCAAAAATCTTGCTAATTAAATTTACCTATGTGACCCTGCCGTAAAGAAGGGACCTTGTGTAAAAAAAAATGATGTTTTCATTTTTATGTTTGGCCCAGATTTGGTGTCATTGAGACCAAAAACGTGAAAAATGAGACACCGATTTTTTTTACACAAGGTCCCTTCTTTCCGGCAGGGTCATATATGATCAAAAAAATTGGCAAATCTCTAAAAATTCTTGTACACGAAAAAGTTCGAAAATTTGAAATTTTCCCTCTCAAGTATTTTTAAATACATACCAAATTTCTATGAAGGAGCCTCACAAAAGTAAGAAGAAATTTCCCAGATTTATAAATGCTTTAAAAATTCAAAATTTTCTATTTTTTGCATTAAATGTTACCAGACTTTTCAATTTTAAGGTTAGAAATTTTTCAGTTGTTTTCTCAACTGAACAACTGTTAGGTACCAGTTCATTTCCAAGATGAACTTATTTTTTAAACATTTGACATAAAAGTACGTTTTTTATGGTACTTTTTTTTCGAATTGATCCATTTCCAATGGTCTCTTAAAATGTTAAAGACAAACAAAAAATATACCACATCCAAATCTGCTCCGTTTAGATCTCCGGCTTGGCATCAATTATCGATTCTTCAGTTTTAAAATTGAGATAAAATCCATATTTGCACACTTTCAACTAATCATCAGAAAGTCAGACTGCCGAAGAAATTTCATTTCCATTTCCAAAAAAATCATCAATTGCTACACAGCTCATCTCCATAGTAAAAAAAAAATTTGTACACCTAAAATTTTGCATAAATCGCTATACATCCCATTCCTACACACTGTCCAAAAATTCATACCCACAAAACAAGACTGCAAAATACCCAACCTGCGAAAAATAACCCTTTCGTTTAAGGGCGAAAAGCTCACGACTGCTGATTCGCGGTAAGCCAAAAACACTTTGTTTTTCGTTGCTTTTATAAAAGCGTTAAATCGGAACTAACACACCGAAGCCGGTAAGAATTACTGGTACATTTCTAATTCTATTATGCAAGCCGGTGTGTTACCACCCTAAAAACGCGAACGCAAACCCCTTAACCGCATTGTGAATTTCGTGCTTATGTGCCATTTTTCATGTACCACGAAACGACGACGCCTAGACTTCGGCAATTACTCACGGCATCACGACAAACGCCAACTTAGGTATAATTCGATTTAATGATATAATTAACGCTTTAATCATTTATAAAAGTGAAATAAAATAAAAAGGGGTAAGTCTTCGAATCGGTACCATTTCACGTAAGCCAATTTCTATGCATTTTAAATAAGCAGACAGAGAGACTTTCTGTACATGATTAGGAAAAATTATCCCCAAGTAATTTATTACTATACTTGGATTTTTTTTTTTTCAATTTTTATAAAATTTACACGAATACAGATTCATGCATCGTAACGAAATTTTAAAAGAAAGTAACTTTGATCGAAAAGTGACCTAAAAGAAGCTAAAAAAGTAACCAAAAATTTATTTCTTGGAATGACTAAAAATTTTTTGGAACCCTGCAATTGCGTTGATTGGATTGAATTAAAATGAACGAATTTTCCCATCGTTCATGAAATCAAATTCACTCAGCTTTTTTTGTTTTAAATAGCACAAGGTAACGCATGGAATCTGTCTTTTCTGTTTCAAGTTTTAGGGCCTAGTAAGCTTCTAGCTTCCAATCATCTAAAAGGCCATTAAAAATTATTTTCACCTCAAAGATCATCTCACCCCAAAACGCTTGAAAAAACATGAAAAAAATTTGTAAAACTGAATTCAATCTCAAAGGTCATCTTATGCCCAAAAAATCCTGGGATGAATTGTAAAAATGATTTTAATCTCAAAGGTCATCGCACCCTTAAAAACTAGGAAAAAAACGCGGAATGAATCAGGAAAATGATTTTCTATTTTCATCTCAAAGGTCATTTTATGCTTGGAGAAATCATGGGATGATTGTAAAAATAATTTCATCTCCAAGATCATCTCAGCTTTGAAAGCTCGGAAAAATCATAAATAACGTGAATATTTAAAATTTTGCTTCAGACTTGAATGAACGGTTCTCGAGTAGTCCCCCCCCCCCTCCGCCACCCCATTATAATTTTTTAACGAAATTTTTTTTTTAAAAACAATGGAATTTTATAAACTCAAATTTTTACAAACTTGAATGGTGATGCACCTTGAAGTGTTTTCAACAATATTTTCGCAGTGCATCGATCAGGAAAAATCAATATTTTAAAATTTAACAAAAAAAATTATAAAACAAAACCATTTTTGATCGAATTTTTCAAAACACAGAGACCATATTTTCCATAGAAAATGGAAAAACACTGCCCAAGCAAAGGTGAGAGCGGAAAATTCGATAAAAAAATGCTAGAAGAGCAAAAATTGATTTTTTCTTGAAATTTTTTTTTTTAAACTAGACTTTTAAGTGGAAAAGTTTGGCTTTTGAGTTCAACTAAAAACTAAAACGACATATAGCAGCATCAAAATACAGGAAAAACTCAATTTTCAAGTCACAAAAATCATCAGCCAAAATTTTTCATTTCAATTCCCCCTCCCCCCCCCGTTTAGACTATTTTTTAGGGGGAAAATACATTGTACATGGTTTTTTCAAAATTCAAAAATTTCCGATTTCTTCACTAAATACCCATGACAGGAAAATGAGAAAACCTAGAATTTTTTTGCTTGAAAAATCAAAAAAGTGACTTTTGAGGTGTAAAAAATGGCCACGATCGAAAAAAGCGACCAAATGTCTATTTCAATTTGAGCCAAAAATTATCTTCCCCTCCCCCCCCCCCCCGAACTAATCCTCAATGAAAAAATACGAATTCGTAATATTCCTTAATAAATCATTGATATTCTGTCGTCCTCCGCGAGCATATGCATACATCGTACATACACTGTACATATATTCGCATCATTAACATAAAGGCATCGCTATAACAATGTAATTTAGACGGTACCGAAGCAATAAGACAAGCTGCGCGTTTATTTCTCATTGACAAATGGGTGTAACCTTGCGAACGAAATGTCGGTAATTTATAAAAAGTGTTTGCGTTCGGAAAATATATTAACGTTTGGTATCATATTTACCAGAATGGCTACCTAAAATGAGGAAATCACTGCGTTAATTTTTTCTCTGAAGCAGAATGCTCCATTCTTTCATTATCCGAACGACATTACCATACAATTAGCATTTTTATAAGATGAGAATTTTATGGAAAATTTTTTTTCAATTTTCTCTCATAAGCTGAAAAAAAAGGAATGGAACAGAAAAAGGATTGAAATTAGATGTACCATAAGTACGAGCGACTTTTTTTGAAATTTTTTCAACTCTAATTTAAGATAATTACGTCTCAAATTTATTATTTAGTCAAATTCAACGAATTTTTTTTATTCAAATATAACTCGATTTTTGGTACAATCTGTTCCATTCTTTCAGTCTAGATTCCTTTATAAGAAAATCGTTTAATGTGTAGGAGGACCTTGAACACCACCCAAGCCCATCTATACCCTCGCTCTGATTCTCAAAAACGAATAAAAATACTTCAAAAAACAACTTGTAAATTCTACGGTTAAAAATAACAACTTCAATTCATATTATATCATTTTTATTCAAAAGCCACGGAAAAATTCTCAATATTCTTTATAAAAGACCGACATAAAGAATGTTTTTTCTCATTTCCTCCTTTTCTCGGCTTTTTTCACCGATTACCTTGAAAAATTCCAGCCAAATTTGTTTACCAGAATATTTTTCGTAAAGGCTAAAAAAAAAACGCCTCGAATGGTCGTATTTTCGAGAGCTAATAAAACTTGCAAAAATTCGACGAAAAAAGCCCACTCGAAATTAGTATCTTGACAACAAACAACGAACCAAGAAATGAGCACCGAAACAAACATTTCATTTGAAAAATTACACTTCCGTACTTTTCGACGAACAAAAAAAAAGGCGAGGAAAAAATCAAACCAACTGTATCGAGATAAAAACCTTTCCTGAGATGTTTCGGAAAAAAAGGAAAGAAAACCGCAACACTTTTGAACAAACATGCTCGATAACATAAACACAATGCTTATAAAATTTTCTACGTTCATTCAATTCGTTAAAATTCTTATTGAGTTCAACGTGAAAGCGATTTTTATACTACATAATCGCATATTCAAGGGCAGATCGATTGGGTAGGAAAAAAAGCACCATCCGTTGCGAACAATACAATAAAACGAATATTAATATTTGATTTTCCGCACGAGTACGCAAAAGAGGGGAAAAAATTTCGCCAGAATTTGCTTTGAAATATTCGTATACTTGGGTTGGTATACATATTTACCTCGGATGCATTGAAATTTACTATGTTGGCGTAATTGCGAATCACCGCAGCGTGTACGAGATTTCGCAGCTGAGAGAGCTCGACTAGAGGAAAAAAACAACAAAACAGGATGCTTCAAAAAGCTCCGGTATTATTTTAGACAAGTAATCGCATACGTATAGACATACCGAAAGCAAATACACAAAGCAGCGATTTATTGTTGCATTTGTGTTGGCGTTGGCATTATTACAAATCATACACAACATATGCATAATGCGGAGCGAATAAATATTTTTACGCGAAATGAATTTTTTAAACAAAAAAATACACCAGAAAGAATTCTCAGCTAGGGATATTTTCGTTTCGAAGTTTCGTCACATTTCGCGCGAGGGAAAAAAATCCTACTTTAGCGAGTAATTTTACTCGAACGTGTCGAAATTATCTTTTCGAATCGGCCATTTCGTACGAGAAAGAATCGAAAACGTAATCGAACAAAGCCATAAAGACGTTTCAAACGGTTAGGTATCCTTTTTTTTGTAGTAAACGCAGCAATACGAGGCTGAGGTGACGTAAGCATGTACACCATACGAGTACAAGCCTTTAATACCGAATGGTTTGGGTATCCGTTTATTTTAGATAGACTCTGTAGGATTTTTTCGCATTTATATTTTATATTCAGCTTCAAAGCATCGTTGAGAGTATATCAGGTCACTGGGTCTAATTTAACGTCGGGGGAAAAAAACCTCATTATTTGATGAAGAACGTGTAGGTAGGTATCTCGGTAAATTTACACCTACATATTTGCATACGAGATACCACGACGTTATGGGTAGATTTTCAGAAGTATTTTCCTCGTGAAAAGCGATAAAAAATAATCTAGTGATTTTTTAATGGTACAAATTGAATTTGAAATAAAAGTGCCAAAACAATTTTAGAATAACAAAATAAACGAGCTACAATGGCTAATAAATTTATTTTAAGTGTTTTTCAAAAAGTATAAGTAAAGAGGTTTCAACTTCGAAACAGCTCAACTTCCCTGATCAAGAATTTCTAGTCTATGTACTTGAAAAAAGAAGTCGTATTACAGAGTTGTTTTGCTCAAGTGCAAGAAATCGAATTATTCTAAATTAACCGTGTTTACGAAAAATTTCCACGAATTGTATTTTTCCAGTTTCGATGAAATGATGGTTTTTTTTTTCAAAGTTGAATTGGCAAAGTAGAACAAAAATTGTGTACGGATCTTGATAGGACTCGGTAAAATTTCCTCCCCCCCCCTTATGTAGATTCCAGCACCTTTACACTTCCATACTCAACCATAAAATTATGATTTTGCTCAAAAATTTTGAGTAATCAAAAAAAAAGTATGCACGCCAATTTTTCAAGGATTTTTCAGAAAAAATAATACATATATTTTTAATGTTTTTTAGATAGAATTGGTTTTTATCAACTTACCTACGTAAAAGTAGAAAATTTTTCAATTTTTGGGATACGAAAATTATCAAGAGAGATTTCCATTCCAAATTCCTTCTCTCTCCATAAGTCCAAGTCATTATTTTAAAAATTAAAAAAATGCACTGTACATGTTTTTTTTAGCTTCAAAAATTTTTTATTTCTTCACTAAATAATAGTAAATATTATCTAAAAAATACAAAATGAATTTTCAAAGAAACCTTAATGGAAAATAGGGGGGAATGAGAGATGAGAACCATAATTCTTTTATCTGTAGCTATCTGTAGGTGTAGAAGAAAAATTCATACTCAGACCATTTTCAATTATTCTATTCAAAGAGTTTTAAATTCAATCAAATTTTGAGACCGACAATTATGGAAAAATCAAAACAATCGCCCATGTGTTTTACCTCAAAATGAACAAATGCAATGGGCTGTGTACAAAAGGACCATTTCGTCAAAAGAAATTGAAACAGATTTTTCAAACTTACTCTCTCATTTCAAATTAGTAAAAAGTCACTAAAAAGTCAGAACTGCGGGGGAAAATTATCGAAATTTTTTGATTTTCAGCAGATTTTTAATGGGTGTTCAAATAATTTCACTGATTTTTTTTTTAATGTCACTGAATTTTCAGCAAATTTTAGATATTTTACGAACTTTTTAATGAATTTTCATTGATTTTCCAATTCCAACATTTTTTTTTTCATTGTTCGCTTTTAGTGAAACTTTTTCACAGATGTGCTACAATTGTGACTTTTTTTTTTTTTTTAGTAATTTTCGATATCTAATTTTTACTGATTTAATTTTGCAGAGAATAAAATTCTGAACATGTTGAAAAAAAAATGGGAAAATAATATTTGAAAAATGGCTGAGATATGCCATTTTGAAGTAGAAATCGACAAGAACAAAATTTTTAAAAAATAGTAAGTATAATTTTTTTCAGGTAGTGAGGCAATGGACCTATTGAGCTGAAAAATTTATCTCGTTGTTTAAAAATTTATAAAAATTTGAGAATCGATTTTTTTGAAGCAAAATTTTAAATTTTCATGAGCATATATTCTAATTTTATGTGATTGAATTATTTGAATTCTTTGAAGTTCAAAAAAAATTCTCAGAATCGCAATTTTTCTTATTTAAAATGAAAATTGCTTGTTTTCATCAAATTCGACGAATCGCTCCAAAAATCATACAAATTTGGGTAATTTTCCCTCCATTCCAATCAAGAAGAACCTATATAATTTTCACAAACCACAAAAAAATTGAAAATTTTTCAAAATTTCAAATGCGAATAAATAAAAAGCCAAGGATGGTATCGAAACTCAAATTACCTAGGTATTTGATGAATTTTTCATCATCTTTTTCTAATAGCTCACCTGACAGCCTTCTCATACTCATATTATTTTCAAAAGCCAAAAATCAATACTCGAACACCATAATTAAGCCATTTTCAGACAAATATTAGTAAAACGATTACGAGTCAATTTTGCGAAATCATCACTCAACCTAACTTCCAAGAAACGTCCAAAAAGGAAAATTTGATCATCACACAAAAATCCTTCGGCTACTTCCAGGAATAATGTAGCATGTACCTTTGATGATAAAATTTCAAAAGGGTGTGGTTCAACATGACACCGACGAGGTCAGTTCGAAAACTAGTCGTATCTAAAAATTTGTAAAATCGATATTAGCAGCCGAACTGAATTTGGATATTTTGTCACGCTCTTTGCAACTATTAAAATTTCATCAGAATATAAAACCGAAGTTTCATCGTGTTCTGGACGGATTGGAGACCATTTAAATAGCATTTTTCGTCCTAAAAAGTTGAGAAAAGCGTTTGAAAAATTGTTTTCCAACTATTCGTACGCATTCAAAGTTTATTTCGATTGAATCTCGGGTAAAAATGAACAGCTCGGCGAGATGAAAGAATTCAAAAGCTTGTGAAAGTCTTATAAAAACCGTTTTCGCCCTCGACCGTAGTCCAGGTTTGTAGCCATCCAGGGGAATGAAAAGTAGTGCCAAAGACTCCGAAGGGATGAAAAATTTAGAAACCAATGACAACCTCGAGGGTGACGAATTTCAGTACACGATGTCTTGAAATTAGACGCGAAACTTTTCGCAAACAATTTACGCGTAAATTTCTCTTGTTCGACGTTTTGAGCCCGATGTACGTACATCGATGTACGTATACGCGCAGTATTTATCGGAAGCGTGTTATATCTCGCAGCTATATCTTGTCGTGGGAAATTTTGTTTGGCCAAAAATAAATTACCCGTCTTTGGGGTTAGGGCATCGGGTCGAGGGGGGCAAGGGGGTACAGCGGCGTTGATACATTTTATAATTCCCCGTCACCCGTCGACGCGCGTCCTCTTATTCTTACTACGCGATAACGAATAACACGCGCTAGAAAGCAATACGTTCCAGTTTGACACTTGTAAATCGGATACTGAGCTAGCTTTTAACTTTTACTCCCACTCACGGCCATAAAAGTTACATGTTATGAGCCGTCTGATGTCTTTAAAAATGCCTTCTAGCTATTTAATGCGTATACGGTGCGCGGTTGGTTCGCTTCGCTGATGCTATTTTCGATACCTCTGCGTAAAAGTATATACTCTATATCGACTGGCCCGACCGAGCCTTTCGAGATGCGCTGCTTTTTTCCAAGGATCCTTTTTCTCCCCCTTTTTACTTAGCGTTGTTTGTTCGAAAAGACAGGATGTCGTTATAAGACCTTTTAATCATCGGTCTGGGTTTTTTCCATCGTGTCGTATTGAGGCTGTAAATGGTCGAGGTTTTTGTTACCGAATGTTTTCTAAATTGTCTTCATTTTGCGAGAATTTTTTTTCTCGCTCGTTTTATAAATTGGAAAATAACGAACGAACAAAATTTGGGAAATTAGATAATGTTTCGCAGCGAAAATTTATACTGGGTGGTTGGTTTCAAAGGAAATTATACGATCTTCAAAATCTTCAATTTTTACTCAAATAATGTAAAAAGTATTAAAAAATAAGGCAAATCAGTGAGATTACCATCATTTCATAATTTTATCAATAAACTCAATGAGAAAAAAATCCACTTTATTTGGATATGTTTGAGACGATACCAATGTTTGTCAGGGGTAAAAATTTCATTTTTTTTTTTTTGTTAGCTGAAGACTTCAGATGACGATTCTTTTATTATTTGTTTAATTGCGTGTAATTAATAAATTTATTGTCCTTAATGAAATTTTTTTCGCTTCAGACCAAATTTAGGGTCCCAAGGTTCAGAGCCAAAAACGGCGAAAAAAATCATCAAATGATTTCTATAAATTTTGGATCCAAAAAATTCAGTCTTTCGGGTTATTTTGTTTCAACTGTAGAATGAACAACGCCCTGAAAATGGAGAAAAACAGACTGTCAAAAAAAAATCATCAAAACCCATCATCCAATCAACAGCAAGAATTAATGTATAGTCACGTGTAATCACCCCACAACTAAAAATAACAGTAATTACCGTAATAATTATGAGTAAATTACCATAATTACGAACAAATTACCATTATTACCGGTAAATTACCATAATTATGAACAAATTACCATTATTACGTGTAAATTACCATAATTATGAACAAATTACCATTATTACGGGGAAATTACTATAATTACGAGAAAATTACTGTAATTACGGGGAAATTATCATACATTAAAGTAATTACATATGAAGTATGTATCTTTAATTGACGTAATATTATGAGAAATTATTGAAAAAAATGCGCCATTGCGGTAATTGATAGTAAAATACTGTCATTACGGTAATCATTGGTGAAATACTGTAATTACCTATGATTACTGGTTACAAATAACCATAATTACGAATAAAATACCGTCATTACCAATCATTAGTGATAAGTTACCGTAAAAATATACAATCACTGATACAATACCGTTATTACCGGTAATTATAGGTAAATTACTGTAATTACAGTGAATTACGGGTGGATGACCGACTGACCGTAATTATCAGGATTGAAGGGACAGTTCAAGCATAAATCAGTTTTAAAATACATGAATCGTTCCGGTGCTGTTTATAAGAGCCAATTATTTATTTTATTCAGTTCTGGTTTTAATGAAGTTTAGTAGATTTTTCATTTTTGTTCCATTTCAGTTTGCACTTCTGTTTGTTCCAACAGTCCTGATAGCCCTGATGAATTATAAGTAATTTTTGTTAAATTACCGTGATTATAGGCATTTTCAAGTAAATTACCGTAAGTATTGGTAATTACAACAAAATTACCGTAATTATTGGTAATTACAAGTAAATTACCGTAATCATTGGTAATTACAAGTAAATTACCGTAATTATTGGTAATTACAAGTAAATTACCGTAATTATTGGTAATTACAAGTAAATTACCGTAATTATTGGTAATTACAAGTAAATTACCGTAATTATTGGTAATTACAAGTAAATTACCGTAATTATTGGTAATTACAAGTAAATTACCGTAATTACAGGTAATTACAAGTAAATTCTCTTCATTATTAATAAGTACTCGTAAATTTTCGTAAAAAAAAAAAAAAAAAAAAAAAAAAAAAAAAGGCAGTTACTAAAAAATCAAAGTTAATTACGCTTATAAAACATACACACATTATTATCCTCAAAGCGAACATCTCGAATCTAAAAGTATCAAAATCTTGTTCCACACAATCTTTTAAACCCAAGAGAAAAAATCAACATTCTCCGCACAAAATATGTAAGTTTCGATAAATTTCGTTTCAATTCACGAAAAACCGAACTAATTCCAAATTAATTTTCGAAAAAAAAAACGAATTTACTCGCACCAACGTAAACTGGAATCCACATTTTTCTTGGAATACGTATCAGTCGACATTCCATCCCGATCGAATATTTTCCGGAAGAAGGAAGGTTATTGTAGGTATTTCAACTTTTCTGAATTTTTAGTCGTTGTATAAAAAAAAATTACAAAAACCTGAAATTTTTTATCGTTCACTAATTAAATTGATTAATATGCCGTTAATCTGGAAAAAGTTGGTAGCATTTTGAAAACAAACCACGCGGTATATAAAATTTCGCATCCCACCATGATAAATTTCACCATCCGAAATATCGACAACAGACTGTCTCTAACAAGTGTCGCCCTGTTTACTTTCCTTCCGGTACAAAAAAAATCCTGACACTCAGCTGGTCTAGGAATCAGAATGACAAAAAAAAACAGTTGTCGAGATAGTACGTCTACGAATCCACGCTGCATATTCAGGATATAGTTCATTACCCATACGAGAGCGCGAGAAAGAGAGAGAAAATCACAATTACCACTACGAAGGGCGTAATGTTAAAAGGAAATAAACCGCATATTTTAACTTGTCAGTGCCCTGTCGAGTAACGACAGTCATATGCATAAGCTTTGAAAATAAGTATAGTTGAAAATTTCATCGAATATGAATCGACACGAATACCTAAAATTTCATTACCATTTCAATTCGACGTTATGAAATTTTTTCCCAACGAAGGAATTTTTTCACGGTTTATGGTGGAAAAAAATTACGCGCGAGGTTCGTTTCCGTAGGAGGAAAAAAATCCCACCGTCGCCTTAGCTACCTTAATTCTAGGAGTTATAAAAGGCTTACCGTTTATTACAAGTGGTTGACGTTATCGACGATAAATACGGTACAATTTCTATAATCGTATTTCGATAACGTTATTTGTACGTAGTATAATTTTGTTTTATTTGCAACATCGAAGCCAATAAAGTAATAATTTATAATTTCTGTTCAAATACAGATGTATAATTTCATACACGTCGAAAGCTTTTCCTTCCTATAACACCTCGTATAATTCATACGTGTACATAGGTAAGTTTATAGGTACCGAGGTTTAGCCCATTTGATCGAATTTCCTCCACGCTATTCGGTTCATATTGCATAAACGTATATTACGTACGTAGTACGTACTCGTAAGTACCTACATTTATATATGCCTTCCACTTGTGTACCATACGGAAACACATACGTTAAAAAATTTAACCATGCACAGAACACTTTTCAGCTTAATCATCCTTTTTAAAATTTAATATTAGTCAAGGTCGGAGTAGAATAATTAGACCCAGGACGATAGTAAAACCGTGGGTTAGACGAGATATTTCATATGTAGGTTACGCAACTCTCACCCGCACCCAATCCATATTACTCTATTCAACATTACCACCGTCGTCGTATATAGCTCTAGTTACCACTGACGCCACTCAACTTGAAATTTCTACACTTCGCGTAATTGAAAAAAATCCCTGCACTTTGAAACTTTAATCGTGAAGTAAAATTACCATCTGGTGGACTTGAGTACGTGCGTAGCAGCGTTAATTTTTCGAAAACCTTTTAGCCACGTACGAAGTTGCATTTACTTCATCCTCACCAACATCTTTTTACGAGTTTTGTTTTATTTTTCGGAAAAATTTTCGTATCCCATAATTTTGACAATTTTTTGTTCAGAGAATGGGGAAAATGAACCATTTGTAGTTTTTAAGATCTTGTACGAATTCAAACGTGTTTCTCATACTTACTATTTTTTTTTTTCGGATATTACTTGATTTTTTTCAATTATTTCATTCGGAATATAATATATTTATTTTTTCGATTTAAAATTTTTGCTTTTAATTTTCTAGGAAAAAAAGTTATGAGCTCACCATTTCTACAAATTTACAAATTTTTCGACTGAAAAATACAATTTTCTCTTGTTTTCTTGTTCAATCGCGCTTCGGTGGAAAAAGTCGAGTACATTTTTTGAAATACATTTATGTCTTCACTTGAAAACGATAACTCTAATCATAAAATTTGCAAAAACCAATACTTGAACTTAGAAGAGATAATTTGTAATCTGAAGCTCGAAGCTGCAATGACCTTTTTGTGAACCTTCATTTCAGAGAAAAAATAAAGAAAATTACGCCTATAAGCAAAAAACAAAATGTAACCAAATCGTCAAGACTTTTTTTCTCAAAAAAAAAAAAAAAAATGAAGAAATGAAGAAATGAGAAAATGAATAAAATTACTGGACAGGGGCTATAAACATTTGGAGACTACAAAAACACAATCCAAATTATTTTTAAAAATTGACTGAACGTAGTTTGGAATTTAGAATTGCTAGATATTTTAAAAACTGTACAATTTAAAATCCAAAGCATTCAGAAAATTTGATGGCCTTATTTTCCTTAAATTGTCAAATTTTTGGGTTTTGGGACTTTCTTTCGGAGGATTCGGCGTATGATACGATTTTCAAACCATTTTTTTGAAATTCTCTGCGAAATTTCAAATTGAAATAAACTTTAAACACAAACCTTAAATTTCAATATTTTTGGGTTTTGGGACTCTTTTTGAGTCTCGGGGGAGGAAGAAAGTGTATGAACTGGCTTTTAAACCAACTTTTTTAAATTTTCAACTGAACTTCTCCATCAGAATCAGAGTCATAAAAAAATGTGAAAAAATCATGTGCTGGTCGCTGGTCTTGGTTGTTTTAGGGCACTTCGGGACGAATCCAGTCTTCAGACATGATACTTACTAATTTCAGATTTTTTTTAGAAATCAGAAATAAACATATAATTTTTACAACTTACCCCATCCCTTTCTCATTCTTGGAACCAAATCATAAAATTAGAAAAATTGACCATATTTTTTCAAAAAACCCAACAAAATTATAGATAGGTAACTCTGAACTGGATGAATAATCTTGGTATTATTAAATGAATTCGTTGAAATTAGTATTTTGGATATCCCGTTCAACTCAAAAGATGACTCAGATGGTAAATATTTGGGAATTAGATTACATTTTTGATATTCCTATGAATGTTTGGTAATAAGAGGGAATTGAAAACAGGATTTAGAACATTTTATGTAAGTGAGAAGGCTTGTGCTTACTCTCGCCAATTCGGATTTTTGGATCTGAAAACCAATCATATTAATCGATAAAAAATTTCAAACATTTCATTTTTAGTCTAATATCAGTTGAGGGGGAGGGGAGGAGGCGGCGAAATGACCAAACCTGTTTCCTAAAAAATGATCTTAATTTGGAGGACCCACAGCTAACAATTTCTCTTCCAAAGGGATAAGAGGGGCTAAAAATCTCACATAATAGACAAATTTCAAGTTTTTATGTACCAATAAGAAGTTCAGCAAAATAAAGACTTGATCTTATTTGCAAGTCCACCTACTTCAACAACTTTCAAATTTCCATCATAAAAAGCTTCAATCGTAAAAAAAAAAATACCATCTGGGCTTGAATACGTGCCAAGCAGAATTAATTTATTCGCCAACCTTTCAATAAAAATACTCTCTAAATCTGAATCTGCCTTTTTGAATTAAGCAATAAATTCATCTGAAAACTATTGATTTTTCTCCACGATCTTTCAATAAAAATTATCTATTTTTTCTAACAAATTGGGAATCGGAGCAAAAATATATAATTTTTGACTGAAAGATTAGTGAAAAATTACCAATTTTCAGTAAAATTTATTTGGTCGATTCAAGATGGAAAAATTTTACCAAATTTGACTAATTCAGATTTAGATATTGGAACATTTCGTTTGCTTCATTCTTATCAATTTTTTTTCAAACATTTTGTTTCATCACAGAAAAGTCACTGAAAAAAAGGTTAAAATTTCAGCACAGGATTTTTACTGATAATTCAAAGAATTTCACTGATTTTTCAGCAAATCTCGGACATTTTACTGACTTTTCAGTAAATTTTGACTGATTTTTCAGCATTTATTTCACTGTTTGATTTCAGTGAAATTTTTTCACCGTTTGATTTCAGTGAAATTTTTTCATCGATTTATTATTATGCAGCAATATTTGACTGTTTTCCACTCTCTCATTTTGAAACAGTGAAAAGTCACTGAAAAAAAAGTCAAAATCACAGAACAGGAAAAATTGGCAAAATTTTTTGATTTTCAGTCAAGTTTCGCCAATATTTTAAAAAATTTCACTAATTTTTCAAAAAATAAAAATTCACTGATTTTCTAGCAATTTTTTTATTGTTTACTTTCAATGAATTTTTTCATTGATTTATTACTCATAATTTTTTTAGAGTTACGTAGCCCTAAAAAGGTTCAGATTTTCATATTTGGGATCGAATTAAACTTTCGAAACATTTTCCATGATAATTGGGATTTTTCGTTTACAAATTAAAATTTTCAGGAACAATTTTTTCTGCACAAATTGCCCATTTCATTGATCATTTTCCATTTTAATTCATTCATAGACCTCAACTGAAAGCTGCTGAATAGCTTAGCTTTCTAACTAAACTTTAGCACTTTGAATCGAGTCAAAATCTCCACGTTTCATCTGCATCTACTCGATCTGCGTTCTTTTTTTTAATTAATCACGTTATACTTAATTACGTTGTTAAAACATCCACTGCAAGGAAATCTCTTCGGTATACTCTCGAGTTTCTAATTAAATTAGACGGTCGACAATATAGACTACCGTCTCTTGACATTAATGGCATAAAAAAAATTATCTTGGGTATCGGTAAACAAAATCGGATACATACAAACGCCACAAAGATAGAAGCATTTTAAGTACTACATCTTGAAAATCTATACCGAGAGTAGATCCGTATTAAAGTAGGTATAACTTTCATATCAATCGAATAGGTAAATACGAGGAACACGTATCTATATATACATCATATAGCTGCTGGTTCATCGTACATAAAAGGCTTTTACGTTTTGTAACTTTGTTACTCTCGACGTAAGTGATGTAACTTTTATCGTACATCGGTAGCTTTATGTTAAAGCTATAAGCAGCACTTGAAACTCATAATAAAAAAAAAAGAGCCTCGGTATCGGCCCACGGTAAATTTTAAATATCGACATCATCTCGACGCGCGGCAACCTTTCAATATTCGATAAAATTTATACCAACGACCACGTAGAGGGTAGAGAAATTTCAGATGGCGAAAATATTCGCTCAGCATATACGATCCGGCGCGGCGCAATCGTTAAATAACCTACCAATATTATACGATGACCTTTAGAAAGCCAAGTTATGTGCAATTTTATACCGTTCCAAGCAAAAGGTAGAGAATTTTTTACATTAAAATGTTAATTTAGCTGACCCAATTTCTGGACAAAATTACACGAGCTTTTCTCTCTTTCTATCCGCCTACTCTTTGCTTGGCTTTTATACTCGTACAGCATACGCCATAACGACGATTATTTTTTAATCGCTATGCTGCGTTTTTTTTCCCTTTTCGCAAAGATGCTCTCGGAATTAGTAGTATTTTTTCCCCGTGTAGTGCCTCTCTCGTGCGATTTTCTCCCTTCGGAATACCTTTATCGTTTTTCTGCGAAAATGTTTTTAAACGGTGAAAATCGACGGGAAAAGTTTGCAGAATAGCTGCGTTATGGGTACGACTACGATGCGGAATATTTTGCCCGGATGACGTTTCTGTTTCCATCGTACGAGCGAAAATACCCTTAGAGGATTGAGATTTAATATTCGCGTAATCAGTTGGATTTGATTTTTAAATGTACCGACGTATTGTTTTATAAAAATAGAATTGCTGGATGGTTTTTTTCTTTTTGAAACGAATACCTCGGGCAGTAGCGTTAGAAAAACTATTTTTAGAATTAACTCGTCATAAAATTGAACGATTATGGCCAAACCATGTAATGAATTGAAATGCAAATTTCTAGCTCATCGAAGAAAAACTGGAATATCGAGAAAGGTATCGTTTGAATTAAAACAAAACGTCAGCATTGCTAGAGAGGAAAAAATCTTTAATTTTTGACTGAGACAACATTTTTCTGATTTTTTCGATTCAAAATGAAAATTTTTCCAAAAAAATACAATTTTTATCACAGTTGCAAATTTTCCGACTTAAAATCAACCAACTTCACCGCCAAAAAAATTAATTTTATCAAATTTTCTCGCTGCTTTTTTCATTTGGTTCAGATTTGGAAAGAAGTATTTGCAAAAGATCCGAGAATATGTTATTTTTTGGGCAGGTAGTTCAAAGGTTGTGCTCAGACCTCAAAACAAGATGGTCTTTCTTGATTTAAATTTTACCCTTTCTCAAAAATTTCTTGAAATTAAACCATACTTACTCGAAAAAATATTTAATCCATCAGATGGAAAAAGAGTTGGAAATTGTTTTCGTAACAAATACTATTGAAATACCTAGACAATGCGATGCTTTTATCCAAAAAAACGCAATTCTCGACCATTTTTCACCTATACTCTCCATTTCCAGAAGAATTTTGAAAAAATAATTTTCGTTTCAGATACTTTTTTAATATATTTTGACAACTGGTTTTGAGACTTGAGAGCAACTAAGTATTTTTACTAAATGAGATTATTATTGGCAATTTTCTACCTTTAAGTACTTACTTCTCCTCCCCTTCGTCATGAGTGAATTTTTTCGAAAATAAATTAGCAGAGGAGAATCATCAATAATCATCATTTTCCATAAGGAGTTACATTAAAACTATTTTGCTGAACATTTTCTTAAAATTAATTTCATTTTCGATTTTGGCGGAGAAGTTTTGAAAAAAAACATGGAAAGTGATTTTTCAAACGTACCTTTCGAAAAGTGATTTCGATAAAAACTAAAAAATAGTGTTTTTGAGAAACAACAGTGTGACCCTCTAAATTAAAAAAGGGTTGGGGTGTTGAAAATTGTTTTTGAGAAAAAGACGTTTAATATTTTCAAGATTACATTTAGGAGAGGATGAGGCTAAAATGAAGATTTTTTGATAATTTCTGAAATTATTTCAGAAATCATGAAAAGTCCCATTCCATGTCTCATTTTGATCACTTTTTTTCATATTTTTCATTCAAAAAATCACTATGAGAGACTTGAGGGCAATTTCAAGACCAAGTTCTTTTTCTTGTTCAGAAAAGCACTTTTTTTTTACATAAATGGAGCAGTAAGCAACTCGAAAAAAGCCAAATTGACACACTGATCTTATTTTAATATGAAACAATTGAAACATTTCATATTGATGCCATTTCTGAAAAAATGATTTTTTTCTTCAATCTTTTAAAGTTTTTTAAACATTTTGAAGGCAAACAGAAAGGAATAAAGTTTGAGTCAGGAAAGTGGAATTTTTTATCAATTAATTTTGAGTCTAGGCACAATTTTTCAGCGACTATTGGATTCGAATGTCGAAAAAAAAGGAGCAAAATTTTCGATAAAAAATTGCCATCTTTGGATGAATTTTATTTTATGATGAATTTTTACCAAATAATTTTATCATTGAAGAAAATGACAACTCCTTGAAAGACAAAAAAAACGAATTTAAGTTTCAATAGGCATTTGCAAATTTTTCATTCATTGAAGCCAAATAAAACGACGAGAGATGTCATATATTTTTAGTAAAATTTGCAGCAAATCCTTGAAAAATCGAAATGCTGGTGGCTTCAATAAAACTAAAGTAGATAAAAATTTCATTGATCTACAAATTCCAAAAAAGTACCGAAAATTTCGATTTTTAAATTTTTCCCCGTGATGTTATTCAAGATGAATGCAATTCTTTAAAATTTTACAAGATAAAATGAAAATTCTATTTGATGATTAGATCATCTTTTTAAAAATTGTTCATTGAGTCATATCTGGATCTGGACCTAATGAATGAGGACTGGGGAGGACAAAGGCAGACATAGCGGTAGCTTTTCTTCAATAGAAATAAAATTACATCTTTTATCAGAAAAATAAAGGGTACGCCTGAGAATTTTCAAAAGTGATGACCCTTTTTCGGAAAATTTTCATTTTGAGTTGAAAAACTTAAAAAATCGAAATTCGAATAAAAAATAATTCCTCTTCATTCAAAAATTTTCTATTTTTGATTTTTCATCCCTTCGATAAACTAAATTTATTGGTCCCTCCATAAAAATGATGTTTCTTCAGTGAAGAATTGTTAAATAATCACCATTTTGAGAACCACTAGAAAAAAATAACCAAGCTTTTCAATTTTAAGGTAAAAATGTTTGAAACCTTTTTTACATTAAAACCCCTACGTCTAAACTGCAGTAAAAAAGCGGGAATGATGCTCTTAAATATTGATTAAAATTTTCTTCTCTCTTAATGCAGCTTCTAAAACGCCCAAAGAATCCTTTAAGCGCGAATTTCTTCATATAAGTATAACGTATGCATTTGTATATAAATTTTGCAGACTTACCTCTCTCTCGGGACCTCCAAAGGGTATCATTAAATTTGGCATTGCTCTTAATATAGCGACTAGTGATTGCACGGTATTACTATAAACAACGGGTCGATATTGTTTGAAGTCTTCTGATGTAAATCCACTTTCGTGTATAATTCTGAAAAACAATAAAATACAATTAAAGATACAGTATCTGTACATACGTAATGTAAATCCAATACATCCGTAAATTTTACGCATCGACGTCATCGAATTCTAATTAAAAAAATCACACAAAATCTCTTTACTGTCGAGAATCTCGCCGCACTCGTACCTACCTAATGCCTACCTACATAACCGCCAGAACGATGACGTGTGTACGAAAAAATATGAAAAATTACAACGTTCGTTAATTACGAAATTACGTCGCAATGGTTTACATATACCACCGCGTACGTTTTGTTCGTAAAACTTAGGTGTACGATACGAGAAAGTAACAAATTATATTACAAAAAAAAAAAGAAACAGAAAAAAAAACATACACATATCTCGATCAGATTTCGCTGCTACACACAGATATCAATTAAAACTGGTTTTATTAAATTAATATTTCTCCGGAAAGATAATTGTTATATTTTCGCCTTCCTACAGCGATAATCGCTTTTACATTAAACTCGAAGCGCTTAATTTTGCACTTTACCGCATATAAAATGATTTATAATATCGTTTAAATGGCCTACCGTACCCGTATCCCACGCCACCGTACCCGCCTTTGCAACTTTTCTCTCTGTGTTAAATTCGTAGAGAAAATCATTTAATTCGATCGAGTTATTTCAACAGAGCTGGCAGCCTTTCTCCCTCTCCCTCTTTTTTATTTGGGAAAACTGGCTTTGCTCCAATTTACACGCATCCTACCCTCGAGCAATGCTTATACACGCGATTCGTAAATAACTATATTTTGGGCGACGAAATGGAGAAAAATTCTTTTGTTTTCATCCGGAGTTAATCGAGTGATACTCGTATTTAATCGGTGGTAAATATCCTTTTTTTTGCAAAATGGGGATTGAATTTAGGTATCGTAAGAATTAGAAATGACAATGTAAGAATCAAATTTTCAAAACTGCTCCCATTAGGTCGACTTCTTTGCAGAAATTGTCAAAAATTCATTGATTAAATTTTTGATACTTTGTAAAAAAAAAAAAAAAAAAAGAGAGAAAGGGAAAGAAGTACAAAAGTAAGTTCAAATCAAATAGTAAATGTTCGATTTTATTCACCACTAAATTATTCATTTGGGTGTAAAAAGGAATTTCAAATATGGTAGTGCCTAAATTCTACATAGTCTCATTTGTTCGAACAAAATTTCATAATTCTTTCATGGCCTTTTTTCATGACTATCCTCAATTTTACCAAGGTTATTTTAAACCCCTTTTATTCCACACACTAAATAATGCTATTCTAACCAACCATCCTTGGTTTCACCTTCACCGCCTTGAAAAAATTTTAAAAACTTGAAGAAATGGAAAATACCTAAATGCAAAAAGATGAGAAACTCCCTCGTTTCATGTAAAACTTATATAAATTGTTTTTTTCTCAGCCAAAATTTCAATTTTTCTTTTTCGAAATTTTAAATTGCCTTGACCTAAGTAAGTTGTCACAATTTTTTATTTTTCTATTGAAGAAAAGAATAAATAATTATGGATGATTTCAAAAACTTTTTGTCCAATTTCAAACTTTTTTATCCTCTTTTTTACCGATAAAAAATATTTTGAATAATATGTATTATTTTATTTCTGGTAATAAATATCAGATATTTACTCGTAAACTCTCTTATCAAGTATTATTTTCAAAATTAGTGAGCAATTTTAATAAATTGAAAAATGAACGATAACATAATTTGTTAGGAATAAAACCTCATTTTTCTTTAAAATAATGATAAAATGGGTGAATTTTATTTTCAACTTTCTTCTGTTTTAAATTGAAAAATCAATGTAAAAATTTTTTAATTTATTTTGCGAAAATTGGCACAATTTTCCTATTTTTTTTACATTTTTTTTGTCCCCGACGCAGGTGCTTTGATTTTTTTGACCGAGTGAAAATTTTGTGAAAATAATTTGTTCAATGGTGAGGTTTTTTTTTTACAAAATCTGGAAACACTACAAAAATTGCAGACGATTTTTAAAAGGTTTAAAATCAGATCTAATTTTTATCAAATTTTTAAAAAAGCAGAACTGGGTTTGAAAAATTCATAAATTGAATTTCTTGACTTTTTGCTAAGTACATTCGAATAATATTTCTATCCTTCTTTTCATGGAATATCTCCATAAAATCTCAAAAAAATATTACATTTTTCGATTTCTTTTCTAATCAAACCTTCATTTCTCAATTTTTCAACATCTCCACTATAGCCATTTCCATATTTCATCTTTTTCGCCCTTTTTTGGCCTCTTCCACTCGAAAATTTCATCAATTATTAATCGCAGGTATAGATGAAACTTTCAAACAATCAATCGACCATAAATTGCTCAATTTAGCCAACTTATTATTCAAAGCTTTCAATCCTAATCGAAAAATAATCGTTTTCAAATTACCCATAAATAAATCTAAAACTCGAACTCGTTTGAAAATTCTCACACAATCAACAAGTCGGGCAAAATCAATAGTCGATAAATAAAAAATACATCGTTTCAACTTACTTCATCTGTTTAACAATGGTACTTTTTCCCGATTCTCCAGCACCTGAAAAAAAAGGGGAAAAAATTACGCAATTTCATTAAAAATGTCACAAAACAGTCGTAAAATTGGTATTTTATTATTCTATCTGCGACATTCAATTCCCACGTACAAACAACGCCGGTACGTTCGAAAAAAAAATGACCCATTGCGCGTATTATCGAACGATAGATATTTTCGTTCAAACTCACGTGAAATTTAATACCTGTGCGATAAAGTAATTAGCTAATGAAACAGCGCCGTCGAAACGTCGAAAGGGGGAGGAAAAAAAGCGATAGACACGGTGCCGTTCGCGCATTACTCATACGCAGATACAGGCACAGGCGCAGGCGGCCAGAAAAACGACGAAACCGCGCTCGTTACACAATACACATATGCTGTAAAACTTGCAAACTTGTCAAATTTTTGGAGTGAAAGTTCACGAAAGGTGCATAACATTAACTACATGAACGAAATTCATAGTGGAACACAACGTGGTTAAAGGGAAACGAGGGCAGCGGAGGGAAAAGAACCGAATTTCAGTATGTAATGCTAATAACCGTAACGTAACGTCGTAACACCGACTCCAACACCTTCATACGGGTGATTAATTTTCGATAAAACTTTGAAATAACTTATGGTCGTTAGATGAATCAACGCAACGACGACAACGGTTTACGATGTCACAACTGTCACAAGTGAAAAAAATTGGTGAGCAGGCGTGTTTAGCGTAAAAACGAAAATTCGTCGTAATTTGTACGATGGAGTCGATCGAAAAAAAAATGGATTTTGACGAAAATTTAACAGGAGCTACATTTGAGTGAGGGATTTTCAAAAAAATTTGAGCTCTCCCTCTCTCAGTTCAAAAAAGGACGAAGCTAATGACCTCAAAATTTGACGATTTTCGAAAAAAAAAAATGTCCATTTTTGGGGAAAGTGTAATGCATTGTGTCTCAAGTCATCACTGAAAAGGTTCGATTCGAGTTTCTCACTTTTTGCCCACTGCAAAGTGATTGAAAACTGGTAAATAGCGAATTTGACGAATTTTTGATTTTTATAATTATATCTATTTCGAATCGCTCACTGAAACACCTGAAAATTGGGGAAAAAATTTGTTAGGTCGTAGAATAACCTTTAAATGAAATTTTTTTTAAAGTAAATCAAAATTTCAGAATGCTGGAAAGATTTGGTTCCAAAAAAAGAGACTGAAAATCCGTAATTTTGCATATACGATATTTCTCTAATTTGTTATTTCAAACTTGGAGAATTCCCTGAAATTCTTTCCTCCTCATTCATTAGGAAAAGAAATACTTCATTTTTTTATACTTTCAATTTATTTTTTTTCGCGGTTTTTCCAAATAAAAAAAAATCAGTGTGCTATCTATGAAATAAACATCATTTTATGACAAAACTAGACAATTCTCAAATTTTTCGCCATTTTCTTCCCAACAAACTATTTTTAATTTCAAGTGTAGATAACAAGACTTTTTCTGTGGATAGTTTAGAATTTTGAATAGTGGTGAAATAGTGGCAAAGTCGTCGATTTTAACTTTCATCAATAATAGGGGTACTCGGAGGCATATTTAAAAAGTGGGAAAAAGAAGTCTCGAGCTATTTCAACAGACACCATTCCATAAAAATAATAATAGAAAAAATTGGGGAAATGTTGTACTTTATTGGGAAAACACGAATTCGCGGGAAAGTTTTTCAAGAAATCTCCTATTCGGGAAAATGCGTTTGAAATTTCAGATTTGGAAAAATGGCCATGAATCATGCCTTCGTGAAGCAAAGGAAAAATTTATAGCGACCGCAAATTGTAGCAAAATGTTTATCTACTCCAATGTTTAGATTTCAAAAAAATCTTTCAAGATGAGCAAAAATGGTCATTTTTTTAAAAGTAGGTATGGCTTTTTAAAGCTAAAAATTTTCCATTTCTACACCAAAAAGTTGGATTTTGAAAAATTTGCAAGAAAAAATAAAATTGGGCCTGAGCAAAGCAAGAACAAAAATTTTCATTAAAAAAAATTTTCAGGAATTTTCGTACTTTTCACTCAAGTTTCGTACTACATATTTTCGTACCAGTAAATATTTCGATTTTGCACGGTACAGATGTCAAAAAAATTGAAATGGAGAAAAAAATAAAATTACATGACTTTTGGAGGAAAAATTAAAAATTACGCCAATCAATTTTTTTGACCATTTAGCCACGTTGAAAAAGTAATGAATAAAATTTTCAACACTGGCTAGATATTTTTGAATGTGACCCACAATCTTACTGCTTGATACGAAAAAATAAGACATTCACACAGGTCCCAAAATCCATCTGCTAAGAAAGACCCCCGCTCTCATCTTTGCACATCACTAAATGAAAGAGAAATTGCAATTTTTATAAGATAAGAAGTCTGAGAAATGTTCAAAAATCATACCTACCACAAGTTACCAATTTTATTTAGTCCATTTAAATTGTTGACATGGAATCAAGGATGAAAAAAAAAATCGTGAAAATGTTGGGGGAAAAGCCAACTTTTTTCGCCAATTTTTCCAATATTTCCTTTTTAAAGTAAGCAATTCAATTTTTCTCTGTAGTTCTACTTTTTTTCTTCGGTAAGTGCATTGAAAACAATTTTAAAAAGTGGAGCATGAATTTTTAAAAACAAATTTTTATATTTTTAAAATTAACTTAATCAGAAATCAGGATGAGAGGAAAAACATATCCATGTTATCAACATTTCCTTTCAGAGAAAACTTTACTTCATTTTTTTTGAAAAATTTTGTCAAAAAATCAATTTACAGGAGGCTAAAAAAATTATTTGGCTCAATTTTGAGATGTTTAATATATGTACGATTTGAATTTAGCAAAATCACAAATTCATCGAATTGGCGATCTGCAACTTTTAAATTGCCTTGTAGAGGGCAAAAAGTGGTATCCTATTTTGAGGTCAAAGGTTCAGAGAGGCGTAGAAAATCGAATCATACCTTTTTAGGAGATGACCAAAATTCTAAGCAAATAACTGTCCAAAAGTGGCAAGAAAACAAATTTTTTGGAGAAAGACTTTACTTTGAGGTCACTTAGCTCCATTCTCGTTTAAACTGGAGGTTCTAAATTTTTTTGCAAGATCTTACACATTAAAAAAATCACCCCAATAATTTCTATCAAAATTTAAGAATTTTTTTCTCAACTTGCCCTATTGTAAGTATCTACGAACTGATAATTTTTTCATGATGTTAATAAGCATCTCACGAGTAACATAATTATACACGAGGGACATCAATCAGAAAAAATTCCGTTCGAGTTCTTCTCATAAAAGCTCGCATGCAGACTATAACCCTTTTACGACAAAAAATCTTTCAACTTACAAGGTATGTGCCGCACTCGCCCATTGGTTAATATTTAATTACCCGTCGCAGAAGCTTACCAGCTCAAAATCCTCGATACAATGTTACTAATTAAAAGTAAAACGCATAGAACGTGTCGCGAATGAAAGTAATATATTTATAATGAATGAGTACGCGACTACCACATACTACGTTAATCACGTAAAAAGCTAAATGTGTCCAACTGTCCACCTCTAATAATTGTGTAAGTGTAACACGTGTAACTCGTTTTTTCGCTTCTTTTCTTCTTCGCCCTTTTTATCTTAATTTTTCATGCTTATTGATTGAGTAGTTGAAAAAAAAGACGCAGACAAGGCTGCGGTAATAAACTATTGAAAATGTCTCTTTTTTTTTCAGAAATTGTACCGAAGAGTTGAAGTTGTAAATTTGTTTAGTGAAAGAAAGTGGACCGTGAGGGAAAAACTTCCGGTAATTTTAAATTTCAAAAAAACAATTAATACAAACCTCAAGAAGGAAGAAAACTCTCAAACGTGATGGTAAAGTACCTACAGGTAGAAAAATGTCGATTTTTTTGAAGTAATTCGACATTTATCCGGAAAAGTACGATTTTTCCGCTTGTTAAAGAGGTAAATTGAAGGCGTAATGACGTCATTAATTTACCAACTCGAAAAAGCAAAAAACAAAATAAAAAGTATTCGATGGCAAACGCTATAAACAATACTTTGAGTTTAAATCTTCGGAGCCCTGAAGGTATCGTCCAATTAAGCAAATTAATCCGAAATTGTACTGTTTTGTTTATTTCATTCGTTAATTTCATCGATACGATTATTTTCAAGCAAAAGGTTTGTTTTGTGAAATTTTCAAACAATGAAAATAATATGCATACATCCTGAAAATTTGTCGATAAATTATTTATACTCGGATTTCTCGATTGGTGATTAATTGAGCAAATTAATGAAGAGATTAAATGATAATACGATTGAAATGTTCGAGATGCCTACGTAACTTAATTAGGTTTGTAAGCAGCTTCAAAGAGACCGATTTTTCGATTGAAAATAAATGAAAAGTGATAAATGGAATAAAAATACAAAAAATTAATAAAACCGGTTTTGGGGAAATTTTTTGAAGAGCAAGATACATTATTGTCAAAATTAGGAAATTTTCGAGGGATTTTTCCAAAATTGTTTAAAAATATAACCCCCCCCCCCCCCCCAAAAAAAAATAATAATAATAATAATTGAGATACCTATTTTCGAACCCTTTTGATTATTTTCTTAGCATAATTTTAAGAAATGGAGAAAAAAAATGAACATTTGAATTTGGTCAAAAGATACTGACGTGGAATATTTATGTAATTAAATGATTCATGCAAACTTCCCGTGATGAATTTACTTCATTTCTTATATGTTCATACTTCATACCCCCACGAAGTAACAAACCGTATCAATTTTATCAAATAATTTATCAGTTTAATATGATATTACACGTATCTACCAACTAAAATGTAAAAATTAGTTTCAACTGATTTTTTATATACCAGAAAAAAAATGATATCAGTAACATAACGATTTCTCACAATCATAATTAGTTGTATTTTTTAATGATGGTAATTGGACGAGAAAAAATTAGTAAGTTCCTGAATGCATTCAAGATAATATTGTATTATGAAAAATTTTTATCAAAAAATAGTTACAAGTTTAGGTTTTTCAGTAAATACATAGAATCTCTCCATTAATAACAATAATTTGATGCAAGAAATTTATTTGAGGAATGGTAATATTAGAAACGCCCTCGAAGACTCAAAAAAATTTTAAAATGATAAAATTTGGAGTCTTGAACAGCTAAATTTTGGAGTTGCTTGGACTGTACCTACTCAGAAAATTCAACAATTTCTTTAGTATTTTTCAAAATGTTTTGCACATTTGCATACAACGAGGTATTACAATTTTCCAAACATAAAAAACTTGAAACTGAACCGAAAACTGACAATGAGAAAAATTGATAAAACTTATTGTACCTACAAGTACTTTTTGATGAAATTGAAAACAAAATTTAATTATAGCGACGGTGAAAACTTGAACTTGAAAGAATAAAAAGCAATAAAAGATAATGCTTTTCAAAGGAACTTTGATAGCTTCAGTTAATCAGACTCGTTCAATTTTTCGTATGATTTTCCTATCAGCATTTCCTTGAATTTCGATGTACAAATATCAATCTATTTCAGTTAGTTTTGGTCATCGTTTTTTTCTCTTTAAAATGAAAAATTACGTAACGATCAAAAATGAACTTCGATGAGTATAACAACTTTGGAGGTTATTTTTCTAACATTTATCTATTTATGATTTTTTTTTGGTTACATTTTCAACTTCTTTAAATACAGCTGGTTTTTGTAAACAATTGAGGAATAGCATAGACATAGACCAAGAGAGGAGAGAGATTTTCACCAGATCCTTTTGACGTTTAGACATATTTTACGTGCAACTTCCCTCGTAATTTTTAGATTAAAAAGTAGAAGACGGTTAATTAAAAAAAATTAAACAATTAAGTACAAAAACTAAAAATTAAAAGCTAGAACCAAAAGTTGAGAAATTTATGTCTTGAAAAAATTTAAAATCAACTGAAAGCTATCTATAAGTAAAAAATATGAATATTAAATACCTAAAACTGAAACCAAAATTTTATAGTAACTTCTAAAAAATTCATAATTTAAAAGTTATAAAAAAACTCTCCCTAAATTAGTTAACAGGTACCGGTTTTTTTTTTTTCAATGAATCCTGTGAAATTGGTTTAAAAATTATGTTGAGGGAGGATTATATGTAGTTTTTCTAAAAATCGATAAAGTGATGCGAAAAAATAATTGTATAATGTAAGCACGCCCGGGGGGGGGGGGTGGAAAAATCTTCTGTCCAAGTTTTAGAACGATATGATGAAGATTTTATTTTATTTTGATTCAATTTATACAAAATTTTCTAAACCCGGACGAAATTCAAAACAAATTGAAATTTTAAAAAAATATCGATAGGTAAACAATCTAACCAAAAAAATTCAAAAATTCAAAATAAAATTTTTTTAAATATGAAAAACTTGACAAAAATTACACCGGTCGACACGATTTTTGTTTCTGGGTCCTACTTGTGAAATTTGGGTCACTTTTATGTAACTAATGAACGAAAAAATATTTTTTTTGACCAAAGTTTGCTTTGGGGGGTGGGGGGCCCAAAAAACTGATTTTTCGAGGGCAATAAGCCTGAGAATTACAAAAAATTTTGAAAAAAAATTTTTTTGGACCAATCTTATAGAAAGTTTTACGGCGAATCCAATGCCGCAAACCGCAGACCTCCATCTTTTTTAGAAAAAAAGTTACAGCTCTTTCTTTCCAAAATTTTGTGAAAAAATCGTATTTTTTGGGGTATTTTTCGCAAAAAAGTGAAATTTGAGAGAAAAGTAAGGGCTTTAAGGCCATACTGACCATAATGAGAGTTGTAGAAAATTTCACGGCGAATCGAATGCCGCAAACCGCGAACCTCTATCTCTTTTAGAAAAAAAGTTACAGCTCATTCTTTCCAAAATTCTGTGAAAAAATCTTATTCCATTTTTTCATAAGAAAGGCACAAACATGTGATTTTTATCACAGAATTTTGGAAAGAATGAGCTGTAACTTTTTTTCTAAAAGAGATAGAGTTTCGCGGTTTGCGGCATTCGATTCGCCGTGAAATTTTCTACAACTCTCATTATGGTCAGTATGGCCTTAAAGCCCTTACTTTTCTCTCAAATTTCACTTTTTTGCGAAAAATACCCCAAAAAATACGATTTTTTCACAAAATTTTGGAAAGAATGAGCTGTAACTTTTTTTCTAAAAGAGATGGAGGTCTGAGGTTGGCGGCATTGGATTCGCCGTAAAATTTTCTATAAGATTGGTCCAAAAAATTTTTTTTCAAATTTTTTTGTAATTCTCAGGCTTATTGCCCTCGAAAAATCAGTTTTTTGGGCCCCCCGCCCCCAAAGCAAACTTTGGAAGCCAGGATTCCGCAAGGTGATGTATTTTGATGTCTAGAAACAGAATTTTGGCATGAGAATCCAGAAACAGAACATTTTTTTTTTTTGGTCGACCTGTGTTATTAAAAGAAGTTGAAAACTTTGGCTAAAAAAATTCTGTTTTTGAAAATGACTGAATATTTTTTCAATTTTTTACAAAATATACGTCAAGTACCTTATTCAAGATGACGGACAAATTTTTTCAAAAATGTACCATTGAAAAATAAGGTAATGCAACACACGAAAATTATTGATATTCTTGGAATAAAATTTATCTACCTTATGCTAAGATCAATATTTTATTATTTTTTTCAAAGTTTTCAAACTTTCTAAAATTTTAAAGCCATTCAGAGTCCGTGCGAATGAAATAAGGGAGGTGAATTTTTACTTTATCGTTCAGTTTTAGGTCTAACACTTTTTAGAGGACTTCTCAATTGAATTTTTGAAGAAAAAAAAGGACAACACGACAATCGACATACTCAGTAGAAATGAATATCTAGATATAGCAGATGTATCCAAGGAAAGAAACTCGGGAACCATTTTTTCAAAACAAAACTTCGAAAAATTTCCCCCTCTCCCTTCCACCCATGAAAAATGCACATTGCTTTCAACTTAATTCGTACGCATTTACTTAAAAACTGACCCCACTTTGGCACATATTTTTCATCTTCTGTATACAGATAAAATACCTCCCAATCCCATTCCCATCAACACCATAATTCACCGTAAAAAAAACTATAGCAAAACAGGAAATGCTCAAAATGAAATTAATTTTAGCCGCGAGGAAAAAAAACAACCGGCATAAATTTTCCATCGACCAACAAATCAAAGCTCAATCAGATTGACAAATGGTCATTCCAACTGTCGATACATTAACCTCGATACACCACCTACAAATTTACAAAATACAATCACACTTTTACCAGCGAATCATGGTCAACTCAACTCAACACTGAGCCAAAAATAATAAACACGAAAAATTCGCTCACCTAAAAAATGATCTTTATAATCGGGCAGATTTTACCTCTTTTCTCTACATAAATAAATGGATAAGGTAGGTAGAAAAACTCATAATCGCTCTTCTACACATCGGAACATACAGTACGTCACATTAGTTGAACCGTAAAAATATGTCACTTATGCGACGATTTCGAAGAAATTAAGTAATTTGGAATGGAACAGTTATAGAGCTGAAGTCACTAGAATGCAAAGCGACAACGATTAATTCGTTTTTTTTGTGTGTTTTTTTTTACCAGAGCCAACCAACATTTGGAAAAATTTTCCTTCGGTGAGAGAGGAATAATTTTGTGTTCTGTTGAATGGCATATGGCATGGCATGGCACTCTACCTTTAGCAACTTATTTCGTAATCACATTTGGCTGTTTTGCTTTAAAAAAAAAAAAAGTGCCACGAGTCTATTGTTAGACATGATAATAACGTATAACACCTCAGAATCGTAAAAATATACAATACGAGTGTAAAATTTAATTCGACGAAACAACGACCTTGCGTACTCGTCGAATATAAGCTATCGGGTTAGCATAACTAGTTTCCATAGCACTACTTGCACCTTAAAGCAAAATATTAATTGTAAAACACGAAAGTATACGACGTATGTACTTTATTCAGTGAATGGATTGAAGGGCCAGCACTGTACGTGGTAAATATTCCATCTGTATTCGTCGTATAACGTCTAGCCATCGATTTTTTTTTCTTTTATTCACCCGCCAAAAAGAAATACTTGATTAATAATTCACACAACGCGACGTTCTTCCGTTCTCGAGTCTCAGAGAAGATAGGTATAAAAAAATCTAGCTATAAGCTGAAGAGCTGGATGGAAGCTAAGAATGCAATTTGAGTTGGCAATACTGTGAAAATTTTACAATGTGGTTAAAATGGGCCGATCTGGACAGTATTGCTGGAAAAATATGAATCGTAATATCATGGCCTGTGACATCACGATTATGGTTGAAAAAGCTACCACGAAAACCGTATGCTCTTTAAAAGCCCTTCAAAATCCGTTCCTTCTATTATACGACTTCTGATCTTTATCTGTCTACTTTATTATAAAAATCTTTTGCGAGAAATTCCACACAAAAGGGTACAAAAAAACGGAAGCGAATTGACAGCAAATAATAGCTTTGTACGATGATTATTCCGAACGAGATTTGTATATTGATATTCATCTTGTAGGTATATTCTTTTTCGAATTTGCGTGTTTCTTATTCTCCAACAAGATTCGTTTAACTTTTTCCTCCCAATAAGGAGCTCGGGATCGTATTTTTGGGAATAAAGCACATTGATATTGCCTATGCCCCAAATATGACCAATGAAGTAGCTACATGAGAGTTTTACAGGTTCATTCTTCTCTATATATAGGTAACCAAAAAATGAGGTTTTTCTTTAAATGAACTAAACATATTTTCAACGTGAATTAGTTTTAAAGTCGAGGGAAATTTCTCGATAAAAAAAGACCAGAAGTCAAACACTGAAAAAAATAAGTGAGAATTTTCATTAAAAAAATTGAAAAATTGGTAATTTTTACCCCAAATTTGACTACGTTAGACAGCCTGGCGTAAAAACCCTCGGAAAATTCTTTGAGTAAAAAGAAATTTTGTGAGACGAAAGATATGGAACAATTTTTGAATCAAAATTATATTTTCAATTGAAACTGCTCGGAAATTTTACAAATCAATTTTTTAGCAGAATTTTCGTACGGATTTCCCAACACCCTCTCTCGTAAGTTTCTTAGACATTATACCAGAGATGAAAAAATTTCTGCCTCAAAATAAATTTTACAAACCAAAGAAAAAAATGAGTTCAAAATATCCCCAACTAAAAAAAAAAGAAAGAAATTGAATAGAAAGTTGAAATTTGAAACAAATATTTTCAATAGTCACCTAATATCCAAACAAACAATTTATTAGTAAGAGCAAATTTACCTTTTTTTTTTCAATTTTTTCAATCTATTATAAAACCTTTTTGCCTTCATTTTCTAGAAAAAATTTACTATTTTGCACAAAGAAGTCCAGAAATTGTTGTTGAAAAATTTTTTCAAAAAAAAGAAGAAATACAATTTTAAGAAAATTTTCTCTCTTAAAATTGTTCTTTTTGCCAGATTTTGCAAAAAAATTCGTCATCCAACAAAAGCAAAAATGTCTTGTTTTTAGATTTTTTCAAAAAATGAAAGCGTAAAAGGAATTATTTTAACCGTGTGAAAGCGAAAACTAAAAAATTTCGTTTTTGCAACCCTACCAGGGCAATATTAATTTCCCACTCATTCCATCTAACTGACTTTATCACAGGTAAAAATTGAACCCTGAAACCACCCCTTCTCCAAAATTGAAATACGACCTTCTCCCCAATAATCCAGCCCTATCTACGCCACTGACTATGCCCAAGTTTCGATTCGAGGAAAGCTCAATCGACGAAAGAAAAAAACCATTTGGCAACACTGCTATCTGTTGAATGACCTCAAATGTTACACTTCCCCATAAACGTCGCGTATTCGGCGCTCCGATTCGCGCACGCATTCTATAATAAAACCTAATAAAAGTAAAAAGCGACGAAAAAAATGGAAAACGTCGGTGGATTCGCAAGATAGCAGAATCTCGTTGAAAATTTTCATATCGACGATACCACCTATAACTTTTCCACGCGAATTTTTAATCCTTACAGCGATATGAAAACTGGTAAAATTTCAACAGCCACGCCAAAGTTTTACGCGAAAGCACGAGAACTGATCGATATCTTCCATTACAATAATGAAGCATTAAAAAATATATCGGCCAAGTTTTTGTAAAAAAATTTACATACACGAGGAGAATAAATGAAAGGATACTTTCTGTTATTCGTTTTTAAAATCGATACTTGCTTAAATATTTTCCACGTTCAATATTTAACGATCTCTTTTTCTTGCGTATGGATTTGAGCACCCCTCATAGGTCGAGTTATCAACCAAAATTTAGAGAAAATTTTCAACTCCAACTTGACCGAAAATGTGCCACAATTTGAGCACTCGAAAGAGTACAACGACCTCCGAAAAGAGGGCAGTAAAAAACCACAGGTAAAAAAATCATTGATAAGTTATCTTCCAACAAAAATAACTTAATAAGCAATGCTCTGTTATTCATTTTTTTTTGCAGCTTGTATTTATAATTAGGCATTTTGGCTCAACGCCTGTATTTCATTGTATAAGCGCACGCTTTCAGCAATTTAACCAATTTTAATTCAAATAAAAAGGCGCCCAAGTATTCAAATTACGAAACGACGGCGATAAAAAGATTTATGGGAATTCTACCGATAATTCAGGAACGAGTTCTTATCGAGAACACGAACCGTTTGAAAGTGAAAACTAAAAAAAAATATTCCACTGACGAAAATGAAAACTAAAATTTGCCACCGAAAGAATAAAACTTGGCGAGGTTTTCCATATCGTGAACAATACAACGAACGCCGATGAAATAGTTTCGGTAGAAAAAGGCTGATTTTTTGAGCTGAATATGCGGATGATGATGCATCGAAACTGGATCTTTATTAATTTCATAAAAAATGATCGAATTTAGTAAAATTCGACGAGATAGTTGAACTGGTAACATAAACACTCGGTTTATCGTCCATATGCCATAATCAGAGGGAAAATTCGACTAATAATGGAAAACTTTTTACGAGGCGCCACGAAAATGGGAAATTATTCTATATAATTGTGGAGTTTTTATATTCGAAATAATTCTGCTTTCGTGTTGAATAAGGGAAAGTTATACGATGAAATATAATTTTTGAATGTAATTAACGCACGCAAAGCGAATTTACAAGCGGAGGGTAGAAATATCTAAAATACAAACTGGAAGGAGCAAACACCCCATAACGCTGGCGCGTGAGGACCGCGCCCAAGATTGATTTTTTGCTTCAACAACCCTAGCGGTCATTTCGAGAATTTCGAAATATAAAATTTAATGTTTTTGGAATTTTTTTTGAAATTTTAATTCGATCGTAGGATATCTTAAGCACAGATTCTTACCGAGTAATAAGAGTTTGATATCTTTTGCTGCTTGAAGGCCATCTTCCTTTAGATTTTTTTCAATCTGCCGACTCCTGGCTAAAGCTGCCCTTTCTTCTGCGGACATAGCACAACCCATGATGGCAAATTTGATTTTCTTTTTTTCCGAAATGGTTATCCAGTAAATGACACTTTCGAATTAACAACTCTGGAATGATTACTCGGAAATTTCCGAGTACACTCCAGTCAAATAATCACAATATTTTATAACATTTTAAATTGAAACATTATTGATAATTTTAATGTGTTATAATGTGAAAAATTTAATAAAAAGAATCATTATAGGTTTTTTTCGTAAACTTTAACACAATCGACATAAAAAACACGAATATTTCGATCGTGGTAACTATGAACCGATGTACGTGATCAATCTTCCGTTAATACCGACAAAATTCGAATCACATATATCCCATTAATGCAATAAAAGTAAACCGATTAAGTAATTCGAAACAAAATTAAGTAAAAATTAAACCGAACACACCAAATTATAGTATAAAAAAGTAACAAACACTTTCGACTACACTATCACACCAGTAAACGGAGACTCGCTGGAACGTCGCAACGTTTGTTCGAATGATTCAAAATGTGGACGATACGCTTTCCGTGTCAACAGTTTCAATGCTGCCAATATACCAGCGTAAAAAATACTACAGTAGAATTTGGTTGATATTTAACGTTGGGCGTTTTGGCATATTGGTTAAGTTGAGCTTTTGAATAATTTTAGTCTTTTTTGCAAGCTCAGCACGCAATGCCTAACGCATTAGTTGGGTAAAATTATAACCAATTAGAGACTATTTAGGTTTATTTTTAGATTTTCCATTTTAAACATCCGAAGAAAATTATTGGATAGGCTAGAATAATTACGTGTAACTAGAAGGTTTAAAAATGAATTTTATTTTTCAATTTTGCTTTATAGTTCAATGTAACGTTGATTTTTGGACTTGAAATTGAAATTTTGTGCGCTAATCTAATCCAATTTAATAAATTGAGATAATGACAATGAGCTCTCAATTCTCTGAGTGGGCTCAAGTTGATGTACTTAAAATTGGTAGGTCTAGGGTAAAGTAAATTACCTATGTTTCATTTTTTCTTATAATGTAAATTGTAAATTATTTTACATGAGGATTTTATAAATATTACAATACCCAATTGCAAGCTCAAAAATACAATATCTCAAAGCTCGAGACTAAAACTAAATGAAATTTCAAAAAACTGTCCAACAAGTACATTATTATGTTCATGAACTTCAGAACTCAAATATTTTCAGAAATATGAACCAACGCACAGATAAATAATTTTCATTTTTTTCTAAATTGAAAAAATAAAAGTGAAACTGAAGACTGAAGAGCATGATACTTAGATGATACTAAATATTTCTTAGTTCACATTATTATATTATTATTATTATTATTATTGTTGTTATTATTATTATTATTATTTTGATAGAATTAACATAAATAACAATTAATAGCAAGATATTTTTCAATTTCAACTTTTCAGATACAAGCACATAAATTTATTTTCAATATTGATAGGTATTGAAGCTAAATTATTTTTTGAAAGAAGAAAGATCGTTTTGATTTTTTCATTAAGGTAGGTATGAAGAATTGTATTGGAATAATACTATTTGCTTGATTTTTTCGATTTTTTTTTCGTTACTCAAAAATTTCCCAGTTATGTTTCGATAACATTATAAAACTTCGCATCACTTGTCTTTTTATCATGCATATTCTTGAACAATTTTATTTTTTGAATGGTAACATTATTCAAACGTTGGTGGTGACCGGTGAGGCTAAACTCGTTGAAAAATTTTGAAATGAATGTTGGAATTGCAAATAGGGAACAAAATTCGGAAATTTCCTCTTGAAAAAGAAAAACAATTTAGGTATAGGTGATGATCACAGAAAATCAAAACTTTTAATTTTCAAGATCAACTCAAATAAAACAACTTTTGATTGCATTTTCAAAAAAATTGAGATGATTTCTAAAATATGGTAGACGTAATTTGCGACTGGAGCAAAGCGAGGGAAATTTTTTGGGGGGAAATGTTCAAAAATATCAAAAATGGTAATGTTTTGGACATTTTAAAAATTAATTTTGGAAAAATTTTGTAATGCAAGCTTCTTAATGCACCAAAATATTGTCAGGGCTTCTTTCTTATCCCCGAAAGTGAAGGGACTTGGTCCCAAAGCCCCTGGTCTCTCTAAACGCTATTAAACTTATGGCTGAAAACAATGGAACGAAATAATACCTATTGCACGTTGAAGCTGTACCATAAATTTCAAAATTGAACTCCCTCTCATTAAAATAATCAGAAAGTGACAAAAAAATGAAAAACATGAAATTGAAATTGGAAATTGGAAATTGTGAAAAAGAAAATTATTATAAAATTGTTTTGTATCCAAAAAATAATTTATTTTCGGAAAAAGTTGTTTGTTATAAGTAACATTTTTGTCAACAGTTTTGTTTAATTATTCTGCATAATTATTCTGTAGTACCTAGTAAGTATGTATGTAAGTATGTATGTAGTATGTGCATGAGTATGATTGTGAGATTTGAATTTCGTCGTTCCGTTTTTACCTTGAAAAATTGAAATGAAAAAAAAACTGTGGAGAAAGTATTCATAAAAAAAAATATTTTGATTGTTAAAATTAAAAACATCAAAATTTATTTAAAAATTCATTTGGAAAATTTATTTATAAAAAAGAATTTTTTATATTACTTTTTTTAGTATTATAAATGGCAGCATTGATTTGATCTTTTCTTTTCAAAAAAGAAGTAGCTTTTGACGAGTCTTATCTCGTTCGACTATTTTTGTAAACAGAAAAAATAAAATGCGCTCTGAAGTTCGAACTTTCTGAAATTTAGAAATCTGAATGACAAATTTAACCTATGTTGTTTAAACTTTCTAAATTTCATTTTATTGTTCGCGATAATGTTATCGAACAAACGTTCACGAATTTTCATAAGACTGGGAATTGATTTCAATGTCTGATGGAAAGTGGAGGTTTTTACCTCCATGTAAAAATGACACATAAAATTATCTTAATATGAATAATTTGTTTAAAAAGTTGTATTTTGTAAATAGTTTAAAAATTATTTGTGTTATTGTTATAATTTCGTGTCTCATTGTCCAAAAAAACGGTGCTGCTACTTCCGAAATCGGCTTAGAATTTTCTACACAGATTGTTTATAATGGTAAGACGAGCGAATATTTTCTACAAAATGTGTATTGCGTTACAAAATGTATTTAAATTTCAGAGTATATCGTCGGCTTCAAGAATTATTATCAGAGTCAAACTAGGGAAAATTTTATAACTGCTGCTTTGAATGGCTCGAATGTTAAAAACTGGCATATCATAAAACGCAATAATCCGGCCAAAGATTATCCCAGTGATTTCGATATTGTTTTTGTAAGTGTTGATGTTGATTCGAGTTCGAAGTTCTTTGATTATAATAATAATAGCATTGTTTTACTATAGATTAACGCGAACGAGTCTAAAAATGGTTTAGAAGCATTGGAACATCATCCTTGTGTGAAAAGAATAACTTCTCAGAAAATCGTTCAACGTACAATCAATAGTATCCCAGAAGAACAAAATAAATTAAATGTTACCGAATCAAAAGATTTCCGTCGATTTAATTTGAACCAAGTAAATGTCAAATTTCCTTATTTGTTACATCGATGAACTTTCAGTTTTTATTTTTAAGATGCTTATGATGTGACGTCTTATTTTAGAAAAAATTTTGGCATTCAGCGAGTAGATATGTGGGTAGACGACTTCTGAGAGCTGTACCAAAACAAATCACTACAATTCTACAAGCTGATGTTTTATGGTCAATGGGAATTACTGGTACGAACTGTAAAAATTAACGAGTTTTGTATCAATAAGGAAATTAAATAAAAATATGAATTTTAGGTGCTGGTGTGAAGGTTGCAGTTTTTGATACCGGATTATCAAAATATCATCCGCATTTTCGTCGCATTAAGGAGAGAACTGACTGGACTAATGAAAACACCTTAGAAGATGGTTTGGGGCATGGAACATTTGTGGCCGGAGTCATCGCTTCCAGCAAAGAGTGTCTTGGATTTGCTCCAGATGCTGATTTATACGTATTTAGAGTATTTACAAATAAACAGGTGATTATTAAAAGATCGTGATAATCATAAGTTCAAGTTTGTGGAACTATATGTATTTTATAAATTTTTGTTCGTTACAGGTGTCTTACACGTCTTGGTTTTTGGATGCATTTAATTATGCCATCTTGAAAAAAATCAATGTATTAAATTTAAGTATTGGTGGTCCTGATTTTATGGATCATCCGTTCGTCGATAAAGTATGGGAACTTACGGCAAACGGAGTTATTATGATATCAGCCATCGGTAATGATGGCCCTCTTTATGGGTACGTAGTAAAGCTTTAAAAATATCTTCATTTTTGTACATGTATCATTCTATATTTTTTGGTATTTTTCATCGTAGTACTTTGAATAATCCCGGTGATCAAATGGATGTAATTGGTGTTGGTGGAATTAATTTTGAAGATCAAATTGCGAAATTTTCCTCTCGTGGAATGACCACTTGGGAACTTCCGCAAGGGTAAATAATAATCTTCACTTCGAATCTACGTTTGGAAAAATATTCACTCGAATGTATTATTTAAACAGATATGGAAGACTGAAACCTGATATCGTCACTTATGGCTCATCGGTTGCTGGTTCTAGTGTTAAGGGAAGCTGCCGTTCATTATCAGGCACCAGTGTCGCGTCCCCTGTCGTAGCTGGGGCAGTAACTCTTCTGATGAGGTATAATATCGCATATGACGAATTCATTGTTCTATTTGCATGAAAAATTACTGAAGATTGTTTTTAATTATTACAGTAGCGTGCTGCATCGCTCCAACGTTATTAACCCTGCTAGTATGAAGCAAGCTTTGATGGCATCTGCGCGTAGATTACCTAAAGTTGGAATGTTCGAACAAGGCCATGGAAAATTAGATGTTTTGAGAGCTTATCAAATACTGAATAGTTATAAACCTCAAGCTAGTTTTAGTCCAAGGTGATGATTTGCCAATTTTTAATTCCAATTTTGTCAAATCGATTATAACCATGCTAATTTCATCGAAATTTTTGGTTGCAGTTATATTGATCTCAGTGAATGCCAGTATATGTGGCCATATTGTACTCAGCCAATTTATTTCGGCGGCATTCCGACTATCGTCAACGTGACAATTTTGAACGGAATGGGTGTTACTGGATATATCAATGAGAAACCAAAATGGTATCCCTATATACCTCAAAATGGACATTTTCTTGAGGTGAACACCCAGGCCTGCTGGAATTTATGCCTGAAAGTTGTCAATTTAGGGATAAATTTAAATCGTATTTTGTATTCAGGTGTCTTTATCATATTCTGAAGTATTATGGCCCTGGTCTGGATGGTTAGCTGTCAGTTTATCGGTAAACAAAGAGGCTGCGTCTTGGAGTGGTTCAGCTCATGGGCACATAGAACTAACCGTCGAATCACCAGCTGCTGATAATGAGACCAGTGTTCAAAAATCCACCATCAAGTTACTTTTGAAAGCTAATATAATTGCAACGCCTCCTCGAACGTTAGCCCTATATCAATGATTGCTTGGTTGATTTTCATGATTGATTTTCGGTATTATCTGTTCATTTGTTGATATTTCAGAAAACGAATTCTATGGGATCAGTATCATAATCTAAGATATCCTCCTGGGTACTTTCCCAGAGATGATTTGAATAAGAAAAATAATCCTTTGGACTGGAATGCTGATCACATTCACACCAATTTTAAAGTAATTTCGAAAATAAATCCACACTCGTTTTCTTGACACTTCTTAAACAGTAATGTGAAATTTTTTTACAGGGAATGTACGAACATTTAAGGAACTCAGGGTATTATATTGAAGTATTAGGAACTCCATACACGTGTTTTGACGCTTCGCAATATGGAGCTTTATTAATCGTAGATCCCGAAGAGGAATTTTTCTCTGAGGAAGCTGCTAAATTAAAGAAAGATGTCGATAACGGATTATCTGTGATCATTTTTGCCGATTGGTACAATACGACTGTAATGAAAAAAATCAAATTTTTTGACGAAAATACAAGGTAAAAAATTTTATACTTACCTGAAATGATCATTATCTGCGTTCCTTGCGAATTGAATTTAAACTATTTCTTTCTGCGTAGACAATGGTGGATGCCCAATACTGGAGGCGCTAACATACCAGCTCTAAACGATTTATTATCTACATGGTCTGTTGCTTTTGGCGATCGAGTTTACGAAGGATCGTTTTCAATGCAAGATCGTAACGTTTACTATGCTTCCGGTGCTTCTATTGTGAAATTTCCTGATAATGGAATAATTATATCAAAGAATTTGAAAGATCAAGGTTTGTATTATACAAGAAGAAATTAATAAACGGATATCTTATAAAAATGAGTTTGTTATTTCACAGGAGAAGAAATCATTAACAAACAATCCACTGTGGAAGAATCTATTCCAATTTTGGGTTTCCTTCAAACTTCCAGTGCTAATGAAATTACTGCGACTAGTGGAAGAATCGTGATGTATGGAGACTCGAACTGTTTAGATAATAGTAACAGCGTGGAAGGTATTGGTTTATTCGCTTATTTCTAATGAAACGACGCAAGTTTGGAAATGTATTCGAATTGTTATTATTTAGATTGCTTTTGGATGTTGGATGCCATTCTTCAGTACGCTTTGACTGGTCATTTGCCTTCTATATTTAAAAACGACAATGTTCAGCTACCGAAAAGCGAACATTTACTACCTCAGCGAATGGAAGGAAATCAATTGTACAGGTATTAGTGATATCGTTGAGTTCTCTAAAGTCAAAATTTTGGAACTACTCCCAATTATACAAATACAACTTTTTCAGGTATTCAAAAGTATTGGAAGATAATTTGGAAGGTATTAAAATCAGGCCTCTTCCAGCCTGTCCGCATTTAGTTTGGTCTCATCCAAATCCATTGAATCAATCTGCCCCTGCGTAAGTTTTTTAATGTTGAAATTGGGATTGGATTGAACTTTCTAACTGAAATTTATTATTTCTTGTAGAAATTTGTATAAATCGCAGAAGTTACTGTCAATTGATATTGATGTCGAGTTACCAATCTTCAGAGTTAAAAATTTACCGACCGATACTTTTGATGAAGAGTTCGACTTGTTACCAATGGTAGCGGTCTGCTTGATTATTTTGGGAGCCGTGTTTGTTATCTATAGATATTTTAAGAGCAGAAAGAAGCCGAGAAGAAGACGTATTGTTAAATTCAAACGATTTTTATCAGCTATCCATGCAAAGCGAGTACCTTCCGTTTGAATTCCAGTTACTTTCATTTTTGTTATACATTAGTTTCTTACCATTAGGTTTAAGGTTATTTTATTTGTGAATGTTTTGCTGATTGTTGTACCTATATTTTAAACTCGTATTGAATTTTTTTTTGTGTAATTTAAATCATTTTTGCTTTTAATGTTTCTCGTGTATGTATCTAAAATCAAAAAGTACTGACCCTTTGGGTTAAAAAATTTGTGATCTTTATACTTATGTGCCTTTTTTGAAGTGGTTATATTTTTACTCGTGGTGAAATATATTTTTGCTTTTCAACTATTCGAGATTTACTTATCGTTATGAATAGTATGTGTATTATAACTGATATTTTTCACAGGTTAAATGATTGGAGATTTCATACAACACATTTCTATAAACAGAGACCTTCATGACGATAGTATAAACCATGAAAAAAACAAATTGCTACGTTAAACGAAGTATATTACCAAATTAATTAAATTAACCGAACGAACGATACATGACAACAAAATTTTTCGAACACGAAATTATTCATACAAATACAACGAAATTCATCAATTAAACAGGAACATGACAGAAATCACATTTCACTCAACTTCTCATCAATTTCATTCACCACATCTTTGAACTTTTTCCATTGAGTCGCCGTCAAAGCTATACCTGAAACACATGGATGATTAAATAGGTAAAGAAAGTTATGTCTCTACTCCACAAGATAACACGTCATTATTAGTAAAAGAATACAAATTGGATGTATTCTTACCTTTCTTTCCTGGCAACAATTCGCCGTCCTTCTCATAAAATTCACGAATATCGACGATTACTTTGCCACGAAAATCTCGTACTTTCACAAACCGATTATTACCCAAATGAAAACCTTCATCTTCGTCGCTAGTCTTCTTCTTAGAAGGAGCTGGTGCCGGTTTTTTCGCCGCCGGAGGATTTCTCTGCAAAAAATCAAAATATGTTAATTTCTTTGTTCAGTACTTATCCCACATGACAGTTGAAAATGAAAGAAATCAACTCAGAGAAACACACATCATCGGGGCCGGAATCAGAATCGGACGATGAAGAACTGCGTTTCTTGTTTTTGGGCATATTAATTATTGATACTACAATTTAATTAACAGAAAAATTTGATAACCAAGACCAATAAATTGAATTTTGAGCCGATTTGCCGATAGTAGACAATTTTATGCAATTAATCACGATTCAACTTAACACCGGATCGAAATCGAAACACGTCTCTCAAGCACTACTAACTACTACTACTGTACACTGTACAACACAACACATGCGGACAGAGAGTACAGCAAAATACAAACGTTCATACATACTATTGTGCATTTGTGTGCGTGTTTTAACGGTATAACGGTAATGGCGGTAGTGTTGCGGGTACAGGTAAAGTTCCTAAATGTATGCTCAAACTCATTCTTTTTAAAAAAAAAATTTAATTTTTTTTTAAATTTCTCGTTAAATTTTTTTTAAAAATTTCTCGTTGAATTTTTTTTAAAAATTTCTCGTTAAATTTTTTTTAAAAATTTCTCGTTAAATTTTTTTTAAAAATTTCTCGTTAAATTTTTTTTAAAAATTTCTCGTTAATTTTTTTTAAAAAATTTCTCGTTAAATTTTTTTTAAAAATTTCTCGTTAAATTTTTTTTAAAAATTTCTCGTTAAATTTTTTTAAAAAATTTCTCGTTAAATTTTTTTTAAAAATTTCTCGTTAAATTTTTTTAAAAAATTTTCAAAAATATAAATTAATATCGAAGATGAAAAAATTATTCTACATGAATAATTTTAAACTGAATTTAATACCTAGCAATCATTTTTTTTTAAAGATTAAAGTAGGAGTAGGACAGTAGACTAGAAGTAGGAGAGTTGGTTGGAGATAACCAGGAAGTTTTGCTTCAACAAAATAATCTGTATTAAAAATTTTTAGAAATTTCAATTCAACCCATCAAAATAAGCAGTACCGGCAATTTTTAAAAATTATTTTACTTATTAAAAAACAATGAAAAATGATAGGAAATTATTCTTGATATTTTTTTTGTTCGGAAAACATTTGTTTTCGAGCATCATAAACACATGAAAAAATCAATCTTTTCAGTTTTCAAAGACTGTCGTAAATATAAAAAATAGACTACTATGAGATTTTCAATTTTTCCCATTTTAAAGCAAATTTTTACTTTTGAAGCTCGGTGAAGAGAGATGAATTTGGAGTCGGAATATCACAGTGCACGTGCACAGAGTGAAATAAAAATGTCATCATTATCGTTTTGAGAGAAACTTCTCACCTAGCTAGGTACCAGGTAGTAGGTATAGGTACCACATAAAAACTTTTAATGTTTCAATACCTATTTTTAAAAAATGCAAAGCGATTGCATAATTAATATGAAGTTGTTGAAGGTATGACGTTCTATTGTACCTATTTTAAAACATAGAAAATCAAAACATTAAAAAAATTAAATGGGCTGGAAAATACATATGAAATTTTTTTTAAAAAGCGAAAACTCTGCCGACGCCGATAAAACTTGATATCATTGTATTTGTTCAGTCACGCTAATGTATGTACTACTACTACATTTTTGATTTTCTTAATTCGTGTGAGATTGTTATTTTCATTGCGTTTTACTTTTTGGAGGTAGGTACTGCTAGGTAGCTAGGTACCTATCTAGTTGAATGAATGTGATGGAGATTACTAAATTCTACTTCTTGTAGGTGACTGTCCTTTGTGGCCATACTCCTCTACCCTGTGTTGTCCGGAAATTAAATTCACGTGGCTTTTGTGCATTCCATTGGTTTAAATTTTTTCCCATATTCCTTTGGTTTGGATAATATTGAGGTGGTTTAGGATTCCACGATCTAGTCCATGCAGGCTGTCCTTCTTTATTTCCTTGATTAAGATATTGTTGATTGGGATGGAAAGTTTTACTTCCTGCTGGCGGCACTCCCCTATTCCATGCATTTGACCCTCCACTTCTTACCCATTGGTTTGGAGGATATTGTTGATAATATGGTTTTGGATTTGTATACCATGATTTACTCCCTGTAAGTGGTTGTTGCCTGTTCCATTGATTTTGATTTCCCCATGTATTCGGCCAAGTATTGGGTGCTCCTCTGTACTTTTGGGGCCCAGGGGTCCATTTTTGATTCCGTTCTGTTTGATACATTACGCTCATAGGAGATCCTTGTCTTTTCCACTGATTTGAATATTGTTGGTATGATTTTGGATACATCGTTTTACCACTCTCAGGAGCCATTTGTTTACTCCACGTGTATGGCCATCCTTTTCCTCCCGCTCCCCACTGATTTGAATAGAACTGTTGAAATTGTATATTAGTGTTCCAAGTTTTACTTCCCACAGGTGATTTTGTCGGACCTCTTTTCAATTCCGGCAATGTCCATCCGCCTTTATTTTGTTTTGCAGGGATATCCCATTCACGTGGCTTTTCTGTATTTAATTGATTAGCATATCCTCCACTCCACTGCTTTGGTTGCGACTGACTTGGTTTCCTGTAGAAAAATGTGCTCCCAGCAGTCGTACTGGGAGTTGCTGACAGAGTTAACCAATCATTCTGCGGAGACTGAGATGTTTCTCCTAATGTATACACAGGAAACGAGAATTCTTTATTACACCTTTCTAGGAATGATAAACTAGATGTTGAGAACTCTGCTTTTCTCCACAGCGTCTTTGAGGCTGAGTACAACAGTCTACTCCATTCAGCTATCCATGTAGCATTATGACGAAATGTATGAGATAAATTCCCGCCATATGTATACCAAGTTGGTGAGATAGATAAAAATCCGAAACCAGGAGTGGATTTTTCAGGAGCAAGACTTGATTTCAAAGTACTAGAAATTGGTTTTTGAGGATAAAAAGCAGGATTTTTGGTATCTACCCTAGATTTTGAAGTATCAGGAAATTGTGTCACAGTGATAGGGCTTGATTTTGATGAATCAGCGTTTGCGGTAGGTTTTAAAGTGTTAGGGAATGGTGTCAAAATATTGATGTTTGATTTTGAATAATCAATATAAGGTTTAGATGTGTTAGGGTTTACTTTTATTGAATATATGCGAATAGGTAAGTGCCATTTTCCTCCCCACCATGTCATTTTCCGCGTAATTTCTGAGGTTCGAGGAAAAATTGTTCTGTTCCAGTCCGGCGGCCATCGATCTATAATCCATTTTTTAGATCCCGTTGTGTCATACCTTGATTTCCAAGAACGATTTCCAAAAGTATACCTACTCCACACTCGAGTGGTTCCTTTATTCCGTTTCATTGGTGCAGGAGGACTCAACGTAGAATAATAACCATACCATGGTCTTGATAAGTAAGTTAAATATTTATCTAACCGTCGATATGCAGGATACGCCGTTGTGTATTCGGTAGGCTTCCAGGGAAATTCATTCCAACCTGGTTTTGAAACACCTAAAAATCGTACATGTCCATTTTCATATTCTAAAATTTGAACTATGTTTTTAGGATCAGTCAAGTCTTTTGTTGTACACCCTGGCCAATTATCGGCATCGTAAGGAAAAGGAAAATCATATTTTTCACTGTCTAATAAAGATGTCCCTCGGAGCGCCCACTCTTGTTCTTGTTCTTTTGTTGTCAACCATGGCCCTTCATCTGTATCCAGAAAAATTGGGATTGATCTCCTCGTTCGAGTTGTTGTACTGTCGGTGGTATGATGTATCGAATGTTTTTTTCTTTCTTCAGCCATTTCATGAGGGGTCTGTTTTTCAGTATATCTGGTCGCTGGTTTTTTGATAATGTTCCTTCTTATTATATCTCTTACTATCGCGAGTCGCTCTTCATTCATTGTGGTCCATAATGGCGCGATATTTTTTGTTTTTAAATATTTACCAGTTTTATCTAATAAAAGACTAGAATCAGTTTTTTTCTGTAGTCTAGAATTTCTAGCATCTACAGTACTGAATGTGAATGAAATACTGCTTGGTGTTCCCCACAAATCAAAATCACTAGTACCATAATTGAACTCATTTCGTGGATAAGTCCACATATCTTTCGTAAGACTTTTTGTCGAAGTAGTTGCAAATCGTCTGGTTGTGATAGTTGGTACTCCAGTTTCGAATAAATGTCGAAATCTCGATGGGTAAGTTATAGAAGCATTAAAATCTATGGTCGTATATGATGTATTCCGTAGCATTTCCACAACGTAATCCGCCCATAAGAGATCTTCTTTCGTTAAATTTACGGTGGAAAATTTCCCCACATATTCCTGCAATTAAATCGAAAAATACCTACTTAAGTAAAAAATACGTTGTAATTTGATATTATACCTACTTAAAGCATAAAATTAATAAACCAGTTATAGACAAAAAAATATATGATAATATTTCTAATTATTAAAAAATTTCAGGTGAAAACAGCTGTTTCACCATTTTAACGCAATTTCTTAAATTTATGAAAACAAATTATTAAAATTTACCATTGAGTAAGGGTCTCCATAATACGATTCTTTATGAAATGCATGAAGATGCTTTTGGAAAGTATTGAATGCAACGAAAAATAAAAGCACATTTTTCATAGTAAAATACTCATTCACGGTCCCACGAATGGAAATTTATGTAGTTTCAGCGAACTAGAATCCATGTTACATAAATACAACTGAAATCATCATTCGAAAGCGATTACTGTATGAAGAAAAATGTAGTACTATGATTTACATTTTTTAAATCAGATTATGGATTAAATAAGCCGATCAAAAAATTGAATGATTATTTATCATACTGTAATTCTTATCGATGTTTAATTACCAAGGCTGTTTCTTGGACATAATTATATTAACGTTTACATTTAAAAAATTAAAATTTTTAAATCGATGTAAAATAAGTTGCCTATCGTATTAAAAAAAGGAGGAAAATCAAATGAATCATTTCGGTCAATTTTATTATTCGTTTCAAATACAATTTTTGGTTGTAAACATGACTACACTGTAATTTCCAACATTGGCAGCATTAAAAGCAAAAAAAATTATTTGTTTGTGCAATTTTTTTTTTATTTTTTAATTAAGAATTGTGATTGTGAATTTTGTGGTTTATGTTGTGTTTGTAGATATTGAAAAATGTAATTGTTAATGTAATATTTATTTATTTATTCGTTTCTTAATTTATTTATCAACAGTGATGTCCAACAAAGTGGTATCTTATTTCTTCAATCCAGATGTGGGTAATTTCCACTATGGACAAGGGCATCCAATGAAGCCTCATCGTCTCTCTGTGATCAACAGCCTCGTACTGAATTATGGTTTGTACAAAAAGATGCAGATATACAGACCGTATAAAGCCAGCTCACACGATATGCTCAGATTTCATTCGGACGAATACATTGAATTTTTACAAAAAGTTACTCCGCAGAATATTCAAACATTCACCAAAGATTTATCACACTTCAACGTCGGAGATGACTGTCCTGTATTCGAAGGATTATTTGAATTTTGTTCCATGTACACTGGTGCATCTTTGGAAGGTGCTACAAAATTGAATCATAATTGTTGCGATATTGCTATTAATTGGTCCGGAGGACTACATCACGCTAAAAAATCCGAAGCATCAGGATTTTGTTACGTCAACGATATCGTAATTGCAATTTTAGAATTACTGAAATATCACCCGAGGGTGTTGTATATCGATATTGATGTTCATCATGGTGATGGAGTGCAAGAAGCTTTTTATTTAACTGATCGTGTGATGACTGTCTCATTTCATAAATTCGGCGGCTATTTTTTCCCAGGTACTGGGGATATGTACGAAATAGGCGCCGAAAGTGGGAGGTATTATTCAGTAAATGTACCTCTCAAAGAAGGGATTGATGATGCTAGTTATTTTCAAGTAAGCGTTTTTCTTATTTGACAAACCATAATTCGTTAGGCCTTTAAATTACATTTGTTTTATTTTTTAAATAGGTTTTTAAACCCGTTATTCAATACGTCATGCAATTTTTCCAACCTACGGCGATAGTTTTACAATGCGGAGCTGATTCATTAGATAATGATCGATTAGGCTGTTTTAGCCTAAGTACGAAAGGACATGGCGAGTGTGTGAAATTTGTTCGTGATCTCAATGTTCCATTGTTAGCTGTAGGTGGAGGAGGGTAAGTAAATTTTGGCATAAAATTTCAGTTGTGTTTGATGCATTATGTTAACATAACCAAATTATTTGTTTAGGTACACTTTACGTAACGTGGCTAGATGCTGGACCTATGAAACGAGTTTACTTATCGACGAAGAAATTGAAAATAGATTACCTATGAATGATTACTACGCCTACTTCGCTCCAGATTATAAACTTCATCCGGAAGTTGTCACCAGACAGGAAAATGCGAATTCTAAACAATACCTGGAACTGATTGTGAAACACACATATGATAATTTAAAAATGGTTCAACACTCTCCTAGTGTTCAAATGCACAGTACTCCGGGAGATCTTTTGCCTAATTATGAATCTAAAATGATCGATGACTTAGATCCTGACATGAGAGTTTTACAATTAGAAGAAGATAAGCGAATAGATCCACCAAATGAATTTTACGATGATGATCAAGATCAAGATAAAAACGTAGTTGTTAAAGAAGAAATTACGTGACAAAAACAAATTTTAACAGAAATTTTGCGGTTGTCATTTTTATTTCTTCTGAAAGTGGATTAATATTCAGGATGAAGCTGCCTTTGAAAATTGAATAGTTAGTTGATGTTACCAATATCGATGTCAGTTCAGAATTACCGGGTTGAAAATAAGTTTCACTTGAATTACATCAGGTTTAAATCACAATGAATATTGTTTAAATGACGATAGAAGTTTTAAAAATTTTTCAAATATTTTTATCTCTTTTTTTTTATTTTTGTAATATATATGTATCATTGTTGTAAATACATAATTTGAATAGATTGTTCAAAAAATTTATAATTTTTATTTGTTGCTTTGAAACGGAGGAAGGAGGAACACAGAAATAAATTGAAGATTTTATTTAACATGATTATTCATTCAAGAACGTAGAAACAATGGGTGATAAAAAAAGAAGTGATATCACATTCAATTATAAGTAAAAAAAATTCAATAGTGATTCATCATCCAACCATCGTTCTCTTTCGTCCTCGACTCCTCACTTCAGATAATTTACGAACTACTTTTTCATTACTTTTGTCAAACTTAGCATAGTTACTTAAAATATTTTCGAAAAACCAATTAACATTATTATGTTTACTGGTTAAAGCTCTTTCAAGAACATAAAGATCTACAGCTTTATCTTCATCGGATGACTTAACGTGACTCAGTCCAAAATCAATTAGAAACACTTGATATTCTGTGTCATTCAGATACTTTAATAAAATATTAGAAGTAGTTAGATCACCGTGAATAATATTGTTAACATGCATCTTTCCAATGGTACGGCCAATTTCAGCGGATAATTGAGTCAACTGATCATTTGATTTGCTATTATTCGTTGAAAATTTTGTAATGTAATCTGAAACTGTTTCACTGTTTTCGATTAATTCCATTATGATACGTCGTTTCTCAAAATCCACTAAATAGATCGCAGGTGTATGAATACCTGTTGAAAAAGATGAAGTGTTTATGGAAAAAATTCCAGAAGAACTTTCAACAAAGTGTTTTTCATCACACGTACCCGCATTTTTACATTTCAAAATAGATTTCGCTTCTGCTCGTATTCGTTCTTTAGTCAAATGGTTATCGAGATCTTCATTTCGATACTTTTTCTTGAAACGTTCTTTCAAAATCGCCGGCTTACCGAGGTATGAAATTTTAAATATTCTTCCTTCAGCTCCTTGCTTGAAAAGAGTGGTCGAATTTTCGTCCATTATGAATCAGTTGTTTGGGCTGTATATAAAAATGAGAAACTAATTAGCTTCTGATTTTACGATTTTGTTAAGGACCAATTTTATTTTTATTGGAAAAGAATCTAAGTTTATGAATTTGTTACTTACCAGTTACCTCCTACTTCAATCGTTATCCAGTAATCAGTAATTAGAAACTTTGAAAGCTCCTCACATTCCATACAATTACCTGAAAATGGTAAACCTTTTAATTAAGGATTATAATTCATCAAATTTCATACGCATTTTTTCTAAATTTTCAAAGTTTGAAATAAATATTTTTTAAAAATTCAAACTTCGAAGTGATAAAAATTTGCAGTGATAAAAAAAATCAAAATAACATTTTTTGTTATAAATAAGGTGACACTGATTATTTTATGGTATCACTGATTTTCGGCATGCGTCGGTTTTCGATTCGGCTCCATTTTTTCTGTGATTTTATTATGTTTTCGTGCTTTTCATTTCGAAGCTTTTAAAAGTTTGATGAAAGCGTTTGTTTTGATTAATAATGTTTGTAAATTGATATTAACGTTTTTCTGGATCTTTTGTCGTTAATAATTGTATTGTAATACTTTAAAAATGGATATAAGTAAATTAAAAGTCGCCGACTTACGTAAAGAGTTGGGAAACCGCGGGCTAGACACCAAAGGAAACAAGCCTGTTTTAGTAGAACGTCTGAAAGAGGCAATCGCTAAAGAAGAAGGTAAAATATATCAAAATAACTTATATTCCTTCAATTTATTCCTTACCAGTTCTAAATTTAATAATTTTTCATTGATTTATTTCCAAAATAATCACGCCTATGCGTACGAAGTAATCAACTTTCGGCGTATGGCCCCATTGTTGTGCTTCTCGACCGTTTGGCGTCTTTTCAATATTTATGCTTGAAAACATCGTTACACGTTTTTCTAAAGTAAACTTTCACATCATTATGAATCGTTAATTCATAAATGCTTAAAAATGCCATCTCAGAGCTGTTTAACAGTCATTATTTCCATTTATTACGTGCATGGAGCGGAAGTTTGTTTAGGCCCAGCTTTGTAGTGATGTTTTTATTTAGGGACGCATTATTTTAGGATTCATATCAAAATTTTGAATTTCGGTTTCTCATGGAGAAAATCAGAATGTTATATTTTCGACGAAATGTGTTTTATTTTACATTATGGATGGGTATTTATGGCCATTTGACGGATTTTTTCATTGAACCTTGTTAGGCATGACGTACCCGTGAGACCAATTAAGCTGAAAATTCGATTTTTAAATGTATCATTTCATTTGATGATAATTTTATTGATAACATTGCATTATATTTATTTTCCCTCCTCAAATCGTCAGTTTTGAGCATTATTTTATGTATACAAAAAAAGTAGAATCATTCATGTAACGAAAACCTTTATCTAATTGCTGTACAGTACATTCGTTCGAAGATTTTTCAAAACAAATCGTGAATCATTTTACGGCGGAAAATGATGCATTAAATTCGTAATTTCATCACATGAGCGGGTAAAAATGTTATTGCTATCACTGAAGTAGTTATCAGTTGAGATATGCAGGTTGAATGTCGGTTTGCCGCGTTGTCATGCTGGGAAATTGTTTCGACTTTTTAGTTCATTTTTACGAGTATAATTCTGAGTTATTGCTCATCGTATTTTTATTCGTGTACGTTTGAATGCAGTACTACTTCTTCTTGAATTGAAAGGATATTGAAAATTGAATATTTTAAGTTAGGTAACGCCTTTGTCTATCCAATTCGATAATAATTCTTGCTTAAAATTTTTGTGACTTTTTGTCCTTAAACGTGCTCAATACTTAAATCGTTATCGTATTATCGTAAAAAAAAGTATTCAAGCTTAATTTTCGCGATGTCAAGCTTTTCTCGTATCTTTTTACAACGTACATGTTAAAAATATCGATTCATTGTTTGAGACTTCCCTTATTCTAAATATGTATTGTTGAATTTTCTGCAGTTGAAAACGAGGAGGAAGAAGACGAGGAAAGTGAGAATGAGGAGTCGTCATCAGGAGGGGAGAATGATCTAACTTACGAGACGGCAGAAAGTGCGAATACGACAGTTCGCGAAGCAACGTCGGTTCCTCCGGATGAAAAGCCATTTAATAATACAGATTCTGTGCCGCTGAACAACATCGCTGACGAAAACGATTCACAATCAGTTCCAGCTCCCGATGCCAACGAGACAGCCTCTTCTGACTACAGTTTAGCTAAATCTCAGGATGATGACATTTCTATATCAGAGCCGGTAGAAACACCGGAGATAAAGGAAACACCTCAAGAAGAACCCGCACAAAGTCCAGCTGATCAGCCTGAACAAGTCATGCCGGAACAGGACGATATTTCGCAAGAACAACAAGACACGTCTAAAGATTTAAGTAATGAAACTGAAACTGTAGAAGAAAATAAGTTCGTGAAAGAAGCGTCGCCGGAAGTTGTAGATAAATCAGAGCCACCTTCGGAGTCTGAACCGGTCGTCGAACAAAACGATTACGACGAGCCGTCTAAAGATGGCAGTCAAGTAACTCATATGACCGAAAATAGTGAAATTAGCTCGATTTCTCAAACAAACGATGACACGTTACCTTACGAAAGTAGCATGAACCAGAGCGACATTTTGAATTCTACAAAGGACACCGATGACCTGAATCAATCGTTGGAACAAGATGCAAGTCTAATAAGCGAGGATGGTAAAACTTTCGACGGTAATGATGAAACTTTACCACGTACCGAGACTAACGAAGTTGAAAAAATGGAAACCGACGGCGCACCGGAAGTTACAGAACAAACCGAAGAACCTAAGCAACCGGCACAGGTAATTTCAAATTGTTCAAATTGAAAGGTACGTGCGACTTTATAACTATCGTGTTTTTGAAAATAGGATTCTCAAGAGGGTGATTTATGGAACTCTGATGATGAATCAGGTGCACAGCGCCAGGAATCCGCCCCCGAAGCCACTCCTTCTGATGATGTACCGGCTGAGGAACCGAAGAAAAGAGTACGCAAGAGCCGATTCGATCAACCCGAAGAAAGAAAGAGGAAACATTCGCCTAGTCCTTCGACTGATGAGTAAGTTGGAATCGATTCTTCGTTCAGAATTTATTTGATGTATTGAATAAATCTATATGAAGTTGTGTTTTTTTTTTCAGTTATCAATCTGGGGCACATTACGAAGGTCCTGCTAAAATACCTAAACAAGACGACGAACCATCGTATGATCAAGATTCAGTTCTACTGTCTTGGTGTAAGTTGACCTAATTGTTTATTTTAATCCAGTCATAATTTAATTCATTGACGCAATCCTTTATTTTACAGATGATTCTGATTTGAATTTGGTTATAAATAAAGAGAATTTTGTCGGTGCTGTCCCTCTCGCTGAACAAGGATTTATGTACATGTGGGGAGGTGCTCGTAGTACGTACGGATTTAATTCTGGAAAAGTTTACTATGACGTCAAGGTACGACTTTATTTTTCTGCAACGATGGCGTTAATAGAGAAATTTATTTACGATCAATTTTTTGCAATTTTATAGTTGTTGGAAAAATGCCCGGTTAATACGTACGACGAATTTGAAATTTATTCGTTCCGTTTGGGATGGTCTGTTGCATATTCTTCGCTTCAACTTGGTAAGTCTACTTTCATGTTCATGAAAAATGTTTGTTTATTTTTTACTAATTTTTTTGCTTTTTATTGCATAGGGGAAACGTCTTTGTCGTATGGATACGATTCTAGTGGTAAAAAATGCACGAATGATACGTTCGAAGAATATGGACAACCGTTCAATGCTGAAGATGTTATCGGATGTTTACTTGTAAGTTTGCGAATGATTTAATGAGTGCATTTGTTTTAAAAGTAATTTTGAAATGTATTTTATCGAGTTTTTGAACCGTTTTTTTTTACGGTAAGAAAAAAAGAAATTTCTATATCATTCCATTCTTGCTAACGAGTCTGCTACAGTTGAGAAATATTTTCAGTGGATGAATAACATTTTCGATAAATCGTTTTATTTTCAAACTACGGTGATATCAGTTGACCTTGGAAAATTATTTAATGCTTGTCATGACTGCATTCAAAATTAATACATATTCACGTATTCGTCGACTGATATTTTGAATTCATTTTTTCCCACAGGATTTCGAAACTAACGAAGAGAATGTTTTAATCTCGTTCGCGTTCAACGGCTCAAAGCAGGAAGTAGCTTTCGAGGTGCCTAAGACTTCATTAGAAGATAAAGCCCTATTTCCTCACATCTTGAGTAAAAATATCAGTTTCGAGGTCAATTTTGGAGATCGTATCGAACCATGGAATACTGACGAAAGCTTCAAAGAAGATTTCGAATGGGCTTCCAAGGTCCCCTTAGAACAACGAATCCAGGGTCCGAAAAAACCTGAAGAGAAAACCGAATGCGAGGTGATGTAAATTTTTGATTTGAGTTTATGAGTAGAAGTATACGAAATAACGTTGGTGGTTTTTTATTTGCAGGTCATCATGATGTGCGGTTTGCCTTGCAGCGGTAAGACAACGTGGGTGAAGAATCATGTAGAAACGCATCCGGAGAAAATGTACAATGTTATCGGTATCGATTTCGCTTTGAATAAAATGAAGGTTTGTGTTCAATTGTTCATATAGAAAATTTACTTATGATTTCAAGTCCTTTTTTAATTTTTGTGACAAAATTAGCACAGTTTATATTTTAGCAAATTTCAGTAATCGATGAGAACCGGTTTCAATAAACGTAAAATCATGAAAAATCACAAAGTGATTTGATTGCTTTCAAGTTTCATGGCCAAATTTTGAATCTTGGACATTTTATCCATTGAAAACTGGTTTCAATTATTATCAGCGAATGAAAATGATCGAAATTATCTCAACTTTTACATGATGCTTTCTTGCAATTTTCTTCATTTTGAAAATGTAATCAGATGCTGTTGAAACCGGTTTTAACCAATTTTTAGCAGTGAAACTTCTTAAAAAATCGAGTCCATATATTTAAAAATTTATGTTTCTATTTTAATTATGAATAATTATTCAAAATTGTTTTTGGCGAAAATGTTCTAATTCGTCATTCATGTCGAAACCGGTTTCAATCTTCAGTTTCTCATTATGAAAATCTGCAAAAATGATTGTCAAATTCTGAAATTCCATATTTTAATTACTTTCCTAATTTTTATTGCAATAATAACACAACTACTAATCTTGAGTAGTTTCAATTTGATTTTAACTGGTTTTCAAGGATTGAATGATTGAAATGAAAATATTGGTCGCAATTTGAAATTCTAAATTGTTATTCCGGTTATGAATATTTAAAATTTTTGTAGCATGAATGAATAAATTGAAAATTGTAAGGGAACCGGTTTCAACCACTTGTCGATAAATTAATTGCATCCATGAAAATTATGACCACAATTACAAATTGTACGTTGTTATTTTGATTATACCTTTTTAAAATTCAATAGCATAAATGCCCAAATTGAAAATTGTGTAAGAACTGGTTTTCAATCAGTTATCAATAGTTGAATTTTTTTGTGTGAAAATAATAGTCCCGGTGATAGTTTTACATTATTATTTTGAATCGTAGATATTCCAAAATTTTACGGCGCAAATCACTGATTCAAAGTTTTGTAGAAACCGGTTTCAACTACATAGTTTCTGATAATTGAGAAATCATAGAATGATTGACCACCAACTAGGATTCCAAATTGTTGTTTGATTTTTAAGTTTTCGAATTTCTATGATGAAAATGATCAAATTCAAAATTTATGCAGTTTTCATAATATTTTTAAAACCGGTTCCAACCGGTTCTCAACTGTTGCAATATTATAAAAATGATAACTGCAATTTAGCATTCCAGATCACTATTTTGATCATGTTTTTTTCCAAATTTTTATGTTGGTGAAAACCGGTTTCAACCGGTTGTTAGCTTTTCGTGGTGTACAGAAGTAATAATTTCTAGGTTTGTAATTTTTTGTTTCTTTATAATGAAGAGTTTTTCAAATCCTTAAGACAAAAATGTTCAATTTACAAATTGAACAATTTCAATTATCCTCAAAAACCGGTTTCAATCATCACTCAATTCACTTTTTACGTTTTGTTCAATTAAATTCTCAATTAACGCGTGTTTCTCTGTCTCAGGTGCTCAGCGAACCAATTCAGAATTTCTACAAAGACGCGCCCGATATGTTGGTCGAGAAATGTAATAAATGCGTCAGTCGACTGACAGATTTGGCTTCAACTCGTTGGAGGAATTATATTATCGATGAGGTAGGCGATAATATAATTCATCTACCCGTCTCGATTAGGTTCGACGTCCAAGTCGACGAGGCTGGGCAAATGCCCGTTCTTTAACTTAAACGTATTTTTATGTGTGATAATCCAGCCGAACGTATTCGCTGCGGTCCAAAGAAGAAAAATGCGTAATTTCGAAGGTTTTACTCGTATAGCGATTGTAATAATACCGAACGAAGATGAATATGAACGAATGTTAGAAAAATGGAATGATAATACTTTAAGAGATTCATCGAATTCGCTGTTAGAATTAAAAGGTGCATATTAAAATAACCGTAATACAAATTCCCTTTTAAATGCAAGTCCGCGGAGTGTGATTGTTGCCGCGATTTTTTACGAGCTTTTTTTATAAAGTAGAAGCGAGCAAACCGGTTTGATTATTTGATTTTGTATTTTTTGTACAGGAAATTTCAAGTTACCAGAAGAAGGCGAGTTATTTAAAAACGTTTCTTTTGTCGGTGTAAACAAAGAAGAAGCCGAAGAGATTGTCAAGAAGTATAACAAGGAAGGGCGTGATGCCAGACCTCGCGATGATCGATCCTACAACAGAGGATTCAGTGGTCGTGACCATATGGACAGAATGCAGCCTTATGGTAGACCACCGATGGGAGGATATAGACAGCAAAGATGTAAGCTCAATACGATCTGCATTCAATAACGAAATATTCTTTCCTAATTTAAGGTTGATTTCAGGGATGGATCGAGGACCTCCGTCGATGGGACGAGGAGGCGGTGGCTGGGCACCAAGAGGTGGTATCGACAGAATGCCTTCTGGGTATCGCGATCGACGATGGAGAGACAGGTACGAAGCTATTTTTCTAAATCAACGTATGGTATTTTTAACGAATTTTCTCGTGATCGTGAGTAATTATCGTCGATAGTACGACGACGTGATGACGTCTCCTTAAAGTCTTTCGTTAGAAATAATGGAAATCCAAGTGGTAAGTATGCAATTGCATTGGCCAGACGCAAAAGAAAATTATCTTCATTGACGAAGCGAGTATATTCGAACGAGAGAATTCATCTCCAAATATTTGCAAAGCTCGTAAAAAATGCACGTGCGTGCTCTATGTAATTTATCGACTGTGTTAACGAATCAGTATAATACGATAATTTTCGAACGACGATACGGTATTTGCGAAGGGAAAAAAGCGCTATTCGTGTGCTGTTGTTTTTTTTTCAATTGTGAATTGTTATCGCAAAAAAATGCGATAAAATGTACTAGAACGAGTATTTCTAGTCAACGACGATGGAAATAACTAACGAATTGTTTCTCGTCCCAATAATGAAATTGATAATCATTCGTAAACGGTACGAGCCGACCCCCATTGAAAATATATTCGCGTAATATTAATTTATAAAACATTTAAATAAGTATTTGTTTTGCTAAATTTTTAGCTTCATCCAGTGTTGTAAATTTATTGGCCGTGTGGGGCGAATAAGAAGATATTTAGGCGAAAATTGAACTCATCGCAATGCCAAACGTTCGATAAAGCCTGTAAGGAGAGTTTTTGTAGTTATTTTTTTTTTCCTTTTTAGAGAAATATTATTTGCACTTTGATGCAGAATCGCTTCGAGCGATGATCTGAGGTGAATGGTTGACATCGTGAATATTTGACCAAAGGTTCTCTGAATTTTAAAGAGAAATTTAAAAATATGCTGGGCACGTTAAAGTTGCCGTTGTGAATTGATCGAGCAAAAGATAAAATCGATAGAGATTTTAATATTTCCAGAAATACTACTTTTATTTCTTTTTTCGTTTTTACCGATATTTGTTTTTCGGTTTTCCAAAGGGAACTGCGTCATCAGCTTTTTAAGTTTCTTTCAAGGATGTACTCGTACTTGTGGTGCGCGATGATAAATGGTGTGGACGCCATCCTACACGCACTGCGATGTGACGGTGGTACGCTACTTCTTGGTTCGTTCATACAGTTACGATTGATACAGGTACCGATGACCCAAATAAAATTTTATTTACTGTAAATGCCATGTCGCGTCGCGACTCTAAATATTATATCGCAGATACGATGTGCGATAATGCCGAATCGTCGCTGAATGAAATGCGATTCCCAGATTTTATGATTTGAATGAAATTTTTCTAAAGAATTTCCCAATACTCGACGAAACCTCTTGTTTCTTTTTTTTTTCGTCTAGAATAATGATTCATTGCGACGAGCTACCGTAAAGTCATGATAGTATAAACGCAAATTACCGTTGATAAGTTCGATTGCCCCTGGGTGTAATGTAAACGATAGTTGTTTACGAGCAGGTAAGTGATGATACCGATCGTTATGAATGATCGAAGGATGTGAATACGTCGTTTGGGAAATTATATTGCATCGTAGAGGTTGAGAAAAATGATATGGGTGAGGTAACGTGAATTTACCTTCGTCGAATTAACGAGCTTCAGCAATGCCACGAATGTATAAAATGTAAAATTGGAATTTTTAGGAATATTCTTATGATTCGTTTGGATCGTGATAAACGAGAAAGTTCGACCGAGTTTAAGCGATGAATTTTTAGATATTAAGTATACCTATCTAATAATTAGTAATACTGTAGTTTTATTTCAGGGATTGTATATTTTTATTTAGATTTTTATCGAAAAAGTATGATCGAGTATTCACTTGGAAAAGTTGAAGTCGGTAAATATTTATTGACTCGAGGTTTCAGTTTTTTTTTCGGGTATTATGTATTTAATTTTTGAATGAGTTAATTAAAGGTCATTCATTATTAACTCGAGATCCACCCTTGGGTTTTCAAGTTTTGCTCAATTTTTTTTTTACAAGATTCTTTCTCCGTGTAGAAAAGAACCATCATCATTTTTTACCGAGGAGGTAAAGAGAAGAAAAGGTTATCTTGATGTTTTCTATGTAGTCGTAATTTCCAACTTTCATCAACCCTTATAAACGGAAATTGATTCAAGTTCGGTTAGAGTGGAAAACTATTTTGTGTAGTTTGGCAGTGTTTTGAAATTAATCAAAACTCAAAACTTCTCGTAAAAAAAAATATTGACAACTCGAAGTTGAATTTCTCTGGTAATTAGGATTACTGGCAAGAACAAATAGAAAACCCAAATAACAAGAATTTCATTGTAAATAGCAAGAAAATTAGAAAATAGCCAGAATTTTAATGACGTTGCTGCAAAATGTTGGAATAATCGTGGATTTTTTTAAACGTAAAAGAAAATGAGAAATTCGAACGACATTTGAAAAAAAAAAAAGTCAGTTTTCGGTTTTGAAAAAGGCGTAATTTTATTGAAATAAAATTACAGTTTAAATTTGGTCGTAATACCGTAGAAAAGAAATTACGTTCGCGTTAGACGAGTTTTATAAAAGCAATGAACCTCAAAAAAGTTCAAAGTTACAAACTTAAAAAATAAAACGAATTTTCTGGCCGCAGCCAACGATTCTTCGAACACGTAACCACATGATCGTGGCTTTACAAAATTTATAACGAGAACGAAATAACGGACGCGAACTTCGACAGTTTGAACTTAAAATAACGCGAGAAGAAAATAAAAAACGAATAATTAACGGTATTTTTTTACACCGCCCCTCGGACAGAAAATCGGGAATAGTCGATGAATACGATTAAGGATGAATAGACGAGTTAATTTGAGTCGATCACACTGGTAGAATCAACGAAAATAAAAGATTCACCAGAGTGATGGCCCAAATTAATTAAAATTAAAAATCGAAAATCCGTTTAGTAAGACGTTCGAAAACGACCCTGGTGGTACTTTTTGTCAATACATCGGCTAAGTTATCAATCGTCGAGATTTTTTGTAAATAAACGTACCCTTCTTCGATAAGATTACGAATATGGTGATACGATACGTCTATATGTCGAGTTCGTTTGGATTCATTCGTATTAGCAATCGCGATCGCGGCCGTAGAATCGCAATAGACGGGCACGGTATCAACGTTTATCGATAAAGTTTTCAAAAAGCTCAACCACGAAACGGCATGCTTACCAGCGGCGGATAGAGCTACGTACTCGGCCTCGGCCGAAGATGTCGAAACACACGATTGTTTTTTCACGTACCAGTCAATTATATTGTAACAATGCGTCGTTATCAATCCAGTCGTGGATTTTCGATCGATATTATCGCCGGCGAAGTCCGAGTCACAGTAAATACGAATGGGGTGAGTACTTTCATAATTATCGCGGCGATACGTTAATTTATGATTTAAAGACGAGTTTAAGTAACGAAGTATACGTAACGAATATTTATAAATTTCAGCGTTCGATTGGTGCTGAAAACGACTCAAGTAATTTACAGCGAAGTTTATGTCTGGGCGGGTCCCACGAGCGATGTAAGAGAGTGATCCGAGTAAGCCCCGAACTTTCGATTCGTATTTCTTATCAAGAACCGGATTTTCGATACGTAAACTGGTTTCCATCGGCGTAGCTATCGGGTAAGAATTTTCGACTTCGTAATCCTTTACTAATTGTTTAATGTACGAGTTTTGGTGCATGTACGTTACACCCTTATCACGTTCTATTTCGATACCGATAAACTTTTTGCTTTGCTGTAGATCTCTGATTCCGAATTCGAGATTCAATTGTTCGACGAGCCATTCGATTAACGCGTTGTCGTAGCCGGTTATGAGGAAATCATCGACAAAAACTACAAAGATGCACCGGAGAACATCGCCGTCGTTATTCACGTACACGCAAGGATCTACAGCCGAAGGAACGAAACCGAGTTTAGATAAGAATTCTTTTAGACGTTTATTCCACCTATTGGGCGACGTTTTAAGCCCGTACAACGATTTCTTTAAAACGAGTATCGTATTTTTATTTCCAGGTACGCCGGGCGGAGGTTTAAACGCAATTTTACGAGAAGCATCGCCGTTCAGAAAAGCTGTGGTTACGTCGACCTGCCTTAGCTGCCAGTTATTCAACGTAGCGAGATTTACGACGGAGCGGATAATAGACGTTTCGACGGTTGGCGAGTAGATCTCGTTTAGCTCATACGAATGCGTATCCTTATATCCACGGAGTACCAAGCGGGCTTTATACTTTACGGTATGTTGAACCGTGATCTTTTTACGTAACACCCATTTCGTATCGACGAATACGACATCGGAGCAGTCAAGATCATCGGTAGTCGTTTCATACCAGGTCTCTTTAAAGATTAAAGAGCGCAACTCTTCGTGGATAGCCTCTTTCCAAAATTCCCCTTCGGGACCGTTAATGGCTTCATCGTACGTCAGTTCGTGGTCGTTTTCCGTGGATATAAACGCGGCGTAATTAACGAATTCGTCGTCTTCGTTAATATTTATTTTACTCGCGAGTTTAGTTCGGTTTCGCGTATCGTAAGCGAATATCGGATCGTCGACATTTAAATTATCGTTTTCGGATTTTTCGGCTTCGTTTTTATCGTTAGACGCGACATTTGCGATATCGTTTATAAATTCGGAATAAAGCCGGTTTTCATCGAAGATTACGTTTGACGATACGTGAATTTTATCGTTTGGCAAGTCTAGTAAAACGTAACCAGAGTCCGTATAACCGACTAGCATCATTTCTCGCGATTTCGGTTCGAATTTACTGCGTTTTTCTTTAGGTATGAAAATTTTGGCTACACAGCCAAAGATTTTAAGTTGATCGTAATTTGGTTCGCGACTATGCCATCGTTTATACGGGGATTCATTATCGTTTGACGAATGCGGAAGACGATTGTAGATAAAATTTGCCATATAAACGGCGTATGGCCAATACTTAACGTTTAGCTTCGTCGAATAAAAGCGCTCGGGCCTTTTCGCAAAGGGATCTTATGAAACGTTCGGCGGTTCCGTTGTGTTCTGGTTCAAAAGGCTCCGAAGGCACGAGTCGCATACCTACCTGTTCTATTATTTCTCGAAAATGTCCGCCCAAAAATTCAGCGGCGTTATCGCAACGTACCGACTTAATATTGCGATTCCAAAAGTTCGAAACCAACTTTTGGTAACTATCGAAAAAGTAACCTACTTCAGATTTTTCGGTCATCGCGTAAGTAACAGCGAAACGTGTATAATCGTCGACGAAAACTGCGATGAAACGATCATCGTGATATGAATTAGTGACAGGCCCTACGATATCGACGTGAACCAAGTCGAGTGGCTCCTTAGCTCGGTCCCTAGTTTCAGAGTAGCTACCTCGCGTTTGTTTAGCCTTTGAGCATACATCACATTCACTAATCGACGGGCATTCATGATTCCGAACCGCAGGAATTTTAAACATAACCGATTTACTCGCGTGAGCTAACCTACGATGCATTAACGCGCTCAAAGCAAAACCTTCGTTTTCGTCGTCGTTCGTATTAATCAAAAATTTAACCGTGTAAAGGCCATTTTGCTGTATCGTAACGTTAGCTAATTTTTCGCGTGTATCTCTATGAACGATTTCAACGTTATCGCTGATTATAATATCGTAACCTAAGAGACGAATCTGATTCGCCGATAGTAAATTATAACTTAAGTCTGGTACGTAGCTAACATTTTGCATGGTGTAATTAACGTTTTCGAAATTTTTAATTTTCAGATTACCGGATTTAACACGTTTGATCGCCGTCTTACGCTTGGCCACGAAGATTTCATCGTTATCGACGACCGGCACCTCATCAACCAAAAGTCCGTCGACGTTAATCATGTGACAGGAAGCTCCGGTATCTACAACGAAGGTAATTTCACGAAGTTCAGTCGCTAGGGCTACATTCGGCACCGTCGTTGGATTGCTCCCCGTGATTGCCGCCGGAGCATCGTCGTTTATCGATTCAGTCATCGTTGGAGATACACTGATCGTCGCTGAAACGTCGTTGACCGTATCTGCCGCGTCTTTTTCGCCGCTTGCCGTGTCGTTGTCAAAATTGAACGCAGCTAGGAGTACTCGCGGCTTGTTGTATTCGTTCGTAGATGGTGGCGGTCTCGTTGATGTGGGCGCGTTGCTTTGCTTCGACGTACTCGGCGTTTCGTTATTTCGTTCGTTGTTTCGATCACCGTTGACTTTGTCTCCGTATCGAGGGCAAAATTTCCCGATGTGGCCGAAACCATTACATCGGAAACATTTCACGTCGTTGCGTGGAGACGTATTTTGCCGAAAGCTGCCGGAGCTACGGCAATTTTTACCGTGATGGCCGAAACGTTTGCATTTGTAGCATTTGATTTTTGATTTTTCTTGGCCGCGTCGATCGTTACCAGATGAAGCGACCAATGCTGAGCTCCGAGTCGTCGAACTTGTACTCGTTGAAGGCGAATTTCCGTCGTCGTTACCGGTTAACAGATCTCTCAAAATTTTTGGATCGGCTGGAATTACGTTCAAAATTACTTCGGCGGACGTTTTGATGATATCCCACTTTGATTTTCGTAATCCGGTTTTCAGGAAAGAAAATTCCTCTGATTTTGAAACCGGAAAGCCAGCCGATACGATTTCGTTCGCTAAGCGGTTCACTTCGTTGCAGTAGTCGGTGGGATTTTTGAAATCGTCGATATCGATTTTCGCGAGTTTACCGCGACTGGCTATGGCTAGAGCCTCGTTCGGCTTCTCGAATTTCGCGTCGAGTTCGTTCAGTAATTTTAGCGGGTCGCTTTCCTCGCGAATTAACCGGAAAATCGTATTACTTAAATGATTAATAATTAAATTAAACGACTTGCATTTTTCTTTTTGAGTAGCGTTATTATCCGGTTGTAGCGTTTTGCCTAGATCTTTGGAATTTATTAATGCTTTTATACGTTTTTTCCAGATCGAATATTCGCTGCCGGAGAAGATCAAAAAGGCCGGAGTATGGCTCGTTGAATTGTCGCCAGATGCCATATCGTCGTCGTCGTCTGAATTTTCAGTTGTTTCGTCGCTTTCGTTTGTGGATTCGTCGTCCCGGTCAGCGTTTGCGTCGTTATCGTCGTTATGGGCTGTTTCGTCGTTCGTAGCGGTTGCCTCGCCGTCGTTTGTAGCGGCCTGTTCGCCGTCGTCGTAGCAGCCTCTTCGTCGTTGATACGTGAGGTATTAGGCGTTACCGGATTAGATTTAGAATTTCGATTTTTACGCTTTGCGTGGACGGCCGCGTCGTTTCGCAGATTTAGCTTTAGGTTCTGGAGTTCCACTCGGAAATCCACGAAAACCTTCGTCGTCGTCGTTTGATTCGTCGTCAGATCGCCGCGGTTACCGATGAGGCGTTAAAAACCTCGCGAAATCATTTACGATTGCGAAAATGAACCACGGTCTCGGCTACCATGTTGGAATAATCGTGGATTTTTTTAAACGTAAAAGAAAATGAGAAATTCGAACGACATTTGAAAAAAAAAAAAGTCAGTTTTCGGTTTTGAAAAAGGCGTAATTTTATTGAAATAAAATTACAGTTTAAATTTGGTCGTAATACCGTAGAAAAGAAATTACGTTCGCGTTAGACGAGTTTTATAAAAGCAATGAACCTCAAAAAAGTTCAAAGTTACAAACTTAAAAAATAAAACGAATTTTCTGGCCGCAGCCAACGATTCTTCGAACACGTAACCACATGATCGTGGCTTTACAAAATTTATAACGAGAACGAAATAACGGACGCGAACTTCGACAGTTTGAACTTAAAATAACGCGAGAAGAAAATAAAAAACGAATAATTAACGGTATTTTTTTACACAAAAAGCCAAAATTTTCAACATTTTTATCTTTATTTCGAATTTTTTTATGCATGGGTAAAAAAGGAGGGTCTTTTTTGGGCTAATTCGAAGGAAGGAAAATTTTATGAAAATGGTGAGAAAATGGAAAAAAACAGCAACGATTTTTATTTTTCTAGATCCAGGATTCAGTAGACACTATAATTTGTTATACTACAAAAATATATTGAATTCCATGGATTCCGTTTGCAAATTTGCATAAAAAATCCAATTTATTGATATATTATTTGGTAATATTTAGTTAGTACTTGTGTCTAATAATGTTTCGTTCCGGTTTCCTGGATCTTATTATCCTGAGGGGTATGGAGCCTTCTAAATTTTGATCCCTATTTCAGAAAAAAAAATGATAAATTTGAAATGTAGTTTGTTCGGTGTTCTGAGACACTGATTTCGAATTTTGATTCAGGTTTTGCAATTTTTACATCTTCATGTAATTTACCACACTGACCTCTGAATTGAGAAAATCAGGAAAAAATCTGTGTTTGAAGAGATGATGGCATGTTCGTCATGTGTAGTGGGGGAAGCTCGAAGTTCGGAATTAGATAACCATGAATTGAAAAATTTTTCAACGAGCGGATTTTTTCAAAACTTTGTGTTCGATCATTTTTTGGATTGCTTTAAAATACGTTAAATTATGTTTTTCTTTTTTAATTTCATTTTTTTTTCATCAAATTATTTTTTCTTGGATGTGAAAAGGGTAGTCAAAAAGATGTATTCAAGCTTCAGAGTGGCTTGACATCCCCCCCCCTCCACCAACCGATCGTAACCTTTACTTTTGCCTGATTTTCGTCAAATTTGACAACCATAGTTGGCAAAAAAATATCATTGAATCCCTTTTTCACCTTTGTTTAGTTTTTCAGAAGTATTCACTTGAAAAAATTATTTTTCCTTCTTAAATTTTCTGTGAAAATTCTTTTTAAAATGGTCTCATTTTGAATACGTTCGCCGTTTTTTAGTTATAGAAAAAAACACGGTCAGTTTGTTCTTAATTTTTGAAAACTGACCAAGATTGGTGGCGAGGATGGAAAATCGCCCAGAAAGTTTTTAGGGGGGAGGGGGGATATTCTCAAAATATTTTGCTTATGAAGGGAAAAAATCAGAACATAGCAAGAATTTCAATCGTTTTACTGCTAAAGCAAAAATTTTCTATATTTTTAACTTTCTTGAAAATTTTTAATCAAAGCATTAGAAGAGAATTAAAAGTAATGAAAATGACTTTTAAAAAATGCCGTAAAAATAGCGCGAAAAATTCAGAAAATGGCAAGAATTTTTATTTTTCAGTTGAAATAGACACCGCAATTCATGCGTACTCAAGTTCTACAAGATGGCTTTAAAAATATGTTTCTTCGATAATCAGTTTTTTGTGAAAAATTCCTAAAACACTTGATTTTTTCCAAGCATTTAAACACTTCCAAAAATTAGAGTGGAAATGAAAAAGGAAAATGTATGGTAGTTTTTTTCAACTTGTAAAATGTTGGAATATACCTAGTCGGGCTTCTTCAAAAGGAAATTGAACAGGAGTGCTAGTTGAATTGCTACAAGACGAACAGAAGCATCGTTATATGAAGAAAGGGACAAAATCAAACATTATTTCCCAATTTTTTCAACCTGAAATACGGTACAAAAGAATATCATATGCGAGCTCAATTTTTCCATCTCCAAAATTGAAATTTTGTGAGTGGAGTAGCTAGCTACTTTCTTTGGAAATTTTCATTTGGTGCTTCTTCGTTCTCCCCCCTCCTTCCCTCTTTTCAAAAATTGGAAAAAAATTCAAAATAATGTTATTGATTGAAATTAATTCTTTTGAGTTTTTAATGTTTATGTAGATCAAAAAGCTCAATTTTTTTTTGAAAAAGTCGTTGTTTCATGGTAGCTTTTTACGTCTACTATAGAGATGAATAATTGATAAATATTATAAATCATGGAATTTCTCAAAAAAAAATTTTGCTTCTTAGTCAAAATTAGTGATTAGCCACCGAATAAGCTTTGAAATTAATTTTCGTCAATTTTGCATTTTTTTGGGTAGTTTTTGAAAATTTTTTAAGAATGAATGCTATTGCACGATCAAAAGATATTGATCGATAATTTTTTCCTCCTTTTTTTAAGTCTGAAAAATTTTGTTTTCTACTCTACCCTACCTCCCTAGTACATGTAATCCTGCCGGAAAGAAGGTCTCTAGTGTAAAAAAATTCATGTCTCATTTTTCACGTTTTTGGTCTACAAATGACACCAAATCTGGACCCTAACCCATGAAAATGAAGACATTAATTTTTTTTCACTAGGCCCCTTCTTTCCGGCAGAGTCACCTATTGTTATTTATGAAAGCAATCTTGACAAGTAAGGGCTGTAATCAATTTTCCTTCGTCAATCAGTAGCTTTTTTTAAATCATGTTGGCATATATGTATTCGTGTTAAAATCTAATCATATCCTTATCTATACTGGTCAAATATTTGTAAAAGAAATGCAGCTGTGTGCATTTCTAGCTCTTTTTCGTGCTCAGAATTCAAAAACGTTACATATGTCTGCCTTTTCACAATTCCAATTATTCGTTTCAATGGAAAAAAAAAACTACATACATTAGATATGTGAGATATTGTGTACAAATGATAATGATCACACGAGGATTCCTTATAAAAATCAACCGTGAAATATAATCAACGATAAACTAAGAGTTTTAGTGGGTACAAATAATTTTTCCAAATTACGCTTACAAATATTATTTTATAGATAAGCAAATCGATCGATTAGATTAACCCTTTGGCATTCCGATAATTCCAATTTTACATTTTAATACGTTTCGAAAAAGCGACGGATTTTTCAATTATCAATTTTTATCTAGAAACTCGTTAAATTTATTGATATTGAAATATCCGGTATGCACATAGGATAAAAACAGCAAACTTGGTGTTATTTATAAACTAACGATCGAAATAACGCACCAAAATAGGTAAACTCGAATTTGAGTAAGATAATTTTCACGCGTTGATTGCATTGGTGGTATTTTAAAAAGCCAAAGGCTCAGGTACTGTATACGTTAATCGCCAACCTCTCCTTCAGCATATTTTATGCACCTATTTTCAATTACCAGGAACTCTAATCACTAAATTCGTCTCGTTATGCTTTTTTTCTCTGTTGCCAACTGCAGAAGTCCGGACGATGACAGAGACAGCTATCGCAGCGGCGGCGGCGGCCGATACCAACCGCGCGGAATGCCCGGCAGCCGTTACGGTAACAGCGGTCCAATGATGGGTAATAATCGTTGGGGCGGCGGAGGAGGCGGTGGACGAGACCGCGACCGTATGGGATCTGGAATGAGCGGTCGTCCCGGCGGTGGCCCGAACCCATTGATGGGTCAAATGATGGGTAAACCTGGAATGGGCTACGGAGGCGATCGTAAAGGAGGACGGTACGGAAGCGACGATGGAAAACGACGCGATGACGGCGATGCGGACGATTATGACCGTACTCGAGGTATCCCTCCGCCCGGAATTGAGCCGGACAATAATGACGAATCTTTTGACGACGGTGGCGGTTCCGGAGGCGAAGACGGTGACAGAAAACGGCGCAGTAGATTCTCGGATTCGGCTGATCGCCGAGGTGGTCGTGGCGGAGGAGGGTATCAGGGAAGAGGCGGTAGCGGCGGACGTGGCGGCGGTGGAGGCCGAGGCGGTAGTAATGGAAGGCCTGGACCGTTCCCGCCGGGTAAAGGTGGACCTCGAGGAGGAGGTGGATTTAATAGAGGACGTGGCCCCGAAGGGAATAACGATTATTATGGTGGACGCGGAGGTGGCCCTCCTAGACGCGATAACAGAGATAGAGTAAGTTGATGTTTGAGTTTTTAATAGATTTATAGTTTATCTGGCGGATCCAGAGCTTAGTGCTCGAAGTGGTCTCTGGCATGGTAGATCTGTTCGTTTTTCGGAAAAGGAAATCACGAAAATTGGTGGGCTTAAATTCGGTTTCAATTTCAGGATCCTTTTTTTTTTTAAAAAAAAAAGATGATTCAAGTGTTCTAAAACTAGATAGAAATTGGCTAAAAATTTGAACCTTTTTTTTTTAATAAAGCCGCTTTTTTGACGAATTGTCTTGGAAGGGTTTCAAGTGATCGAAATATTTTCTGCTGTTTAAAATCGAAACTGATTGGTATTAATTGATAACATTTTTGTTTTTTAATGTCTTTTTTCAATTTTAAGAAAGTTTTTCAGTTTCAAATGTCTTTTTACGATCCTTTTAATGATTGTTTGGTTTCATTTTTGAGAATTTGTTGAATTTTTAAAACAATCGTACAATTTTTAGAAAACTATCCACTTTTTTGACAAGTAAAAATTACTCAAGTTTTTCAGCAATTTTTAACGAATAATTTTTGAGTTGCGGGAAAGTTATATTTTTAGGTAGGTAGTTTTTGAAGTAATTTTTGAAAAATTGTATAGTGATGTTGGAAAAATCATTCAATTTTGAAAATTTTCAATGAACTCTTGAAATTGATTTTGTAATTTTCGAATAATCGTATTGGTTTTTTTTTTGAGAAATCCTGAAATTTTTGGAACGTCGTATAATTTTTAAAGAATCGTGCCGCTTCAGAAAAAACATCCATTTTTTTAAAAAAAAACGCTCAATTCATGAAAAATATGCCACTTTTGAAAAAATTTTAGACCTAATTGCCTAAAATCCATCAATTTTCAAAAAATATATTTTTGAATTACAATCTGGTTATATTTTTTTAGAATACATTCCCCAAATTTTAGAAAATTATAAGTCTTTAAATGTAATAGAAGTTTTAAAAAATTGTCCGATTTTTAGAAAATTGATTGATTTTTCAAGAATTTACAAAGTCTTTCATATTATTTTTTGGGAAAATCTAAAAAAAATTTGAATTTTTCAACAAATTTTATAATTTTATGATATTGCCAATTTTTTGTCTTTGAATTGAAAACAATATTTTCGGATTTTGAAAAAAAGTAGGCATATGAAAAGTTATTGATTCAATTTAGTATTTGTATTTATAATGAAGCTGCCGAAATGCTGTTTTTAAATTTCTCCCTTCGCCCCTCCACTGATTTTTAAAAACGTTTTCAATTTTGATGCATTTTGCAAAAGTTTATAGTAAATTTTTGACATATTTTGATTATTTTGAGTTCTCAAAAATAATTTAATTCATTGTCAAATTTTTTATATTTTCTGAAAAAAAAATTCAATCTTGAAAACTGAAAGTCTTTCAATTTTATCGAATTATTTTAAATTCCGTGTCCAATTTTCAAAAACTGGTCGAAAATTTTTGATTTGTGAAGTAGGATAATAATGGAATTCGACATTGAATTCAATTTTTGAAAATTCAAAATAATCGAAAGATGTTGAAAATTCATTGAAAAATAAACTATCAAATTTTACAGATTTCGTCACAATTGAATATGTACGCTTTTCAAGAATTGGGAGCGGAGAATTTCATAACATAATTTTTGTACCTATGTAGAAAAAAATTGAATCCACGACTTTTTATATTTAATTGGAACCTTTTTCATTATCTAAAAATGTTGATTTTAAATCGAATCATTAAAAAAATAAAATTTCCAATTTCGAAATTATTTTAATTTTATAAATAATACTTTGTGGACTCTTCGGTGAGAAAAAAGTTGAGCACAGCTGTTCAATAGGTCTGGATCAGCCAATAAATTGTCTCAATTCGATAAGAGTTTTAATACGCCTCTTTTTCCCGTTCTCAGAACCAAATGGGTCCGCGACAAGGATCCAGCAGATTCGATAAACGTGACTCCGGCAGTAAAAACGACGGTAATTCGCAGGCGAGCCAGTCCGGTTGGGGCATGTACGGCCAAGGAGGCTGGAACCAAGCAGCCGCCGCCAACTATCAAAATTGGGCCCAATATCAACAAGGTAAATTTATCCACCTCTCGAGTATCTTTTTTTCGGTCAAAAAACTAGATAATTGAAACGATTCGCATTCATTCAGGCTACAACGCTCAGCAAATGCAGCAATATTGGTCGCAAATGCAACAGCAGAACCAATCAGGTCAACAGAATCAACAGTCACAGCAATCATCGGCCGGACAAGCCAACTCGAAGAACGCGAATTCCGGCGCTTCGAACACCCCATCGACCTCAACGACCACTAGTCAGTCTGCTAGTAACGCATCATCGCAACAATCATCCGGATCGTCCGGGTATAATACCCAAGGATACAATACCGCCGGATACGGAACACAGGGTTATGACGCAAACGCGTACGCGCAATATTGCGCTCAATATTATAACCAATTGGCGCAACAAGGCTGGACACAGGTAAGAAGGAAGTAATATTTCTTCTGTGACGATTTGTGTGCATAGAGCCCAGGGGTTATGGAGCCGGGTGACGCATACGGTTCTATGCATGGATTAATTGATCGTTGCCACCTGCGAATAAAAAAAAACACCCGAACAAAAAAAAAGAGGTCGTAAATTATCTCAACCTGGGCTCTATTGAAAAAAAAAATGCTTTGAGTGCGCCCAATCATAAATATTAAAGAATGCCAATGGAAATTATTCTAATCCACAGAATGCATGGGCGGCTTATGGTTATAATTACGGCGCAATGGCTGCCTCGGCCGGTGGAGTTGGTGGTTTACCGTCGACTTCTGTTCCGCCACCATCGGTGACCGGAGGTGCCAGCGGATCATCGACTGGCGGTTCAGGTAATCAGTCAACGGCGGTAACATCGGCTTCTAATAAATGAAAACGAAGTCTTCATTCCAACCTTATTTTCTCTCTCTTTATCTCTCCTCTTTTGTTTGTACTTTGTACTAGAGCCTGTCGTGTTTTAGAATTCGGTTTATATTGTAGACTTGTTTTCATTTCGTTTTATATTTTTAGACGTGTAAGTGTTTTAGAATGTCACTATGTTTCATTATGTATAAAATTACTTTTGATTGGATGAATTTTCGAACCTCTTTTTTTTTGTTTACATCAATGTATTATAATTTATTTAAGGAGTATACCTATTTTCCCCGCGCTTTTGTTCGTATATCATGATTGTAATGTTATTGAACATTCATCGGCGAAGTGAAATATTTGTCAAGTTGTTACATCGTAATTCTTTATAAAAACATTGTATTATAAAAATTTATCATTTAATGTGTTCGTTTTATTCGATGAATTATTCAAATTCAGTTTTGTTCGTTTTTTTAACGATTTTTACGAGATTTTGAACCTCTGAGGGATCTAAGAGAGGTTTTTTTTCTTTCAAGATTTTTCATGAAAATATCAAATCTTAACATCCTGTACTTGAAAAGAATTGCTACTGAAGCAATATTCAGCTTACGCATGTTGGGGGAAATGTTGAAAACAGGCCCAAAATTTAACCTAGATTTTTTCTCAAAGTTCGGAGTTGAGTTTGTTCGCAAAAAGCTCCATTTTCAAGAACAAATCAACGTTTTAGACTATTATTTCTAAAATTCTCACGTATCAAATGGATTAAAGTTCTTCAGAATGATTCTATACGTCCAGGAGTACCGTTGAAGTACTTATCATTATCACAAAAAAATGAAGTTTCTCGATAAAAAAAAGCCCAACTTTGAAAATTTTACACAATTTTTCTATGTTGTTTTAATTCTGGTCCTTCTGAATTGAACCAAATTACTCTAAATACCATCACTTTCGAGATAGTCTACAAAATATGTGACCCTGCCAGAAAGAAGAGACCTTGTGTAAAGAAAATCGATGCCTATTTTAATGTATTTTGTCCAGATTTTATGTCTTTGGACCAAAAAATGAGTAAAACACGAGATCGATTTTTTCCACATAACGTCCCTTCTTTCCGGCAGGGTCACATATGAAAAAAAGTTGGTACCTTCATTATTATCAAAAATCATTCTATTCTCTTTCCCCTGGCGCTCTAAGAGGGTCTTAAAACAACCAAGTTTTCCCATCCTTTGAAATTGTATCTTATGAATAAAATTCTGAAATAATCTGACAATTCTAAGACGAAAGGTTGTTGAATTCATTCAAAACCACTTTCGCTTTGTCAAAAATCTTGACTTCGTTTGACGTGAGATTTTCACCAAATTGGTAAATCGATGGAGAAAAAAATAATTCAGGTATGATTCCGACGAAAACGTTCGGGTATATTTAACAATTCTGAGACAACGATTACTGAGATGAATTTACATAGGTACTATGATGCCTCATAATAGGAACGCAATATATACTTACATCGTAAAAAATAAAACTAAAAAATATTTCGGATACAAAAACAAAATAAATCTACGAAGAAAAGAGAAAATAAAACTTCTCCGATAGAAAAAAAAAACAAAAGCAGGTAACAAAATTATCGAAATGTAAAATCGATTAAACAGGAATACGTTTCAACTCTCATCTCTCGTAGATGAAATATATTTACAGGTATAATGAAATATTAAAAAATATATCCTAAAACTGATGGAAATACATTCTGAAATAAATTTACGAAGTAACAGTTTCAAAGAGGACATTAAATTTAGGAAAATTGTCGAGGAAAAAATGACGTTTTGATTATGGATTTTCCGATCAATATCCAATTCCGTATAATATTCAACGATCGATCATCAATAACTGAGTTATAATTATCACATAGTCGCATACTAACGCTGTAATCAATAAATGAAAGAGATATCGTTAAATCACGAATTCAATCCGATGATAATTTAAAGGTAAATGAAATCACCATCAAAGATGGCGAAGAATTTTCCTCCTTTTACGAATTGGTTTTTCATCTTGGACGTCGATTTTCTGCAACACGATTTTCGGTTGTTCGTACGACGTACCGATGATATTATTATTCGGTTCTGGTACCTCTGTTACGAACTGACCTTGATTTTCTCCTCTATCGCCGTTGAGAATTTGTCTCTTGAATACAGATCGAATCGGAAACCTAGGATTTATATATATTTTTCCAAGCTTTAATTGTTTTCGTAATTTACCCCCTTTACCGAGACTTTTTTTCACTGAAGGTTTTCTTGTACGTATTTCTGATTTAGAAGTTGCTTTATTGGTAGTCGTTTTAATAGGGGATGGTTTAACGCACTCTAGCGAAACAAGTTTCGTAGAAGGTTGGGTAAGATTCGCTAACACAGCAGGTTTCTTGGACGATTGTCGGCCGGATGTAGGTGTACTCGGGGCTGAGATTGATTTACGATCACGACGGTCCTTCTTGACTGGTGTGAGTTTCTTTTCTAGTGATTTTTCTTCATTTTTCGTTGATTTTTTATTTTCATTAGCGACTGGTGAACGTTTATCTGTGGTGAACAAATCAAGTAGTAATTATGCGTTCGTATTGATACTGATATCAATACAACAGATGTAGTACTTGGTTTAGCGCTAGATTTAGGACTGTTCTTAGGTGTTGAAGATTTCCCACTAGAATTAACCGTATTTTTCTTGATTAGTTTATTGGTTCGAGCGGGACTTTTTTTATCACATCGGGTTAATGTTATCTTAACGTTTTTTCCCAATTTAACCTTATTACTTCTCAGAGCTCTGTTCTCTTCCATCGCGGTTTGACGAGTGTGAGGAGGCATATTCACTCGAACTAGAAAAAATTGCACGTTTTCAGTGTACAATCAGCAGCACCTGTCTAATTACGTAAAGAAACTATTACAGGGGGTTTCATTACAATCAATGAATCAACACGTAAAATTACCTAATAACGATGTTCAATTAGCAGGAAAATCAACACCTTCGTTTGACCATAAATTGCTAAACGATAGTAACTCGAACGAATTTTCCAAAAATTATTTTTTCTTCAATGTTGATATTGAATTATTGATAACAAATGACGCGAAGACGCGATCGGTAGGTTAAGGGAGGGGGGAAATTAGTGAAACTTTAATATGGCGGCCTCTGCTGTGATTGGCCAATCGATAAAAAATTGAATTTTCCGGTGATTCCGGTACAAAGTTCATCTTTTCTGACCTATGGGGTTGAGTTCAGATTTCAGAAATTAAACTTTTTTCAGCTTTCCCAATTTTCTCTGAAATTAAATTTTAGGTCTATATCAACATTAAGAAAATCCTGGCTTTAAAGTTGGACTGTATTTGATGAGGTTTGAGTTTACTACTCAACGTCATTTAAAACTGACATTACAAACCATTCTTCTCAAATTCATGAAGACAACAAATGCAATATTCACCTGCCAATCCACGAAATAATAGAACTTTTCTACTTCATTTAGGCAAAATCACAAGTCCCAAATCCAAGTGAACAGATTCATTACAAGAATTCTTCCATCAGATGAAACGAAAGTTTTCAATTGTTGGTACGACATATAAAATATTTATTCCCAAATAATATAAATTACAAACGATAATCAAAATATTAAAAATATACGTTTAAAAATTGAAAAACTTTTAGATACAACTAACGAAACAATAAAAATACTCAAACTCGAACGAAGCGAACAAATTCAATCGACGACTGTAACCGTACGTTGGGAAAAACCTAGGTACTAATTGCTCCACGATGTATAAAACTAAGATATGAAATAGAAAAAGCAAAGAGAAAAAAACAGATATTCACACTAATAAAATACACTCGAGAAATAAAATTAGCTCTTTAAAATGAATAAGAATGAAACACGTAAGAAACGATTCGACGAAAATGCGTGTAGGAAAACTGTCTTGCAATAAAAATTATACTTTGCGTAACTTATTTACACCACCTGAAACAAACGAAAACAGAATAATTAATTCAAACCAAAATAACAGCAGTTTGATAAAAATATTCGTAATAATGAACTATTTTTAATTATCGTTCGTCGCTAGAGATCAAAAGTCATACGATAAAAATAAACGATCGTTGGGATTCGCGTAAAAATATTTGATTGCATGTTGCACGAAGTATCAATAAAATGAATGACTTTAGAATTAAATCGATGATATATTACCTTTATTAATCTTCGGCTTCAATTTCGACGTCACCAGAATTAACTTCTTCTGCTTTCTCTTCTTCATCGTCTTCCTCGACGACGGCCGCTTTACCTTTCTTTTTCTTAGGCGGAGCTTTAGCTTTTTTAGCTGGCGCTTTGGCGGGTTTCTTTTTGGGCTCTGGCTCGGTTTCTGGTTCAGAATCGACTTCAGCTTCTTCTGGTTCAGGGTCCGCTTCATCTTCGTTTTCTTCTTCGATCGCATCTTTTTTCGGTCGACCACGTTTGCTTACAGTCGATTTCGTATTGGTAGGTTTTTTAGTTACAGTCTTCTTGCTTCTTTTCGCACTAGTTTCTTCTTCGTCTTCTTCGAACTCGTTTTCTAATTCGGCATACGATACTTTGTCGTTTTTCTTAGCTCGCGAAGGTCTAGTAGAAGCTGCTGTTTTCTCAACGGGAGCTGGTTTTGCTCGCTTATTCTTAGTTTGACGCTTTGGTTTTTCTTCTTCTTCTGCATCATCGGCAGGACTTTCTTTTTCTTCGGATGTGCCGGCTAGTTGTTTGGGTTTACGTCCGCGGCTGCTTTTGGGTTTTTCTTCGGCAACGGCAGCTTTGCTGCGGCCCTTCTTGGAAGGAGGTTCGTCGGAGGATTTTTCTTTAGCGTTACGTTTAGGCGGTGATGATGGTTCTTCTTGGTCGTCTTCTTCTTTTTCTTCATCTTCTGAAACCAAACAAAAAATTAAGTAAAACTGTTTAAAAACTAATATTATGGCATGATGATGCAAAAATTTACCGGATGATTCCTGCTCCTTTTCTGGTTTCGATTTAGAAGCAGCTTTCGCAGGTGCTTTTCCTTTTTTCGTTTTCTTCGGACTGTCATTCACTTCATCGGAATTCGATCCGGGCGAGTCGGGACCTTGGTCATTACTTTTACCATTTTGTACTTTAGCTGTATCCTCGACGTTGTTCTCGTCTTTTTCTGATCCGCTATCGACATCATTTTTAGCGTTATCTAACTGATGTTTATTCACTACGAAAGTTTCGTTTGGATTCACGGTGTCGGTTTTACTCGCAGTAACAACTTCACTTTGTTCGTTACTCGCATCGCCGGCAGCGTTGTGATTTTGAGCACCAGCTTTCCCGCGTTTTGCGGCAGTTTTCTTAGGAGCCATCTTAGAAAAGTTGGAAAGTAACTAACCTCAAAATATTGATGAATGTCACACGAAAGACTGGTGCGAAAATAAATTAGAATTACTCACTATTCAAACTTTCATAATTATAAAAACGATATTTTCTCGACCACACCGCTAAAACAAATTACAAAATGCAAAACGATATGGACGGCGTTGAATCGTTGATGTTGGTGAGAAAAAAAGTCCGACAAACCGTTAATTTGATACGCATTCGTAATTTAAAAAATGCTTCAAAATTCAAAAATTAAGAATAATTTTCATTATTTTTTTTTGGTTTTTTAAAGTTTAATTTAAAAAAAAGTAGCAAACTTTCGCTTTTTTATTTTTTAAAATATTGACTGTAATTTTAAAACGCAAAAAACTGAAATTTATAATAAAATAATTGTTGGAAGAAAAAATTTCAACAAAAATAGAGATAGAGAATGAAAATAAAATCTCAAAAACAAAAATTCACAGAATTTGTTTTTTCAAATTTTTACTCAATTACATAGGCATTCTTCAACCGACGTACTCAAAGATGATAAGTGAAAAAAAAAATAAAACAATGCAACGATGATTAGTACATTTTCAATTTTTGCAGTAATTTTGTGATTTTGCAGTCATTTCGAAGTAATATTTTACGATTAGTTTAGTAAAGTTTTTAGTTATATAAATTTCGAAATGAACGTATTCGACAAGGCGCTTTTGTTGGGAAACCCTCAGGATCCATTTGGCTACAGAAGCATCGGCGATTCGACTTCAAATTCCGACATCATCACTCATTTCCACACACCAGTTACTACAGCCACTTCGGTTCTGGGAATAGCATTCAACGACGGTATAGTTATCGCTGCTGATTTACTGGCTTCTTACGGTTCTCTAGCTCGTTTTAAAAATTGTCCCAGAATACTTCGAGTGAACAAAAACACAGTCATAGGAGTCGGCGGTGATTATGCTGATTATCAATATCTGAAGGAATTGATTACCGGTAAAATAATCGGAGAAGAATGTTTGGAAGATGATATTTGTATTAAACCAGCTTCTCTGCATTGCTGGCTTACCAGAGTAATGTATAATCGTAGATCCAAAGTCGATCCACTCTGGAATAATATCATCGTCGGTGGTGTACAAGATTGTAAACCATTTTTGGGAGCTGTTGATAAATTAGGTACTGCTTTCGAAGACAGAATTATTGCCACCGGGTATGGAGCGTACATTGCCATACCGTTGTTGCGAGATGCGGTAGAGAAAAAACCCGAGCTTAATGCTCAAGAAGCGACGGAGATTTTGAAAAAATGTATGGAAGTGTTGTACTATCGTGATGCGAGATCTTTTAATAAGTATGAATTGGCTGTTGTTACTCCTACGACATGCGAAGTAACGGGACCAATCGAAATTAAAGCTGATTGGAATATCGCTCATAAAATTGTTTAATCGTATCCTAAGTGTTTTGTAAAAGATTATTTTAATAAAGGTACTTTTTCATTATACATTTGCGTAGTTATTCTATCGTTTTCAAATATAAGGATAGAAAAGTCGATCTGGTACGTGTTGATTGAAACATGCAAATTTTTTAGATTTTAATGACTGGTTGGAAGAGTGAATTTCGAAGTTGAATGATTTTAAAAATTATTTTCGATTACAAAAAAAATCACGATCATCGTACAATTTTTCGAATTGAATACCTCGGCTTATAACTTATCATAGATGAAAAACAGTTCATGTTGCAATTGACAAAAATGGTCAAGAAATGACATTCAAGTTCCAACCTTCCAGCGAAAAAAATATCGACAAAAAAATAAATAGAACAAACATTTATTTCATAACTACAACATTAGAAAAGGATTACAATTTATTCGTGCACATCCCACGGTCTTTCGGGTTTTACTTTGGTGAGAATATCTTCGTAAATAAGCCGCGGAGGTTCATTCAGAGTTACACCTCCAGCCACTACTTCTTTTATCAAAAATTCCAACTGAAATGAAAGCGTGATTACTGAACTGTGATTCTCATTTCTATTATAATAAAAATCCGAACTACTTACTTTACCACCAGGAATTGGTTCGTGACAGTTAACCATCTCTGTTAAACCAGATTCAAGACAACGTCGAGCAAATACTCTTCCAACGTTCGTATAAGCTGCTTTATCAGTGGGACTACGGCATAAGAGAGACATTCAATAAAGTGTTCTCTCATTCAAGTAATGAAAAGAATTTATTTACTTGTATAAAAATTTCCTAATGCACCATTCATTGCTTCCAGCCGACAAAACAATGTCACCATCCTTGTGAACAACTGCCGCTACAATACCTTTGGAAGTTTCACGAACGACCAATCTGAAACAATTTTGATTGGAATTATTGTTCAGAGATGGATTACAACCAATTAATCATGAAATACTTACTTATGCCAATAAGTATTTTTGGTTTTTTCCAATTCCCATCCTTCGTTTTTGTGTTCTATTCTCAGTCGTTCTAAATTCCTAGGGTTTCGATTAAAAACATTGTATTTTACTCCTGGCGGCGCTTTAACGTCTGGGTAAACTTTGGGCGTTAAATTTAATGTCTTTGATTTGTTGTATATGGTTCGATATTCTCGCACTGACTGATGAAAGATACTCGCAGGAAGTTTCAAAATCGACGCAGCTGACATACCGATTGAGTAATACCTGAAAATAAAAACGTTCATTAAAATTCTACAATAGAAACTTGTTTAGTGATTTTTAATATTGGAGGGTGTTGAAAAAAAGAGAACAATCATTCATGATAATAAGTTGTAATCTGCTTACCCCGTAACAAACATAATTAAAAAATAATTGATAAAAGGAATGCTAATTCATAAATCAATCATTGTACCAATTTAAGAATAATAACGTGAAAGACATCATCATAATGAAAAATAATAAATAAACACGAAAACTAGCATTATTTTGAACAGCCTTGCGTAATTCTAAATTGGCATCTTGAACATTTTCGGTGGCACCAACTAATTTCGTATCGATTCGAAGAATTTCCTCGTCTTGACGCAATACCATCTCGGTGAAGGTTCCATGTAGATCGGCAATACGAGTCACTTTTTTCTCTATAGCTTTCACTTCGCCTTTAATACTATTTAATTCGTTAATAAGATCTTCATTTTCTAACTCAAACATTTGCAATTCTTCTTTGGTTAATTCTTCAATAAACGAATGAGAGTAGGTATTGGTATTATCGTCGTTGACGTCCGATTTATAGCTAGAAGTTCGAGATTTTTCTTCCCGTTTTAAAGGTTCAGATGGTTTAGCAGTTGACTGAGGAGAGGCAACTTTCATCATAGAATTGTATTCGGATTGACGTTTAGCGAAGACTTTTTTCAAATCTGAATACATTTCGTCAACAGATTCGAGGTAATTTTTCACCACATTTAGGACACCTTTTCTGTGTTCATATAATTGAGCTCGATTCGGATTACTCTCGATAACTACGTTCAGCTCTTTCAATAATGTGCGACAGTTGACAATTATATTGCGCGCCGTAACATCGACCTTTTCTCTTTCAATATCGGTCATACTTGGCCCGATGCTCGAGGATGAGTTGATATTACAATATTGAGTTTTGTGCTCTTGTAAATAATCTCGTAGTTTGGTTATGTGGTAAACTACGTCCAATGATTTCGAATTGAACTCATCTCGTTTATTTTTAAACTTGAGCGGCGGTGTTCCTTTATCCGGCCTGGTCAAGCTGCGGCGCAATTTTTCATTTTTTATATACGTTCGAAAGATGTCCGTGATGTCCATGGTGTTTCTGAATAACGTATTCAATCAAATAAAAAAAGGCATTAGACTTTTTCTTGAATAAGCGAAACACGTACCTTAAATTTGGCCGATTCAATCACTGATCCAGATCTCGATTCCGAGGCAAGGAATGGTTCTGAGAATTTACAAAATTGTCACTCAAATAGAAAATCGCGTATTTGTTAATTTACGATAACATTTCAATCATGAATAAAAAATTCCACTGAGATAGAAGATAGAAAATGAAATGAAAAAAATTTTACGTATTTTATCAGTCGTATTTACAAAAAAAAAAATTTATCCAATTCTCTTGTTTTTAGGCTTTACCACTTCACTGTCGTTTAATCGTACAAAAATTTCTTCAGTGTTAAGATATTAAAAAAATACGAAGGCACTTATTTTATCAGCTGTTTTTATTTCAAAAAAAAACAACGACCGGCAAACACAAACTTTTTTTCATAATTTTGGCGCTTTAATTTATTTGTTTTAGTTTTTTTTATTGCTGTTTAATTTATTGTACAACTTTTTAAATCGTTTATTTAAAACAGGATACGAAGTACGTACTTCAGTATTCATTTGTTGAAACTTTCCTCGATGTTCATTTCATCAGACAATTCGATGAAATAGCCGTAAGTATGAGCGTATATTCCACCCCCACAAGAACATGTTTTGACGAAGGATTTTCTCCGTGTAGCAATCAGTCCTTATATTTTACTCCAGGAGAGTCGTTTTCACATTGCACTCCTCCAACCAGAACGAAAAAACGTGCAACTCCGTACAGAGGAAAAATACCCAAATTCAACGTCTACGACGAAGAAATATCACAATATCAGGAGAATATACGCCGACACGATGATGTCCCCAGCGTTAGTTCACCAATTCCAATCACGGGCCGAGATAACAAATGGCGGTGTCAGAACGCACATTCTGCGAAGGAAGCGGTAGTCTCTTTAGATAAAGAAAACATCGGTGTTCAGTTTTGTTCGACGCCTTCACTACTGCTCCCAAGAACACCGACGTATTCACCTTTGAGAAATATTTCCAATCAACCAAATGAAAAAATCTCCGGTGCTACAGTGTTCGAGGCGAGAATCTCCAGTGTTGGGAAACATTTTGACGTAAGGATACGGACCGAAGCCGACGTAGATCAGCTGACCAAATGTAGTGTTGTTCAGAACAGCCCGATTTTTACGCCTAGCAATAATACTGAAGAACTATTGAAAACCCCTCAAAAGAAAGAAAATAGTTTCGTAACGAAGAGAAATGGTACCTTGTTTCGTAGTTTTGCATTAGGTCGTAAATTACGGCGAAAATCGACTAAGAGTAATTCGATAAGTGTTCGGGAATCTAGTACCATGGTTGACACTTCAATTCAATCCGGTAGTGAGAGCAAATCAGAGTACTTTAGTGAAAAAGTTGAAAATACCGATGTTCCAAGAATTCAAGATGAAGTAACTTTTAATTATTCACATTATTATTATTTTATCAACATCATGTTAATTTTTTTCTTCCGTTTAGAAGCTGCAAATTGATAATATTATTTCGACTCCGGTTAAAAATTCGCTGGACAGTTCTCAAACTCCTTTATTAATCGAAAAAGTATGTAGTCTAGAGAAAAAATTGATATTCACATGTTGAAACGAAAAATTCCTGTTTTGTATTATATATTTATCATTTCAATGGAAAAATCGAATCAAATAATATTAATCGATATATATTTTTATATTTTGTTCCAGAAAACACCTCCTCAAAGAGTTACTAAATTCTGGCAGTTCATCAGGATCAGAAGATTAAAAATTTCTCCTGTGAAACGTTTACTAACTAAACCCACCAGATATTTGATTTTATTCAAAGAGAAAATTTCCAAAGTAAATTGGCTCCGTACAGAAAATTTTTCATATCAATTGAGAAATTAAATCTGACCCTTTTTTTTCAGCATTTATCTCTGCATCCGATTAAAACTTTGCTCAATCCAAAATCGGAAGAAGTTTCGTATAGTTCTGTTGATAATAACTCGGTTCAGATGCAGCAAATTTGTACTCAATGCCTCGAGAATTTGAGCACCAAGGAAGAAACCACGTTAAAAGCATTGTCAGCTCTCATGGCTAAACTCACCTCAGTGGAAGAAGAACTGAAGGAGATTAAAGGCTTAGTTAAAAATAACGGTATAGATCGTTCAAATAATGAATCTTCTATTTAATCTAATTTGTAAATAATTGGTATTCAACTGCAGCGAACACCTCGAGTCAACACAGACCAGCTCTACTACCTCCTCTGCCACCGATGGCACCGCCACCGCCGCCTCCCCCTCCTCCGCCTGATTTCTTAAACTCAATCCAGTCTGGTGGCACTTTGAAACGGAAAGCTGATCTTACGACGCCCGAAAATGTTAATCATGCCGTCAAAAGGCCGGCTATTAAGAACGAAAAGACGCAATTTTCTATTACAGTGGAAGATATCAGAAGTGTGAAGCTCAGGAAAACGCCAGCCCATGTTTTTAAACCTGTATGTTCTATGTAGTTCGATAATTCGTTTGTTTTTTTCTGGAAATTGACGGTTTTTTCTAATTTGACAGCGTGATACTAAAGAGTCGACGGTGCGAAGCGATGAAGTAATCCGATCATCGAGATTTAAAAAAGACAGACAAAGCGTAACGAATGGTAAAAATCGAACTCAAAGTTTAGCTGAATTAATTAGCTCTAAGTAAAGAATTCTATCTGCTTTCATATTCTCGTTTTTTTGAATTATTTATGTAAGTAATCGAATTTCTTATTTTTAGCGGAAGCGTAACAAATAGCTTGAACTCTGTGTTAGATTCGAGTACTCCTCTCATGAAAAATCTCTCGACAATTTGCTTACATGAAGAAACTCCAGTCACGAGTAAGAATACATTCGCGAATAATCGTTCTCAAAAAAGGAAAGAATGGTTGATAGAATCGCCGGTAAGAAAACGAGCCAATACGGGAAATAATTCTAATATTTATTTGCAATCTTGAATATGAATTTTGATGTCCCTTTTATTTTCGTCATTTAGAAAACATTTCTATTTTTCATGTTCCTATTTTGTTTTAAGAATTATTAAGTATGGATATTAATTTTATCTTTTTGATGTGTCATTGTAATTAAACTTACCTACTACCTTATTAGTTTTTCAGAGCTTGTAATAAACGATTTAAATTTTTTAATTCAAGAATACTCTGTTGACAAAGTTGAAAAAAAAATGCTACGTCAGATTTTTTAAGTTGAATAATAAATTCAACGATGCACACAAATATTCTAAATAGGCATCGGTTCGTCGAAATATTCGGAACAAAATTACCTACTTTCTTTTCGTCTTTTCTAAAGGGTGCTAAATCAATTACCTTTTCACCCATACACTAAAATGACCTCTTCGCTACAATCAAAAGTTCGAAACAACTTTATTTTAACATGCAAACTATAAGTTGAGCCTAACGCTTAAAGCATTCTTGATAACAGGGTATTACGAGGTTGACAAGCAATTACGTCCAAGTTTCCAATTCATATCGCATGCCGAATTTAATCTCGAATTGCAGCGAGAGATTTAATACGAACGCGGGACAATCTCCACAAAGTTACGCGTCTGCGTAAAAGGCCGCGTTCGAAATAAAGTACAAAAATTCGGCCACTCGATAAATTATCGTATTTTCCAAGATTTTGCTTCATTGGTACTGACATTCAATTAGCAAATAAAATAAGTACCTAACAATACTAACCATCGCTCGGTGAATTATTTACATTTCCAATTGCGCATCCTCGTATCATTATTGATTTTGAGACAAACACCTTATTCTTTTGATTTTGCTACAATTTTTTCTGTCGTGATTCGTATTCGTCTTCTCAACGTAGATGTACCGTTTTCATGTTCATGTAAAAGGATCCGGGAAATTTAACCAGAAATTTTGTTATTTTGGTAAGTTATCGTTGAATTTTGGCAAATAAAATTGGTGCTTGAGGTACGTAGATGTTTTGGCAGAATTTACTCGATGGGTTGCATGCATGGACCGGTCGAAAGTGTATAACGATGATGAGAATATCTCGAATTTGTTGCTTAATTTTCTCTTAAACATTGCTGAATTTTTTTTCCAGTGTCAGTTTTTGTTTATTTTGTTAAAAATCAGCTAAAAATTTGAACTTTGGAACCAAAATTCGAAAATGAGTAATTGCTTACTTTTTACGACCTAAAAACTGTAAACACTCGGAAAAAATTATGAACTGGAAAATTCTCCAGTCGATTACTTGAATAGGCCTACTCTTTTGAAATTATCAAATAAGATCGTCACGTAAATTTTCTCAAAGTACATATCATCATAAGTTTTTGGAATTATTATTTTTTTCTGAAATCGACTGTGTAAATTGGTACATAGCTTCCTAGACCTATGTACATGACCAGTACTTTAATTAAGGCACATTTTTTCTATAAAATTTTCCAAAATAGCTTGATTACCTATTTAATTAAGTGGAATTTTTTAAATACAATCGCTCAGGGATAATTTTGAGAAAACTGTTCAATTTTTGGAGTGTTAGGATTAGGATTAATGAAATTCAAGTTCACTTACCTACAGGTACTTATATCAATTTTTTTTATTTTTTGAAAAGCTTCGTTTTATTTTTTTTAAAGGCATACTTATTTTCAAAATTTTGTTCATGGGTATAAATTTGAAAAATATTGTGCACAGTTATCACATTTTGAAAATTATTTTTCAGTTATGAGAATCACATATAATTTTTGAAAAACTGTCCATGATTTATGAAAACCGGCTCAACTTCTAGAATGGAAAAATGTCCAATTTTTCGATATTCATCCAACATTTGAAATAGACACCTATTTCCTTTCTTTGAAAAATTATGGTCCAGTTACAGTTTCTGATTTTTTTTTTTCAATTTTCAAACAATTTTTCAATTTTTGAAAAATTACCAATTACCGAAAAATCGTCCCAACTTCTAAGAGAACGCCTGTACGCCATTTTTTTTTTTTTGGAAAATCAGGTTATTTTCATAAAATTTGGAAATTTTGAAAAAGGGTTACAATTTTGGAAGATTCTTTGATTTTTGAGGAAATTGTCCCAGTTTTGAAGACTTAATCAACTTTAGGAAAATTGGGCATCTTTTGGAGAATCGTACAATTTTTCTTAAACTCATGAAATTCTTAAAAGTTTCTTTTATTTCTTAGGAAATTGCAGGTTCATGTTTAGAGGTCTTTTATTTTTGAAAAAGAATAGTTCATGATTAGAGAAAGTTCTTCAATAATTTAAGAAAAATTGCAAACGTTGGAAAAAAGGGTTCAATTTTTAGAAAACTGCAAAATTTTGGGAAAATCAATCAATTTTTGGAAAATAATCTCTGTTTGGAATAAGTATCTAAACCATCCAATTTTTAAAAAAATTTCATCCTTTCTTCAACTTTTAGATATGACCTCGTATTGGAAAAAGTAGGAACTCATTTATGAAAGAAAAATTGTAAATTTAATAAATTTATCAAAAATTGTTCCAGCTTTGGAAGATTTTTTAAATTTTTAGAAGATTGATTCAATTATTGGAAATTTTGCAATTCTTAAAAAACTGTCCAATCATTGAAAATGAATGTAAAATGTAATAGATATGATTAAAAAAATTTATAGAAAGGTTTTGAAAAAATTTTCAGTTGAAGAAATGCGCAATTTTCTAAAAATTATTCCAATCATCAAAAAATCTTTTCTTTTTGGGGAAATAGTCCAAATTTTTGTCAAATTCTTTAATCTTTGGAAAATCGTCCCAGTAATGGAAAAACATGTTTGTTATTACTCAATTTTTAAAAAATTTCAATGGCTTCAGTTTTCAAAAACCGCCTACTTTCTGAAAGTTTCCCATTTTTGTGATAAATTGATTCAGTTTTCAAAGATTCTCTAATTGTTGAAAAAATTGTTCAAATCTTAGTAATTCTTCAATTTTTTGAAAAATTTACCTATTATTAAAAAATTGAAATTGCTCCAGTTTTGGAAAACCTTTAAATATTTGAAAAATTGTTCCTTGTCATGAGGAAATAAATCTAAATTTAGGGAAATATCATCCAAAGTTGCGAAAGCTGTTCAATTTTTTGGGAAATTACGCAGTTTTTCGGAAAATGAACTGTTTTTAAATGATTGCGGTCAATTTTGAAAAATTTTATAATTTTTTCAAAAATTGTTCTATTTTTTTTGGAAAAAAATCCATAAAAAATTGTTCAAATTTTTGAAAATTCTTCCACTTTTGTGTCCAAATTCTAGATATTAAGTAGGTAGTAGGTACCTATTCAAGTTAAGAAAAATTTCCCATTTTTCAGAAAATCAACCCAAGCTTTATCGAAATTATCCAAAACCCTCCTCTGGAAATTTTTCTTAACTTTTCATGCCGTAAATTAAAAAAAAAAAAAAAAAAAACAAAAAAAAAACAACCTAAAAACACACGAAACTTGGAAACTTTTCTTTTTTCCAGCATAGGCCTCGGTGAAATGTAAACAGATGAATGAGTAAACGCAAACATAAATTAATTTTATTATTCGTCGGATCTTACGTCATAATAATATTCTGTTTGAGCTTACACTTCATACACAAAAGCTATTACGTAAGTAATTCGATACTCGAAATTCTTTCCTTCGAAATGGAACGGGAAAAAACCTCTAATTATATTATTTTTTAGGGATTCAATGAGACGAACATCGTGTACATTCAAGGCCACACTTACAAAATAATCCAACACAAACCGAAAGTAAACTGGTGTCAACCTCTGAAATTTTTAAATAATGGCACAAAAAGACCAATAATTGCTTTAGCCTCCTTTCCCGGCAGCGGCAATACCTGGCTTCGTTATTTATTACAGCAAGCAACAGGTAAATATGATTACTTTATTGGTAGTGACGACGAGACATGACAATGTTTAAGTATTCAGACACAATGAACTATTATTACGTGAAACCTCGCGATGTGTTTTTCTAAAGGGGTATTTTTTCTCTACAGGTGTACTGACGGGCTCCGTTTACAAGGATTTCGGTTTACTATGGAACGGTTTGTTCGGAGAATCGGTAATGAATCAGAGTGTCAGCGTAGTGAAAACTCACGAATGGGGTCCGGCGACACGAAAACTCTTCGATAAAGCTATATTATTGATAAGGGCACCGGGTCCGGCTATATTGGCCGAGTTTAACAGAAGAAGTGGAGGTCATCTCGGGTACGCCTCTGCTGAAAGATTTACACGCCAAGGTGGTAAAGGTAAATCAAATTATAGTAATTATTATACCATCAGGATCCTTTCATTATTTGACTGACCTTTTCATCGTAGAATGGGCAATGTTCGTAAGGGAGCATTTAGAAGGATGGCGATCTATGAACCTAGACTGGGTGCAGAATTACGATAAACCTTTATTAATTGTTTACTACGAAGAGCTCGTGTTACAACCGAAGAAACACATCGAAAATATAATCAGTTTTGTAGAATTGCCCATTAATAAACAATACATTAGATGCATGATGCGAAGAAAAGAGGGCATTTATCGTCGTCGCAAGCCGTACCTACCTTTCAATCCTTTTTCACCGGAGTTGAGTCAAGCTCTGGAATACCATAGAAAAGCAATCTATAAGGAAGTGAAAAAACGTAAAATGTATCAAGAACGATCGACGGCACCTTCCGTTTAACGGAATCCGGTAGATAATTATTAGTCAATGTTTGGTCGTGATAATTCGTCGATTCAATTTATTATTTTAGCGAAATTATACCTATGATACGTGAATACGAGTAATTTATATGAATTATTTCTCAACGTGTTGCTCTTTATTTAATTATATCTATTAAATTATTATCTTTTCGAGTGGTATTATTTTTTTATTCAAAATAGCATTTATTGGGTAAAACAACAACGAGGGGGGGGGGAAACAGCTAACAATCTAAATTTGTTGATTTTTCATTTTCACACTACATCATAGATATTTTTTTCCACTTACTACAATTTGAGCTTTCTAAGTTGTAACACGTTCTCGCGAGAATATTTCATTCTTAAAACGAGAACTCATTTCACCTTCAGGAACTCAGTCTTTGAATAAGAATAGAGTTATTGTAATCTGGTAACGTAATTACGAATGCATGTAATAATCGATGATGGTGGAAAATACTGCAAATCCAGCTGCACCAACTATGCCTGCTTTTACTCCAGCTAAATAAAAAAATGAAGTGTATTAATAATTTTGAAAGAAATAAAATAATACACAGGATCGGACCGAATGGGGAGAGGGGAAATATTTTCTTCAAATATAATAGCTAATTTGAATTTCATTTTTCAATGAAACATTGGATTCCAGTCGGAAAATATTAACAATTTTTTTTTTGAGGGGGGGGGGGACTTGGTAAACGGAGATACATCGAATAACTTGACATTTTTCTCTATTACTTTTTTTCAAAAATAATTTGGTACAGTAAAAAATGACTTCTCCTCAAAATGTGATTATTCCCTTTTAGGGAGACGTGACCTTGGAGAATGTAATTTTCAAACTTTGCACCCCATTTTGACGTTTTTTAATCAATTGATTTCAAATTTACTATTTTAAAAAAATTTTCGACTCAAAAAAATGACTTCGAAATGTACTTTGGAAAACAAAATGTCATGAAAATGGCAAATGTGAGTTTCTGTAATACTAGAAGAGAAAAATTGAAAAAAGTGAGACGGGCCGATTCTTTTATCTTATATCTCATCTCGCTAGAGCAATCCTATTTTTAGACGAAAAAAAGTAAAGAATCATACTATGAGTCGAAAAAATCAATAACAATATTTCGGCATAGATTTTTGGTTTACCCCTTCTGACAATTCAACTTCGGCACGATCCTGATAATATGTACGTATGAAAAAAATTCACCTCTTAATCCGATCAATCCACCAGTAATTCCTCCAGCATATGTACCATTTCTCCAGTCAGTTTTACCTCTATACTGAAATGCAACAGAATAAAATTGCGGTCAAAAGTAAGTCTAATAAAAAAATCTCCATAGAATATAAAACCCTACAGATTCGACTGCACATTCTGATGCTGCAAAAATAGCTCCAACGATAGCGAAATTTTTTCCATAACTGTGACTAGTCGTTTTAATATCGGTAAATATTTCACGAACTGTTTGTGTTTTAGCATCTGGACCGAATCCAATATTAGGATTAACACTGGAGGAAAATAATCCAATAACTAATCCAAGACCATATCCTGCAAGATTGAATTTTATAAATCGCATGAGATGGTAACTCGCAATAGTTATTTAGTTCTTTTTAATATTACCTAAGACACAACTGATTCCAGATTTAAAAGCACAACTTTCCATTGCAGCTTCAATCAGCTTTTCTTCTCTAGTTTTGATGTGAACAGGTCCGAGAAGTCTTGGAATTATGATGTTCTCACGATATTGTGCCCCATGGCCGATTAATCTTTGAGCCACGTCGTCGAGTTCTCTTTGGGGAAAGAATATCCTGTCTTTTTCCATATCACATACGAAAGAATTGTAACAAAATTACAACATGAATTGAAAAAATTCACCATAAACACTTCAATTTCATGTGTTTTTTGAAAAAAAAATTCGGTTTTGTTATCACATTTTCATTGCAAGAACAATGCTGCCTAAGATTTTGTCTTCTGAAAAAATGTCTAAAGAACAATTTTTATAAGAATTTTTTTGATTAGAATGGTAATAAGGATTGAAAAATATTTTATGTTAAATTCAATATCTTCATTTTTTCAGAAAATAAATGTTTTTCCTTCATTTTTTGCGTAAAAAAATCAATTTTGAAAAATAAAATTGAACTATTGAAAATAATTTTTGTTTTTATAAATGGCAACATTGGCAACTCTTCTTGTTTATCAGTTTTTCGTTTACTTTTTTTCGTTTGTAGAAAAAATTCAGAATAATTTATAAAATTTTTCGGATAAATCGAGCCACGATGTTTGATTATTTTTATTTATAAAATACATTCTTCCTAGATACCAGAATGGAAGGCGAGCTTGGCATCGGTGTTGGAGGACTCGATAAATACATTATTGAAGAAGAAGGACCTCCTCTACCTGTAAGCATTTTTCACTTTTATAGAACTATCACTCATTTTCTATAGAATTTTGTCGTCTCATATTATCATATTTTTGTTACAGAATACTAGTAAAACTCGAAACAGCGTCAAAAAATCCAAGAAACGAACCGGTCACAAATCTGTGAGTATTTTTCAAGCCTTAGTGAAGCAGTTTTCATACAAAAAGATACTTCACATTCATATATTTTGTATTAGCATTTGAATTGACTTCCTAACACAAGTATCACCATTTTTAGAATACTAATGAAAAACCACGTGAAAATAAGAAGAAAAAACCTAGATCGATCAAATCCGAAGACAAACGTGCAGTGAGTTTCAGACAGTTGTATCTGCAGTCTACAATTCAAATCAAACCTTCGATTTTTATTTAACAATATTTGCAGATCATGAACGAAAAGAAATTATTCGTGAAAGCGGAAGCAAATAATTCCGTATTGTTTATAAACTGTTCCTCCGCCGATGATTTTCATGTTTCGAAAAATGAACCGAACACTGAAGATTATGCTCGTTATTCCGAAATGGATATTGTTAATGAAAATTCAAATGGAGAAAATGAAGATCCCATGGAATCGGATGATGAATTTAATGTGCTTGTGGACGAAGTATATTTAAATGTGAGTATCTCTTTTTGTATAATATCAAAAATCGAAATCGAACCAATTAAATATTTTTACATTCCAGAATGATCCAATAAACTTGGTCGAAGAAGACAAAAAAATGGTCGAAAAATACCTAAGTAAAGACTGTTGTAAACGTCAATGTAATTTGAAATTCAAAACGGACGAACTTCTGCGATATCGTATCGAACTTCAATGTTTAGACTACAATGAAAACGGCGTTAATCAATTGGACGTCGTATTACTCGGTTTGATCCACAGCTTGTGCCGGATTTCCAACGAAATAAAACATTCTCGGGTAGTAGAAATAAAGAATCGACGCCGGATTAAAATGATGTTCGGGTTTCGAGGAGTATCCGTATGTCGAGCCATGTTCATGTTCGCTCACTGTATCAAAATAGAAAGACTCAGAAGACTGATTAAACATTACAAAGAGCATGGCATTTCACCCAGAGCTCACGGTAACTATAAGCGAGTTCCTAACAATGCGATTAGTGAAGAGCGAGTTCGTGAAGTGATCTCTTTTCTGAAACAATATGCCGATGAAAATGCTATTGTCGTTAAGGGTCGATCCACGTTCCAAAATCAGGACATCAAGATACTCCCCCCGCATGAAACTAAAACTCGAGTTTTCAATAAATATAAGCAAGCTTGCGAAGAACAGAATTCAGCTTGTATTAGTGTAGTGAGCTTCAGACGTTTGTGGAATCGCTTCTGTCCTAATCTTATGATTCAACGGTCGAATTCTGCGGAAACGAAATTGCAATCTTCGGCTATCGCTGAAGAGTCGTCTGAAGAAACCGAGGAAGTTGTTTTTACTTGATTTTATGTTTTTTCTTCATATTATTTTGAATCTAGTGAGTTCTGTTTGTTTAAAATATATTTCGTTTTTATGGTTATGCGTTTTAAGGTTCCTCAACATTTGTCAACAATATGAATATATTATGAGATGGGCCCACTTTCGATTGTATATTGAAAAATATAAAATTTCATTTTGTTATAGAATTTACGAAGTATTCGAGAAGAAACCTTCGTATACTGAATGATTATCCGGAAATGAAATATTAATGAATTTAAATATCCGTTTGGTTAAAATTTCATCAAAAATTTCTAAAGATTTGAAATTCGTTCGTTAATGTAAAGATCAATATGTTTTTATTGACCAAAATTGCTGTTATGTTCAAAAAACTACCAAATTATTAATTATTTTAAAATGAAACTATAATCGTGCGCAATTGTGAATGATTGACATGGCTATTCGTGTTTCTAGATATTTTAATTGCCACCAAATTGTCCCACGTAACGTAAAATTTCATTAGTCTAAAATTTTAGTTTTGCCATCGACGAAGAATTCGATGAAAAAAATTCAAAATGTTTATTTTAAATGCAATAATGGCATTATTTTTTTTTACTATCGGTGTTAGCTACAGCAAAGAGTTCAGAAAATATGAAAAATACATTTTCGTTGCGTTGCTAATTCACGATATGACTCTAACAAGTGGTCTAATGATCGCATTTTTCCAAGCTAGTAAAAAAATTCAAAAAATAGAGATAGCTTCTTGCACTATTTCAATGATAATGGCGACGTGGTTTCGATTAGTGCTGTCCAAGCAGCGAAAATATTTACACAGAACCATCGACGTATTGACAGAAGAATCGGCAATGAAATATAAAACACATCAGAAAGTTCGGGAGAGATTTTTCGTCATTATATTTTTCATCGTCCTGTCATCAGTTATGATTTTTCTGAGTCCAATATTGCGATTTGTCACCGGTACAACTGTGAATTATAATGATTCTTCGATTTACATCGTGCCTTTTTTGTTCAAATATAGAGATTTCCATTCGTTGATCGAGTACGTTTCGGTGGTATCGATACAAGGATCTATGATTGGTTTTAATGCCAATGCGGTTTGGAGCTTTGCAATTTTTACCTGTTATGTGTTGTGCAATTTGGAAGCTCATATTGAAAATATTAATACGAAATTGATTGATATGTTGATCACAAATGAGAATAAATTGGAAAATCGATATGAATCGGATAAAAAGAATGGGAAACGGATGCTGAATTCTTATGATCAATTGAAATCTCGAATTGAAGGTACTTCGATCGAAATGTCGATACTGAATGACAGTAAAAACAGAAATCAAAATCGAACTGGTAAAAGGAATGGAAACCAGGTGTCGAGTTTACTCAATCAGGAAGCCATTCGTTGTAAAATTATGAAAGAAGGTTTTGATGATTTGATCCGTTATCAACAATTTTATTTCGAGTAAGTATATAATTGATGCACCGACTGTAATAAGTTTATGTTTTTATTAGGTACCTAATTGGTGGAATTTGTGCAGTGTCCTTTATTCTTTTATTATCAAATCGTTATAACCACAACATTGTAGAAGTATCTACCTATTTTTGCCTCATTAATTTATTTTATCTACTAAATAATAGGCATTTGAAGAATTTCATGAATTATTTATACTGGACGTATGTGGGAACTTTGATTTGGATTTTACTGACATTAGTTTTAACCATGTTTGCAATATCGCAGGTAAGTTGCCGAGGTGATTACTTTGTTATTTTTTTTTCAAAAGTTGAATGGACGCAAAAATAGAGCGAGTAGTACAAAAGCTGTCTCAGACTAAAAAAATATTTTCATAATTAGACAAAATTGTTGTGGTACCATAGACTACCTACATCCTACATCTACTCCCATTCAGTTGAAAAACAACATAACGAAACAATCCCAAAAATTGATAAAACGTATATTCATTAGCAGATAACTTTTTAGCATGTTTTATTCTAATTCAAATTTTTTTTGTCCGAAATTTTATTTTTCAGATTCCCAAAGACGTGTTCTTTTTAATGAAGAAAATTGCTATTTCTGTTAATTTTGTGTTGGTGTTTTATCTTCAGTGTTATATTGGAGAAGCAGTTAGTCGTTTGGTAGGTATAGGTACCTACCTGACTTAAAAAATCAACTAAATATTCTACATTTTTCTCATTACCTATTTACAAAAATTGTAAGTAAATATTGAATAATTTGTTTTTATTTCAGGCTGATTCTCTTCTCACATCATTCTACAATTCACCTTGGTACATTTTGCCAACATGTCTTCGTAAAAATATGGTAATGGTGATGATTCAGTCGCAGAAACAATTTGATTTTAATATTTTTGGGATGTACAAAATCAATTTAAGTTTATTTACCAAGGTTGTAAAAATTATATACACGATTACCAACCTATTGATAGCATCACAAAAGAAAATAAACGAGTCGTTTTAAGTTACCAGTTAGTTTCAATAAGTATAGGTACCTACGTAATAAATGAAAGTTGTTGAAAAATCAGACCTAGCTATTTTAATTCTTCAAGTTTAAATAATCTGAGAATATCCACAAAATTAATAATAAGGTCAAGTATAAATCCAATAGGTATCCATTAGATACTATTATTCGAGCCTGGACTTGAAAAAGTCAAATTTTGTTCTTTTTTCTGCACCATTTTCATTACATTTACAATGGAATACACGGTTTGCAGAGTTCTAGCAAATAAATTTAAATTGATGGTAAACATATCAAATGCCTTCAACTGAATATGATCTTGTGTTATAATTATTAGAGTTAAAAACCATTTACGCAGAGGAGGCTTCAACGTATACCATGTCGTACTATAAAATTGCATCCTCATTGAATCATTCTGAAAAAATGAAAAAAAATTCATAGTTTACATTAAAAATTGAAATTAATAAAATCATCAGCTATGCATTTAAACAAATGAAATTTTTGTGATTTGAAATTTTATAAGTAAGTGCCTAAATAAGTAGGTACCTACTTACCATTCGGCTCACCACTTCTCCTGCATAACATAAAATGTAGAAGACGATGAGAAATCCAACAACGACGTTGAAAATTTTCACCGTAATTATTCTATTATTATCAACCTATGGGGAAAAACAGATTATTAAATTAAAATACTTACCTACCTAATTAACTTTGAACATTTTTATCTACTAAGTTATAGTCCCTTTCGATGTTAGGGAAAGAGCCGCCAGAAAATTTTTTCCATTTTCAACGTAAGTATGTATTATTTATTCTCTAAATTATTTGTAGTTTACTTTTTTTTTTAAATTTTTTTGAATAATTTTTCATAATCCTTCGATTTTAAAAGTACGTATGCAAAGTCATAAAGTGAAAATTTGTTCAGTTTTTAAAATAATATCCACCTCGATGGATGGAAATTTTTTAACGTGATTTTTTTAGTTTCTCCTTCAATTTTTAATATCTGCAACATATTCATCTTAAATTTTTGTAGCAGTACAAAGTTATTTATCCGAAAAATGAGATAAGTATGGCAGACGACTTGGAACACCCTGTATCAGATATTCAAAAAATACATTTAAACTGTTTTTCCTTTCTATTCCATCATTTCAAATTTATCCAGCAATTTTAATTACTTTTTTCAAAAAATTTTAATTAATTTTGACATTTTATATAGGTATAGGTACCTACTTTATGTATAATATTTTTACTTTTTACATTTTGTCAGATTTTTAGGGGGAAAAAAAAAAATTTACTTATTTAAAATTAGGTACATAAGTAATAATTCAAAAATTAAACAAAACGTCTGGCAAAGTATTGGAATTTTACAGAAATTCAATCATCAACAAATTTTTAAAAGATTTTTCTAGCATCTGTCTAAAAAAATATTTAAAAATTATGAAAGATATAAAAAATTGGTTTCCAAAATTTAGGATCCAAATTCGGTATCACATTCATTCTAATAAAAAAAATGGATGTTTTAGAACCCCTAAGAAGTGATGGTGGGAGGAGGGATGATAAAATTACGAACAGTGGCGCAGCCAGAACTTTTTTATGGAGGGGGCTAGAATTCATGAGAAAAGTAAGTGGGTGTAAGCTTGTGTAGAGAGGAGAGCCCCCGAACCATCGTTTGTTTTTTTTGAGGGGGCTCACTGCTCACTAAGGCTTACCATGGGTAAGGGACCTTGAAATAAAGGAAAAATTTAACTAATTACGTCGGATATCAACGTTAAAAATACCTAAAAGACTTTTTTTCACTTTTAGATTTCTCACCTGAGGCCCAAATTTTCTCTGTACGACTCTGGGGGGAGGGGGAGGGGGCATAGACTCGGCTTAGTGACAATCTATTTTCATGGAACATTGACTTTTTCCCCTTTGAATATTATAAACGTGAATTTTATTCAAAACTACACAGTATAAAGAGCGTTAAGAAACAAACGGCAGTGAATTTTTCAAGGAGAAACACCTCATATGGGTAAAATGAAGGCAGAATCGTGTAAATTCGAGTTTTTTCTATCCATGCCACCCTTCACTTTCATCCTGGAACTCGTTTTGGTCGATTTAGGGCAGTAGTTTTGAAAATGTGCTGATTTCCGCCTCCGAATTAGCAAAACAGCGAAATTCTTGGAAAATTAGGGTTCTCGAAGACATAAATCCGAAATATTGCCTCCTTGTGACTTTTCTCTATTTTTCAAACTAAAGAAACGTCTTCGAGGATACTAATTTTCATAGAAATTCATTGTTTCGTTGGTTCAGAGGTGGAAATCAACACTTTTTTAAAGCCATCACCTTAAATCTACCCACAGTTTGGGGGGGGCTTTAGCCCCTTAGCCCCCCCCTTGGCTGCGCCACTGATTACGAACCTGGTCCGTTAAGAAGATAAATAAAACTAGATTACAAAAAAACCAGGCAAACATCGCATTGAAAATCCATCTTGCAAAATCAATGAAATGATTCAAATATCTGTAAATGTGAAAATGATATCAGAATTATAACCTGTTGTAATATAGGTACTTACCTACCCAAATCATCTTTTACAAAATTATGAAAGAGAACTAACTGAAAACAATACTGTTGATATTCGATTAATATCTGAAACCTCCATTGAGTATCGTTTGCCTCTTTCTTCAATTCAGTAATATAATCTTCTTGGCTCAAATATTCTAGTTTGATTTTTGAAATTTGCGGTTTTGCTACATCAATAAAATCTTCAAAAAGATGGTGAATTTCTTCGACATGTACTTCGAAACTAGCGACAACGTAGCAAATATACGTCGTAAGACTGACATAGGCGATCACCTCAGGAGACAAAAATATAATTTGTAGAGTCAGAACTCCGAGATATTCGACGAATGAATTCACTCGAGAAAATACAAATAACTCCGGTATTACGTAATAATCCATATCATCGTAGTCTTTTTCAAATTTAATTAATAAACCAACGAACGAAATGTTGAACAAAATAAAAAAAGAAAAAATCACGCCGCCGATTAGAGGGAAAAACTTGATCTTCATTTTCTCGTGCACTTTTTCGATGGTATTTTCGATGCCGAATTTGGAATCTTCGCAGAGTTTCGAAGTTGCCAGCAGAAGACTTTTTTTACGAACATGACCGAGTATTTTGAACATCGATACGCCGATTTCGGTTAGTAAGATGGAGATGATTTGCATTTTGTGGATCATTTTTCGAGTTTGCAAAAATCCCTTTATGAGTCCGAAAACAACGAATCCGCTGTTAATTAAAATTACAGCGTATAAATAGGGTTCGTATTTTTTGTATTTTTCATTCGATATGATACCATTTGATAAATAATATGCTTGGATTATCACTTGTAAAATTTGTTTCGAGGTGAAGAACGACATTTTTTAGTACTGCAGTTGTTGAAGTTTGGTGATGCATATAGAAGAGCAAAGGGATTGAATTCAGTCTAAAAAGCAAAACGATCCAAAACAATATAAAATATGAATAAACTAAGATAGAAAACGATATTTTTTGGGTAAATAAAACGCGTGATTGTATTACATTTAGAAATCACTTTTCTATTTGTTAATTGAAATACTCAAATGGGCAAAAAAAATATTCGTCAGTTTATTTTTCCTGTTAACGATTTTTTTTTCTTACCGAATAGACGGGTGTCAAAGTTTGGAATCCATATACCCATCTACTCATCGAGGGCAACTTTTATAGTTATTAAAATTAAAAAGTTGAAATGTCGAGTAAACATCGTGTCATTTAATTGGATATAATAATTTTGGTATGAATGTATGATTATTAAATGAAACAGAGACTACTCGGTTATTATAGGTATTTAATGTAGGTAGGTAAGTAATTTTGAATAATTTATTGAAATCGTTGATTCCCAACTTACACGCAAGCACGTATTCACCATTTTAAAAATACCTAATGAAATATTATTGTTAATGTCAAGTACTCATACATTATAAAATATTAAGAAAAATATCACGGAAATTTATGGTGAAAAATTTTCAATTTTGGCATCATCTTTGTTCTTCAGAAATCTTTTTTTTTTGTCTGGAACCGAGCTTAAAAAATTTATTCAGAAAGCAAAAAAATAATAAAATTTATTCAAAAAATAACGAAGTCTTCCAATTCACAAAATAGGTGAAATTTATTATTTTTTTGAATAAAATTCATTCATTTTTTTGATAAATTTTTTATCATTTTTTTTAATAAAAAATATTATCTTTCAGAATAAATTTCACCTATTTTTGGTGAATTGGGATACATACTACGTTATAATTTTCTCGAATAATTTTTATTATGTTTTGGATAAAATTTGAATATTTTGGTAAAATTTATTCATTTTTTTGATAAAATTGATTATTTTTGGGATAAAATGTATTCATTTGCGTAACTTCCTTTTTTTCCGAAATAAGAATTTAGATATCTACTACATTCAATAAATTTTTGTTTCATTCGAGTTTGAAATGAAATAATTTCAAAAATGGATTCAGAAGATTCGAAAATCTCTTTTACAGACATTTTAAAAAAGATTCTATTAAGCTTTTATCCAAATTTTTTGGTCGCTCTATGAAATCCTCCGTTGAAAATGGAAAGGAGTTTGGGAACCTTAAAATGGGATTATTTTCGAAAAACTGCAATTCTTGTCACCTTCAGGTAGTGCCACCTACTGAGAATCTCGGTTACCCGCCTAAAAAGTGTGACTTGAATTTTTGAAACTCATTGAACTACTTGTCTTAAAACCAGATTATTCTACAAAGGAAATGGGAAGTTTTAAATTACGAATTTTTAAGATATTTTTCAATTTGTAGCTTTAAATTTCCCACTCTTAGCCTTTAAATCGAGATGAAAATTTTCTGGTCATCTAAAATAATTTAAAAGATGTTTTTCAAAAAATATTGCTTCTGAATTTCGATTTGCACAATTTTATAAAATTCGATAAAATCTGAAGTTTTGCTGCGTTTAAAAAGTATAAAATGAAAGTTTTCTAATTAAAGATAATTATGTATTAAGATTTCTTAATGAGTTTGTTTCTTTTTTTGAGTGAGTGTGTAAAAAAATTGATGATCGAACATGATAAAAATATAATGTACATTATACTTAGGTACTTCTTATTCTACGATTTTTATCTTCATCCTCCTCCCCTCCCCTACATATCCGTTCAAGTCACTAATCTAAGAAATCGAAAGACGCTACCGCGTTATTAAAGTTGCCTAACGAATTCGCCGTAAAAACATGTACATCTGGTATCGCGATCTTATTTACGGCAAATCGATTAGGCAATTTTATTAACACGTTCTTTTTTCGTTTCTTAACGTCGCGTCAGGCGGCCATTATGAAACCTAGCACAGATTATTTTTGCAGGAAATTATAGATTTTGTGAAGTCTAACTGAGTCAAGAAAGGCTTTGTATAATTTGTGAAAAAAAATTCTCTTCTGATCAGTTTTTACGATATGGAAACTGCAAAGATATTAGAAGTTAGTATCAATATATTTTACTCGATCAGTAAAAAAGCAGATATGTATTTTGGGAGGAAAAAAAGAGATGGAAATGTATTCCGAAAAAAACACATACTTACTTGAAAAAATTCCAAGAAAATTAAATTAAAAATTTTAGATTGGTATAAATGATTCGTCGTTTTTTTTTTTTAATAAGCGGAAATGTTATCGCACAGACTTGTGTTATCCTTGAAATAATTGAATGAGTTGGTTAAAACTTTGTAGGTACATCACATTAATTAGGCTTGATTCTTATCTCAGCGCTTGAAAAAAATATGTACATATTTGGAATGAAATCAAAATTTTCATGCTTAAAAATTCAAGATTTTGTGAATTTTACAAACGAAGTGAATTCATTAAAAGTTGTAAATTCTTCGATAAGTACTTGTAAATTTTGAAAACATGCGAATATCAAAAATCTCAAAATTGGCGAATTTGTCAAACTTTGAAGATTTTTTAAACCATGGAAATTTTTCATTTCATATATAATTTTTAAAATTCGAAAAGTTTTGAAAAGTAAGAAATTCTTTGAAAGAGTTTGTAATAATAAGATGGTGAAATCCGCACTTTTTCCGTTGGGGCTGAAACTCACCCAAAATGTTAGTCTTGATGTAAAACATCCCCAAAAATTTTTTGGCTCGATCCCCCCACCTCAACCCGAGTAAAATGGCCGTAAATGCCCAAAATTCAAAAATTCATAGCTTTGAAGGGGGTGGTTCAAAAGTTTTGAAATTTTCACAGAAAATAGTTGATGGAATAAGTAATGGCAACACTACTAATGAAATTTTTGTAAAATTAAAAATGGTGTGCATCTTCTAAACTAATTTCCCGAAGTTTTACATTATAAAAATTTGCTGAAAAATCAGTGAAATATCCAAAAATTGTTGAAAATCAGTAATTTTTTTTTTTGAAAACCTTCTTTGAGACTTTTTACAAACGAAGGTGAAAATTATTTTTGATCCATGCCTGACAGACTTTCTCAATCAAGAATTTTCTAAGTATTTTTATTACCACTTTCATTAATTTTTGTTTTCTACAATCTCAAAAATTAGGCACAAAAACAAGAAAAAACTGGAGTAAAAAAATTTATAAATTTTTCAGTGATATGATTTTGTCGATTTCATCAGTCAATTTTTCCGGAAAAAATTTCAAACCCTTAGCGCGAGTGTTTTCGAAGAAAAAGGCCAAAATGTGTTTTTTAAATGATTTTTTTTTTCGTAGTTTTTCACCAAATATAGATAAAAATTTCATGTTTTTTTAGATAGATTCTAGGAAGTTGGAAGAACCGTAAAAATTTTTTTCAAATTTTTTGGGTCATTTTTGGCCGAGTTATGGCATTTTAAAAACTTTGAGCGGCCATTTTTTTTGAAAGGTCATTATCAACCAAATAGAAAATTTTCAAAAACTTTGGCCTCGCTGCGCTCTGCTTTATTGTATTTTTCTTTCCATAATTTTAAAATAATTTAAATCCTATAAAAGTGATTTTTCTCGTATTTTTCCTCAAAATTATTTCAATTACTTTTATTACATTTTGTCTTTTTAAAATTCATTTTCGATGTTTGAATATCAAATTATTCAAAAATTTTGGCTTCGTTGCGCTTGGCCTTACCATATTTCTACTATTGAAGTAAAAATGGAAAATTTTTCAATGAAATGCTATCTCAAATACCATACTTACAGAAAAATATATGTTTATTGTTTATGCATCTAATATTTTCCCAGGATTCATTTATAACTTATAACGAGTAAATTTTTATGAAGTAGGTACTATAATTAAATATACGAACTTGGACATTTTTTGAAATTCGTTGTCGGCCGACATTTTCCTCTCAAAAAGTAGGTAATTACTAAAAAAATTAAAATGTTTATCAATCGTAACAAAGTTGAAAAAAAAAATGGAAACGCTTACAAATCATTTAAAAAGCTTCACGTCTGTCAAGGAATTTTCTTTTAATAAATAATTAGGTACTCAAGTCCTCTTCCCTGATCAATCTACCTACATATAAAATGCTTCGAACGAAAAAAAAAAACAAAACAAAATCATACTCAAGCCAGTCAACAAAATGAGTAATTAGGTACCTACCTATTATATGTTTATTTGTCCAAGCTGTTCTGGCATCCATCTCAATGAAACTTACAAAAATTCTTATTCAGATTTATTTCCTATCAAACGGTATCATATCGAATGAAAAATACAGCAAATATGAACCGTATTTACGCGGAATTATTTTCACCAACGATGGAATCCTCGTATTGGGTTTACTTATAGGTTTCTCGCGAGCCAGCAAAATTGTTCACAAGATCCAAATAGTGTCCGTATTATGTTGTGTTACGGGTGTTCTAATTTTCAAAATATTTGCCCATGTTTACAAAAAATACCTTCTTCGGATTACCTCGAGATTGCAAGAAGAATCGAAATTTGGTATCGAGCAAATCGCGAATAAATTCGAGATTAAAATGAAGAAGACATTTTTGCGATTACTGATCGGAGTGTTTTTCTCATTTTTCATCTTATTCAACGTGACATTTTTAGCTTTTTTAACGAAACCGCAGATTAGTTATAATGATATGGATATCTACGTTGTTCCAGAATTATTTATATATTCGTCGGTGGATTCTTTTGGCGAATATTTGCAGAAAGTTTGGCTCCAAACAGCATTTTTCTTTCCAGAAATGATGGCTTATTTGAGCCTAACGATGTACACGTGTTATGTTGTGGCTGGTTTGGAAGTACATGTTGAAGAAATTTATTATCTGACCGAGAGTTTTGTTTATTTTGCGAATCTCAAGGCGGAAATCGAAATGATGCAGCAAAAGTCACGCCGACAAGAAGTGCATCGTCGCTACGTTAGATTGACGAAACATTTGGATGATGAAGTGGAACTGAAATTCAAGACATTGGTTCAATTTCAGCAGTATAATTTCCAGTTAGTTTGACGAATCAAAAGAAAATCCGCGGTGTAAATGTAGAAATACCTATGATTGTTAAATTTTTTTGTTACAGTTACATGAACGATTTTATTCATTTTGGAAAATGGATTTTCAATGCGATGCTGGCGTGGTTTTTTTGCACTCTTGTGCTTTTCATATACTTGATTACTCAGGTTAGTTGATCATGCCAACACCAGTGACGTAAAATAAGGTGAAGATTGACTAAAAAGTTACAACGAAATTTTGCAAGCCAGAGGTTCGCCCATCTTTGCAATTTAATATGAAAATTGATGTTATTTTTTTGAATTTTTTTTTTGGATGTTTTGTGGCTTTTTTTTATTCAAATTTGCCTAAAAATTTCATTTTTTTGTCTTTTCATCAAAAAATTTAAGAATTAAAAAAAATATTGAAAATCACTATGCTTTTAGATTTAGAAGATTTGTCAATTTTTTTAATTTTTTCAATTTCTCGAAAAGTAATGACAACTTTTAAAAATGTTCAGTTTCTTTATTTTTTAAAAGATTTTTACCCAAAATTTTTCATTTTTTTGGTAGGTGCTTGAATTTTTTATGATTACTGAAATTTTTTAGATTTTTTTGAAATATCCGCATCTTTTTTCAATTTGTTAAATGAGTTGGTAGGCTCATATTTATTTGTATTGAAATTTTTTGGCATTAATTCCCCAAGTTTTAAGAAATTATTTTCCATGACAGTTTGGGAAAAAGTGGGGAAAAAAGTTCAATTTTTGGAAAATTTCCGGAAAAAATTAATTATTCTTAGAAAACGACCCAGTTTTTTTTTAATTTTTGGAAAATTTTCCAGATAACCGAAAAATTACCCTAAATAATAGAAATATCATACCATACCTACAAGGTTTGGAAATTGTACAATGTTTCGGAAAATTGCTTTTAAATTCTGGAAATTTCCCACATTTTTGAAAAAATTTTCAATTTTTTTATAAAATAATATTGAAATTTTCATGATTGTATTTTTTTGGTTGATTCTTAAATTTCTAAAAAATCATTCATATTTCGAAAAAACTTCTAGGTTATAAAAATAATTTAATGATCGAAATTTTGGAAAATTTCCCGATTTTAATAAAATCGCCACAAGTTTTGGAAAAATCATTCAAACACTTGGCCTTGAAAAAATTTGCACAACTGTTCAAGTTGTCTAGATATGCATAGAATAGATAACATTTATTATGATATTATTCAAATTTCAAATTTATCTTGTGTTTTGATTCTCATTTTTCACCAGGTTACCGAAGACGGAGTTTTGCTAATCAAAGTCGGCTCAGTTGTTACCAATTTTCTTTTCGTTTTTTACATTTTATGTTATTCTGGTGAAGTGATTTGTCAAATGGTATGTACATTTATAATCATGAACCACTTGCCTATTATTTAGTATTTGATCAAGTTTCCATTCTTTTTGCCTTACAGAGCGAATCGACGGTCGCACAACTTTACAATGCAACATGGTACATATTGACACCAGCTTTGAGAAAACAGTTTTCAACTTTGATGCTGGTGACTCGAAGTCATGTTACATTGAAAGCATTCAATATGTACATCATCAATATGGATTTATACAGTAAAACTTTGAAAATTGTTTTTTCTGTTGTCAATGGAATAATGTTAATGCAAAAAAAAATAAACTAGGTACCGAGGCTACTGACTTACCAACAACATGTTTTTACTTAGTTTTTACCTGTCTGTCGTTGTATGGTTCATTTGTTCATTCAAAATTAAAGTAGGCAAAAAATTGAACAAAAACTTAACGATGATGCAGAAAATCAAATTTTTTCAGTTAGGTTCCTGGATATTTTCATTTCTAATTTTCTAATTTTCTTCGACCCAAAAATTTCAATTTTTCCAACCTTCTCACCAACTTGAAATTTTTTTCCTTCAAAAATGTTGTCAATTTACAATTTTTTCGAAATTTTTACCATCTTCAAATTTCTTGAACTGTTTCCAAACTGCAAAGTCGGAAAAAAATTTGTAAGAAAAATTTGAAAACTGAGAATAAGTACTAATTTTGAGAAGAAATTTTTAAAAAGGAAGAAAATTTGAAAAAATATTGTCATTGTAAAAAAGTTGAGAAAAATTTTCTGGAACAAAAAAGATTGGGAAAAATTGAATTGAAAAAAAAATGAGAATGGCTCAATATTTGTCCAGAGCTTTAAAAACGTAATGAATTATTGGAAAAATGTTGATGAGAAATAATTTTTGAGATAGGTAATTATTCTCACGACGCCATTATTTATTCAATTTATGACAAAAAGTCCTGTTCGAAAAAATCGAGTTTTTTTTTTTTAAAGCTAGATACACACAATAATCAATTTTCGTAATACATCTACTTGAATTTTCATTGGAATTTTTCCTGTTATTTTTGATTGTATGACAGAGTCATATTTTTTGAAAATTAAATTTTGCCATTCAGTCATTCAAGAATTTTTAATTTTGATGGAAATGAAGGAAATTTTCTGTTCTTTGGCAAAAAGTTACATCTTGTAGAGGTGTATTTGTGATAATATTTTCAAAAATTTTGGTGCACTTCTTCATGTTTTTTTGGCTATCTTATTTGAAGTTTTCAGTCGTAAAAAACACCATAATAAAAGGTCGTTTTTCACGTAAACGACACAAAACGACGGATTCGACATGTTTGAAAATTATCGTTTTTAGTCATTTTTCAAAAATAAAAAAGATTCGAGGAGTAGTAATTTCAGAATGTTGAAAAATTTTCAAAACGTCGTTTTTCGAGGAAACGACGGATCCGACATACCTAAAAATGATCATTCTTTGTCGTTTTTCAAAAATAAAACAGATTCGAGTCGATGCCATAATTTCAGTGAGTTGAAAATTGTTCAAAACTAGTTTTAGGTCGTAGAATAAGAATATCGCATTAATTACTTTGCTTTTCAATTTTATTGCTCAAAAGACCCAATTTAAAATTAAAAATGGTGATTTATCAGGGAAGAAATGACTAAATGAAGTAACTATAATCCCATATTTGTGTTCAGCAGGTTGAAATACCTCGATTAACATTCTTTTCACGATTGTTTTACTCGAGGTTTCGAAATTCACTTTTTTTCAGCTTTTTTACCATCAGGAAAAATCAGCGAAAAAAATTAATTTAAAAAATTCAAGCAAAATGCTTGCGAAAAGGGTGTCTATCGGGGTATTTTGACCTACTGAACACGAATATGGTATTGTTTTTTTCATTGCTGGTCATTTTTTTCTATATGAAACGCTCAAAATTTGAAAAATCTGTTAAAATTTCAACGTTTCTGTACTGGTTTTCGCAATTTTCGTCTCTTAGTTCAAAAAATCGGCCAAAACCGAATGCACAGAAAAATTCTACGTGAAAAAACACCTTTGTTAGTAATTTTTCCAGGGTGTTCGCTCTTTTATTATATGGTGTTTTTTACGATTGAAAACTTCAAGTAGCCGAAAAACATGAAGAAATGCACCAAAACTTTTGAAAAAATTATTACAAATTCACCTTTATGAGATGTAACTTTGTGCCAAAGAACAGAAAATTTCGTTCACTTTATTTGAAATTAAAAATTCTTGAAAATCAGCCAATAAAATAGCCATATATCCGAAAGGGAAGGGGTGGGGGGTTAAAAATTTTTCCAGAATGTTTTTACATCAAAGGGCACAGCTTGGGGGGGTAGAGTGAAAATCGGGGCTGGGGCCAAATTCACCCCTAACTCGGCCATAGGTACCTTTTTTTAGAAAGGAGTACCGGGTGCTCGATTAATTTTAGCTCCCCCACATACTTTTTGTGTTAAAAATTGTAAATTGGTATTGCTTCGTTCCATTTATTTTATGAATTTACTTGGTGCCAATTTACGATTTTTAATATAAAAAGTATCGAAGGGAGGGAGCCAGAACTTATTCAACACTGGGTGAATTAGGATGATCTGAATTTTTGATAAAAATAGTCTTCATTATTTTTTTTTCAAAGGAAGATATCACAAACTGAGTCTGAGCGAAGTACATATTATTGCTGTCGAAAAATTTTATATGTATTTGAGATTGCTAATAATTTTCAAAATAGAAATTCATTCTGGAACGGTACTGTCCCCTTCCGTATTCACGTGATTGGCGAAAACAAATCAACAACTCAGGAAAATTGTTACTCGATTTGACAGATAAATTGATACAATATTTCATTGTAATTTATGATTCAACATGATGAAATTAGTAGCAGAATACACGATTTTCATCGTACTAGCGTAAAAATCCAAATTAATGGTGTACATATCCATGAGTTTCACTCGTAAATTTGAATTCGTTTGGATCATTGACATAATGAAATAACTTCGTAAATCAGGCGCCAAACTATACCATGGAGCATTGTAAAAAGTGGATTGTATCGTGTGATTCTATTAGGGGGGAAAAAAACAAGAAAAATTATTTAGCGATGAAAATTTTAAAAATTCGAATTCATAGTAAGGTAAAATAATTCTTTACCATTTGACATATTGTTTCTCCCGTGTAACATAATATAAAATACACCAACATGAACGTCACAACAACTGATATTATTTTTAATTTCGCTAGTACATCGACGGCTACCTGGAAAAAAAATGCCTATCAGACAGCTACTTAAAAAAAAAAAATAGTATGAAAATATTACAACCTGAATCGAAAGAACTAAAAGAACGAAGCTGAGAATCACCACTGAAAGCATTGAATTAAAAATTAATTTCCCTAATCCTATCACATCGTTCAAATACCTGCAATAAAAAAATCAGAATTCACATTTTCGGAAAAATAGACAAAAGTTAATATATTTGCATACTCTAACGCCGTAAATCCACCAACCTTCGAAACCTCTGTTCAAACATGATTAAATTTTTAATCTTACGACGCAGTTTCATTTTTTCATCGCGATTATATCGTCGCATCGTATTCACCAATAAATGTTTCGGAGCGAGATTGTAATCCACAAAAGCTCCAATTTCTTCAGTATGCACTTCAAGATTCGCCAATACAAAACAAACGTACAAAATTGTACTCATATAAGCTACAATTTCAGGCGAGAAAAAAATTATCTGTATTGATAAAACAGTCAAATATTCGCCGAACGTATCGATCGACCAAAATTTGAATAAAAATGGCACCACGTAAATATCAGGATCATTAAAATCTACTTTTAAATCGATTAAAAATCGTGCAAAAGTTACACTGAATCCGACCGTAATGAAAAACAAAGTTAGCGCCATTATTGGTAAAAATTTAAATTTAAATTTATAAAAAGTTTTAGCTAAAAAATCAGTCATTCCGAATTTTGAATTTTCGCGAAGAATTTCGGTAATATTTAAAATATGAATTTTATTCGAACGTGCTAATACTTTGAACCATAATTGATAAAAAATTCCGCACAGGGCAGCGCCAATTTGTGTCTTGTACATGATATTTGTGGCGTTCCAAAACGCCATTGATAATCCGCCGATTAAAACTACATCGTTGATGAGTACTAAAATGAACGTGAAAATTTCGTAATTTTCGTACTCGATGTTTGGAATTAATCCGTTTGATAAATAAAACACGTAAATTAACCAATCTAGAAGCATGTTTGTCGCGTCGATGTTACTTTTTGAAGACTTGCCTATCTTCGACATTCAAAAGTCGAATTCAAAAGTTACGGGTATTTTAAAAAATTGAATGACAGCATTTTGTTTGCATAATATATATCAATAGCTCGTTGTTCTTGATTAGGTGTATAATTAGAATGTATTTGATGGTATAATATAATGCGAAAAATTAATATCGATTTTTTAAAAATATATTTTAGCTACCTACACTCTCATAATTATTCGAAATTAGCTAGTGTGGGTAACCTAACAACACCATTGCCATTAGGAATTCTCTTCTATTCGTATGTTACTTTGCTTTTTATTCATAACATGATAATGAATTATTTCTTATCAAATACTAATAGAATATTGACCATGGAAAAAACAATCCGGAGAGCACGAATGTGTAGATTTAAATTTATGGTGTACATTCCGAACGCTTTTATGTTGAAATTTTCGTGACAATGCATCATTGCAATGATGAGAAGATTTCGCTGGTTGGAGGGTATCATATGCCAAGGCATTGTGTAGTATGAATTTAATAGAATTTCCCCCTAAAAAAATAAACAAAAAAACAGTTTTTAATTAGACTGATCTCTTTAAAAAATTGATAAATTTTTTATTAAAAAAGTTGAAAAACGAAATTTTTTCGAAAAATTGAAATAAATAGGCGGATACTTTGAAAAATAAAATCAAAATTTCCTAAAAGATTGAGAATCCTTTCGTGAAACGGAGAAACCGAGTGAAATTTTCTGAGAAAAATTGAAGTTTTTTGTAAAATTTGAGATTTTTCTTGAATAAGTTGAACAAATTCTCAAGGAAAATCAATTTTCTTAAAAAAATTAGATTTCTTTGAGAAAATTACCATTTTTTTTTCAAAACATGAGTAAAATTTTCTGACAAAATTCGGAAAAAATTGAGAAAAGTTTTCTCGAAAAATTGAGAGATTTCTTGCAAAATTTTCTTGGAATATTAAGAGTATTTTGGAGTACACCAGTCTGTGAGCTTGGATATAGAAACCAGTCTTAGGGATCTAAAATCAATTTTTGAATTGATGTTCTTTCTTGATTCATTCGAACTGAAAGGTTTGGAATCAGTATCCATTCAAACACCAATTGGTGTGACTTCCTCAGAGTGGTCTTCATATCCAGGCTCATTATCTGTATTTTGAAAAAAAATTCGAGAATGTTTCAAACAATTGAAAAAAATAAAAATAAAAAACAAGATTGGTCAACGCCGCCGCGCCGCAGAGAAATGCCCGTAACTCGGTCGAAAATCGCTCAAATTTCAAAAACTAATACAGTTTTGGAATCCTCTCGTCGAGACGAATCGAACGGTTTTTTCGCGATCCAAATTGGAGCATTAGAACAAAAGTTGAGTCGGAAGGTCGATGTATGGTCGGCGCCGCCGCGCCGCAGAGAAATGCCCGTAACTCGGTCGAAAATCGCTCAAATTTCAAAAACTATTACATTTTTGGAATCCTCTCGTCGAGGCGAATCGAATGGTTTTTTCACGATCCAAATTGGAGCATTAGAACAAAAGTTGAGTCGGAAGGTAGATGTATGGTCGGCGCCGCCGCGCCGCAGAGAAATGCCCGTAACTCGGTCGAAAATCGCTCAAATTTCAAAAACTAATACATTTTTGGAATCCTCTCGTCGAGACGAATCGAATGGTTTTTTCACGATCCAAATTGGAGCATTAGAACAAAAGTTGAGTCGGAAGGTAGATGTATGGTCGGCGCCGCCGCGCCGCAGAGAAATGCCCGTAACTCGGTCGAAAATCGCTCAAATTTCAAAAACTAATACATTTTTGGAATCCTCTTGTCGAGACGAATCGAATGGTTTTTTCGCGATCCAAATTGGAGCATTAGAACAAAAGTTGAGTCGGAAGGTAGATGTATGGTCGGCGCCGCCGCGCCGCAGAGAAATGCCCGTAACTCGGTCGAATATCGCTCAAATTTCAAAAACTATTACATTTTTGGAATCCTCTCGTCGAGACGAATCGAATGGTTTTTTCGCGATCCAAATTGGAGCATTAGAACAAAAGTTGAGTCGGAAGGTCGATGTATGGTCGGCGCCGCCGCGCCGCAGAGAAATGCCCGTAACTCGGTCGAAAATCGCTCAAATTTCAAAAACTAATACATTTTTGGAATCCTCTCGTCGAGACGAATCGAATGGTTTTTTCGCGATCCAAATTGGAGCATTAGAACAAAAGTTGAGTCGGAAGGTCGATGTATGGTCGGCGCCGCCGCGCCGCAGAGAAATGCCCGTAACTCAGTCGAAAATCGCTCAAATTTCAAAAACTAATACATTTTTGGAATCCTCTCGTCGAGACGAATCGAATGGTTTTTTTGCGATCCAAATTGGAGCATTGGAACAAAAGTTGAGTCGGAAGGTAGATGTATGGTCGGCGCCGCCGCGCCGCAGAGAAATGCCCGTAACTAGGTCGAAAATCGCTCAAATTTCAAAAACTATTACATTTTTGGAATCCTCTCGTCGAGACGAATCGAATGGTTTTTTCGCGATCTAAATTGGAGCGTTAGAACAAAAGTTGAGTCGGAAGGTCGATGTATGGTCGGCGCCGCCGCGCCTCAGAGAAATGCCCGTAACTCGGTCGAAAATCGCTCAAATTTCAAAAACTAATACAGTTTTGGAATCCTCTCGTCGAGACGAATCGAACGGTTTTTTCGCGATCCAAATTGGAGCATTAGAACAAAAGTTGAGTCGGAAGGTCGATGTATGGTCTGCGCCGCCGCGCCTCAGAGAAATGCCCGTAACTCGGTCGAAAATCGCTCAAATTTCAAAAACTAATACAGTTTTGGAATCCTCTCGTCGAGACGAATCGAATGGTTTTTTCGCGATCCAAATTGGAGCATTAGAACAAAACTTGAGTCGGAAGGTCGATGTATGGTCGGCGCCGCCGCGCCGCAGAGAAATGCCCGTAACTCGATCGAAAATCGCTCAAATTTCAAAAACTAATACAGTTTTGGAATCCTCTCGTCGAGACGAATCGAATGGTTTTTTCACGATCCAAATTGGAGCATTAGAACAAAAGTTGAGTCGGAAGGTCGATGTATGGTAGGTAAGAGAAAAATAAATTTCAGAGAAGGAATATGCTCAAAAATTCGCACTTTCATATATCAAAATTCCTTTTTCTGAAAATTCAAAACAACTTTTTTGAAAAATGAGAAACATAGGTAAAGTAAAATTTTCTTAAAAAAATTGAGAAATTGTTTCGCAAAGTATTTATAGTTTTTCATAAAAAATTGAGAAGGAAATTCTTTCTAAAAATTAATGGAATTTCTATCATAGCTTTTATTTTTAAAAATGGTATTAACATGGATGTTTTTTCCTCTGGGGTGGAGGGTCATTCCAAAATTTTTAAGATCCTATTTTTTAAGACGCTGACTTACAAAAACAAATTTTTATATTTTCGAAATTAAGTTAATGTCAGAAAGTCATAGATCAATATGTTTTTATTCAACGCTATTTAATATCAGAATGACAGGAATTTTTTTTTGATTATAGAAATTTTACTGCAGAACAAAAATTTTTGATCATAGGTAGATTTATGTTGAGAATTTTCCTTCATTTGGAGGAAAAAAATCAGATATTTCAATTTATTTTTCATTCTCTTGCAGAAACAACTGCTCGAGAAATGCCTCAGATTGTATGTATAGGCAATCTTAAACGCTTAAAAATACTCCAGACTGCTGTGTAACAATCTCGAGTGTTCACAAATTTCACATAGACTGCTTTCTAGCCGTCTCGGGAGCTCAAAAATGTCCCAGACCTCTAGCGAATACTTAGTCTCAGAGATTTAAAAATTTCCTCAGATTTTACACTGATAATCTTGGGTGTTCGAAAATTCCGAAAACGAAAAATATTTTTGCAAAGCAATAAAATTAAAAACAGAAAATAAATTTAAAAATTGGAAAAAAGTTATTATTATTGATTAGGTACTTTGTTCAAAATTTTTAGAAGTCCTTTCAAACCTAACAAAGTTTAGTAAGCTAGTGATTTTCAAAATTTGGTCTTCAAAAATCGAACGTAAAAAATTATTGGTCCCCAAATTTACAGATTTATTCCCCCCTTCCCTCAACTGTTAAAAGCCCATTTTAAAACCAGTTAAATTTTTCTGAAAAAATTTAGAATTTTTGTTCAAAAAACGACCAGAACTTTCTCGACAAATTTAGAAAGTTTTTTCAAGACACCAAACAGAATTTTGTTTGAAAATTAATAGGTAATCCTAAAATCACGAAAATATTTTTGTAATAGAAAATTGATAAAATACAATTTAAAAGAGCAGAATTTTCTCTAAAAATTTCAAAAACTGTTTAGAACAACAATCAAAATTTCTATCAAAAATTGTGATTTTTTAAAATTATGAGAAGAATTTTTTGGTACTTAGATTGAAAAATTCCTTGAAAAAATCAAAAACATTTTTTTTTGAAATCTTGAAAGGAATTTTCACAAAAAATTTGACCCAAAATTTAATTTAAAATTAAAAAAAATTCTGTTATAAAAATGCATCAGAATTTTCATTTCCTTATATGCATCTAATATCCGTTTTATCCTGTATCCCGAGCCTGTAAATTATTAATTAATCATTAATAATTACCTAATAGGATACCTACTTTGCCTACCTACTTACCTGATGACTAGTTATTTCAGCAACATTACAAAATATGTAAAAAGCAGCCAACAGATTCGCATTTAGAGCCATTATTCTCACAATGAAAGCAACATTTCCACTCGCCTGTAATCATATTGAAACAATAACTCTTCTCGATTTAAAAATCATTCGAATGAAATCTTCAATAAAATTCCTAAAAACCTGAAAAGATGCATAGGTAACCAAAACCGTTGTAAAAGTGAACCATGCCAACATTAAACTGAACGGCCATTGCAAATATTTAATAAAAATTTTTACGTAACTGAAACCAAGAAAAAAATTCACATTTTCTTTTCAATATTTAAATATACATACTCTGGTACTTCAATTAATAACAAAAAAAGTCTGTAAAAACCTGTACAACAATCTTTGATAACGAATCAAATATCGTAATTCTTCGATTCTACTCTCATCATACATTTTAACAAAATTTTCCTCTTCCTCATTTCGATTCTCGAGTTTCACATCACCGCTTACAACTTCTTCCGGCTCTTCTTCAAAATATAATTTGATCCGTTCATTAATTTCGTTCACGTGGAATCGAAATGTAAACACAACACTGATCGAGAAAATTGTAAAACACCAAAACGTCACGATAGCAATGATCGATAGAAAATTCAGACTGACTGTAATGGTCAAATATTCACCCAGCGAGGTCACATCACCATGAGCAAACCAGTAAGGAACCGCGTACAAATCCGGATCATTATAATCGACATGTTGAAAAATCGAACGTAAAATAGGCACACTGACTGACACGATCAAAAAACTAATAAAAATAGAAAATGGTTTGAGAGCTTTTTTAATTTCCTGTTCAGCCTCAGAAGTAACATCGTGATCCAATTTCGTGCTAAAGTTGCCACATAATTTATTCGACAGATCGATTAAAATTTCACGATTGGCGTACGAGGTGCATTGAATACCAAAGACGAAGGAAACTGAAAATAAATGCGAGAGCGTTTCCGTTCTGTAGTTGCTTTCGTTCGAAGCAAATACCCCGACGACAATTCCAGCGATTAAAATAATATTACAAGTGATTAATCCGCAGAATAAACATCTCTCTTTCGATCTGTTCACGTCGTATGGCAATATACCGACGAAAAAGAGATAAATTTGAACGAGGGAATTGAAAAATCCCATCTCACAAGTACATAGGTAAATTCACTTTAGATTTCGTCAACTTTGTATTTTTCAATTTTGAATTTTTTAAATGCAGGGCCAGATTATTTTCTAGAAAATCAATTCGAATTATAATCGTTCTCGTCTTGTTTGTTTAACACGAATAAAATTTTCAGAATGAAAACTCTCATATTTAATTATTTTAGCTTCGAATTTCACCAATCATCGAATCATACTAGAAACAAACCCTATAATTACGAAATGAAGACATTCGACCAAACACCAGCCTATTATTGAAAAAATATCCACACACAATCCATACATTTTATTAAAAGAAATGAAGACCCAAAACAAAAAACAACAACGAATTTAAATAGGTAAAGAGAACAATGGCGAAAAAATATGCCTAAGCTTAGAAAATAATAATTAAATAATAATTGCACGTAAAAAAAAATACAAGGTAAAAAAAGGTCAAGCCCGAGCACGTCTCAATGGAATTAACTCGTTACATTAAAATTATAGGAAAAGGAATAGAGTGCTGGAAGGGCAGGAGGCGATAAGTTTTCTAAAAACTAGTTAAAATATTCGAATATCATTGTCACAACACGTCACATCGCCTTCTTTGATCATCGTAACCAGACGACTGTCACATTCTCATACCAATACATAAAAACTTACACAATTAATCACAAAAAAACATACTTATACGTACAATATTTCAAAATTTCTACATAATAAGGGTATCTGATTCAGAAAAAAAATTGTAATACAGCTTTGGTAAATTACTTATAAATAATAAAATACTGCTTAAGAGATACTGCGAAGGAGGGGAATAATGCTATGAGTATTTTTATGTACTGTACATCACAGATATTCGTTCGAAGGAGGAAAATGACATCAATGCGAATAATTGTTGACTGTGGTGAGATTTAAGAATTTAGGCGTTTTGATTGTTCCGTTCGAATTGGCAGTTTCCCAGATGAATACGTTTCCATCGCTGTACGAGGCGTATAGATGTTGCGAATCGTACGAATAAGTGATTCTGCAAAACCAACATAAAATCAGTTCGATTCAATAATAATAAAAAAAAACAAAAAAAACAGCAAAAATAACTAACCCAATAACAGCACAATCAGTAGAATCATTCATAATTGTTCGAACAGGTAAAAAGTTCCACGTGCTCCACAAACTGAAACAAAATTTTTAAAATTAGTTATTTTAAATAGTTTTAGTAGAAGAAAGGGAGGTCATTTCAAGTCAAATCATTAATTCAATAATTTTTTGATCCCAGATCTTCAAATTTCGTTTGAAATTTTTCAACGAGATTCTTCTATCTCAAAAGTTGAAAAATCACTGTTGTTTTGGTTTTAGCCATTGATGGCTCAGTGGGAGGGGGGGAGAGCAATTCGACTCTGCGATTTTTAATCAAAATACTCGATTTCAATGTCTCACACCTCAAAACTAGTGATACTTGGAGCAATTTGGCTCATGCTTTTGGAAATAAAAGTGAAAGAAGACTCAGAATCGTTTATAAAACTTTTTCCAATTTCAAAGTTTACTTTCTAAGCAAAAAAGCTCAATTTTCAGGGTGACGTCAAAGTTCAAATATACAATTTTATAATCTGCCAAAAATCCTGTTGACAAGTTTCTTAATTTTCTATTTCAATTTTGAACTCTGAAAAAAAATCAAATAATTTTAAATCTTTCTTTAATCCTCTACGCAGATTCGTGATAATGTTTTGAAAAATCGTATCTGAAAAGTAAAAAAATGCATTTTTTGACATTTTTATAATGAAAGGTCTCTTTGGGGGTGCTCAAGCTCCCTCAGCCCCTCCATCGGGCGTGTCTATTGACACAAGAATTCAAATTTTTTTTATGGAATTGGAAAACCGCCGAGGTAAAAAATTACAAAAAATTCTCCCCTCAAGAGTTCCCAAGTGGCTGGAACCAAAACAATGGTGGTTTTTCAATTTTTGGGATGAAGAACCCTCGCAAAAAAATATTGATTAAAATTCCAAGACTCGAGGTCGAAAATCAGTTGAATTTACACGAAACGACTCTTTAAACAATTTTCACCATCTTACCTGATCATTCCATTAGAATGACCAGTGGCAATGACATTAACAGAAACACCTTCCGGAGCAGTTGAAAAGCATAAAGCTGTAACTCGCATACAAATATTCATTGTTCTGACTAGAGTCGCGTTCACCGTATGTAAACGTAACAAGCAATCGTCTTCATTTTCATCATCATAACAAACGGTGGCAATATCACCAAGAGTGTCACTGACAGCGACCAATTTAACCTAAAAAATCACATTAAAAATTAAAATCTCATTTTTTTTGCCAAATTTGAAAAAAAAAAAATTGAAAAATGACCGGTAATTTATCACTATTAATCGATCTAATATAAATTAATTCGTTTAGATCCCAAATAATGGTATTTTCGTCTTCGCTGACTGACACAGCAATTCCGAAGGCGTGCGAGAGGTAAATATTATTGACTTTTTTCTTATGGCCGAGCAAAGTGATCGGTTCAGGATCGACATCGACGCCTCCATTTTCCGCATTGAAGGTGTACTTGAAAACTAATATATTTCCGGAAGTCAATCCGATCCAAATATAAGGGCAGTCTGGAGTAGTTGAACAAACGGAAACTGGATCTTTCGGTGGGCAGAATATGAACGGTATTTGGGGCTGTTCTTTACGTTCTTTGATTCGAACAATACCGTCGAGATGACCCCAAGATAACAAAGCAGCTCCGAGAAGGGTAATACCTTCATTGACTAGATTCACTGAACGTTCCTGCGATTGAAAAAATATACAATAATTTAAATTCGTAATTAAAAAATTCCAATCAGCTCGAATTTCTAAATTCATACTTTGCTATAGGATAAAAGTAAAGAAGTCTGCTCCGGTAATCCAAACACGTCGTTCGTTATCAAAGGTACCAATAAAGCTACAGGACTAGAATGGAAATTATTCCACACAATTGTAGGCGCTGGTTTCGAAGGTGACCCGACATAATTACCCCATTTCAATCCTCGAACGTCTGTTTCAAAAAAAAATTACTCCATAAAATCATATTCCAAAGCAGGAAAAATTCCCCAAAAAAATAATCCAATCACTTTTGACCACAGGAACATCGTCATCACTTTCGCGTAATAAATTCTGCACAACCATAGGATGTGATGTGCGGAAAAGCTGGCGAGGGGTTTGTCCGTAGGTCTTCACCATTGTCTCCCAAGCTGCTTTTTCCAACGAATCGGGAATCGAATCGGAATCGAAGCCGTAATAAGTGGCAGGATGGAATACGTTAATAGCGTCGATGGCATCTTTGCCAGTTTGTTTATAACCAAAGACGAGATCGATCCAGTGAGGTAAATTCTCACGTACATATTCTGATTCTAAAATTTGCCTAAAAATCACAAAAAATTATTAAAATTTTCAATCCAAATTTTACACAAAAAAATGATGGTTTTTATACGAACCTATGCACGAGAACAAATAATCGGGCGTCTCCATTGGCCCAAATTGGTAGTTTGACGTTATCTACCATTTCTCCATTTTGCCTAACGCCGAAATTAAATCCTTCTAAATTTAATAGAAATTCTGGTAAGTAGAAAAATTCTGGGATTAGTTCTTTAACATCGGTAGTCGACTCGGAAGACGTTAATCGCCAGGTGGTTTCCAACGAATGGAATGTTCGGTCTGGTAAATCGAAATTATTGTCCTAAAAAAACAATTTTAGTCAGAGGTTTCTCAATAAAAAAATGTGATTTTTTTTCATTTCGAAAAATTGACGAGTAATTTACCTGGTATTGCAAAAAGATCTGCGTATAAGGTGGTAATCTTAATAAAAAGTGCAATACCGTTCCTGAATTACTGTAATGCGAGGCATAATGGTAGGGCTGCTGCTTCAAGGAAGCTATATTATGATTCGTCGTGCTTTCATTTTTCAAATACTGCAAAAAAAAAGGAAAATTATTCATTTAAAATTTTATTTATTCCAAAAAAATTTTGATTATTTTTTCCCCCTAAATTTAAAAAAAAAAACAGGAAAGGAAAATTAAGAATGACAACATTATACATTTCGTGTTCAATCACGTCAACAAGCTATAATAACATGGTTTAAAAAGCCATCAAAAATTATCACCACAAAACACGCAACCATAAATTATGAAAAATACTCACGTTATAATGATTGACAAAATATATCTCTTTTTTCTTATCCTGAACTGCCATAGGTTTGCTCAAATTTCTGTAAAATAACAAAACCGTAAATTATAAAATTTCGGGAAATTTTCCATAAAAAATTCCATAGACACCAACCTGTATATTTTGGGATCTTTTATATCGATTGTTTCGCTTTTATAATCGGCAAGAATAAAAGGCATTATTGGATATTGCATTAAATCATTGTACGATCGTCCGGCCATCTTGTTCAGCGTCTTCAGATACTCCCAATTTAAGATGTGGCCTTCTTTCCATTTATCTACAGCGTCGCTGAGCAGCATATCGCTGACAATTCGGTTCGGTAACGAGCATTCGCCAAGAGCACCAATGAAGTTGTCTCTTTCCTAAAAATGAAAACATATTTCTTGAAATATTTTGTTTAAAAAAAAGAAAAGGAAATATGAAAAAGTTACAAAAAATAAATATCAAATTGATAGACATTTGGTCGAAGTTGAAAAAAATTGATGAAAATGATTTAAGCCATGAGACTGAAAAATGTGAAGAAAGCGAAGTCGAAAAATTTTCAATTTTTTCATCGGTAACATTTCTTTAAATTAAAATTTTTTCAAAGTTTCAATTTTTTTTAAATTACCTTTTAAAAATTTTTGTAATTACTGCTAGAGTTGAAAGAAATTGCAAAAAAATGAAATAATTTTTTTTGAAAAATTCGTATTTTAAATAATAATTTTGAAATGATATGAAACGTTTTAGAATAGTGAGAAATTTTTTAAATATCAAGCTGAAAAAAAAATAAATCGAAGCTGCAGAAATTTCATAAGTACTAAAATTTGTCCACTGGTAATTTTTTTCATTTCGTTTCTTCAAAATTTTTTCAACTTTAATTTCTTCGAATTTTTTTAGCTTCATATTTTAAAATATTTCTCCCAACTTTGAATTTTCTTCCAATAATTTGAAAAACATTTTTCTTCATTTCTTTTTCAACTGTAAATTTTCAAGAAAATTTTTTCACCCCAAGTTTATCAAAAATTTTCCACCTATTTGATTAGAAACAGTTTAAAAATCTAAAATTAGAAAAAAACCGAAGTAAAAAATTACTGTACGAAAAGTTGAAAAAAAAACGAAAAAAAAGTCAAATAGTTATTTGCAACAAAAATTTTGGCCACCAATTTTTTTAATAATTTTGATGTAGTAGATTAAAAATTTTTACAACATTTCAAAAATCTGACCCTTGAACTGTTTTTACTCCTACAAAAACACGTCCCAAAAACGTCTAATTTTGTGAGGAGTGATCATTAACACTACTCATTTAAATGGGCCATTCGTAATCAACCGTATATGAAGTTACCTATTTAATTACCAATAAAAAATGATAACGAATAAATATGAATACCGAGAAATAGAACATTCCGAAGAGTTTACCGAATTTCCTGCTTTACACATAAAATATAGAGTACTTTATCCCCAACACTATCTCATTAATTTTAAATGGCTCAATCAATAGCAGACGTCCTTTCAGCCTATTTTCAACACTTCGCATTGATTATAGCAATTAAGTTACGATTACCGCAAGAATTTTCTTTGACCCGAAAAAATAATAGATAAATTGAGTAGAGAAAAAAATGACGTAACAATTATAATTCTCGAACACTTACGATTTGAGAATTAAACGCAATAAGGTAAGTTTTTCCGTTTAATAAGAATATTTCAATGGCTCTTTCTTTCAATTGAAATCTACGATTGTGAATTTCTTTAATTTCTTCGAATTTTACGATAAACGAGAATTGATCGGTTTCGGTGACGGTGACCTGTATGAAGAAATATAAGATATGAGAGGTCAAAAAATTCCCAACGTATGAATCCAAAGGACGATTCCGAACTAACATTTTTTTCGCTAATATGGGTCGCGATGAAATATAAATTCTTGGCTCCGATTAACAATTCTCCGTCGAATTCGCAACTTGGCTGAACGTTGGTGGCGTAACACATATGAGTAATTGTATCGTCCATCGATAGACTATCGAGAGCTACCGTATACATAGATTGTATGTCGTTGTTCTCGAATAGATAAGCCAGCGGCGTCGTGTAGTTATCTTCTGCGATAAATATATTTATTTTAGTCTCGTTACTAAATATTTACTTCGATAAAACGTTCAAGTAAACACGTACTCGTCTTATTAGCATATTCAGGCTTGAAATATTTTCTATCTATGTTCAATCTGCATCTCTTCAAACGTTTACGAACCCTGGCAGGACCTTCGGTGGGGTCAAGCTCCCAGCAGCTGTACAAAATACATCTCGATATTAGAAATTTCGAGATTTCTCAGCGGTGAATCATTCATTTTTACACGAAATGTGAAACTCACTCGGGATATGAATCAGGATCGAACCACGGAGCACGTTCGTGAGTCATCTGTTGTACGATTTGTCTCCATTTTGTTCTCGCTTCGACGTGTAGTCGATATTTATCACGCATACCGTTCAGTAATTTTTTCCTCTCTTTGCCTTGACGTTCGGAGACAGCTGCTGAGATCGAGATAGCAGTTTCGGATATTTTTTTCGATAACGATTCCCATTTGTAAACGCATCTGGAATGAGATCTCGGTTAGAGAATAATTTCCAAAGAGAAATAAAAACGAAATGATGAGTACTTGTAAACGGCATCTTGTTGGCCTTTTTCTAGCCCCCAATATACGACTGATAATTCCCTCATGGCTGCCGATACTTCGAATTGCCATCGATCGTCGGCGGTGCCGATGGCCTGGGGTGATACGATTTCCCATTCTTGGATACAATTTTTGAAATCTTCGCAGAGTTCGGCGTCGGATTCGGATAAATCGCAGCTTTTTGAGTACATTAGGTGCCATAAAAATACGGTGAATCTTTGCTCCGTCTGAAATATAAATCGAACGATTGAAAAGATGCTCGAATTTGAAATTAATGGATGATTTTTTCGAGTGGAATTACCTCAGCGTTGATAAATACCAAAGTGGATATAATATCTTTGGCTTTTGGTTCGTTAATTAACACTTCGATAACGTACATTCGTAAATTAACTGGTCGTACCGGAGCCAACATCCAAATCAACAAATTCGAAGCTTGATTTCTACATGAAAAAAATAATTGAATATTTCCATTCCCTAGAAACATAATCTCGAAAAATATCCCTAATTACCTCAGCGTTTCTCTGGCGGACCAAAATACAGAACTCCAAGGTGATCCGATTCTAATATAGGGTTTATTTTGAACGATATTAGATACGCCGTTTATTAAAGTTGCAAATAAATGGCAAGCGAATTTCACATCTTTATCGGTGACCACGGAAGATGCTGTAAAAAACGAATCGAAATATCGAGTTAATTGGTAATTGAACTAATTATAACCAATATGTACAGATAATTGTTGAATGATGGCAAAAGGTCCAACAGAATTGCTTAGTGTACGTACATGAAAATTGTAAATATTCCGTTGCACGATTTATAAGTAATTTGTATCGGTCGATTAGTTCGCTTCGAGGAAGATGCTTTTTATTGGCTGCTGAAGATGCGAATGACATAATACTGCTTGGAATGCTCGATAAACTAGCAGACATCGAACCGGTCACTGAAATAGAAAATATTGTGTATTGTTAGAGAAGGAAAATAAAATTTTTAAAAGATGTTGATATTTTCATTTTTTTTTTTCGAAAAAAAAAATATCAAAATCAGGAATTTTATTTTTAAACCATTTCAGGTCAAAGTAATAATTTTTGGTCCAAATTACCATTTTTCTGAAAATTGCCATATTCCAATAAAATTGTTAATCTTTCAAAAAATTATTGTATTTTTTAAAATTCTTTTCAGCCAGAAGTTCTAAACAAAATGACATATTTTCAAAAATAATTATTTTTGTCCAAAAATTTCCAGTTTTTGTTTCAAAAAAATTATTTTTTGTTGAAATTCAATGATTTATTTTTAGTCAATTTCAATTTTAAAAGATGATTCATTTTCAGCCAAATGTGAATTTTGGACTGAAGTCTCAATTTGGATCAAATTCAGTCATTTTTTATCAAAAAGGCTCTTTTTACTCGAAAAAATTACAGATTATCATTCTTCTAAAAATTTTCATACTTTTTAAAATAGGTATATGAAAATTTAATCAGCATCATTTTTTGTCAAAAATTGTAACTTAGTCATGATCGAAAATGATAGATTTGGTTAAAATTATGGTTTTGGTCAAAAATAATCGTTCATCCGTTCATGTTGTTCAAAAATAGTCAGTCTTAATCAAAATTACCATTCTTCCAAAAATTTATCATCATTTTTTGAAAAATTGTCAAGTTCTTATAAAATGTTTAATTTTAATTTTAAAATGGTCATTTTTGATCATGTTGATCAAAAACGTAATTTATCATTGGAAAGAGTCAGTCTCGATCGAATTTTAGTCGAAACATCAGTTTTAGCCAAGCTGACTTTCTTGCTAAAATGGTTGTTTTGGTAGCAGCTACGTATGTCTAAAAAAGCATTTTTCGACAAATTCGTCATTTTAATCAAAAAAATTTAATTTTAGACATAAATCCATTTTGATCAAAATGATAATCGTTTTTGATCGACAAAATATAGTCACCATCAAAAGAATTAATTTGATCGAAAATTGAAATGATTATACGTACTACAGTCAAAAACGATTCATTTTTATTAAACAGCACAGATTTTGGTCAAATTGGTTGAAAAAAATCGTTTTTAGTCAAAATTATGACTTTCAAGTTGGTCAAAAATTTACTTTTTAAAATCATAATCAGGTCTTCTGAAAATGATTATTTTTTTGAATTACTTACTACTTTTTGTCTTATATTTGAAATTTGTGATACGGATAAAAATGGTGATTTTTCAATCATTTCTAAAAAATTTTCACCCAGAAATTGAAAAAAATTGCCAATTTTTCCCTTCATTAAAAAATACCAAGCTTTTATTTTCTTCAAAAAATGTAATTTTTGATTCTCTTCAAAAATTATATCACTTTTTCAGTTTCCAAAAAAGAACGTAATTTTTAGAAAAATGAATGTTTTTCGGGAAAACTGTGTTCCAGATTTTAGAAGTAGTTCAAGATTGAACCATTCGAACTGATAATATTCAGAGAAATGCCAATTCGTACACATGAATTTGGAATATTTGACAGAAAAAAATGCGTTTAAGATTTCAAAATTCGGGCAAATGTTCGGTAACCTTTCAAGGAAAAATTGTTATTCTTCTCAAAAAAACTAATAATTTCTTGTAAAACTTGACAATTTTGTTTTGAAGGAAAAGTGTAACGAATTTTTTCAAGTAATTCACCTCTTTCTCCTTCCCTCCCTTCCCCCTCCATCAATATTTCATCGCTGAAAAATCGTATAAAAATTCGAACACTTACTAGACGTTAAAAACGAAGGAGATCGCCGTCCTTTCATGAAATCCTGAGAATGATAAATATCGATCAACTGCAAAATAGTATCCAATCCGGCCTTCAGAACGCTGCAATGCAAATTATGAATTATCTGCACGCATTCTTCTTCCATTCCGCAAACAGCTTCTTCGGTAACTTCGAGGTATCTACATTTGTAAACTATTTCGTTCAAAATCTACGCAAATAAACATCAATTATAAGTACCTACACTTGATCCACTCCAAATCACCTTTATTTGGCTAACACGTACTTGTAAATAGAGCACACCCGGCGTCTGTACACAGGTACTCATAATCAAACTGAACAGGTCAATGATATCATTCAGCAGAACGCTGTTGCTTTCGACACTTCCGTTACTTCCATCCGAATGTATAAGTAATAAAATAGTTTTGACTAGACTTTCCACAATACCATTTTCGATAAGTTTTTTCAGCGCCTGAGGGACTTTATTGATCAACAATCTGAAAAATCGAACCACGCTCAAGGCCAAATTTACGTCATGCAATGTCCCCGGAAAAATGGCCAATAAAGGAGGCAGAGCTGAGAAATGCAACGACGGTAACGTTAAATCCTCCATTTCGTCGGCTTGATCCAAAGCATCCCAATGACACCGAGCCATCAAAGAGATACAACTATTGACCAGCTCTTCGTTGGCCGAATACATCGAAAGCTGGTTGGCCAAATGGTAAAATCCTTTCATTTGCATGACGAATTTCACAGTTTCTTCTTCGTCGCACCGGGTCAACCAGGCCAGCAAAGTTTTAACGACGGCATTTCGTACAGTGACGTTTGGATGATTGGCCATGATAAGGAATAATTTATAATCGATTATGTTCTTGAAAATATTACCGATTAGGCTATCGGGCAGAACAAGAATGGTATCATGGATCAAATTGAGTAAGCCGGTGGAAATAATATACTGATTACATTCGTCTTTATAAGTTGCATCGGTCTGGCTGGCGAAAAAATTAGTATTACAGCGTCCCGTCAACGTAGGACTGATGTATTTATAGAAATGAGTCGAGCATCTCTGCGTCACTGGGTTTTTCACTTCAGGTACAAAATACGACGTACCGTATTCGCCATCTGTCTCGGTCAACTGCGGTAACGAGCCGAAACTGCAAAGTTCGATGGATGTTTCGTCAGCAGCGTGGTTCACGCCGATACCCGAATCGGTGGCTTTTTCTTCGTCTTCGGATTTATTCATATGGGCAGCTGTGCCTCTCAAGAAATCATTAATCATTTGTCTTTTTTCCTGCAAATCTACCAAAGATTTGCTAAGGCTGCGACTATATGGGACATGGTTGTTACGTTTACCGTTTAGATTTTCTTTGGCGGCCATCGAGAGTCTGTAGACGGATTCGTCGTCGTCGTCATTTTCTCCGGAAGCTCCATTCATGTCCGAGGATCTTTTGAATTTACCTTGCGATAAGGAACTGAATAGGAAATAAAATCCGCTGGCTGAGTGAGTACAGAACGAATGAGATGTTGGGTGGACGACGAAAAGGTAATCGATGATGGATTTTACGTGATCGGAGGAAGGAGGTGTTCCGATCATGGTTTTGATGAAGCCTAGAATGGCTGCGCAGAGGTCTCGATTCACGTTTTCGGATTTCTCCTCGAGGACGAATTTCTCTTTACACATGTCGAGGGTTTTTTCGATTATATTTACAGATATTAACTGCTCCATGTTGAGTTGTTTGTATAAATTTGTACCGAGGATGAGCGAATGAAGACCTCTGAATAAGGTGATCATCAAATTGGGATCGGCTTTTTCCCACTGTTGCCATAATGGAAGTAATAAATTAGTTATGATGTCCGGATTACAGATGAATACGTCTGTTTTCAAATGAAGTTCTTCCAGGTCGCCGACGAAGTAATTTTTTTGGCTGCACATGGCGTTGGTTAATTCGGCAAAGGCTCGTCGACCTAATTTGAAATTCGCCGACGTCAGGACCTTGCTGATGACGATGTACCCGCTGTACGAATGGAATTGCGAGCATAATCGTACATCGGAAAAGCAAGATTTCAACATTAGTCTCAGAGCGTCTCCTTGAGTGCCTTCGTGCTGACACGATTGGACTAATTTGGCGAATAAATAAGCCAAAAATGGGAATCCGCCGAGTTCTTGAATACAGGCGGAAAATGTTTTACGTTGTTCGGCGGCCATCGAAGCTAAAATAACCGTTTTCATGGGTCGACTGACTCTTTGGTTATTTCTAAAGTAATATTTGGTTTTCTTAAACAGCGCCGGAGTGGCCGGAGGGAACATCGAGACTGATACCGTATTGTTGGCATCGTTTTGAGTAAAATAATGGAAATATTCCGGATTACGAGGACTAAATGTGATCAACACGTTATCCTGCATTTGCTTCATGTTTTCGTCGTACTGCTTGATTAATCTAGTGACGCTGAAATCGTTGGGAATTGCGCAGCTGGCACTGCACATTAAGTCGACGAAATTAGGCTTTGAGGCGTTCGCCGAACAGGTGATGACGTTTTCAGCGTCCGGTCCGAAGGCTCGAATCGTCAAGCAGCATTCTTTAGACAAGATGGCTGCTCTGAACATCATGAAATTGCCAATGGTGTAACGACTTTTCAGCGACGTTCGGGTGTCTCCGACCATTATACAGGCTGGACGTACTTTACGCATGAAAATCCCCAAGAAGATCAAATAGCGAGTTTCTTCGTACAGGCCATCGATAGTCAGAGATATCTCTAAGGCGATTTTTTGCTGTTTCATGGTATCTTTGACGTTCAACACGACGTGATGCCAGTTTCCATCGTCCAAGGGTTTTTGGAACGTCGCCTGGGACAGTATTTCGAAGGTGTTTCCTTCCGGTCGAGCTAATCTAACAACGAAACAGCAGGTACTTTCGTCTACCCAGGTCTCTAACAAAAGGGTATCGTATCCAACTGAAATAATATGGATCATGTCGTCGTTATTGCAGTCTTCGTGTTCTTTACGATACGTACGATATTTCGCCTCGTCGCTACGTTCGACGTATTTACGAAATCCACCCGAGGCCGGAGTATATTTTAACCAGAACGAAGTCGAAAATCCGGTTAGCCATATGCACCAATCCAGATTCGTATTCAGAGGTAGCGTTAATCCGCAGACAACCCAAGGCGACGCGACCGAAGCGTGTTTTTGTATTTCACGCATCGAAAGAGCCAGAGCTTCGGCGGGATCGTCCGATTCCAACGTTTGCTCCATCGGAGTGACCGGAAATGAAAGATAATACGATGGCTGCGCTTCGGAAGACGTTTTATTGACAACTGATAACAAAGCAGTGAGAAGATGGTCGAAGGGAGCTCGAGTGATTCTCAGGAAATCGAAAAATTTAGCCAATTCGTCTCGTTCGACTCGATAATAAAATAATACGGCGAGAAATTGAGTGATGGCGAACTGAACGTCGGTTTCTTCCGGAGTCAGAAGCTCCTCAGCCAAGCTCTCTTGCAATTTATCTAGAAGTTTCGCAGCGACGCCGTGTTTCGTCAGCTCTAAACAAATATCCGGATTTTTCTTACAAACGACGGTGATATGATGTAAACAATACAGCGTCTCTTCGGTGCATTGATCGACCTTCAACGCGTTGATCAAATCGACAGCGATCGTGCAAATTGTTGGATAAAGCAGGGAAGATTTCGAGCAGTTATCCAACAACGACACCAATCCGTCTCCGTCTTCTTCGGATACTTCGGAGAAGGCGTTTTCAACATTGGACCAAGATATCACTTCGTCATCAGCTTCGTATCCGTCGTTATCGTAATTCAATTCGTTTTCGAAAATCGAAGCGATGGCAGGACAATTGGATTCTTCTTTGTGGAAGTTTTCCATTCTTTCGAGAGACAGCAGAGAGTCGCAGACTTGCTTGATGGATATTTTTCCAGCTTTCAAGGCTTCGTTTAGTAACTCTTTGACACGACTTTCGATCATGCTCGTGTTATCGAATAAACACAAGCAGATTACTAATAAAGGTTGGGTTAGTTTGAGACGTACGTCGTCGACAGATATATCTTTAGTTTGTTTCGACCCAGTGCTGGGGACAGTTTCTTCTTTGGATAATATTTTCAAAATTAGGAACAAAATATCTTGGAATTTTTCTTTGGCTGGACTGAATCTGAAATATAGTTTGATAACTGAGCTGCGAACTATCAAACGTTCCAGCGTACAAGTGACAGATTTCAATTTATCCAGCAGCTCTTTACAATCTTTAGCAGCTATTGTTGAAGATGGACTATCATCGCTCATGGTTTTCATTACTTCGTCGTAATAGTCGTCGAAACTCTTCATCAGCACGCTCAATTCGCTCGTACAGGATTCGAGTAAAACTGGCGTAAAAGATTCCGACGCAGCTTCCAGTTTAGATAATTTGCACATAATCCGCGTTTCTAAAATCCGACTGCATAATTCGGTGAAATTACCATCTTGAAGTAGATTTCGTACGTCTTTGATTTGCAGGAGGTCGTCAATTTCGGTGGAAAAATCACCGTATACGTTGATATCGCCAAATAACGACAGGCAAACCAAGATAGCATCTTTGTAGCTGGATTTACTACGCGAATACTCCTTCTCAGCAAATCGAAACAAGGATCCGATCAAATTAGTGATGAAGTAGCGTTGAATATGGTGATGAAAATTGGCGAATATTTTCAACAAATGACCACCAACAGTTCGAACGATCTTCGGGTCATCGTGCATCAGAAGGGATTTATACTCTTCTAGATATTTCCATCGATCAATGGGTGTTTTTTCGTCCACTTTACATAAAGGACAATCATCAAAATCTCGCATTCCTATATCAGCGTAAAATTTACGTTCGAAAAATAACAATATTAAATTCCTCGTCGATGGTTCACGATTGATCAACGATTTCAGTAATTTTGGCAAAAACCAATGCACTGGAACGCAGCAGCAACATCCGCAATACAATAAAATACGTAGAACGCTGGCGGTCAATTCTTCGTCCGAATCTTCCAATACAATTTTCAGCAGAACGACGAACGTGGAAGTAACGCAGCAATTTTCGTGTAATGCAGAAGGCGATAGAATCAGAGCTTTGTACGCTTTGCCGAATAAATTATCGTGATGATTGTACATATTCGTATCGATAGATGACTCTTTACCATCGCAGCGACTATTTCGACGTTCTTCGAACCGGTTCACTTTACGGCGTAGTTTTTTGAACCTTACGATCAACAGACCGAAAAAGGTAACGATTATTTTGACACGTTTAACGCAAATGGCACGATCAACGTAAGGTCTCGGTGTTAGAAACGTTTTAATGATGTTATCGATTAATCGACCCGAAGAGCATCCGATGAATTGTCGATAGAGCTTGTTAAAAGTGCATAAATTCTTGGTGATGTTTTCTTGTCGAAGTATTTGGAAGAATAAATTAACGATGCTGTAGAGCAAGCTGTATAAAAAATCTAGATTACGTTGCACAGCTACGCTATCTTCGCATTTATTCACCGAATTACAAACTTCCTGTAAAAGCTGCAAGAAGATCTGTACGACGCCATTTTGAGATAACGAATCGATTATCTTGTTGCATTTTTTGGCACCGTTGGCGCATATGATTAGTAAATAAGCCAATTGCGAACGTAGAATTTCAATGGAAGAATGGTCTTGTTTATAGAATCGATATTGGACGACGCATAAATTCTCCAAAGTGAATTTGATCACCGAACTGATGACTTCTTCGTATTCGTCGATGTTCAAGCTGTCTCCTTCGCAAAGACGTTGCAGCAGGATTAGAATCAACGATCGAAATTCCAAACAATTGATTCGTTTATCGAAGAGCTGACGAACGGCGTCATTTTGGAAATGTTCTAGTTTAATGGAGTCTTCTGATTTCGTATGGAATACCGAATCGGTCGAGGAACTGATATCTTGGTTATGTTTGGCGAATAGAAATGACGAAGAGTGAGTATTCTCCAATGGAGATAAGAATAGTTTCGGAGTGTAGGCGACATCTTGATCTAACGAATCCGAGTCCAGTGATTTTAGTCGTAGTGGGTTTTTAAATTCGATTTCCGGATCGAGAAAACGTTTTTCGTATCTGAAATAAACGTAATCATAAAATTAACGTTCGTCACATTTCAATTATACTTTTGGCCATGGCGTGGCGTAATAAATAATAAAAATTGCGTAACGATAAGAAATGAAAAGCTAAATATGCAAATACACGATTACGAATTGAGATAAATACGACGGTGGGGAATTTCGCACAATCTTTTAAGATACCAACGCAATTCATTGATAATTCGAAAATAGGTACCTACGAAGGTGAGGTATAACATCACACGATGAGCTAAAATGTACGTCTTATCACTTATCAGCATCACCGGAATTCAAATGTAATCATTTCAAAGCTCTTAGATTAGTTTTCCAAACGATACTTTGTAACCAATTAATTAGCTCGATATGATTTACACACGAAGTGCGATCAATGCAACGATTAAACGATGTAAGCGAAACAAGTTAATGAAAATCATGACAAATTACTTGGATAAACTGAAGTTCTTCTTTTGACTAGATTTATGCAGAAAATTTTTCGTCTTGCGTTTAATAGTGTTCAATTTATCTTGCACAACATCGTCGATGCTTTTTTGTTCGTTATCTAACAAATAAGTAATGGTTTTCTCACAACCTAGACAGTCTTCGTATTCCACAACCGCGTACAACGATATCAGTAAATTCGACAATTCGAACGCCGATCGCAGCTTCTACAAAAGAAAAGAACATAAAAACAATTTGTTTCGGTTATTATTTGTAAGATTAGAAAAATCATTAGTATTTGTTGAAAAAAAAAACACCTTTGGAACTTCCATTCGACGAAAATAAGAGAAATTACTGAGAATTAATATTTGAACGCACTTTTATGTAAAGATGAGACTATCTGAAGCCTAAATACCAAATGATATCGATTGACGTTTCGAATTTTATCAATAAAAAGAGCACATCAATTAACGAATCTTTTTCTAACACACGTTAGTTATAATTTGTCCAATTAGTAAGTAGAAGTCTTATCGTAACGGTCTCGAGTACAAACATATCAAATCTTTGCTATCTCTTTACCGAGAATACTTCTATAGGTAATAAGATTAAGATTTTGTAAATGGCTAATTTTACGCATCGTGAGAAACTTTTTAATGACCGTGGCATTTACCATTAATTACGGTTTAACTAATTTCATTTAGAGTATTTTGGTAAATTATGGAAAAGTTTTCGTGAGCTATGATCTTTCAAAATGTGACGTAAGTTAAACGGAGTACAAATTTTATTTAATTGGGTTAACCGTCGTTGAGAGAAAATTGGAAGGTTTAATAAAGAATTTTGATTATTTCCTTAACATATGTATTTTTTAATGATATCGCAACTATGTATCAGCTCTTGAATATCAATTGCGTCGATTTTAATGACTACATGAAATATTAATACTTAATCAAATTGCCTGATTTATAAAAAAAAATGATGATGAAAACATCCCGTCGGAAAGTACTCGAAGAAGATAGGCAAATCAAACATCGTTATCTTCATCTTTTATTACCATAAATGCAGCAAATTTAATAACAAAACAGCCCTGCGTAATCAAACAGTTCGGCGAATAATGGAAAGTAATGATACTAACCGAATAGCGAAATAATTGTAAAACGGATAAACATCTCCAGCCTCTTTCCTCCAAGAAATATTTACGAATAGGGGCCAATTCGTCGGTGTCATTTGATTCTGAACAGGCTCGTTGCACTTCTGAGATGAATTCCCGAGCTATAATTTCTGGAACGCTGAAATTAAAAAGGTAGGAATTTGATTACAGAAATGAATAGAACTTTGTTTTACAGAAAGGTAATGAAATCTTAATCTGATGTTTGAAAAAACCAGTAAACGATCGAAAAATCAATTTGATCCGTTCTCGAGATTAGGTAATAGGTAACTGCAATTTTACGACTAGAAAGTAAAATTTACGAGAGAAGGAATGAGCAAGTGAGAAAATCAATGCTGGATTTGCGTTCAACAGATGAACATTTTTTCTCGATTGTTTTGATTAAACTCTCAAAATCCACATTTTTTTCTACAATTTTTTCAATAATTATTTTTAAATTTTAAAAACGCAAGTCTTCGCCACAATTTTTGAGAATTTGGAAAACTCAAGATTTGTTTTTTAATTTACCTACTTAAACTGAAAAGTTTTAGTAGAACAGCAAATTTAATGAATCTGATTTAAATCCATGAAAATATTCTGAACGTACGACCATAAAAAATGTAAAATTTCTGTTTTCAAAATTGAGTGATTAAACAAATGAATATGAATTTTGGACTTTTTTGAAAAATTGCTAAAATTCAAGAGAGCGGGATCAAGGAAAGAAGTGTGGGAAAAAAGCGAGAAAGAAGCAAAATTATAACTTCATTTACACCCGAAAATTTCCAACTTTTTTCTATTCAGATTTGCCATTTTTATGAGCTATTAATTTTCAAAGCCCGCTTCAAGGTTATTTTTTGAGTAAGAAAAAAAGAGGAGAAATCACATTTTCAAGGTCACGTTTTCCTCGTGGAGGGGGAGGGATGGAAATATTATTTAAAAGTCCAAAATTATATTTTATAGTACCTACTAAGTAAATGGATTTTTTGGGGGGGGGGGCGGGAGTGTTTTGACCGATATAGGTACTGATATTTCCTAGCTGAAGAATTTTCAAAAAATAGGGGAAATTCCTAAATAAAACAAGAAACTGAAGAAGTTGGTAAATTTGAAGAATAAAACGTAGGAAAACGTAAATTCATCGAAAGACTAAAATTTATGTTTTCACGAATACCTGCAATGATGACAAGATGAAAAAATCTCACTAAAATTGAAATTCGTCAATATTTTTTGAATTTGTAATTTTTAAAAACTTCAAAATTAAAAACTAAAAATTTCCATGATTTTTCAATTTTTTTAAAAACTGAAAAAATTTCAAAATTGGCAAATCAGGAATCGAAAGTTTTCACAATTTTATCACCGCAAAAATTGAAAAAAAATTCATAATTTTTTAATCGAAAATTTAAATTTTCTATTTTGAATCAATACTTGAACTTTGAAGGTTGAATTCTTGTTGATTTCTAGAATATGTACTGCGGTCAATTGTCACTGTTAAGACTGCCCATGCCAAATTTTATTAGGTAATTTATTAACCTGAAATAACAAAAATTCGGCTCCAAAGTCTTGACATCACAGCATTTTATTTGTAAAAATAATGACAAAAATTTGAAATTTTTTTAAACTTGACAGTTTTTTGAAATTTATAAATAGAATTTATTGATAATTTTAAAAAAAATTCCAATAAATATTTTTTCCAAGCCTCAATTTGTTTTTATGCATAAAAAAAAGTTTTTCGAAACACATTCATCACCCTTACAATGCTGTCTCATATCCGGAATTTCAGACTTCTCATTGCCATTTTCTACGTCAAACTTTGGAGTCAAATTCCAAAAATTTTCAGGAAAAACAGAAAAAAAAATGTTTTTATGATTCAATACCCTCAGCTCGTCACAGATATGACTAGTGGACCATATTTTCATAAAATTATTGATCAACTCATTCATTATCCGATCAAGTGTCATTAAGAAAAAAACAGCTCAAATCGGATCAAACTGGTTTCGTCGAATCTTCCAGTAGCAACTCTCACAATAAAATTTCTACTAACCAATTCTATTGTAAAAATTAGGAAGTACATTCGGTAAGTTAACACAGAAGTCTCCACTTATATGCGACGTAAGTCGCAAATCATCTCACAAAATCCTAACGACCTTGCACATCATAAATCAAAACCGCAAAAACCGAAATAAATTTCAAGCATCATGTTCACTGAAATGATTATCAATGAGCTTAGTTTATCGTACCTAATAAAGTCGACACAACATTATCGGGAAATTCGATATTCTACATGTATTTTTTTTTCTTCAAGTAGGTATCTGGTTACAGCTATTTCAACACGATATATTTACATTCGCTACATTCGTTATCAATAATTTGAAATTGAATAATACGAAATGCGATAATATTGGAAATTATTTCAATTTGAAATAATATCTCGAAACTTACTCAGCTGCAATACCTACTGCCCATAACTTCCACCTATCTGCATGTTTTCCCCATCTAATTCTCATTAAATTATGATTAAAATAACCAGAAAAAATTTGATTAATCGCATTTAAAAAGAAACTACTCACTCGTATTCTAATTTATCGATAATATTTCTGTTTGTTTGGAATTCGAGGAGAAGATGAGCCAGGAAATAATCCAGCCAGGTTTTTTTCTACGAAAGAAACAATACATCAATGAATCAAAAAATTTTAATGATAATCGGCACATAAAAGTACCAAAATAGGTATTATTATAAACATTATCGGATATTTACCTCGTTGTAATCATTTTCGAAAGATAAAAATTTATTCCACAAACATTGTAATTTACTTTCAGCATCGTCCATCGTATCCATCAACTTTTCAGTTGCAATTCACCGCAATTATTCGGTCTGTAACAAAATAAAGATTGGAGTTAGAAACCATTTCGTTTACAATGTCGTCGCAGTTTTTTATTTTCGTATTTATATCAAGGAGATTTTAATTTTGTATTTTTCTAGACGATAACGAAACGAACATTAAAAAAAACATCACCCGTTGAAAATAAATATCAATTAGGTACACTAATCAATAGTTGTTCGTCAGTAGCTGTTATTCGGGAGAACAAGTGGATACCATAATTTGCGAATCGAGTTGATGGCGAAATTAAATTCATTCTCGATCAATTTTTTTTACCTACTCGAAGCAGTCTAATAAGGAGAGAAAAAATCAATAAAAAAAGACCTACTGCGAATAAAAAAGCTCTTTTAAGAATTCCTGAGCAATGTCCTCGCTTTTTATGTGAAAATTAATTTACATATCATCTACCAGACCTATAAAACGTAAAAAATTTTCCGTTAAGTAGGTAGTTTGCTACAGATTGCGTTATGTGACTAAAAAATTATTCTACAGTCGTTTCAATAAAATTTGCATTTTTTTTTCCTACGATCACAAAATTATACATGAGATGAAAAGAAGTACATACATTTTTCATGAATAGTTGAAAGAAAATTTCGAGAAAAATATTTTGATGGGTAATAAAATGCATTCGATTTAATTTCTCTCCCTCCCCCCCCCCCTCAAAAAAGAACTCCGTGGCCTGATTTCATCTAAATTTTACCAAAAAATGACCTAAAATATTAGCTTTTGGATGTACTTTTCCAATTTTCAAAATCTAGGCTCAAAAAATTTCGTACAAAAACGAGTTGTGACTAAAAAACATTTTATGAAAGGAAGAGCCAAAATGGCGAAGAATTTTCAAAATTCAGTACCTATTTTTTAGGTGAATTATGCGTTTTTGGAGATGAATCAAAATAGAATTTGCAGGGTGTCCACAATATTTCAGAATTGATTTTCCTCGACGTTTCCAGGTTTTCCAGGCTTTTTACACACATGAACAAACACAATTCACAGATGATTCACCCTTCTTCTGAATTTTTACGAAATTCCAGCAAAAATTTCAAAATATCCTTACTTTTTCAGACTCTTATTTCTTATTTCCAAGTTTTCCAAAAAGTGGAAGCCCTGATTGAGGTGGTTGGAAGGGGTAAAAAAAAGTTCAAGTTTTACCCTACCAGCTTCTTGAAAATGTATTCGATTAAATTTTCATAAATTCGACCATTTTTAAGGTTTCATCTCAATCCAGAGTGCATTTCCTTATTTTTGAACCATTTTTATTGATGGTGGGGGGAGGGGGGGTCGTCCTAGAAAACGGACGATGAAAAATTCGATTAATTTTTCTCTTCGCTTTTTTCAAGAGTTTGAAAAAGGGTGAAAAATCCTCTCAAAAATTTAACATTGGTATTTGGTAACTTTTTGGCAGTACTGAGTCCAAATTATGGTTCTTTTTTCTACATTATGTGACCTTCTCAGCTTCAAGCCTGAAATTGTGAAAAAATTGAATGATGGTGTGATCTTGTGATATTTAGTTCATCACTTTTTGAATATGTAGAGTCTGAATTTTAGCTTAATTTTTATATTTCACTTTTTTTAAGGCCCCCCGCAAAATCTGAAAAAAATTACAAAAATACATAAATTCTGACCTATCTTTTAGAATGTTTTCAGAACCTAGAGACAGAATTTTGATTCTATTTCGGGCTGAGGTGATGAATCTAAGAATAAAGTGTCAAAATTCGATTCCTACAAACCTTTTTGTAAAGAAAAAAGTTCTTTTTGGAGCCTGCATGAGAATTTTTTTCCAGCATAATTTGCAAGGTCTCTGATTGAAGTATAGGAGCTGAAACCTTGGAAATTGCTTTGTTCAAAAGGAAATGAACTTCCCTAAAAGACAACATCTCCAAAATTCGAAAAAAATACATTAATAAAAAATATTTTGGTTAATGAGATAAAAACATAGCAAGTGGCTCAAAAATCTACTTACTTATGTTATTCGTACGGTCACGAGAAATATTTTGAGTCTCTTTTTGCCATTGATTTTTCAATCTGACAAGGCTTGAGACAATTGAGTACAAATTCGGAACTCCCCTTTTTTCATTCTTTTCCTCTTACGAAAAATTTTTCCTAATTTTTTTTTTGAATAGATGTTTTTTCAATTTAATTTTTTATCAACTTTTTTAAAAATGCTTTTTGCAGTTTTTTTCTTATCTTCAAGAATTTTTTCTCAAACGTATTCCAATTTTTAGAATACATAGTATCGTAGATATTTTTTCAATACTCTAGTTAGGTATTTTAATTATTTCCTTTCAACAAAAATTTTTTCAGACTTGAAAAAAAAAATTAAAAATAGGATAAGTGCATGGGCTTTGAAAAAAAATGATAATATTAAAAAAGTATTGATAGTTGAAAAAAAAAATTTTAAATTCAGGTTCATTGACATTTTAATAAAAAAATTTTCAAATTGGAAAGAAATCGCCTTAATTCTCAAGTGGGTACCTATGGAAGGATTTTACCCAACAAAAAAGTACCTACGTTAATTTTTCTGATAAAAAATTTAAAATCTTTAAATTCAAGTTTACAGTTTTTCAACTGCAGAAAGCTGACTCACTTTTCATAAAGGGACAAATCAGATAATGAAAAACACTGAAATCTGATTTATCCAGAGTTAGATGACCCATCATTCGAAATATGTACATATTTATGGAAAATCATTCAGGCACTGAACTTATGGAACTTTTCAGGAATTCTTTTGAAATTTTTGACAAGTGAGATCTTCAGACTCAACTCACCTCTGATTTCAATTATAATTTCTTCCTCTAAAACAGATGAATCAAAATTTGTAATCTCAATTTGTCCAGCTAAGATTTAAAAACCTACATTTCATGTTTACTGAGCTAGAAAATAATTTTCAAGAAGAATTCCAAAGAAATTAGGTACTTTAAGTAGGTACAGTCACTCGAAAAAAATTTAAAAACTCTCAAATATCCAAAATTCTAGCCAAATTCCTCTTCGCAAACACTTGTAAAAATTTATCTTGAAACGCAATTTTCGCAAGACAAACAAAACTCAACGACTACGACGTGACTTAGTTAACATTCGAGAGATGAAATTAAAGAACGAGCGTAGATTATACCTATAAATGAGGGAAAAACAAATCTTTCGCATTCCATTTCTAACATAGGATGTATCTTCAGGTACATTAACGCAAGTTAAAGTTACATCCGAAGATTTTGAAACTGTTTCTCAATAATTCGCAATATACCTACATTTATGTTAAATAGTCAAACAGGTTCTTCTAGACTGGTTTAGCGAATAGACTGGCGTTTTAGGCAGATTAAAAAATAAAAATAGCTAATATTTGAAAATTCTGGACAACTACGCTAATTATATGTACGTATCTTCGAACACGTTTTTTAAAGCGTGAAAGTTTGTAATCAGCTGGGTGATTCTAAAAATGCACTTTTATACGTATACTGGATTTCCAGCATAAAGAAATGTAAAAATAATCCTGTTTTTGCCCTGCAATCTATTTAAAGGTTAATTAGGGTTTCGTGTTCGGCTTATTGGTTATGCGTTAATAATTCTCCATCTCAACACATTTTAAAAATATCTGCTTATGGGAAGTTACTTCAGAGTAGGTGCACGAACAAGACGTTTATAATTTATTGCATTCGGTGTATTCTCGATTTACAAGATAGGAAGCTACGAAAACTTTAATGGAACGATGGCTTTACCGCTCGTTATCGATGTCAATAAACGATATGTTTTCATTTAATTTATTGCAAATCGAATATCAACTACTAGTTGGATTCTGTCCAAATGCAATCGAGAATCGAGTACTTCTTCATATCCATACCTACAAATATTCTAGATACGTAGACATCCTTGATAAAAACAATGCATAAAAAATTGAAAAATTTTCAAGGATTAAATACGAGTATTTCAAAAGAACTATACTTGTAAAATCTGCTTCCAATTAAGGGAGATTTTAATTTTTTTGAAATAAATTTATGATATAAAACCCCCTTTTAGCTGGTTTAGTTGATGATTTCGATTTTTGGCGAATTTGTGAATTAGAAAATTAATTTTTTGATCCAAATTTGATTATTTTTGGAAAAAATAACCTTTTTAAAAACAAAAAAGGAATTTAGATCCCAACAAAATATCGATCTCTCAAACCCAATTAGGCCATTTTCAGTTATTCCAGAGCTTTAGCCAGGACTTCGAATTGGAAACCACCTTAATTGATGTAGATAGCTAAAAATCAAGCTCTTGTTTTTTCCAAACTGTTAATAAATATGAGAAAACCTACTTTCAGCTTAATTTTGAGGCGGGCATCTTATGAAAGCCTGGTTTTATAAATTATAAATTGCTTTGGGGGATCAAAAATTGGTTTTTAAGTTGAGGTTCCCTTCCGATCCTATTTTTTGGGGGGAAGACCAGATTCAACCCGAAATTTTTTTCGAGCCTATATCGTTTTAAAAAAATTCATCTAAGCTTAAATTTTTTCAGAATTTTTCCGAATATGATATTTTTGAAAATACACAATTTTATAACATTGGAACAGTGCACTCATAACTTCATAAGCTTGAAAAAATTTTACGACGATTTGAACTTGGAAAAAATTGAGCACATTTGTAGACTTGAAAAAAGTTCTTCAAACTGCGTAGAATAATCTGAATTGTCCTCCGAACTATTTTTGACCCTACGGGCAACTATTGAAAAAAAATCAAAATGTTTAAAAAAGATCGAATCACCGGGTCAATGAACTAGATTTCCCTCAACCAAAATAAAGATTTCCGTCATTTCCAACCATCCTGGAGCCTATTACAAAGCAGTTTCTATTTTATTTAGATATTAGATACGTATTTAACATTCAAATGAATACGAAGTATAGTTTTATAATTGACTGGGGTTTCGTGAAGGTCAAATTTAATCTCTGGAAGTTTACCTATTCAGGAAGGAGGATTTTTTTCTATGCTACCGACAGGAACCAACTCAGTGATTTGATCAATTTTGATGACATATTTTTCTTTTTTTCCAATCTACAATTGGTAAAAATGAGATCTTTGAGGGATCCACTCGGAAATTGAACCAAAGGTGGGCTTTCTCGTTAAACTAATCGAAAGAAAGCGAGAACTCGATTCAGCTGCTCAAAATCATTTGGATGCTTTCTGAAGAAATTTGAAAATGCTGAAGAAAATCGAAATTACTCCGAAAGCCCTAATTAGCTAGAAATGGCCAAATTTTTATTTGGGAGATAGATAATTGGTATGCAAAGATTCAAGTTTCACTAAATTAATGAAAAAACTCCTCTTCTTCAAAAAATAGCTCATTTTTATTGGAAAATTGATTATTGAATTTTTAAAAATTTATCAAAAATTGAAATAACAACTCGAACAGTTAAAATTTTGGTTACACCAGAGGGCTCTAAAGCATGCTCTTCCAAAAATCGACGTCTCGATCCAATTAATAGCGAACATCTCAAGTGGTACCCTTGTCAGTCAACTTTATTCAAATAAAACTTCCAGCTGCATCTTTTTTGACATGTCAAATGATTTCAATTTTTAAAATGTCAGATTAATCGAGTCTTTATGAAAAGTAAGTAAGTTAAAATTCAAAACATCGACAACTGCAATAGCATAACATGAAAAACGTAGTTTCCCCTTTAATAATACATACAATCAATCTTCGTTTACGTGATAACAATTGAAATTAGAAAACACAATAATCTTATTTACATCGAAAGGTGATCCCATATTTTTATATGAATAATGATATCCAATCGGATTCTTCGATTCTTCATTAGACCTTCACGGTCTTGAAACTTCATTGATGTAACTATTTTTTCTCTTCTTGAAATTAATCGTATTGCGTACATTCGTGCAACCATTTGGATGCACGAATGACCTAAATTTTTCATACTCGGTTTTTTGGCCGCCTCGATAAATCATAAGAAATTAGAGGCGACGAATTCTTCGATGTATTTTCGAACGAGTACAAGTGCACGTGCACTATTTTTGGAGAACCGGTTCCGAGAAGTTTTGGGTATGGGATTTTATAGCTCAAAGATGAATTATTAATGATTAAATGTTTGAATTAATTTTTCAACTTTATCATTGCTCTTGCTGTGACTAAGTAACTGCATATGTTGTGGAGTCATACATACGGCATATTCTTACTGATTCTTACTAATTGATAAGACCGTCGACTGATTACCGATAAACCGACGATTCTTTACTGCATTGCTAATCTGTAATCGACGATTTTGCTCTAATCACATAAATCATAACTCCCAAATCAAATAATAACTCACAAGACAAATATTTTCAATTCAATTTGTGATTTTTTTCGGTATTGAATGTTATATTTCGTAGTCGATAATTACGATGTTACCCAGAAAGATGTAAAAGGCACAAGAAAAGATAACATAAAATTATATTTGGAAACTGATAAATACTTACGAAATTAGAAGAATTAGGTGAATGAATTGAACGAAATAGTCAACACAAAAATATAAGTCATGGTCATCCTTTTGTATTTTATAATCACAACGAAATTATTCGAATCGATAATTGAAACACCGTCGCGAATGTTGAAAAACCACGCACAGTCGTCAGCATTCCTCCATTTCGATAAGAGTGATGAAAAAACTAGCAAATTCCGAACGTACGATTGTAAGAAATGCTTTAATTTATAGATTATTTTCACTTTTCACGTTTTTAAGTCACAAGCAAACGATCAACGAACAATTTCCATTCGCGTTTTCGTTGAAAATGTTGAGATCAATACATGTTTTGAAGAGAAAATTTTTGTGATAATAAATACGGAAGAGAGTAACCTACCGACGAAATTACGAACTAACCTGTTGTTGGAGTTGCGTTCATTGGTTGGAAGGGGAAATTTCTGTTCAATTTCAAAATATTTTCATTGATTGAAAATAAAATTTGAAATTTGAAAAAATTATAAACCAATTTTTGAATTTTATATTCTTAAAAACGTAGCATTTACTTACGTTTTCTTCTTTTGTGTTATTTCTTACAAAATTCAAATCTCTATTCTAAATTCTAATTTTTCATAACGTGTACTTAATTTCTGTACTTACATGATACTTACTACTTACCTATTTCAATTAGAATTATTTTTGTAGAATCTAGAATCAGAAACCTACAAAGTAAAATATGTATTTGAAAATCTTAAAAGCACACCTACAGTGACACCAAAGTCCAACTTTTCAACTCGCATCTTAATTAAAATTTCGGTTCTATGTAGACTAGAAAATGTCGAAAAATGGACAAAAAATTCACGTTCTGAAGCTTAAAAAAGAGAAGAAATGATCGAAGAAAAATATAACAATCTGTAATTTAGATAATGTTGAGACAATTAATATAGATAAAGTAGGCACTCTCCATTTTCCAAAAAAATACTTACCTATCTCAACTGTTTTTTTTTTTAAAGTTCAGAAGTCGAAAATGCCTGAAAGGCATCTCGAATGCCATGGTTAAAATTTGAACTCATACTCAATAGATCAGTTTGTTGGGGCTGTAGGCTGGAGAATTTGAGTTTTGATTTTGACTATATATGACGGGATAAATGACATAGAATTTTGACTATTTTGGATTTTCATCTTGGAAGTTGGAAAGAGAAAGGAGAAGAAGTTCGAAATCAAAAGAGTCTCAAAATCAAAAATTGAAACTTTCAAGAGTCACATTAGTGGCAACAACGATTCTACCGACCAAATTTTGATTTCTTAGGTTCTTAGCTGGATTTGGCTGGATTAGCGATTAGGAGGGAATTCCTGAGTAAGAATAGACTGCAATATTTTTTTTATGTTCATGAGTCTAAAAATGAAACGCAAAAAATGCAAAAATTCACCATTTCCAAATTTTAAATTGCTGGAACTTTTTTCGAAATTGGCTTTTAAAATTTTTAAAAATAATAATAGAATATGTACCTGTACACATTTAAGCATCATACCTACAAACCATGACAAATATTTGATCGTATTAGATCGTATTAAACGATTTTTTTTTTCAAAAGGAAAATTGAAAAATAATGTACTTTTTAAAAAAATTCTGCCTGTAATAATTTTTTATAGGCAACTTATTCAACATCGACACCTTTTCAACATTTCAACGCTCGTTCTTCACCGATCTTGTTATTTACGTCTATGTGTAAACCTGATAAGATTTGATAAGAAAAAATCAGAAATTCGGACAACTAGGACAACACTTAAAATAATTGAACTTCAATTTGAGAAAACGTTCTGATGTTATGAATTGTGCGGAATAATATCAAAGACAACAGCCATAAAATCTTCCTAATGATAGACCCAATTGATAAGAAACATTCTGTAAGTTACCTATTTTATATAATTACGTTCATCACCGAAAGCACTCACTTTTTTGAACTATTTGCAGGGTTATTATTTCTTTGGCCAAGATATTTTCGCCATCCCATGTTTCCGGGACAGTTTCCTATATGGCTGTTCAGCAGCAACTGGTACATCCCTTCTCACATTTTTACTCACCAGCAACGGTTTCAAATCGTTTAACTTCGCTTTCGGCGCTTTGGTATTCACTTCTGTCCCATACATGTAAGAAATACCAGCGTGTTTTCTGATGTCAATGATTACATCGTTGTTTTCTTTAATTGCGTTTCTTTGATGTAGGATATATTGTCAGGAAAAACATTTTGCCAGTTTGAGTCAGTTTAAAGAAGTGGAAGAGCGTGTGAAATTGAAAACGCACAGTGATTTCATGATAACGGATACGCTACAAGACGACATTAGACCAGATGCTACAATTTGAATTGTGTATAAATTATATTATTTAAACGAGATTGTATTTATTTACATGTTGGAAAATGTATTATATCAAGTAATAAATGTACAGAACCCTTCTCAATTAATTTTTTAAGCAGTGAAATCATAGCTTGAGAAATCATTTCGAAATATTTTCAGGATATCTTCTTCTTCTTCCCTAGAAGTGGGACAATTTTTCCATTCAATTCGGTCTTGCAAGTTTAACAACCTTTCATTAGCTAAAACTTCTCTGAAACATAAAAAATATTCGATTCAATTACATATCTGTAGAACGATCAAGTCCAGACAATAACATAAAATTACCTGGCGAATTGTAATGGGAAGTATTTCTTTATACTGTGCATTAGTCTATATTCGCCTATTTCAACGTAAAAGTAAGAACTATCTGAAGTTGAGATATCTTCTAGTTTGGCAGTTGAAGGCACCTCTGTTAACGTAAATCCTTTTTCTTCCGCCATATTCTACAAATTTTACTAAATTTTTAAAATATCCTTTCAATACAAAATAACTCGTGTTACTCAACATTACCATGAAAAGATTTTTCGCAATTGGCGCCAATTTCGATGGAATTGGAATCACTTGCATTTGATAGTGAGGAGTTTTATAATTCCTATCAAAAAATACTGGTATTTTTCCTTTAGTCTTGCAGTATCGCGTCAACGACGTTTTAAACATGATAACGAAGTTGAGGAATACATTGAAATACTAATAATTTTGAACAATGAAAAAATAAAAAGGATACTTTCCAATTTCATCGCGCAGCGATTTGGGCATCTCAGAAAACACTCGATAATGAGCGATAGGTAAAATCATTACATGGTCGGAAACCAGTCCTCCTTTTGCTAACGTAAGGTAACACTACGAATACAGATCATAATCACGAGTAAAACAATTAAAACCAAAATAATAACAGCAAACATTACAAAATGCAATTTTTTGAAAAAAAAATTTAGTGGATTAAAAATGAATTTCTGTGTACCTCTTCTCCTATACTAACAACCAAATGTTTCTCAAACTTTGGACTGGCTAAACAAAACCAACAATCATCTAGAAATGGAAAAAAAAATCATCAATAAAACACATCCAGTATGCATCCAGTTGACATTTGAAAATTTCAGTCCAAATACGTACCTTGACCAACATTCATAACTTTTTGTTTGCGAAGTTCGAATTCTTCGTTTTTATTCTTACGTTTTCGATTTTTATCGCCTCGATCTTTGTAATTCATATCGTAAAAATATTGCCGAGGTTTGCTGTCTTCTTCGAATGAATAAGGGCATTCGGTAGTATCTGTAGTCAATTGATATAATTCGTAGTCTCTCATGCTTTTCAATGGAGCTACATTCATCGCGTACAACCATTTCTCTTTATTTTCATTGGCAACGTTAGCCAAAGCTATAGGTCGGGTTATATGGTCCCCAAATCCTGGAATTTGATTTCTGGAATCAAATTGAAAAACATCGAAGTAAAATAAATTAATCAAATTGATCGTCTAAATTATAATCAAATAATAATTACTTGTAAGGAGGCCTTTCAAAATGACGTTTCTCCAAACCGAAAAAATGATACCGAGGTTTGATTTGATAGGCCAACTTGGCAACTAACACAGAACCTTTAGGAGGGTTTTTAATCTGTAAAAATACACATATCAGTACACAAAATTGAACAGCTATCGAATAAAATGAAATGAATTTCACTTACGGAATCTTTCCCTAAATCTGCAATACCAGCTGGCCACTGGGACGTTAATAGAATATCAGTCCCTCGATACGTTGCTTGCTGAGTTTTAATACAAGCAGTTCGAACTCTATCAACATCTTCTTCAGTGATTTGGAATTCTTTGCCGAATTTCGAATTTTCAACACCACTAATATACGCGATCGTTAATCCAGAATTTGTCGTGAGAACTCCTCTTTTACCTGCAGAACAAATTCGTTGAAATCATCGATTTATAAACCACCCAAAGCTAAAAAATAATCATACTACCTAAGTATGTAATATTGTGAGCTAATTCGCAACCGCTCACTTCCGGATAATATTTCAGATATTGGACATCATTTGGTCCTAAAACGTACGTTGAAATTGGACCTAGAAAAAAATAACGAAATACTGTGATATTTTCGGCAATCATGAACGACTTATTTTAGAATATTGTTTACTTTTCAATTCGCCGGATTTGTAAGGAGCGAATTCTTCATCTGATGAACCGAAGAAGTTTCCAACGCAAAAGAGGTAGTCGAATGGTCCAGATTTCTGGCTGATATTTTCCACTCGTGCGTATAATTTCTTGAATTTACCTTCCACGTCTCCGCAGACTAATCTGATAGGTGAAACAAAAAAATTTCTTGTAGAGGTAATCAGTCATACAAGAAATATTATTCAAAAGTTTGAGATTACTTACATTTTAAGTTGTTCTGCCATTGTTTAAAAAGATCAGATTGACATTTCTTTGGAAGAAGACGTACAGAAGAAACAAAATTTTGAAAAAATCCGGAGATCAGCTTCTTAGAATTCTAAATTCAGTCGGATGTGTGTGTAACAATTTTTCAAAATGAATTTTTGATAAAAGATAACGGAATTTAATTTGTTTTTGTTTACATTCGAGCTATCAATATCCGAGAGTGATAAAAAACCAGTTCAGGGTTCGGGTAGGGTAAGAACTCAATTCGGATTTTCGATTTATTTCTCTAAAAACCGCAAGTTTGAAGCTTTGAACTTTCATTTAATTTTTTGAAAAATTTTGTTCGTTGTGTGTTGTGTTTTATAGCTTTCCTATCTTTTTCCCGTAGGTCTTCGAGATGATAGGTATGATACTTTCGGCCATTCGTAAAATGAAGATATTTATCAAATTTACCGAATATGGAATGAATTATGCCGGAAAATGAATTTCTAAACCGATGTAAGTGAATAATTCATAGAAATTTCGCTCTGCCAAGAAAAACACATCACTAAAATGTCATTTTTTCTAAATTTCAAGTTTCATTCGCCCAGCATCACAAGATTACATTTCACATTACGCAATACGCATACACCACTACGTAGTACGTTCCTACGTTCCTCTTCCTACGTTCCAATTTCATTTTGCAAGAGCAGTATCCGTAGTATCTGATATAACAGTGATGATAATAATAACGTTGCAACCTTGCAATCAAATGCAACTCCCAATTTCTGGGATCTTTCGGCTTAATTAAAATAAATTTAAACGTAAACTTGGTTAAATTTTAATCTAACTACATGCTGTGTCGTTTCCATTACATTCGCATTACTCGTTTATTTATAGTGATTATCAATTCAATTACTCTTCAATGATTTCTTAGAATTTCGTCGAAGTCACTTTTGTTAGCCGTTTCCGAAGAAGTGAGCAATTTTATTACGTTGTTTTGCTATTAAATTAAAACCGAAATTTAATTCTGGTAACATAATAATTCGCCTGTACGCTTGAACTTTGTCACTAGATAAGTGTAATTGCGGTTTAAGTATTAATTCGTTTTCGTTTCAAGTTCTAATCCTAAACACAATATGTTGAAAGGAAACAGCTGTGGAACTGACTTCTAGAATGCTCAAAAATGGGTTGTGCTTTCCGGAAACAAGAATCACCGAACACTACCACCAGTAACGACGAAGATGAAGATGAGTCTAACGTTTTCAGGGTAAGTTTAACGTACGTTCGGTTTCAATTCCATACCTTGACTAAATTCTCGATTATTATCAGGTTGTGAACATAGATCAAGAAGGAAACGATCATTTACCAGGCAGGATAGAAGTTACCGCCGAGTACCTAATACTGCATCAAGGAAAAAAGGAGTCAATTCAATGGCCTATTCGTACCCTTCGAAGGTACGGTTTTGAATACAATATTTTTAGTTTCGAAGCCGGTCGACGATGTCCGACAGGAGAGGGTATATTTGCATTTAGATGTGTTCAAGCTGAGCAGCTGTTTCGATTATTACAGACCAACATTCAGGTATTTTGATTAATTAGCTGCTTCGTGTGTGCCAAAATCAAAACCTAATCGGATTATTAATGTTTCGCAGAGGAGCTGTAATGTTAACAACGTATCGCATGGTGATATATCCCAAAGTAATTACCTAGAACCTAGAGCTGTGAATGTTCGACACTGTCGTCTAGAAAGTGTCGGCAGCTCGAGTAGTTGCCCTCACACTCCCGCCTCTCCGGCTTCAACATCGGTCTATAATTTCGACGAAAAAGATATCTGTACCAAAAATGATCTGGTAACGATTCCGAAAAACTCAGCCACCAGTAGTCCGCTCTATATAAACGTCGAAACTGGCATGGACGATGACAGAAAAGCTAGCAGCTCTCAAAACCCCTACATATGTTTCCCCGAGAACCTAGGCAAACATTACATCGAATTCGAATCTTCGACCGACGAAGGTCAAGACGAACCTTCTCCTAAAAATAAATTACTCTACATTGCAGTAGACGTTAATGAAAAGCCTGCTACGCCGGTGATGAAAACTCCTACTAAAGAAAACAAGGTTTCGGTCGGTTATACTACAATTGATTTCCAAAGAACGTGGGCTCTGTTTCAAAGCACTAAACCAAATATTGAAAACGATATCGGTTGTAGGAGAAGAACCAGACACAATTCTAATTTATTCGGAGTTCATCGATGAATTTAAATTGGTTGTCGAATGCGGCTATTTTTTTTTATTCAAATTTTCTATGTTGTTTATTTTTACTTAGATGTTTACGCGTGAAACCGTCTCTCAGGGGTTTTCAGGCTTTCTGATGTTTGTGCCATATAGTTGTGAGTTCTAGTTAATTTTTTAATGACTTTTTTTTTCGTTTCTGTACCAAAAATCGTAGATAATTTTACATTTATGTACGAAAATTGGGGTTGTTTATTAGGATCTGATAATAAAATAGTTTTAAGTACAATAGCTATTTGTTTAAACTTCGGTGAACTTATTGTGTGATGCTATATGATAATTTGGCTTTGTTTTTATTTTGTGTGTTATGTTTATGTGCATGGTTATTTGTTATTTATGTAACTTCTGCTCTAAGTGGAAGGTATTTCATAATGTTTTATTTCAACCAAGTTATTTTTTACGTCGGATTCGCCTTCGTCTTAATCTGGGTGTCGTTTCTATTTGTCATTGTACTGACATTTATGTAAATTAGTCAACGTTTGCTTTTGAGTTTTGATTTATATTTTAAATTCGGTTCGACATTCAATAATGCATGGAAACGAATTCGAAATCGTTTATTCTCTAAACGTGGTAGTATTGTATTTACTATAACGAATAATTTCACGTAAAAGGATAAACTCAACGTTACCAAATCTACTGGGTTACGAATACGATTCATTTCCGGTTTCTAGTTACGTGGAATTATTCGCGATAAAAATGTAATTTTTTACATTCCATCTAAATATCTGAAAAATATCATCGGTAACAATTTTATATCGCGTTACGTTTAATTTTTTATTTTTTATATCCGAGACTGAGAATCTCAAAAAAATCTCATCCTGTACATAGAAAAATCTTCGCTAATACCAGCTTTGATTTGAATTAAATTCGAAAAACAATTAAACCAAAATATAAAAATTTTATTTTCTAGTCATTTAAAGTTAAACCAGAAATGAAACATGACATAATGATCTCAACGTTAAGAAATCAATACTCATTTTAAATTTGTTTTATACCGAGTGAAAAATCCACTAATTTTTTTGCACAGTACGATTGTTTTTTCTATATGAATTTTGTAATTCAAAGTCGAGCTTTTTACAGTATATTTTTTATCTATTGCTCAAAATCGTGTTCACGGGCTGCTTCGACTCTTTTATGTATTATCCACGATTCCCGAATTTTTATGAAAAATGCTCTGGAATTTTTGGTTAATTCTTAAATGTATTGTTTTACCTATACTTTTTATGTAACCGGATAATATGAACAATTATAAACGCTATTTAAATGTTATTTCTTTGTTTATTTTTTTCCAAATTTGGTAAACAAAGAAGAGTATGTTTTTTTTATTGGAAATTGAAACGAAAATATCTATCATCGATTAAAATATTGTACCGAAATAACAATAATAACGAGAAAAAGCATCAAAATTATGGGAAAACATTGAAAATAGAAGTATTACGAATCGGACATAATCACAAAATATTTTCAAAAACGGAAAAAATAACTGCTGAATTACTGGGAAATATGTGCACGTACTAGGTTGCGTATTACGTTCACAGGTACGTAATCAAACTTCACCCACGTAAAATAATCAAAAAAATTGAATGAGGGGTTGTAGAGTTGACGTTGTATGAAACCCATGAATGATTTTTAAACAGAAAAAAGAAACAGGAAATGAATATAACATAACTGTTGATGGTATTTTTCAAAAAAAAACACCCTGTAGAGACCATATTTCACTGAAAAAAGGAAACGATTACTCATTTTCGATATTTTTCATGTATTGATGCTTATCCGGGTATTTAGTCTTGTTATTACCAAACAAGCAGACCCACACAGAACTCGATTCTCAATTTTGATCAGAGGAAAAAAAATGAAAAAATTAACTTTAGATAATAATTTAACGATGAATGCAAGGATAAAAATTTATTGCCGATGGAACTTGGACTTTTGATTTTGATATTTTCCAAAAATTCGATATAATATTAAATTTTACAATTTTTTTTAGAAAAATTCAGTTTTGCTATATTTATTACTATTTTTCTATGAATTGATTAATTTTTGAAAAATTGTGCGATTTTGATGATTTTTCAGAAATGAAAGAATCTTTTCTTGAATTGAATGAACAATTATTTTATATTATATGGGTAATTTTTCCGAACCAGACGATTCTTTCAAGTAGGTACCTACTTACTAGAAAAATTAGATTTCCTTCCTAATTACAAGGACGTCCTTGCCTAATTAGAAGATTTTTTAGAAGTATAAATGATTTGTTGCAAATTGGACAATTTTTTGAAACTTGACAAATTTTTCCCAAGATGAGTAATTTTTAAAATTTAATGATACATTTTTTCTTCCCGATTGGCAAAAACTCTAAACAGGTATAAAAATAGAGAAATTCCAAACAAAATGAGTAAAAAAAAGTTTTTTCAATTCTTAAAACAGACAATTCAAATTTGATAAGAAGAAAGGAGAAGTAAAGGCGAGCGAGAACCAAAGATTCAAAGTTGAAGTTCCCAGCATCATACGTACAAATAAAACAACAAACCACAAGTTTTCTCATTTTTTTGGATTCGTTGGGGAAGGTATGCCAGGAAGGAGAAGATCAAATTCAAACACCAAGTTTATATTCAAATTTTGGTGTCTCATTTCCTGAATTTTAACCAAAAATTTAAAGATTCCATTGGTCCCTCACTCATAGTTCTAAATCCCATAAAACACCTAATACGTTCACATTCAATTTGAAAAAACCTATTCACATCAGAATGTTCTGAAGATGTTTGAACTATGTAGCCTTGATCCTTGATATATGCAACATGAATAATTTGAGCTTTTTCCTTTACAGCTCTACAATGTCAGTTCGCTTTGTTCCAATCGAGTACAGCTCCGAATACGGCCAGCTATACGATGTTATGAAGGTGACAAAAAAGAATGGCCGAGTTCATGCGCATGACATGACATCGCTTTTTCGGTAAATAACAATCTTATATTCGGCGAATGTTCGATTAGAAATTCATAAAAACTACTTCATGTACCACCAAGTTTGAGAGACAAGACGAAGTTCGGTACATAAAAAAAGAGCAGAGATGTGAAAACACCTTTCATTCACTAACTCGAAAAGTCGAAACCACATTAGTCATTAAACCATTGAAACAAGAGAATTTCGTTGATGAAAAAAAATCAAAAGAACCTAATGCACAACGTCAAAAAATAGCCCAATTAGATAAGAATGGAACCAAAAATGAAAAAAAAATTCTCAACAACCTTTGCATCCACTTGAACTATAAACATAAAATGTCTAAAAAACTTATGGATCGACACAAACAGCGGGGAAATTTTTACAAAACTGATACGATTCGTAATATCTATCAAGAAAAATTACGAGTTAAAAATCATTAAAATAATACTTTTACTCGTTAAAAGATCGGAATTACACAGATATCACATACTCGATAATCAAAATATGACACATGATTGCTAAAATAAAACACAACATACGATAGAAAAATACAAAAAAATATAAAATCAGTCTAAACAATGTGACAGAATCTATGATGTGGGAGACCAAGGCACCTGTCCTTTAATAATAATCCCGTTCATTTCTTTACGAACGGCAATGAAACATCTTTTGAATTCCAATCCACATCCTCTTGACAGCCTAAAATCCATCAAGGTTCTACCATCCATATCTATAATACTCGCTTTGAACGTTAACGGTGTTTTACGACGATCCAATGTGCTGACAGTAACCTACAAACAAAAATTCGAAAATAAGAGTCATCTACAATAAAATGTTTTTATCAAATTCGAAAAAAATACGAACCACTCCAGCCGTAAAAATTTTCCAAGAATAGCCGAACTTCTCAATAGCTTCGACCAAGTAGGCCGAGCCCTGCTCGACGTTCACATTAACAAAAAATCTGGTCATACGTCTTACCAGTCTTTGAACGCAATTCTGCAAACATGAAATTATAATTAAGACAGGCCTACGACCAACCGAAGCGATTTTCAACAAAAACAAACCGTATTTGCGTTGGCCGGCTGCGACAGTAAAAATTGAGTCGATATCAGTAAATCGTCGATTTGTGTAGGTTGCGAAAACGAATATCCTATATCATGCATGGCATCGCAGGTAATTTCATTTTTAATCGTATCTTGAGGCTGAGAGTAGCACTGGTTCGACTTGTACAAAGAATCCGGAATATCACGAGATGCTAATGAATTCAAAAACACAGAATTAAATTTTTAAAAAAAGAATTTGGTCAAATTACTCCTTATTAATACACAACACACTCTAATACTAAAATATAAAATACATACATATTCAACAACAAAATACTACTAACTTAATACTTCCATACTAACCGGTATACGAAGCACAATAACGCAGACAATACTACGAACTTTGCTTTGGTAAATAAGCTTTATGACTTCGAGCGTTCACATCTCACACAGCTTTCTACCAAAGTAAAGTCTGAAGCACGATAAAGCATTCTTCAAACTACGTCCATGCTATGGTCAACAAGTTACAAGTGTAAGTATACAAACACATACACGGTTGGCAATATTTCATCTGCTTACTTCTGTCGTTTCGATCAGCTCAGAGTGAACCTCAAACACCATGCCAAGATACCGAATAAACCTGAGTGATCTGAAATACCGCAGGTGTCACTCAGTACCTGAGATGGTGTTTCTGTTCGTATTCTTCTCCGCTTTTCAACGATTTTCCAACGGGGAAACATTAAAAAATATACTCGGTGGCATCGATAGTACTCACTAGAGGTTTCGGAGAAATGTTTTTTATACCAACGATGATCCCTGATTTTGGCTATTGTATATCGATCCTTCGGCGATGGTACGAGAATTTTTCGAGCCAAAGATAATGCTAAGGTATCCAACTTCGACCAGGGGGTAACTTGCATGTATTTGTTGCTTTTCCAGTTTCGGTATTCTTCGCAGTCGTTTGATGGTTGGTCCCATGGTAACTCTGAAGAAATAAATCTAGGATTAGAATATGAAGAGATTTTATTACGAGGTATCTACAAACACTTCATGAAAAAATTACGATTTTAAAATTATTTGATAAAATACACTAAACGTTTACAGAAAAATACCATCAATAAGATGCTTACAATTTTATTTCAAAACCTTTGGGGGAGGAACTTTCAAAATTTCACATCTTATCATGTAATAACTTGAATTAACTGGAAAAATTGAACATCAATAAAATTTTAGAATTATATGCAAGTCTAGACATAAGAAAACACCACTGGGGGTAAAAAAAAATGGTTTTTTGAGTTGACACTGATTCAGACATTTTCAGAAAGAGTAAAATCAAGGAGGAATCTCGAATTAAAAAACGCTTTCCATATGCAGGCCCCATTTCTTTATTACAAATGAATTAAAATTTTTGACCCTTTAGATTCATCAATTTCGATTAGTTGGATAAAATTCCTCATTGATTTGATATATAATTTAAAATGAAATAAACTCATAATATTACAATTGCAATATGACTAACTCTCTGAAATTCTAACCAAAAAAAAAAGGCAGGTGAAATCACGAAAAAGGCAGAAACTATTTCAACAATTTTTGCACTAAACCAATTCCAAAACCCAAAATTGAACAATTTATTCTTTAAATTTTCGTCGTCAAGAGAACGTAGATTTCCACCATCTCACTACAAATATTTTCCATTCATTGGGAAACAAAATACTTCAAATTTTTTTATACTTCTATTTTCAATCCATGTTGTCTAGTGGATTCAAGTTATTTCAAGACACGAAATATAAATGAACAATTGAAAGTGAGTTTTAAAAAAAAAATCAGAACTTACAAAGACCGTCAAAACACATCGAATTTTTTGAAAAATTCACTCATCAAAATGAAATTGGTACAATATAAATCATAATTATAGTTCCATTATGATACTTCAAAATTTATTCAATTAAACCCGAATTATTTATTCATATCTGACATCAAAATCATTTTCTATTCAATAATTGAGAAAAAAAATCGAGTCGTTTCAATACGGGGACAAGTTTCACACAATATTTATCAAGACAAAATTTACAAAAAAAAAAAATCTAAATAAAAAATAGTCGAGACAACTTCTACACGTGACTCTCATAAACTAAACTCATAGTACCGATCAATTTCAAACAATTTCATCATTAGGCCAATTCACAATGCATAAAATCAAATTCAAAGTTCAAAATCTTAACGCTGCCATACGAATATCCGAATTTTCTCTTAGTACATAATTAATAGTAAAAATTACAGTAGCGAATGCGTGATAAACGCGATTTTATCTGGTCGAAAGCGATAAGCCAATGATACGAGAATATAAAGTAGAACTACACGATTTGAAAAAAAAAATCTAAATACGGTAAAAATTTACAAAATATATACATTCTCATTAGCACAAAAATAATCTCAAAATACTAAGATATAAGTAGAAATAAATCCAAACTCGTTAACAGGATGATCAGAAAGGTAAGGCAAAAAATGTAATGATAGCTTCGGTATCTAGCTTAGGTGTATCAATTCTAACCTACAGCTCGAATACCAAAGATACCAGCACATTTATAGTCTTCACGCCGGTCGAATGGTGACTTCACACTAATTCTAAACGCGTTAGTAACTACAAAATGAAAATCAATACACAGGCTAAGGGAAAAAATGAATTATTGATCTCACCTCCGGATAATAATGCTGTAAAAATAATCCCGCATGACCAAATATCAACAGGTTCACCAGCGTAATGATTCTGTAATACTTCAGGAGCAACATAGGGTAAAGTTCCGCAACGTAGTTCCAACATTCTATCCTAAAATTGAAAATTTAGCATCAAATGGTGAACAGGATAGAAAAAAGGCCACGAAATATAGCTTACTTTTCCATCGTGTCGAAAATAGGTAGCTAATCCAAAATCACTAATTTTCAGATTACCGGCATCGTCCAGTAGCAAATTTTCTGGCTTTAAATCACGATGGGCGATTCCTTTCGAGTGTAGATATTCCTGCAGCATTAGCACGTTAAATTGAGAACACAAAACATTCAATAAGACTTCAAGAAATACTAACAACGCCGGACAACAACTGTTGAAAATATTTTTGAGCTTCGCCTGGTGGCATTCCAACATCCGGCTCTATCGAAATTTAAACAACATGTAAATAAATCATAAAATTGGAATCTGAACTCAGACAATGCTCAATATTCACCTTAAGACTAACCAATTCGGTCAAACAGTTCTCCACCGGAGGCATATTCGAGAAAAATGTAAACATTAGTGTTATTCTGACGTTGACCGTAAAAGCCTATGATATTCGGATGCTTGAGATTATTATGAATAATAATCTCTCTCTTCACGGATTTTGCCACGGTCGGGTGTTTGGCTAAATCTATGGTTTTCATGGCGATTGCACAGCCGGTATTTCGATTTGTCAACAGCTTCACCCTGAAACACGTTTTTCAGTTAATGCTTAACGTGATTGAAAAAAAAAAAGCGACGCCACAGTGAAAAAACATGTGCTTACTCTCCGTACGACCCTTCTCCTAGAGTTTGTATAATATTCCATCCTTCGACAAATTCAGTCATATGGGCGTATTAAAAAAATGTTCGGTTCGATGAAGCGCTATTTGCCGTAAACCTTGGAAACGTCTGTCAATGAAACGAGGTTACATTACTGAAAGGCCTACACCCTTTAATACCCTACGCAGATCTCGAATTCGACAAATCGAACGTAAATTACAAACTAACGTTTCTTCGAATTGTGTACAAATAGTTATTTTGCAAAAGCGACAATTTTCACGTGTTTAGGTGTAAGTAACCGAGATTAATGCGGACAGCACGTGGTTAACAATTACACGAGTGATAAGATAATTACCAGAAGATAGCACAAGAAAAGCACTTTACCAATAAAACATGCCAATTGAACTAGAAAATATCTAAAATTATTGTATCAATCGATAAAGTACTTACAGAGAAAACTCGTACAATAGTTCTGAAATAAAAACCGCATGTCACGAAAATAGCGGGAAAATACAATGAATTTTAGACGTAACTGGTGTCTTTTCGAAAGATTGAACACTTAGAGTGTTAAATATTAATTATACACTGCTTAACGTCAACTTTATCCAAAAATATTGACATAATTAAAAAAGGTAGTTTGAAAATTTTCTCCAAAACCACATTTTCAATCAAATTCAGCGTGTGAACATCTCAATCAATGAGAAACACCGTGGTGAAAACGTTTTACGATTACTTTCACCCCGCTACTGTCTTCTTCACCAAAATTTTCCAGAACACATGTTTTTCGGAACGAATTCCAAGGTCATTATTTCTCTATGCTGATGCTGTAAGTGAATCTGTGATAGAAAACAAAACGAGTAGGTTAATTTGATTGCTTCAGAAGTAGGTATTTAGAATTTACGATTTTTAATTTTTTTTTTAAATAAATAATAATAATAATATTACTTTGAATGCAATGAAAATGTGTTCAAGTGTTCAGTGGATCAATTAAGCAACTTCGAAATCAATAACTAAGGTACAAATTTTTTCACTAAAATCTCGGTAGCCTACTCGTATTAATTTATCGAGATGATAATAATTCATGATAATTATTTTCAACCCGAAATTAAGAAATTTGAGGATAAGGATAAATGCTGAATTTTCATCTTCGCCATTAAATTTTAGTCAAATTTTGGTTTTGTATTATGTATTTGAAAAACCATCGCAAAAAATTACTCCAAAGGAATTTCATGAATCGGGATTAAAAAATTTCAAAAATATGTTGCACAATTTTGAAAAATATTTCAAGTAGATGAGTACCTATCTAAACTTTTTTGAAAAACTCTGGAGAAGTGAAAATCATGCGACTTTGATCGAAAAAAGGTTGAATTTTCAGAATCTATGGTCCTTTGGTCCTTAGGAGGGGAAAAAAGTGATGGGAACGAATCGGAGACCAACTAACTTTATTTTAACGCACCATTGACAATTATGACACAGAAATAAATACCCATCACTAAATACCATTTTGTTTATCTTAAAAAGATTTTTAAAAAAGGAGAAAATTTAAAAATCCTTTATTTATTTTGTAAATACATCATAATAATCAGGTTCGGTACAAATTAAATAAATTTATCGTTAAAATATTAGTCATTTTTTAAAAAATTCAAATAAATATGTCAACTTTAAAATCATCCTTTTTAAAAAATTCTCTACGTCGTTTTATTTATAAATAAGAATAAGGCAATAAAATAAACGGGGTACTACTATTATATAACGAGAACTCCGCAACGGAATACACAATAACGTAATGTCAAAATAAAAAAAAATCACAATCAATCAACAATAATAATCACAAAAATGAAATTCATTCGCAAAATTAAAGAGATCATAAAAATATTTACCATCGATCTCTGATAACAGTCTCATAGACATAAAACAGTACTTATAATATTCTCTTTCGTAACAAAATAATTATCAAAATTAATTATACACCTACGAGTAAAATCTAAAATGAATTTTTGGAACTATATAATACTTAGAGTATTCGTTTTAAAATCAAATACTGCGTAATGGCACGCAACAAAAACTCACGATCAACTAATAGTAATATCGGTATTACACAGTTTCGAATCTTGCACCGCACTGACCGTCGTTTCAGCTTTATCCGAAAGATTACCATTGGAATCGATGGACTCGACACTTTCATCGAATGCCGAATCGTCAGCACTGTTGTTATTTTTACTACTCGAACTATGTTCTTTGAGTATATTTTTAGGCACATTTATGTGCATTTCGGATTTTATTCTCGAAGGACGGAGACTCTTCAATTTAGTTGATCCGGCGAAGGAAATTTGCACACCACCGCAGTTCAACGGATAAGGCGAATTTTCATCAGCTGGGACTAAATTTGCAGGTACGCCGAGTTCGAAACTGCTTTTTGACGATAACATCGGTGCCTTCTTGACAGGTTCTTCGCTTTTACGTAATTCCTTGGAGTAATTTTTTTGGAATAATTTCAAAGTTTCCATTTCTTGCGGGGATAAGACACGACCTAAGCTTTGACTTCGGTCGGTAGATTCTTCGATAATTTTATCGAATTTTATATTCCTCGTGTCGGATAAAGATTTCGTCAAAAGTTTACCGCTGTCAGATACCTCTTGTAATTTCTTATTATTTACGTTATTTGGTAACTGGTTTAATTTTTGTTGACGAATTTGATCGAATGAGTTGGCAAAATACGACGAGCCCATTTTAGGCGTCAAACTATGGGATTTAATCTGACCAAGGGTGATGTTTTGATCTTTGGACATTTTAAAATCGGCGTTTAAATCAGTCAACGATGATTTCGGTAAACTACGTCGTCTTTCCGCCATATTCAATTGAGATAAAATTCTAAGCACGTCGTTTGGTATTTCTATTTCGCTTTTTCCGTAAGCGATGGACGATATAAAATTACCTAAAGTGTTGACGGTCACCTCCAAAGCACGAACTTCGCTTTCTAATTTATTAATTTGCGATAAATGTTTCACCCTGACCGTTTCCAAGCGACTATTATTGCTGAGAGCGATCTGAAATGGAAATTTTTTCGTTAGTATGACGTAAACAGGGATGAAGACTTATTGGGGAGGGTGAGAGGGAAGACATGTACCTCTAATTGTTCCATTAGTGATTGATTTTTTTCCTTGAGAGCTTTATTTACTTCTTCCATCTGTTTTAATTTCTTCGTTTCGGGACGAGGGGTGGAAAGTTCTTCTTGCAGGACGTGATATTCAACGTTATATTCCAGTAATGGTTTCGTGATATCAGTAGTGGAGACCTACCGAACAAAAATTGATTTTAGACTTGAGATTTGTATTTTAAAATTTTTCAATATACAAAATACGAAAAAAAATCTGACCTGTTTAATCACAAGATCCAATACATTTTTATCAATTTCAGGTACAGTTATTTTTAAATAATCCATAATCGATTCAAATCCGTCGCAGGCCAACAATGCGTCTTTATGGTGACTCAGCAATGCCAAGATTACTTTGAATAATACGCCGGATCCTTCAACGAAAATCAAATCTACCAAAAAAAAATAACAATAATAAACATCATAAAAATCATTTTGGATACTGGAATACTTTGGGGAAATTCGAAACCCACCAAAAATTCGTACAACGAATCCCAGAGGGAACTGAGAAGCAAAAATGGTCAAAATCCACGGAGCAGCGTATAATATCGGCGAAATTTCGTGTTTATCAAAATGTTCGTATAATTCAGGCAAATAATCTTTCAATAATCTAGTCAATTGGTACAATTGCACTTGAAGCCCGGCCATATCAGGTAAATATTGTTGTCTGAGGTTACGTCTGAACATCAGGTGTCTCAGCATAATGAAAGCTTGATCTTCGCTCATCTAAATCCAATATAACAAAAAATTACAATTTAGAATACGAATATAAAATTGAGTTGCACAAAAAATGAGGATCTTACATGTAACAAAAGTATTCCGGCAATAAAGCTCAATCCCTGACAATATCCGACTTCTTCATCCAACAGCGAATATGCTTTTAATAAATTATACAATCCTAATTGACCAGGTCCCAGAGGAGACATGAAATAACTGTGATTCGGGAATGTTCGTCCTAAATTGAAATAAAATGAGTCAATTTTTTTTTTTTTGAAAAAATTTATATTTTTTAAATATAAAATGAGTAGGTACAGGTAGGTAGTCTAGGTACTTACCTAAATCAATTAGAATGGCATGTTGTTGTGAAGTAAGTTCCTTTAATAATTGTTCATATGGCACATTGTATTTGGGAAATTTATAAGAGTCGATCGGTGGTGGCATTTTTGAGCAGTAATGTTCGGCTAGAAATACCCAAACTTCTCCTCTTTTGCTTCTAGGAACACCTGAAAAAACACATATTGGTTAAATGAAAAGTCCAAGTAGTATCCATAAAATTTATTATAAAATATTGTTGTACTCAATAATTTTTTCAAAAATGGATGTTTGAATGAAATTTTCTAAAATTTCAACAACTATCCAAAACATAAATAATTTTTAAAAAACTGAACAATTTTTTAAAACTGCAAAGTTTTTTGAAAAAATTTAAAAATCGACAATTTTTCAAATTTCGGGAAATATTTTCCACCCCTGACCAAATATTTAATAGATATGTAGCTTTTCAATAATTGGACTGTATTCTTAAAAATTGCAACATTTTATAAAAAAAAATTACAATTTTTACAAAAAAAGGACAAACTTTTCCAAACCTTGAATATTATTCTTTCCGAAACATCGATTAGTTTTCCAAAAATTAGCCAATTTTTGGATGATCGTGCATTTTTCCGAACCCACTTTTCCAAAAAAAAATATCTATATATTTTTCCCAGAATGAAAAAATCCTAAAAAATTTTTACCATCGAAAACGAAAAGGACATTTCAAAATTATTCCTTGAAAAAAATTGAAACGAGACAAACCTTTTCTGACAGCTTGTAAAAGCATTTGATCGTCGTATTTACGATTTCCTTTGTTAATCATGACCTCCCAAACTTCGGTGTTTTCTTTTCCAGAGGTGCAGATATCGTCATATTCCAATTTGATTCTTTTCATGGTAGCTTCTTCTTGTCTCGCTGTTTTAAAAATATAGTCAGTCGATTAGACAAAAAATGTAATTAAAAACTCTAAACTTTAAAACAAATGAAAAAAATAGGTACCGTATAATTTGGCGTTTTCTTTTTCCATTCTGATTAATAAAATTTGTTGATTTATGGCTTTTTTCCATAAGGCTCGTAATTCTTCTCTGTTTCGAGCTTTTACCGGAATTTCTATAAATTGAAAAAAATTGAAAATTAATACAAGGTGACTCAAAAGTTTCGGATTCTCAACTTTTTTTTTGGTTATTTAAAGAGAGATCATTCCTCATGGTTCTAAGTTGGTCTGAATGAAGGATTTTCTACAAGTAGGTCACCAACGTTGCATTCGGAAATTTAGAATATCTGAATAGGGTTGATTGAAAAGATGCATTGTTGCCAATTCCATGAAAATCTGATTTTATAATGAATTTTTTGCCTCTTTATAAATTTTGGTTAGGTGAAATCTTCGCTCAAGGTTTTTTTTTATCCAAAATTCTATGATGTGCAACTAAAATTATCAAGATTTTTGAAATTTCAGACAATTTTTTTTTAAAGAGAGCAAAAATCGAGAACCGACAAAATTTTTTCAATGATTTATAAAATTAATGAGGGATGAATTCGTATTTTTTCAAGAGGAAAAAAGGTGTCGAAATGAATGTTGTTGAGAATTATAAGCTAGAGCAGATAATCAAAGCACGATTACTTCACCTTTGGCCATTTTATTCGGAGTGACGACATTTTTGAAAATATTATGTCTCCAGGATCCCCCTTCGTTTTCAGTATCATCGGCCTCGTTATCAGATGGCACAATCGACGCTCTTGGAGAATTACCAACTTTGAGAAATCTACAACCAAAAAAAAAAAAATCATTCATAAACAAAAAAGTAATAATAAATTGCAAAAAATCAATAAAAACTTCAACCCACATTTCTCTCATATTTTTTGGACTATTCAAGGCTCCTTTATGAGGGGAAGCAGAATCAGACACATATCCACTTTCTTTTTCTTTGACAATACTCGACAAAGGTGCGATGTTCTTGTGAGTATCCTTATCTTCGACAGCATCCAACGACGATATGGAAGAATGAGGATTATGCTCCTATTAAATAGAAAAAATTAGTAAAGCTCGAAATAAAAATTTGTCAACATATTTTTCGTCAAAACTACCTTCCCAATGGCAGCTGGTTTAACAGCAGGGGCCACCGGCTCTTTATTCGCGACACCAAAATCATCCCTGGAAGGCTTTCGCTTCAAAAGCTGATCGAACGAACTCGTGAGGGACCTTTTGGCCTTCATAAAAATAGTACCACCGCCCAAATAATGGTTTAAAAATTCGTGCCTGCAGAATCACCGTATAAATAAAACGTTCTCTTTTGATCGCTCAGCTTTAAATTAAATTTACCTGTTTTCGACGGTATCGTGAACATGTCTGCTTTGTTTACTATCGCAATGAGCTTTCAGCAATGTCAACAGAAGTTGATTCTGTTCGTTACAATTATCGTCGATAATGCTAATCGAAGCTGTGGCGTTCAATTTATTCAATATCATTTCTTGTTCGTCTTCGGGTAATTCCTCGAGTCTCTTGAGTATCGTATTCTGCGTTTCTTGATCTTTCATTCCTACAAAACAATATAGATTAGAAACGAACAAAATCCCAAGTCGACCTCTCACCGGTACCAACTCACCTTCAACTTCATTTAAAAGTCTTTGGAACCATACCATCGGACAATGTTCGCAATTCATAACAACGTTGCTTTTTTTCTTACCCAGGGCGTGAGACTGCGTTATGGCTAAATCGTAAAAACAAACACTAAGTAAGATTTTCGAATAACGCTGCGAATAGTTCATTTTAACTGCGAATTTATAATACGAGGATTTAATCTGTTCGAGAAACCATAACTTTATTATGTTCCACGATAAAAATACTTCTGTGAATTGGTTTTCTTTACTTTTTTTCTTTTTTTTTTTACGATGCGTGTGTTTTTTTCTGCGATGCATTTTAGAGCACTAGATACTTTATACAGGTTTCTTCGAAATTCTAAATAATTTTTACTCGAAATTGTTCGAATGACAATAACGATACAACACGTGACCATATCGGCGCCAACTTTGTTGTAGAAGAAATGAAAATGAAACAATACCATAGGGAAACAGTGACGATTAAGTTGACACATTTAGATCGTGATTTCAAACACTGTGATTATTCGATATGCTCCAGTTTTATAGTAAACAGAGAATAGAAAATAGTTTTGCCTTATTTGGATCGATTCTTGATTACAAAAATCGCACGTTTTCAATTTAGAAATTTTTTCAATTCAGATTAAATGTTTTTCCCCTCGAAAAAATTGAAAAGACTTTATTGGGAAAAATTGTTCAAAAGATTATTTTTATCAAAAAAAAATCACTAATCTACTAATAAAAATCCTGCATTTAATTTAAATCCATTTTTCCGTGAATTGAAAATTTTACAGGGCAAAAAAATGATTCCATTATTTTTACAAGGTGTCCACATTTCTTTAGAAATTATTTTCCCTATGGTCTTTCAAGATTTTTTGAGTCAATTTTTCGAAATTTTTTAGAATTTTCATGCATAGAAAGGAAATTTTTGTCAAGAATCATTACTTTTTACAAGATTTTCAAACGCCACTTTACCAGCCACAAAAACGACTCAAAGTCTATTCTGAAAATTTTTGAACTCAAAGTTCATCTCCCCCTGTAAACAATTTTGAAAAACTGAATTTATTACAGAAAAAATTTCAAACAAAAAATAACTCAATTTTATCGCAAAATTGTAGTTTTGGAAAATGAAACAAAGTTATGTGAGAAAGTCTCAAAATCATATGAATGAAAATTCGAATTTTTTGGGCTGAAAATTGGAACATTTCTTCACAATTCACTGCTCCTCCTCCTCCTCCTCCTCACAAAAAATACGTGACTCAAATTCATCTGCAATATTTTCTGTTGGCTCAAATAATAATAATTTAATGAGGAGATAAGTATCAATCACTTTTTCTGGATAAATACACGAGGGCGAAATTTTTTGAAAGAAAATACCCTATTGACAAAGAAAAGCGCCAAACGCTGTAAAAAGCGCTTTGTTTGGCGTTTTTTTGACACTTTGGCGAACGCCATTCGCCAAACACCGGCAATTTAGGCTTCAGAAATAAATGGTTGCATTATTTTTTGGAAAAAACAGCGCTCTTGAGAATTTGCGCATATTTTTTTACATGCGATAAAACGGCGTTTCATGAGCGCCAAAGTGTCAAAAAAGCGCTATCCAAAAAACGCTGTGTTGTCAATAGGGTACCTTTTAAATTTGAAAATTTATCACTTTTTTCTCGTTGATAATTTCCAAAACATGACCAATAATATTTCAAATTCTCTTCCACTTTCCCCTTTTTTTCAACATGATGGTCAAAGACATCACGATATTTCTTTTTCATCACAGCTTATTGAAAATGTACGCTTCCAATAAATAATAAAAAAAAAAAAACATTTAAATGAATGCTTTAGAAAGTATTGGAAGAAAGTAAGTTATTCTCAATCTTAACGAGAAATTTTTTTCGAAAAATTATTAATTTAATGGAAAAAACATGCATTTTAATATCTATTTTCTGTAATTTTTTTTTAAATTTTAAAATCGGGAAAGAAAACAACGCTTTTCCAGATTATTTTTTTATCAATCATTTTTTGAATTTGGAAAAATTTCCAGAGAAAATTACAAAATTTCCCGATTTTTCCAGACCATCAAAATTTTCAGACTTTTTCAGGTTTCCAAAAAGTAGACACCTTGTCTTATGATTATTTTTCAAAAAAAAAAAAAAATGAAACATATTTTTACAGGGAAATAAAAATTGTTCAAAAATTGATTTCCATTTTAAACATACATCAAAACAAAATTCTTTTTTTTTCAATTTTTAGCTCCAATTGAAAAAATTTATAGAACAAAAAAACAGAAATCAAAAATTTTCATTTTTATACTATAATTAAAAAAATTGCAGCAAAAAACAAGATTCGAAATTTTTCAATTTTTTAATCCAATTGAAAAAATTTACAGCACAAAAAAACAAAATTCAAAAGTAAAAAAAATTAAAATTCAAAATTCTTACCTATCTCGTTTATCAATCTGAACCTCATGATTCTCATTTCAACTTAAAAAGTCCCCTCGAAAATTTCACTAAATCATATCACCGAAATAAGCCCGTTTGGTAAACTACGTTGGCAAAAACCGCGCGGAAATTTTGGCAAATCGAAATGCGTAGCTCGCGTCAAAAAAATATCTCGTTAGTCGACACGTACGATGAATAAAAGTAACGAACTAACAATCCTCGTATTGCAAGCTTTGAAACAATACGTCAAAGTATAATAGAAAAGCGAAATACGTCACCTCCTATTATTTCAGAGACAACAGAATCCGATTCGCATTTGAATACATAACCGAGATAAGTGTTGGGACTGTTCGGATCACGACATATGACTCCAAAATGATCAGTTTCCTCTTTGCCCTGTAAATGAGCACATTAAATGAGTATATCGAATCACCACCTACGATCTGATGGGCTGTTTGTAAAATGGGAAAATCCTTACGTGAACGCAATTTATAACATCTCTAAGTTGTTTATATAAAAGTACTTCTTTACGATCGGTACTTATGAGCCTTAAATCCGTACGTCCCACGTGAAACACCATCGTACGGTTCATTTCTACATCGTCTGAACGGTGCTATAAAAAGAAAAATTAATTAATTAGGTAGGTACGTTGGATAGGTATCTATTGAAATTTTCGAGAAAAATCTTTTATCAATTTTGAACAAAGGAAAATTGGTCTCGGAGGAAATGGGAGGTTGCCAGATATGCAACTGGTCAAGATATCATTAATTTTTATCGTAATTTAATTTTCGAACGTGGTTAATTGGAATACGAGTAGATAGATACCGAAAAATACATAAAGTGATGGTCTATCGTTATCAGTAAGTACATAAATGTGCTTCGTTATCGTAGTAAAATTTACAAACGAGCCAATTTCACGAGATACTACCGTAAGTATCCTCGGGGGAGGTTTTACAACTGGCCAGGATCAGTTTCATCGAATGGAGTTAATGATTCGCAGTGATTAAAATTATAATATGTATGATAATTTACATTTTTTCGAATATATTACCGAGGAATTTTCTCCACCGGATGTGTGAAATGATGCGATCGAATTTGCCCTGGATCTTTCCGTCGAAGTCCTGAAAAAAAAAATAGAAACGAGAGAAAAATATTAAAAATGATTCATTATCATATTAAAATCAAAAGCTAAGATAAAATTACAATTGAATAAATCGTTTAGAAATATTGATAATTTTTGAAATATATTTAAAAAAAAATATCCACTCGAAAATTCAATTTGTTTGTTGAATTTTTTTCGTTTTTTAGGAAAAATATTTCGTTTTAATTTTCGTGAGAAGTAGTTTTGGAATATTTACTACTCTGAAGAAAGAACTTCCAATGTTTGGAAAATCGTTCAAGGGTTATGAAAAATTTTGGGACAACTGTCCAATATCCGAAAAATTGCACAATTTTTCAAAAATGTCAATATCAAAAAAATTAACCAATATTTAAAAAATCGTGCAGTTTTCAAAAAAATTTTCAATTTTTAAAAACTGTCTGATTTCTGGGAAAGTGTCAAAAATTTTAAAAATCGACCAAGTTTTGAGAAATAATTGTTCAAATATTGAAAGATAGTTGGAAAATCTTCCAACTTCCTGAACAATTTCAATATTTTTGGGAAACTGTACGAGCAGATAATGCAAACTTGGACGATTTTTAAATACTGCAATTTTTGAAAAATCATCCAAGTTTCAAGAAAATTGTTAAAACTGTCTAATTTTACAAAAATTGTCCAAGTTTTGGAAAACTGCCCAATTCTAGGAAAATTGTCCAAGTTTCAAAAAAAGGTCCAATTTTTGAAAAATGGTCCTGAATTTGAAAAAAATCAATTTTTTAAAAAAAAGTGTAATAAATAAAGAAAATTTTAAGGCGCACCCAGGATTTTCTCACGAAAAGAAGTGGCATTCAGGTAACTGCAGTGTTCCAAGCCGGAAAATCCAAAAAAAAATTAGGCTCAAGTCAAGGTAAGAAAATTTTATATTTTACAAAAATTTTCAAAATGTAAGGCCGTTTTACGTAAATCAAGACATGAAAATTTATTGCTTAAACGAAAGAAGAGCGAAGATTTCACAAAACATCGAAAAAATTAATTTCAAAAAAATGGTTACTTAATGAGCATTAAACAAAACATTTTCGATCTCAATGGGGAAAGGAGAAATTTCTTTTTGCTCCTGTTAGTTACGACATCAGAAAAATTGGTTATGTTTTGAAAAATCGTGCAATTTTTACAGATTTGTGTAATTTCAGTGATCTTTCAATTTGAAAATAACTTTTTCAGAATTCAGATCGTGAAACATGATCATGCTGTAAAATTACCAGGAAATTCTGGTAACAGAAAATAAAATGAAATAAAATTATGCGTGAAAAAAATTAGCCCAGCATCAGAAAGTGAAGGAGTTGAGCTGTAGGCAAAATTGACTTTCCAAGAATAAAACGCTCGAAAAAATTTTTCTCGTGAATATCTAGAAGAAAATATATACTGATTATATTTTAATAGAAAATCCCAAAAATTTGAAAAACGGAGCTCAAAATCTGTATAATCCTTCCCTAGCCCTAAAATTGATTCAAACCTTGGAATTTAAAAATTTTTGGGATTGTGATCCCTTTTTCAATCGCTTAGGAGCATGATACTGCTGCTTCCTGATTAATTTTTTCAAATCTTCTGCAAAATATTGAACTAGAATCTAAATCAATTTTGGGGTTTGAACCATCATCTTTGGAGGAACGATACGAGTCTCAAACCAATTCTTTTTCAATTTTTTTTTTCTTAAATTTTGAAAGAATAGAATTTTTGGAGTACTTCGGCAAAATTAGGCTTTCAAACCAGTTTTTTAGTATTTTCAGTCAATTTTCAGTGAAAATCAAAATAACTGAAAACAATTTTTTTCAGCTTTCTTTTTCCTTTTATGAAACAATTGCACATATTTTCGTTTTTTCGACTTACGAGTTTCTGCATTGAAAAAACAAAATAATAAATTTTGTCCAAAAATAATAATAACGTGTCCCTATTTACAAAGTTGGTAAAATTTATTCTGAAAAAATAATATTCATTTCGAAATTGATAAAATTCATTTCTATGCAATAAATTTTATAAAATTTCGTGATAAATTTTATCTTTTTTTTTTTGATAATTACCTAAGAATTATTTTTTTAAAAAAATTCACCAATTTTGTGAATGGGGACAAGTTATTATTTTTTTGAATAAATTCGTTTTGAGTGAGTAAAAAATTTATTTTTTTTTAGATAAAATGTATCCGTTTTTGTAATTTTATTTTATTTAGTTAGAAGCGAAATGTGCGAAAGAAAAGCTACCACAAGATTATCGACAATAGAAAAATAACATCTCGACTCTAATTTATTATCCACTTCTTACGCAGGTGTTAAAATTACACCAAAACACGAAAATTGATTGCAAATAAACGAACAAGGCGTGGATGGTCGAGAAACCATTTGAACATCTCAAATCATTAAAATATCAATTTCAGCAACGCTCACTATAATTCAAACACTGCTGAAAATTACGCAGAGAAATTCGCCTCCAGCCAGAAAAGCAGACAAAAATCATATCATTTCGGTCGAATTAATTTTATGCACGTCATCATTCATAACTCACGTAGGTAGGTGGTAGTAGGTACCTATTTTTAAGCAAACTGAAAATCTATACTTATACTCTTACGTATAAGAAATTCTGAAAAGACGTCAGAACTCTAATATTTATTATATCGAGATGATAAAAAAAATTCCAACTTACTTATTAATTTCCGATAAAACTCTAAACGACGACGATTTGGTATGATCGTAACCATTTTCACCGAGTTTGATTTCGACATCCTTGATAAAATAGACAAAAAATTAATATCAATTAATCTTTTACGATAATACCTACGTACCTACATTACAGTAACGATACCTAAATTATGTTACCGCGGTGATAACTAAACGTAAAATAATGAATACCTCTTCTAAAATAGAGGATTACCTACCATACCTATTAAGATCACCAAGATATTACAAAATTATATTCGCTATCTTTACAATTTCTAATTCTAATGCGCAATTTTTTTTTCAAATCATTTAGATACCAAATTAACCTTTAGGATATTGCCAAAAAAAAAAATTCAAATGCGAAGGTTTTTCCATCCTTTACCGATACGAATTAACCAACGAACAATTAACTACCTATGGCGCGAGTATAAAGAGCAAATATCAAAACGTCGTTCGTTCTGGATATAAAATAAACTCGTGTCATTACCGCCATAAACAAAACATTTTGTTCTATCGAGCGCCAATAATAGCCACATGTGGCGAATGCATTGAACGATGAACATTTGTGTAAAAAAAAAACACCTCTGATAGATGCCAAAGTTGAATAATTTACCAGCGAGAGCTACGTACAAGATTAGAGGTAAAATGTGTACCTGCGAAGGTCTTCGAAAATGCTGGTAACCATTTTTTGATAAATGTCTGTGGAGTTCGTTTTGACGAAATTTTACCAAAGCTGCGTCTATAAAGGCTTCGTTTATTTTACGATTGGAGACGCGGATTTTTCCAATGTACAGAACCTGAAAATGAGAAGGAAAAATTGAATAATGTATAAAATTATGAAACTCGATTAGATTGTAAAAAATAATGTAATATGTTTTTCTAACAGATAGTACACACGGTCACATTGAAATATAATTATCGAGGCTGAAAATTCGACACAGGATATCATTAAATGACTTATCATTCAACCGTTAATATATCGTACTGTTTGATGTTCGCTGTAAATTGGATATTTTTTTCACTCGAATGTAACAGTTCGATTTTTTTTAGTAGTTTTGACGACGCTGCGACGCCAGAAAGCAACTTTTTATTTTTTTCGATGGTTTAACCATAAGCTGGGGTATTTTTCTGAAAATGTAGTTATTTGAATTTTTTCCTAGTTAAAAAAGAAATCGAACATTACCTTATTAAAAAATTCGGAAAATTTTCCAAGAGATGGCAATATGCTGAGGCTTAATTTTTTTCATATTCAGTAGGTATAAGATTAGAATCTGAATTTTATTTCCGTTTATTTTTCGTGTGAGTATTTTGGAACGAAACACATTCTGAAAGTTTCTTATAATTTATTTTCATGATCCTGATGACCCTGGGATACCACAAAAAAGGAAGGAAATTTTTGTTTCAAAACCCATATTCCACATGCAAAAATTGAAAGGAAGTAATATTCTGTATCTAATTATGATGAAAATGAAACCAAAAAACGTTGGAAATAATCGAAAAAAGTGTATCTAAGTACCAATTTTTTTCATTTCTGAAACTAAGAGATTGAAAAAAATTATGATTTTTGACAATTTTTTTTTCGAATTTGTTTTTTCTCGATTAATTATGTGTCTTCTTTTTTCTCCCCTTTGATTAATCTGAAAATATCGTTTTTCTAATCGAACAAATATACATTAAAATAAACCCCAATCATAAAAATCTTTGAGATTTTTTTTTTTTTAAAGACCACACACAATACACATAATATATAACAAAATACATAACATATTTCAAAAAACTGTTTAGATAAACCGTTCTCTATAAATTTTTGGCAAAAATAATGAAAAAATTTCCTTCGATATGCAAAAATATAATACATAAAATTTTCTTCCAAAAACATATTTTTTCTTCAACATTATAACCAATGTGATAAGGTGAGGGGAGGAAAGGATAATTTTTCATGAATTTTCTCCAAAGATTTCTGGAAAACGTTCTTAAAAATCTTAAAAATTCGAGTATGAAAAAAAAATATGGAGCAGTTAAAAAAAGTAAAAAAAAAACTCCGACTGAGAACTCTAAACAGCTAGAAACATAATTTTTACAGCTTCAAAATTTTTATAATGATTTTACTTGGACTGAAACAATTGAAAATGTTTAATTCTAAATATCAATTGAATACTTCACTTTCGACATTTTTCTATAAATTTAGTCGATTTTTTGAAAAATTTTACCTCATAACAAAGCAAGCAACTTACAATTTGTTCATGTGTGACTTGAATCGCTCTAGAGGAGAACAAAAAATTGCAGTTCTTGGATGGGAAAGGGGTGGAGGAGTTGATCTACACAAAAACTAAATGTTTTAAAAAATTGTTTTTCGAAAAAAAAATAGTGAAAAACGAAAGATACCTTTTTTTTGAAAAAATCTGAAATTTTTGACTTTTTTCTTCTAAAAATGTAGATTTTTTGAATCTTTTTCGAACATGTTTTGATTTTATATTCATGTTTTCTTCTGTAGATAATATAACTTTTCATTCAGGGGTTTCGTCTAAAAATGGGTTTCTTTTGAAGATATCAAGTAGAAATAATACAGATATTAAATCCAGTTTTTAGGTCAATTTGTAAAACCAGGTCTCTGGAAACATTAATGAGAAGTGACTTTATGTCCAATTGTCCATTCCTTGAAAAAAACTGTTTTTCAAAATAACAGAAAAATTGTATTTTGTTTTTTGACTGTTTTTTTCTCAAAATGTTTCGTTTGTTTTTCAATTTTTTCATGAAAATTGATAGGAGTTTATGGTTTGTTTCAGAAAATGTCTAGGATTTTTTTTTCAGAATTTTCTAAATATGGTTCAGCTTTTTATGAAAATTATTCCTTCGATTTTTTATTTTAATAAAAGGTCCGTTTAAATCTAAATAATTGTTTCGAGATTTTCTTGAAAATTGTTGGGTTTTTAATTCATGATTTTGGCTTTCATTTTTCAATTTGATTCGTATTGCCAATTTTTCTGAAAATGAAAATTTATTTAGATTTTTTTACATGTATTTCACTTTGAAATAATTCCATTCAAATCCATCCTCATTAAATTTTCAACCTTTTCATCGGCTTACTTAATTATCATTATCTAAATCCACCCTTAATATGTACCTTCAAAAAACATCAGAAAATCTCGCCACTTCTCATCGCCCATATTTGATTTTTCAAAATCATATTATCATTTTATAGATCTTCAATTTATCGGGATTTTTTAGCTTTTGAAATTTGTGTGCTTTTCTTGAACCAATGATTTTCATTTTTTCCCATTTTTTAAAAATAATTTCCATTGATTTTTTAAAAATTTGTCTAACCAACCAAAGTGAGCTAAAAAAAAATTGCAAAATGACATCATTTTGGGAAAATTTTCCATAAATGATCATATTACTGCAACTCCAACGAACTAAAAGAAATTTTTCACAAAAAACTGCTTTCAAAAAAAAATTGATAATCTCATGAATAATTCAAACACCTGTCAACATGCAACATAGAGGTATAATTTCATTTTCAAACCCCTTTCCCTCCCCTCAATCAATTTGAAAGAAATTTTAAATTTCCGATACTCTACTCAAAAATCTTTCTCAAGGCTCATTTATAATGGCACTGAATTTGTCATTGAAAAAAGTTGAATCTGTGTTTCCTTACGGAATCGTTTATAATAGGCACTGAATGAGTCCCTATCTTTTCAATGAAAAGTTGAAATATTTCAACTATTCAGTGAATTCTTCTGTGCCATTATAAATAAGCCTTCATATCCCAAGTCTCGCAAAAAATCAACAAAAAACATGAAAAAATCGTCCAACTTTCAACGGAAATGTCTCAGATCCCCATCAATGATCAACGAATCATAGCACCGATTGCTCCTACGATTTCAATGGTCGGCAAGTTCTTCGACATAAAATGTGTTTCTGTTTATGACTTATTGTGTTATCATTGGCGGCAAGCCATAACTGATAATAGTCACAACGAGGTACAAAACATTCATACCCTTTGCGTAATTCGTCGCACATTTCAAACGTATCTACCTACACCTGCCTCCATTAAAAACAAAAAATAAAAATGGGAAAATCCTAATTCAAACAATAAAACAATTTACTAGGAATTTCTGAAATAGAACGAACTTTTTCAATTAGTCTTTTTTTTTCAAACTTGACTTTCTACCCACACTCGAAAAGATTCTGAAAATTGGAAAATCCAAATTTGAACAAAAAAAACAATTCATTCAAAATCTTCAGAATTAAACTTGATCTTCTTTAATTACGATTTTTTCTCTGAACGTAATTTTCTACCTACTCTCAAACCAAATCTGAAAAATGTGAAACCTAAATTCGAATAATTGAAAAAAAAAACACCAAAGTCCTCAAATAAAATAATCCCTTTCGATTTGGATTTTTTTCCTAAAAGCGACTTTCTCTCTACTCTCAACCCAAGGCCAGAAAAATGAAACCCAAATTTGAAAAATAAAACAATTAAAAATCTTAAAAATAAGATTTTTTCCAACTAACGACTTCCTTTTATTGACACTGTTAACCTCATCAACATCTTAAACGCAACCAAACAAATTACTCCAATGGCAAAAAACTGACAATGGTTCGTGAATCATCTCCGAATAAAATCTACAGAAAAAAATTACACCACGTACCTCGAAAAAATGCGAAGAACTGGGCGAAATCTCGGTATACTGGGTACTGAACGTATTCCTGCGTGAATTCGAGGCACTGGAAGACTTCGATTCGGTATCTGATTTACTGTTGAACATGTTCTCTCTATTCTGAAATCGTACGAAAAAAACAAATTGTCTGGTAAATACGTAGCTGGTATCACACAGCAAAATAATCGCGACACACCGAATTAAATGTAGTTTAAAACATGGTTTCGTGCGATAAATCACACATACGATTGCACAGCGTAAAATCACGTTTAATTTTCATACTCTCGGGTTCGATTATCAACTCCGGTACACATATCACGCAGCGTACAATACAAAATAATACAATCTAGACATAACGGATAGCTAGACTCGATGGCTCCGCCAGCATGCATCAGGTGAACGTAAAGAATTACTGAGTGAAAAGAATAAAAAGGAAAAAATCATTGCGGCCAATATTAACGCTAAATATAAATTTAGCTAGTTGGAAGTTATTCAATTTTTCGCCTTCGACACACTCGCCAGCGTATACTTTAAGGACGTACAAATGAAGAAAAAAAAAACCGCGTACGACGAATAAACAAAACAACCGCGAACTGCCGGCTCGGCTGCGAAAAACATACTCCAAAAGGATCGCAAATAGAGGAAATACGAATAATATTAAGCGAAAACGCAGAGCAGCTTTTAAGGGTCGTACGTACGACATAGCGTAAAATATTAATTAAAAATAAGTTACGTAGACGACGCCTAAATTAATTTCGAGTAAACAAGTTTTCGATTTTGACATTTTATTAGTTCACGTTCGCAGCACGTGTTTGATCGCGTTCGACGCTGGCCCATTGGCGAGGAGAAGATACTCGGAAATGTCATCGTGGTTCGGACCTTTAGCGTAAAGGTCATCTTGTAAAATTATAGCGAAATCCGGCGAAAAATTAGCACGCGAATCCGCGGAGAATATTACGATGGAAAAAAACAACGACTTGTCGAAGGTTGGCCACCTCGTAATCGTTCAAGAGCCGGATTTGCGAGCGAAAATTGCGATGATTTGGAATTAACTGGCCATGTGTTCGATTTTATTCGCGATCATTTGAATATTAATATGCTTTTGGATGCATTTATGAAAAAAATAGGTTATCACTGGCAATGTAGGTAATTTTGTGGACAAGGGGAGGAAAGGGAAGTGATTGGAGACACAGCGAAAACGTTTCAGAGAGAGAAAAAAGTGAAAGGATCAAACTTGGAGGGTCAACTTCAAAATCAGGACCAGATCAAATCCAAAATAGGACATTTCAATTTCAATCGAAAATAATTTTGAGTGAAAAAATTTGTCTTGTAATTTCGAAGACGTGGGCGGGGAAGGGGAGGAGGAGGGATTAAAGGTACAGTGAAACACTTTTAGGAAAAGAACAAATTGAAAAGATTCAATTTTGAAGGTCAACTTTAAAATCAGAACCAGATTAAATTCGAAACAAAATAGGAAAAAACTTCAATTTCCAAAAATATTTCGAGTGGAAAAATTTGGCCGGTAATTTTGAAGATGAGGGAGAAGGAAAAGGGGAAGTAATTGGAGGCATAGCGAAAACTTTTCATGGAAAGAAAAACGTGAAAATATCAAATTTCGAGAATCAAATCAACTTCAAAATCAAGACAAGATAGAATTCAAAATAGGTCAAAATTTCATTCAAAAAATTTGTCTGGTAATTTCGAAGACGTGGAAAGGGAAGGGTAGGAGGAGTAATTAAAGGCACAGTGAAAACCTTTTAGGAGAGGAAAAAATTGAAAAGATTCAACTTTGAAAGTAAATTTCAAAATTAAATCAGGACTAGGTCGAATCCAAAATAGGTCGAAATTTCATCCAAAAAATTTGACTGGTAATTTCGAAGACGTGGAAAGGGAAGGGGAGGAGGAGTAATTAAAGGCACAGTGAAAACCTTTTGGGAGAAGAAAAAATTAAAAAGATTCAACTTTGAAGGTGAATTTCAAAATCAGGATTAGGTCGAATCCAAAATAAGTGAAAATTTTTAAAAGGTCAATTTTGAGATCAGGATTATAGATCGAATTCAAAATAGGACAAAATTCAAATTTCAACAGGTAATAAGAGTCGGCTCCAAATTGGAGTCAAAATGATTCCAAATTGATTCTAAGTCGAACCGAAGTCAAGAGTCAACTTTTTGGCCCGAGTCGTACCTATTTCTTAAATTCCAATCAAAAAATTGATGCATTCTTTTACTTCCTAAATTCTGAGTTGAAAAATTGGAAAAAAGGAAACGGTTTTCTATTCCTAGCCTTAAGTCCTTTAAATGATCCTAATTTCGGATGTTACCGTTAAAAGCTCATTTCTGAATTTCCCCAAAAAAATTCAAGTCCAACTTTTCCAAATCAGAATATAATACAACTTTTTTTCAATTTTCAGCAGTACAGTCTCTCTTAATTTCTCAATTCGATCTTTTCCATTCAGAACGAAAAAAAATTAACCTGAAGACGGAAAACAAGTAGTCGCACCTTTCTTACTTCTCCTGGGAACAATAAAAAAGGTAAAAATTTCGTCACCTGACTCCGCTCTTTCACCACCACTGTTTAAAAAGTTTGAAAAATTAAAAAAATTGATTTCTTGAAAATAATCTTAGTTTTTAAAGATGTTTTTAAGAAAAAAACTCCAAAATGATGCATGTACGATTTAACTCATTTTTTTACGATTTTTCTTCTCTTTCCCTGTTTCTATTATATTCTCGTCCAGGTCTTTTTTTTTTTTCAAAAAATTATATTTTTTTACAGAAATTCTGACTCATATAAAAATTGATGTTTTTAAGGACTCCCGCAAAACATAGCACCTACCTGAAAATGAAAAATAAAGGTCGATGGGATTTTAAGGGTAATACCATCCACAAAAAAAAAAACAATTTAAAAATTTTTTCTACTTTATAACTTTTTTATATTTATAAGTGGAGGGGGAGAGTCAAGAAAATAGAAATCTTGATAAACATCAAAACCTAAACTGCATACAATAGCCACGATTGGTTTCAATTCCGAATAAAATTCGCTAAAAAAAACAAAAGACATCTTTATACAACGTAACATTTCCTGCTCATACAAGTTGCCAAAACCGATAAATTTATCGAAACGAGAATGTTTTATTTTCCATTTTTTATTTTTATACGAAATACGACACAATACCGGCTACGTTGCAAATTTATTTTGATACACTTATTTTTCGAATAATATTTACTAGCTTTTAGTGAAATTCGTAAAGAAATAAATACACGTAATGAAATTGGGTGTTATTATCATTAAATGTAAGGATAAACAGCACACAAGTATGTACGTTGTTTTTTTACCATGCAAATGAAAGAAAAAAAAAGGAATCGAGAATATGAAACTAGTTTTCATCGTAACATAACGTTCTGCCCAGGAAGAAGTTTACAACGGTTGAATATTTACAATTTACAAGCATTTTGCTCATTTGCTGCTGAGATAATATGATTTTTATACCATAAACCAGATGCGAGACGTTTAGCTTTACAAGATTATTCATTTGTTTGTCGTACGTAGATATGCGTAAAGTTCTACTTTCGCGTCCGCATTATTTAATCGTAAGACGTGTTTGTGTGTAAAAGATTACTAAAGATGGATAGACAGAGTTAAATACATTGTACTACAACCTGAAGTGATTGCGTAAACATTGTGGAAGGTGTTTCTGCAGGTTTACGAGTCGATTGATTGGAAAAAATAATCTAGAACGGATGAAAAAGAGAGGAAGGATTTCCGAGAATGGTTCTAGAATGTTGGATTGCTTATTACTTTTTTCTAGAAAAAGAAAATTATTAAAAATGCTTTGTAATTGATATCTTAATTTTTAATAAATCTTTCACCTGAAATTTTGTCAAATTTATGATATGCAGTTGAATAATTACAAATTCAGGGGAAAATTTCGTCGATTTTACTGGAACGGACCGAGTTATGTGAATTCGAGGATTCGACCAATTGAAATGTTTTGTCAGAAATTCAAATGTTGAAATGTAGGTACCTGTGAAAATATTCAAAATGTCACAGTACCTCCAGCTTTTTACAAACCAAAATTTCTGTGGTTTGTTTTCGCAGAGGTTTCTCGATTTTTCATTCATTTCAAGAATTATTTTTTCAATTTCATTCTCATGAATCACGAAAATGAAAATTCAGATTTTTTCAAACAAAAATATTCAATTTTCCTTCCTGTTATTTTCCATTTTCCTTTATCCACTCTCAATAATACCATCATTTTTTTTCAAAATTTGAGTTATATTCAGAATGAAAGAACTACCTATTTATGTCAAAAAATCCAATGAGAAAATTTCAGATTCTTCTCAAAATTTCAGTCGAAATTTCTACTTTTTTCATGGCTATCCACTCTTTAATTTATAAATTTGTGAAAATTATCGAATTTCAGCACTGTATCATATAAATCAGTGAAAAAATTTCACCGAAAGAAAATGGTAAAAAAAATTGCTGGCAAATCAGTAAAATTCTTAAAAAGTGGTGAAAATTTTTATAAATGGAAGAAATTTTTTGAAAAATTAGCGAAAGTTCGCTAAAATTAAAGAAGTTGTCTGATTTTACCTGCACTGCTATTCTGACTTTTTTTTTAGTGACTTTTCATTAATTACGTAAGATGTAGATTGGGAAAGTTTTCTTTGCAATTCAACTCAGTGAAGTCGAAGCACGAACTTTTTCCAGTGTCACCAAAAATTGAAAAGCGAAGGCTCAGAGTTGTGTAGAATTATGAGCTAAAAGTAATGCAGCATTTGGAAAAAGAAAAATCAATCTCACCACAGTCGTAACTTTCTCAGGAACTGCTGGAAGTAGTTTGATCGCGAAATCAGCTCACTTATTTTTAAATCGCGAAGTTACTGAAAAAAGTCCGAATAGCTGCACAGAGAAAATCCACAAAATTATTTGTTTTTCAGCGGATTTTCGCAAATTTTTCCAACTATTTCATTGATTTTTCAGCAAATTTCAGATGCTAAATTGACTTTTCAGGAAATTTTCACTACTTTTCCAATAATTTTTTCACTGTTTTATTTCAATGAAATTTTTCACTGATTTATAACTGTGCTGCATTTCTGACTTTTCCCAAAGATTTTCGATAATTCTCAGAGTGATACTTGGAAAAGAAATATTTTCTGGAATTTACCATTTTTTTCAGGTAATAGGTTGACTGAAATTGGAGGCAATTAATCGTCAGCTGTGTCATTATTTACCCATCTATGCATTCCATAAAAATCGAGTGTATCATCATTTAACGATCCCCCCCCCTCCTCCTCAATAAAATGTAAATTCTTCTGGTAATTCGGGATAATGGATTCGAGGGATTGTCCTACAATCCAAAATGACCATATTTAGGAATTGTGAAAGAAATGAAGGAAAATGTGAATAATACCTCCGACCCTACTCATAAAAATAATTCCAAATTTTTAAAAATATAATAATCATCTTGAAAAAAAACACATGAATTTATCAAAATTAAAAACCTGTCAGAAAAACTGAAAAATATTTCGAAAAATAAGAACAATTTTTCGAGTAGTTTATGGATTCCCAAAATTGATAATTTTTCAGAAAAACTCAGAAATATTCGAAAATATTCCAATTTTTGAAAAATACTGATACGTGTAACTTGAAAAAAACTTGAAAAATTGCCTATTTTTGAATAATATTGTTTGACTGAAAAATTAAAGTCGATATTACAAATTTCAATAAAACGTCAATTTTCAAAAAAAAAAAAAATCATCCATAAAACTGTCAATTCTTCATAAAAATTTTTCATTTTTTTCAAATGAACTTAGCTCAGTTTTGTTGCTCAATTTTTGTTTTTCAAAGTTTATTTCGCAAAATAAATTTTATGATTTTTTCGAAATTTTAAGATTTTTTGTGCTAATACGAACTCCTGAAACCTGTCAATGATTCTAGAAGGAAAACATCACAGATTCACAAAAACCATTAATCAAGACTGAAACGTAACAGAAACTACACAAGTTTTGGAACAAAAACATATCAGAATCGAAAACGTAACCGTAACGTACTTATTTGCACAAGACCCACTACAAAACAATACCTCATTAAAATCATCAAGAACGAAAAATTGAGTTAGCTTATTCGAAATTCTTTCTCCCATTAAAAAAAAAAACACTTACCCCTCTTTGAAATAATTCTCTTCCAATCTACATATCTACCACAACACTAAATATTTTACCATTTTCCGAAACGCAATTACATAATAACGACGTGATTTTCGCACTAATCTGTCATTTAAATTCATAGCATGAAAACACTCGTGTTTTTCCACAACATATCAAGTATCTTACCCTTAGCCTTCGCCAACAGCGAAAAAAGCGACAGAAAGAAAACCCCCTCACAAACGCGATACTACAATACAATGTAACTTAACATTAATTTCGCAACGCTTCCACAATCTACATACTCATTTGTCTAGCATTCAAACCACTTGACCTGTCGAAGACGCTCCGAAATTCCACACGCGACAAATCAAACATCTCTCGACTCGAGGAAGCTCATTAATCATAATTTATTGGACACAACCAGTTGAAAATGTAACAAGGCCATCAAAATTCAATCAAGGTCCGCGTTTACGTCAAAAGGGACATAACCCAGTAAGAACCGGTTCGAGGCGAGTTTTTCGAAAATCTACGAGAAAATCGAACTATGACGGAAGGTACGTAAACATAGGTACGATTTTTATACAAAACAAGACTGTAAAATCCACATATAGACTTGCATTATTTCCCATAACAATCTGGATTTCAATATTGACCATAAAAAGGCGAATTTCTTTTCTTTTTTATATAAATATAATAAACCGTAATTAATATTTTATCGATGAATGGAAAAAAGAAGATTTCCATCGAAAAATATTTTTCAAAATCCAAGTAATATTCCTGATTTTGAAATAAAATAAGTTCATTTACATATTTACATATACAAATCCTTTCATTTGGTAAATACCAAACCGGATTCTCTTCTTATACGCTGTCGCTATTGGACGATTCTAAGAGATAAATATGCGAAAAATTTTCCATTTTATAACCTTGAAAGGATCAATATCTCATAAACAATTTGGTCTTACGGCCGTTATTCTTATTCGCAATAATAGGTACGAATTTTAGCACGTGCTTTGTTATTAACTTGCCCCATGCACAATCATGTGCACAAAGTACTTATGAGATTGATGGTTCAACGTCTTCTATCATTTCTTTGTTCAATTTAAACGTGTTTTCTCTTCATGTTTGATTGTTTGACAGCTCGTTGGCAACATGGAGATGGAACTTGGCTATGTCGTCGATGGTCCCGCCGGGCGCCCTTTCCGCAATGTCACATTGCTTCGATGACGAACGGTTGAGATTCAAATATCGTCGTCGTAATTTCATGTAGGTATATTGTTAATGTCGCCAATACTGATGTAAATTTTTGGTCATTTATGAATTACAGCGATGTAGGTGAGGTATTTCGAGGAATAAAAATACCGGTGTAGAAAAATCAAGGTTTATGAGAGTATACGACCGCGATTAGGATAATATATACCTACTTAAGTACTTAATGTTCTATTTTACTCGGACGGTTGTCATATTAATGTAATTAACGAGCCGAGTCAGGAAAATGATGCATTTCGCTTTAAGTCTTGCTTGGTACATGTCAAATTGCCAATAAAATGAAAATGTTGTAAAAAAAGTTTTTTTTTTTTTTTTGAAATATGAAGGTAGGTATTTGGTGAATTATGGATGCCACAACCTGTTGCAAATTTTCTAAGAAAAAGAAAAAAATTATGGAAGAATTTTGAATACCTAAAATTATATGAGAATTAGTAACCTGATGTGGCGTTAGGTTACTCACATTAAAAAGGATCAAAAAAATTAAACGTTCTTCAATTTCGTCAATTTTTTGATTTTTTTGAGTTGAAATTCTCTCAGAAATTTTTTTACACCATTGTGATGTCTATGAAGCTTGAGCTAAAAGTTCTCAAAGTAAAGGGAATTTTTGAAACTTTATTCGAAAATTTTCCAACTTTTTTCTTTAATCTGAATCAATCAAAATTGAGCGATGAAATCGACAGAATTATGTCACTGTAGAAAACAGTGAAAAATTTACTGATTCAATCGATGAATTTTAATTTTTGAATCAGTAATTAATTACTGACTCAACAAGTAAATTAAAATTTTCACTGATTCATTTCAGTAGTTGAGCAAAAATTACGGATTAAGAAAATGAAAATTTACCAATTGAATCAGTAATTTTTCACTGAAAGGCAGTCAAGAACGAATTATTCTTTAAAATGATTTGAATCAATTTCACGAATCCGTAACGTTTTTTTTTGGATTCGAATCTTTAAAATTGGTCGAGTTTCAAATCGTAGATTCGAATCCTTTCTAACGTTGCAATATTTAATATTTCTGTAACTTCTTGATTTACTTTTTTGTTGCCAGACTTTTGAGGCACTAGATGAAAATTTCGAGAAAAATTTCAAATTTTTTCAAGGTTGACAAAATATTATCAATGTTAATGAGTTTGGGTTTCAAAATTATATTCACAATTTAGAGAGAAAAATTTAGTTTCATCTTTTATGGATTGATTTCCAGCAATAAAACAGATACATACATGTTTAAAATTCTGCTTTTGGTGTTTCCTCCCCCCCCCCTTCTTTGTAGTCTCAAATACAATTTTTCTTTGAGTAGGAAAAATAAATTTGAGACTTTTGAGCAAAATGGTCGAGTGGAAATGGTAAATGTTGGCTGCAGAACACGAATCTGAACAAATTTTGAAGACCTTTGACACACGTGACATTTTATGAGATTGGTATATTCAAAAACCGAATGAGTTTTGCTTAGATTTTAGAAAACTTTAAAATTTCTCTTTAAATCAATTTTTTCTGATGTCTGAAAAAATATTAAAAAGTTTCAGGACGTCAATTTGATTATCATTTTTCACTTAATTAAAATCACTCTTTAGTCATTTTTCCAGTATAAAGCTCGAAATTTGGAAAATCTGCTGAAATTACAACACTATTGTGAGGGTTTTCACGATTTCCGGTTTTTAGTTCAAAGAAATGGCCAGAAACAGATACACAGCAAAATTCTCATAGTGATTTTCGATTTGAACTATGACATTACGAATTTCAAAAACAGAAATGATAAAACAGAAAAATCATAATCAAATTCATGTCCAGCAGGTGAGATTGCTCCTCACTACAGTCTCTACACAGTTTCAACGACTACTTTTTTCAAAGCTTCAAAATCCATTTTTTCTCTCTAGAGAAAGAAACATCAATTTTCAATTTATCAATAAAAAATTGGTTGAGATCAAATGAACTCCAATCAAAAAATCAAACACTATAAGATTCGGCATTTCAAATTGCACCTTTTTAGCAATGGGAAAGTTTGACTAATAATAGACACGATTTAAATTGAAAATGTTTTTTTCTAGAAAAATATTCGACTCAATTTTCCAAACAAGAATGCCTTAATTGAATTATATGTAATTCGAAAAAATCTGTGAGTGATTTGAATCATATTTTTATTGAGTCTTCTATTTTTTGAAAATTTTACATTGAAAATTGAAAAAATAAAATAAAAAATTGAACTAGTGAGCAGTAAATTTTTAAATTTCAAAATAGAAAGTGATTCTCAATGCGAATTATTTTTAAAATAATTCCTGACCAATACAAATTTAAACAAAAAATATCCCTATTTTGAGGCTCACTGGTTCAGATCTAAGCCATCGGAGAGGGGTAGAGAGGGGCTGAAAAATTTTCTGGAAGAGTTTCAATTCAAATCATCAAAACATATAACAAAAAATTAGCCAAATCGAATACCTTTTCATTTTTTTACTGCACCCCAATTCACACTCCTATTTTTCCTTCATTGTATTCATCTCCAAAATAAACATTCTTGATTTTATTAACGACTAATTCACAAAGCATCTCGATAATTTGGATACTCATTACCCTTGACTTGAGCCAATTCGTTATAAAATTTGATCACGTACGTAGCTCGGTACAGAATTAATTTGCTATCAGAATTATTTTGTTATTCATATCGTTCGTGTAGGGCTGAACTCGTAAAATTTCATCGCTAAGTGATTTTTTTGTAAAATGAGCCTGACCGTGACCTTGCATTCGTAGGATGATTCCCTTTCCGAATTATTTTCAAGAACTACATGCTAAAAATTTTTGTAATGGGTTAAAAAAAAAATACATGATTCGGCATCTCGTCGTATTAAAGATGGGATTTTGGCCTATCTAATCGCGCAGGATACACGAAACATAAACCAGCAGGCTGGCTTCGCCACAAAGTATTTGAACGAGTGAGAAAAATGATAATCATACGTAATTACAGGCAGGAAGGCGTTTTCGTGGTTGAAACGTAATTTTCAAAGTATCAGGTACAAGTCTAAAAACCAACGTACAATGTCGACTATCGTAAAATAATTTTCTCAACGTGGTATAAATTTTCTAGATAAGCTACGAGACCGTTAAAAAAATAAAAGTACTTAAAAATTAATTTATATAGTCCATTGGAGTTTTTTTTGGGGGGGTTGACAGACTCGCAGGATAATTGTTCAAGTCACCTTATTCCAAGGCTTTGCCCGAAATTACCAACTGGTTAAATTGAACGTCCATATGGTCTAAGATGGTATAGGCATTTATTTGTATTTGTTTACCTACTCGAAATGGTACTCTATAGGTTTATAGTGTCTGTTCCGAAGGCTGTTGTGACTGTGTACTGTTTACCATTTCAAGTATTAGTATTTCATTCACGTTTCAGGCGAGTTCTTTTTGTTAACTCGGTTTTCAAGGCACTGGGGAAACGTAAATCGAATATCTATGTCGATTTTTCACATGTTTAGGTACTCACAGGTATACAGAGGCAGCTTGAGATACCTGCCTGTATACTTTCAAAACGATACGTATTGGTATTTCCTTAATGAAAAATTACAATTTTCAATGGGTTATTCGTGTTAGAGGTACACTATGTCATCGGCTGGCAAAATGAACTGTAATTACGTCTATTTTTGTATTACGCAACCGGTAATTTATTCGCAGCGAGGTAAGGTTTTCGTAATTATGGTGGGAGTTTTTTTCGTTCATTGTGCTTTTCCACGTGTGTTCGATGTTGATTTTCAGGGTTTAGTTTTGGATAAATATAAAAGTTCGAAGTGGAATGTACTCGCAAGCTTGTAATCGTATCAAAAATGCTGATTTACCGAGGAAATTTTTTTTGAAAATATTTTAATGAAAAAATTGGCCATTTTGGACTTTTTTCAGAATTGATTCAACAATATCATCACATCTTCATATCTGCCTATTACTGATTTTTTTGAAAAATCCGTTAAAAATTCTAGAATAATTTTAATAAAAATTGGCTTCGAAATTAGATGTTTTTACTCAATGCCAGTCAAAAAGCACTCTCGGAGCAAACTTTTCACTTTTTTTCTATTTTTCAGAATTATTGGTTCTTTTCGTGTTTTGTGTTTTCAAAATTTCCAATATGTACCATTCTGAGCAGCTCGAAATGGCCAATTTTAGCTAAAGGCACTAACTAAAAAATGGTTTGAGGTTTAGAATAATTTTTTCCTAAATACGAAACGATTTTCTGATTTCCACTTCGTGACTTACTATTTTTATTAAAAATAAACAAATCATTATGTCGGGTCGACAATTAATTTTCAAAAATTTATCAAAAATCCGAGAATCAACTTTGGCAGATCAAATTTTGGATCCGAAGTTTGGGCGACGTTAACTTCCAATGAGCTAAATTTTGGCTAAATTTTGACAAAGCTTTTCTTTCAAGTGCATCCAGCTGTCAAGATAATTTTCATAAAAAAATTTCACCAATTCTTTAAAACCCTTAATTCAGATTGTTTCAAAAAATATGTGGGAATGTGACAGTATTTGGAGTAAAATTATCTATATTATCAAGAAAATCACTCAAATATTCGCCTTCAAGTTAAAAGAGAAAAGGTTTTTAGAAAGAGTAGTCTTCAAAACCCATCTCAGAATTTTTATGAAGTATTCTTAATAAGTTCATGGCTTTCCAAAAAAAAAATCAAAACTTTGGAAAAATTCAAAACGTCATGAAACTTTTGAAATATCTCGATGAATGACAAGCCAATTTAATAACTTATAAGTATTTTTCTCATTTTTTCCCTTAAATTTCTGGTCGACTGATCAAAAAAATGCACTCGGGTGATTATTTATCCGACACCCCCCCCCCAAATAGATTCATTTCTAATTATGTAGTTTGCTCAGAAAAAACAGCAGCACGATTTTCAGACCCCCAAGATTGATTTCTTTGCTTTTCACGTTTTCAGAGAAATTTGAAAACCCCAAAAAACATCAACATTTTGTTGGTGGTTCCAAAATGGTTAAAAATAGAGGAAATTTAAATTGAGAGGCAAATTATAGATGGATACTTGATTTTCGTAAATTTTATTTAAAAAAAAATTATGGACCCAAAATTTTATATTTTTGCTAAAAATAAAACGAATAAAATAAAAAATTTGTCAAAAATCGAACAATTAACTAGGAGAGATAAATTGCATCCTAGCTGTTTAAAGATCTTGACAGAATTTTTTGCCCCTTCCCCTTCAATCTCAAAAGAAAAAAATTGCAAAACAATTCACTCTTCTAAAGTATCCCTCTCCTAAAAATTTTTACTTCAAAATTTGTTGATATTTTTTTTAGCATAAATTAAGATAGAAATTCAATAATAAAAAATCAACCTCCTTCCCTCTCTTCAAAATAAAGATTACAATTTTTTTAAACTTGAAATTTAATCAATTCGAAGTAAATTTTTCACAAAAATTCAACGAAATTGGAAAAACACAAAAATGGTTTGAAATGCGACTGACTGATTTTCAATGGCAATTCAGCTCACAATCACGTTTTGCTGTAATTTTCATAGATATACTTTAAATGCACATTTCATGATGCTTTCAAAATAATTCAAGACGTAAGTAAATAATAGGATGAAAATGAATGCATAGGAGGAAAGGAATAAGACACAGTCGCACCCAGGAGGGCTTTGGGAGTTCAAGTCCTCTCCTCTCTCAGCTCGGAAAAGAGATTTTTTATTATAAAAATATAAAAAAGAGCATTTTTTTGTTCTTAAAACATATTTTTCCAAAAAAATGTCGCCTTCGCTTCCAACATTTCAGTCATTTTATTTTGAAAATTAATGATTTTTCACTGATCTTTCGGTCAAAAATCATTGATTCATCAATAAATTCCCAATTACTCAAACAAAATTAGTAATTTCACCCGAAATATCAGTGAAAAATGTCTGATTGAAATACCACCACTCTCCCTATCTTTTCTCAAATTCTCAGCCCTTTCTTAATTAATTTCTAGGTATGCTCATGAAGGAGGGAGGAGGGAGGGGAAGAATTATCCAAAAAATTCAATACAAATGATCTCGAATCAACAAAACCGTCTCATCTGGTGATTACCCATGACCCATTGTAAAAAAAATCCCATTTGGGAAAATGGCCAACTTCGACAATCCGCATCGTATTCAAATACAAAATGAGCCATTCCAATGAATAAGGTAATAAAAAACATGCCAATTCATACTTTCATTTTCTTACTTACCTATTCGACGAAATTTAAAATTACATTTACCGAGTTCAGAATCGTACAATGTTACTAAAGCAAGTCGTAAGTACGTTTACTATAGCAGTAAATCATCGTTCAGAAGAAATTCTCACATACGTTAACGGATTACGAAAGGGAGGAAAAATACTTAGAATACTTTTTTTTAAGACCCGGATAATGATTTTGAATAGTTTCGAGACACGCATTATCGTTACATAAAGAACGCATTTTAGGACGTAATCTTCTAAAACGATACTTTCATCTGGATATTAACACATTATTCACTGGCGATCACCTTGAAACACGTGTATGTTAAAAATTCTAGCAAATATAGCATAAATACCATTTAGGTGCTAGTATGGTTTCGGATTGGTAAAAACTTTCGATATTTTTTCACAAAACTAAGTAATAAATTTCAGGCGAAACGAATAAAAAATTAGTTTACTCCTAAAACTATTTCGTTTCACAATCCTATACATTTATCTATCCAATCTAGAATCTATAATACTCGCCAAAATACGAAAAGTTGAAGGAATTTGTACCTAGCTACCTAACCTACGTGATAATTAATAATATCGCTGACCTACAACAACTACGAGTACATAATACGTTAATACTTCTTCGTGCAACAGTTTAACGACCTAGAAAAAAATTTCCTTCATTGAAAAAATGAAATCCGAACGAACGGACGTTCCTTCTTCGGAGGAATACACCCGCAAAACGGCATTGACAATTTGACACTTCATTATTCCAACTTGCAGTAGGTCTAATTACACGTGCACCTACACTTATAAACTTTGACATGTTTTCCTTCGCGGCAGCGTCCAGTCTTCGAAAACATTCTGATTCATCTCGTGATAAAAGGTAGTTTAGTATTTATTTTTTAAACGATATAGATAATCGATTTCATGTACCTAGTTTTACTGTATGCTGGTTTTCATCCGAGAACTTATAATTAGTAAGTAGATGGGGTAGGAGGACACATTGCGATGAAATGATAACTCGATCTGGTTTGAAAATCGCCCATTTTCGGTAAAACGTTTTGCGGTCGTCATCACCGCAAAATGACCTCGTCATCGATAGTTCAACTAGTAACGAGTTTTAATTAAATTTTTCACAGTGAAATTACTTGGGAATCGTAAAATATAATTTTTATAACCGTTGTGTACCTATTTCTGAATTGAGGGAAAAGGGAAAGAATAAAACGAGAGTGAGAGCTGAATTTAGATGGTGGATTTTTCTTGACCAAATTGACCAAAATCAAAGGAATAAAAATGATGGAAAAAAAAAAAAAAAATTTGAGAAAATCTCTCAAAAAACTCATTCAATTAAAAAATGTTTTTCTCATTAAATAAAAAATATGAATTTTAAAGACATATTGAAAAATCAAAAAAACATTTTAACCAAGTAAGCAATAGGACAGTTTTTTTTAATATTCATATCTAGGTACCTTCTCATCTTCAGTTGTCACCTAGATTTCCAATATACCTTATTCAAAATTCGAAAAAATTACAAAAAGGTTGCATAATTTCATACTGGAAAAATGATATAAAAAAGTCATAATGGCGAAATTTACGAAATATTTTCGAAATAGCTTCCATTACGAGAATTGTAAAATTCACAGTTGAATAAAACCAGAACAAATTAATTAATAAAAATTGTAAAAACTTCCTGGATTGAATTCTAACTCACATGGATTGCTGTGCATGAATGGAATGAGACTTATTTTCCCTGTCCTTTCTAATTTCAAATTTTAAATGAATTTTTGTCTTTCAAAGAAAACAACAATATTCGTATTAGGTAGGTATCTAAAATCAAAAACCAAAAACTCGTACTTTTTTCACACTTATCAAGATTTATAAATTTTTCCACAGCTAGAACCGATTATTTTCGTAGATCGAAATTTCGGACGTTTGGCAATTTTTTTTCTAAAAAGTTGTAGGTACTTTTGTATTTTTCGTATTTGATATGAGGCTAGGAATAACTTCAATCTTCAGTTTTCTGAGCCTTTAGGTTGAAAAATCAGTTCACGATTCATGTAGAAATTAGAAACAAAAAATTCGTAATTTTCATCGATCATCAGGTTTGATTCAAAAGATTTTCTGGGGGGGGGGGGGTACACTGAAACTGCAAACTCTACAGCAGAAGTGAGGTGACATTAAAATACACATTTTGAAGAATTACCCCCTCCCCTTCTCCCTCCAGCTCGTTTTGATTTTCCTCTGACTTTTTACATAAGCATTATTACAAGCAGCATGATATATTGTTTCCTCATCACAAACCCTTTCAAAAAACGCGCCCTCATCTCCCCCTTCCCAATAAAAACTAATTTGACAGTGAAGAGTGAAAAATTTGAGAGGGTGAGGAAAAGTTTCAAGAATATGGAAAAATCCGATAAACTTGATGAAAACATTTTTAGATCATCAAAATCAACTAAAATTGCATTTGAAAAAATTAATGATGATTTGAACTTGAGGATGATTTTTTTTTGACAGTGAAAAATGAAAAAAAATGAGAGGTTGAAGAAAAGTTTCAAAAAAAATGGAAAAATCCGACAAGCTTGATAAAAAAAAATTAATTATCAAAATCAACCAAAATTGCATTTAAAAAAACTGATGATGATTTGAAGATATTTTTTTTTAATTTTGAAAACCATGGGAAAATGCTTTTTCTTACTTACCCAATGAAAAAAAATTTAAATAACGTTTCGAAAATTTATAAAAATTCGACCACCGACAATAAAAAAAATTCAGCAAAATATTTTTCTCTAAAATAACATTCCAATGATTAAGTGATAGAATACTGAAGGAGAAAGATAATTTTATCAGAAAAATAAAACGTTCTAAAACTTGCCATTTTTTTTGGACAACAACAAATATCTCCCATCATGATTTACACTCAGAAAAATTTTCTGTAATTCCAATTTACTGAAAATAGCAATACGTAAGTACTCTTTTTCAAATTAATCGAAATAAAGTTAATTATCGCCAAACATCATCAGCACAGCTCAAAGAACTTCTGAATCACAAGTCATGAACGTTTTCACCAAGGCTAGCAAAAATAAACCCAGTGACGAGCGAGGGTAGAATTTTTTTTGAAAAATTAATACTGAAATTTGAAAAGAAATATGAGGCGAAATTGATTTTTTTTAAAAGTTTATTTCAAATACTTAAATTACCTATTTGTATTTTTATAAAAAACACAATCGAAATGAAAAAAGTCGACGATTTTGGTACTTACCCAAATTTTTCAAATTCACCAAGGAATTGAATAATTTGGCCTCAGCAAAGTGAGGGCAAAAATTCAGAGATTTTTTGAGCTTTTGCATTTTTTCATACGTGCACGAATCTTTTCGAATGAATTAAAAAAGCAAAACAATTGTCAAAAAAAATGCAAAATACCTATCAAAAATTTGTCATTTTTTGTTTTACAATTATTTTGAGGAAAGAGGAATTCATCTTCAATTTTTTCAGGATTTTCATGGGAACTGTTTGGAAACCATTGAACCGGTTTCAAAACCTATGACTCATACAAACCAACTCAATTTTTACCTGATTCTAATAGGTAATACTTTAAACTCAAACTGAAATATCCTTTATTCACAGAGAAAAAAAGCTAATAATTTTTTTTGAACACCCTATAAATAAATCCAATTCATTCCGCACCTTGAAAACTTAATTCTCGAAAAACCCAAACCTGCCTAAAAATTTTATGCAAAATCACAAAACAACAATTCTGTTTACGAACATTTAATGACGTAACATCCAGAGGTAATTGACCATCACGCCATTCAAGGGCCAAACCGGAGCTAGGCAGATTCTGAAAAATTAACCATTTCCCCAGACACGTTTCGTTATCCAGGATTTGTCGCAATAAACGGGGTCAAGTTTGAGGCCAAAAATCTACCTGTTTGATTACCGTTACAGACTCGCACGCTATACAATTTCCAACTACTCGTTACGTTCCACCGTTCCCTCCCACCTTTTTACCATATCCACGCCGATCAACATATTCGACGAAATGATGTAAAAAAAAAAAACTTCCTTATTTTTACGAAAACAGCAATTAATTCGGCAAAAAAATGACATCAAATAAGGAGCAACGCAGCTATGAAATCAATCAATTCAAATATACTAGTTTCAAATAACCTTCAACTTCCAAGGACATAGAATCTATTCGACGCACATACCATAATAATATGATTATCAAACGAGTATTTAAAAACCCCGAGATGATTTTTTTTTTCGCACGAGAGAAAAAACCAGATAGAGTATTCGACGATGAGCTGTGAGTTAATTGCAAACGGGCTAAAATACTCGAGACCTGGAACGTATCCAATCCAGGCAACAACGTTACCCAAGAAGACCAAAACAGTTCAATTTCACCGATGAAATTTATTACCATTTGATCGTATTGTATGCAGTTTACTAACCTTATAATCATTTGGAATTGCGACCCATCCACGTTCCAAGGAGGACGACGCAGACTCGATGTCCTTTAGAAAAGGTGACGTCAATAATTGTCTAGCTTTTTCACATTTGCACACCAAGACCGGATTTCCTACCGTCAATTATCCTTTCCTATAAAATAGATTTTTTCCATATGTTCGCACCTTGACTAGTGGACGTTTATTTCCCTCAAAAAAAATCATAAATAAACTTCGCAGAGACAATTTTTGACCTAAAACGAGGTAAATTATGATTTGATAAAAGTTTGCAGAGGTTTTTAACGGCGAGACGCAGGTTTGAGGGAGAATGGATTTTTTATAGTTTATTTAGATCGTTTACGCGGTTACGTGTGTGACCTTGCATCGTGCACCTCTCTTCCGTTTAATTAACCGGTAACTTTGCCTACCCACAACGAAAGAAGAGGATACCTGCGTTTAATACTTAATGTTCGGATTGCATCGCGAAAATTACTCGTAGCTTTGGGTCTATCTAACGTAGCCATCGATGAGAATAGAATTTACTGTGGAATAGCCTTAGCTGGTACCAGTTGGAAATAAATTATAATTTAGGTGGTTGAACGCAACGGACACCCATTATCCGTGTGACTTTCTCACGCTGCGTATTACAATATCGTATTTCTATTATATAAAAGTCGTCGAGACGCGCGAATTGGTCAAATATTACGAGCTAAGTGGAGCGAGAGATTTTACGAAGATGTGATGAAATAATGGCGACATCTTTAATAATTAAAAGGTGCAATATGGAAATAAAAATAGTGCTCTTGAGACAAAAAAAAAATCAATCACTTTGAAAAAAAATTGTTGTATCTTTTCCTCGCTCAAATTTTCAAAAAGACTAATTCAATTTTTTGTAATAAAAAAATAATCGAAGAATTGCAAATTGGATCGAACGATGGAAACAATAAAAAAAACGTAAATTACTCGAGTATTTAAAAATACCAAATGAACAAAGAATTTAATCCCCGGGACTGAATTTTTTTCCAATTTTAAATGGCAATTCTGAAAAATTCAATTAACATTTCGAATAAAAATAGGTATTTCGCAATACTTGCATATTTTCATTCAATTACCCACATAAATTATGTATTACTTCAAACACCATCGTTAAATCTAGCTTCGAATAAGAATAAAATTCAAATTTTTCGGAGGGAAATGAAAAAGAGTAGCACAATTGTCAAATTGCAAAAAGAGGGTAAATATTCGAAATACAAATTTCCAAAATAGGAAAGAACTACAATACTTCAACCAATCTCTCGAAGGTCGAAACCATCTAATTTAACGAAAAATCAATTTTCTCAGCTTTGTCAAGTTGAAATTTCGTTCTGGTTTAACAAAATAATAATACATTTTATAAATTTGTTCCTCATTGTCACAGCTAACAATGAATATTGTAGTGTACATATTTTTAGAATCGGCAGAGCAAACAATACCAAGTGCTTTGAAGTTTAAATTAGATCAATAATACTTAATTTTATTGGTGGGTATTAACGTTATAAAATGATTCGAAAAAATCAAATATAAGAATGTGATATTGTTCCGAGTCTCAATTTAAAAGAGATGCGGATAGTTTTCAATCCCCCATTCCCTCCATTTAGTATTCAAATTCGTTGCACATTTTATTAATATAGGTAGGGAAAAAATCAAATTCGTCCACGTGAAAAGTATTATTTTTGAAAAATGATGGTTTTCGTCATTTAGAAGGAAAAATCAAGTAAGATCTATTTTTAAAGGAGTAGAAATATTTATTAATTTTTTGTTCAACTCTAAAATTAAATTTTATTTTTTGGCATATTTGGTAATGTTTACATAAGTTTTGCAACTTGGAATTTTTAATGAATGCTATTTTTTGGTCGTATATAAATAAATTTTACACCTTCACTAAACTTTTCAATTCTCCAAAAGTCCATTTATGCAATTTCTATAGACATTGTTGTTGTTATACCCCCAAAAATTCACTTTGTTGTTCCTACAAAAATGCATTTTCATTATTAAAGTCACTTTTTATAATTTGAAAAATGTTACTTTTCCTCCTATCTTATAAAAATTTTTATGATTATTACGTATTATTGTCTGTAGAAATCTTGTTGATTTTATTCATCATTTTTGAAAGAAATACATTTGGTTATCACTGAAAAATGTTAATTTTCTGTCTTTTTTCAAAAAATGGCCATATTCTTTTATCATTTTTTGATAATAATATGTATGATGATTTATGCAATTTTAAACAAAAAGTAAATTTTGATCATTTTTAATCCAATATTTTTAGAAAATGTTATTTTTTGTTGCTTTTAAAAGTCACATTCTCGTCACTTATTTAAAAACTCACATTTTATCATCTAAAAAATTGCCACTTCGTGTCACTTTTGAAAAAGTTATTTCATGTCACTTTGGGAAAAATATTACTCCCAGTTACTTCTAAAAAATGTCACTTCATGTCACTCCTATGCCACTTTTAAAAAAGTCACTTCTATGTCATTTTTGAAAAAAGCCACTTTAATGTCACTTTGAAAAAATTTACTTTATGTCACTTTTTTTAAAAAAGTCAATTCATGTCACTTTTTTAAAAAAAGTCAATTCATGTCACTTTTTTAAAAAAAGTCACTTGCGTAAAAGTTACTTCATGTCACTTTTATGACACCTTTGAAAAAAGTCAATTCATGCCACTTTTTAAAAGTCACTTACATGTCACTTTTTAAAAATTTACTTACATGTCACTTTTTGAAAAAGTCACTTACATGTCACTTTTAAAAAAAAATTGCTGCATGCAACATCTTTTTAAAAAATGTCAATTTATGCCATTTTTAATTTTTTATATCATTTTTGAAGAGTCACATTTCCGTCATTTAATTGAAAAGTCGCATTCTTTTAATAAAAGGTCACTTTGTGTCATTTTTGAAAAAAAATTAGTAATTTATCAAGCTATTTTTGAAAAAAAAAAATGCTAGTTTTGTCAATTACAAAATGTACCACTTCATACCCAGAAGTTTCAAAAAATATTCTTCTTCTTTTTCTAAACGCTCGTTTTTTGTCTTTTTTTTTTAAAAAAAAATCTTAAATAATTATGCCATGTGTGACAAAAAATGTTGATTTTCATCATTTTTAAAAAAAATGAAAATTTTTGTAGATTTTGGAAAAGGTATATTTCTGTTGTATTTTAAGCAGTTTTTTTGTTTGTTTTTAAAATTGAAATTTTTAAAAACTGAATAAACCAATGGCAGGCAAAAACTATGAAGAGCACTTCAGCAAATTTCTCCAGACGATTCTGTTTAATTTCCAAAGTAATGGACTAAATAACCCTAAAAAATGTAATCCTGATCAACTCTCGCTCAAAAACTGGGCTTTTCAAAATAAATTCATTTCCTCCAGTCCATTGTGACAAAAACGACCTCTACAATTACTCAAAAATCGAAATTCGACTATCTCTTTCGACACACCCTACTACATGCAAAACGAAACGCAATAAATCAATCCTCGAAATTCCTGTCAAAATGATCATTTAAATACACAGCGAAATCTCACCGTGTACATTTTTATATCTATTCACACTCCAATATTCCGACACGCAAAAATATTCTAAACTGGTAAGTAATTTCCTCCTCAACATACGAACCGTAAACCAAACACTACCAATTACCTATATTTTTAACACGAGTTTTAAATTAAAATATTGTAAGCAAATTGAACTCTCGAGCTCATATCCTATCATTTTACAATCCTATGTCTAATAAGCTCATTTTCAAACGATGAATTAATTCCTCGAAGCACAAAAACCGAAACACAGTTCGCAGCTCCCAAGTTCAAGCTCGTGTACAGTCGCGAAAATATTACTCCGATAATTTAGCAGCCATTAATGAATATTCGCTCGGGTAATAATTATCGTCTGATGATTTCGACGGCATGAATTCCATGGTATTCTTAGTTTTCGGTTACGCTTCGAGAGAAAAGAGTAAACAGCTCGAAATTCTTTCATTGTTTCTGCCATACCGCGATTGCAAAAATATTGAAAATTCAAAATTTCAACAATTTCCTACTCAGGTTGCGATAACGTTATCGTCCAATATCCAATTCGTAATTCTGTATCAGCATGGATCGCCTAAAGGTAAATTCGCAGCCTCTGTTTGAATAAACTTGATCTTGAAAAACGACTGGCAATTTTATTCATATACGTAGATCGACTTATCTTGGTTAATTTTTTCTATGACGAAATCTTTAAAAGCCTGTCCTACCGAGTCTAAATGAAAATTTCCCCTCTGCGTAAATCAAATATCCATTCGAAACGATTTCAAGGCAATTTACAAGCGTATAAAAACCATCAATCGCGAAAGATACCACGCAACAAAAAAAAAGAAAAAAACTACCCGTACAATAAAATATCGTTATTTCCTTGAATATACATTCTAGAAATAGCAGCACGATACGAATTAAAACAAAAACAAATCTCGACATGTGCGCAAATAAATTAACAACAGTCGGACTCTCGGAGCAGAGTGCCGCAAACACATAATTAATGTCATTGCCATTACAAAATAGCACATCGTCGTTTACTCTTTATCAATTAATACAAATGACCGGCTATAGCATTCGCACAAACCAAACGAATCCGCATCAATATAGTCTAATTAAACTTCCCCGAACCTCGACCATTCTTCATTGTTTTCTTTCTTCGCCGACTTTCAAAGTACGTTCGATCGTATAATTTTACGTCCTTTTTTCACCCGAAACTTTACCGAATTTAGAATTTCCAGCATAAACGGAAAAAAACCTTATAAACAAAGTTTTATTTACGAGAGACGACGAATTTCTAGTAGATTCTGTTCATCTGTTTGATTACGCAATTCGCCAGCAAGGATTACTAGTTTTGCTAACTCGAAGTTTGAATTTTAATGACAAAATTTACCATAATCTTTATTTTACGCGTAAAACTACGCTCGGAATTAATTACGAGAGTAAAATTTCCGGAAATACTGATTGTGGGGTCAGATACTACTACTTTAAGTGTTTGCAAAGATGAGCTAAAGGGGAATACTGAGAACGTGAAATTTTCTTCTCGTATTTCCAGGTTTTTTTTTCAACAGACACAGACTGACACCTCGATGAGTTGAGAGCGATTTTCATAGCCTTGAAGAACTAATAATAGGTACTTAAGTACTATACCGAGCTTATGTATGCGAAGCAAATTAAGTAATTTATAAGATTCGTAATTTTTTTTTAATTCATTTTTTATGTAGAAGTATGAAAATTTGATTAGTGAAAAATATAATGAAACAAAATGAGGGGAACCAATGAAAAATGGGATGAAATTTGGTGCAAATATTTATCTCATTATGATCTGGGAATTTACCGAAAAAATTTTCTCGAAAGGTGTGTTGAAGAATTTTTATTTGAGAAAACCATTTGCATACATTTCAATGATATTTTTTAAAGAAAGAATCTTTTAGGGACTTTAATCGGTGAAAAAAGTACCAAAAATTACTCATTTCTTAATTTTTTCGACTGAGTACATTTGGGTGCGAATAAATTTTTCTAAACACAAGCAAACATGATTTAAGTCTTCAGTATTGATCAGAGCTGAAAAAACTTGAAAAAATTGTACAAAATAAATACGATTTCGTCAAAAAACACATTCTTCCCCCTCCCTCCTTCCCACCGAAAAATGTATCACAGTTTTCACCTAAAAAAATTTGAGTGAAATTTTGTTTTTTAAACAAAGGATGCTTGTGAATTTCTGATAGCCTTCTCCTTATTTATTACTGAGATATGTTCAAATAAATTCTTCAAAATTGAATTTTTTTTCAATGAATCGCTTTCATTTTCTTTTTTATCGATTCTGCTTGTACCACGAAAATTTTTCAAACGAGATCAAATAAAAGCAAAAAGTTCAATAAAACTATAAGTACACTCCCATATTGGATGCTATTTTCCAAAACCCAGATAATTTTAAAAAAATTGGTTCAATTTTCCAAAATATCAGCAATTTTTTCAAATATTGAACTGTTTTTTAAAAAGTTGTATACATTTCTTTAAAATCATTTTTTAAAAATTTGAACGATTTTTTAAACCGTAAATGTCAAGAAATTGCAAAATTTATCAACTCTTAAGACTGAAAGTTTTTTATAAAGAATCGACAAGGGTCCAAAAGCTGGATAATTACTCAGACCTTGAATGATTTATTTTTTGATCATAACAATTTTCTAGAATTGAAAAAAAATCAGAGCATCTTTCTAAACATTGAAAGTTTCTAAAATCCGGACAGTTTTCTAAACCTCAAGACAATTTTCTAAAAAGTGGATTTGTTTTCAAATACAGAAATTTTTCAAAAATTAAAGTAGGTATTTTCTGAAACTTGGGTGGTTTTTCAAAAATGGAACCACTTCTTGAAAATTAATAAAATTCTAAAAAATTTACTTCTTAGAAGAATTGAAACGAAATACTTCAAAAAAAAATCCAAAATCAAGCTGAATGTAAAAAAAAAATGGAATTTCACAACTAAATTGAACAAGTTTCAAAAATTTGCTAGTTTCTTTAAAAAGTTATCTAATAACTTTTCACACCTCGAAAAAATTAGAAATGGAAAAAATAATCATTAAAATTTAAAAATTATCCAAAAAATGAGCAATTGTTCGAAAGGTATGTCCGAAGTTCCTAATCCCTTAAATAATTATGTCAATCAATAAGAATCAAAATTGAAATTGTTTAGAGATGGGTTCTATAATAGTTGAAATACTTATGTGTACTATTCATAAAAACTTTTTTAATTTTAATAACTCAAAATTATATTTTTCTCAATTTATTTGAAAATTCAATTTTTCTCAAATCAAATTGAAAAAGAAATAATCATTTTGCAAATTTTCCTTCTCCAACTTTAATACTTTTTCACCTAACAATAAAATTTTCATCAAAGAAGAATGTTCCTCTTCTGATTTTTTTTTTTCGATCTGCTCCTAACCTCCTACCACTCAAGACTGAATGTAAAAAAAAATAATACATAGATAACGATTTGTAATTTTAAAAAAAATCAACCAAAACCATATGTGAAAACAAAAAAAAACAGGACTTCAGAAACTTTGATGAAAGTAGAGACAAAATGAACCAACCTTCCAAAAAAATAAAAACTATTTTGGAATGCTGGTATGCCAGACTATAAAACAATCTTTTTCAAAAAAGTCAACTCATTCTCCCGAATTAAAATACGTGAATCCAGGTGCCTAAATAAAATTTGATTTTAAAAAAACATGAAAAATTCTACGTCGAAACATTCCATGATATAAATCGACTACCTATTTTCGCAACTCACGCCAAAAAACCATCAATTTTACTCACTTTCGATTTAAAATTCCTCGTAAAAACTGATTAAAGTAATTTTTACTTCGAATCTCGGTCTACACAATCAATCACTTCAATTTTCAATTAAATCTCGGAAAATTTCAAGTTTACGGTAATACCTAAACTTGCCCCGAATGCAACACAAAATTGAACCACCGCCGGAAAATAAATCCACCAGACGACAAAAAGTCTAACCCATGAATCCGCTGCACTGTAATCTTATCTCTATATTCTAATTCCCCGAGTGGTTAATGGTTAATCTCACATAAAACAGACATCTTCAAAAATTCGTGACAAATTATAAGTTTATTCGGGCTCGAAATCGTATAAAATACTGACCAACGAACGAATTTGGACTGCTTTTTACGAAGTAGTAATTTATTCAGGAAATAACCTCAAAATTAAATAGCTTCGGGTGTTTTCGAAATAGATCAAGGCGATCTGATCCAAATCAACGGTAATAAAAACGTAGGTGTTCCGTCGTTCCAACAGGTAGTTTGAGAAGAAATTTTCGTTGGATGTACTAAAAACGATTTTAAAGATACAGACGATTTGCATGGAGAGTAAAAATTAAGACATTTAGATCTTTTGTTAGTAAGGTAAAATTGAAAATATGTTATACCGTTATACTAGAAAAAAAAGTAATTATTGCCACATTATTACTAAATATCGAGCGAGAATAACAACCGGAGTAACGTACAAAGAGAAAGTGTTTAAACGAACACACGTTATTGAGTAATTGCACGGTGAATTCGTTAGTGTTCTAAAATATCTGTAAACAAAGAGTTAGAAAAATTTACGTACTTGATCCTTCATTTCATTCGATCGTTGTTAAAACTACAGATTCCTTCGACACGATCGTTCAACTGAAATCCTGCAACCACATTGAATAATCTTTTATAAACATTGTACTAGGTAGTAGGTACATAACATAATATACATATTATGAAAAACTGACGACGGAAACTGCATAATTACAACAAGGTATAAAAGCGAGTAATTTGCGAATACAGATTCGAGATAATCTAAATTAATCCACGTGCAGTTTTTGTTTTGTTTTAGTGATCCCGAAAAAAGTAATTTATAGATACGAAAAAACCGGTACTTATAGAAAGAACATAAAACGTTTGGAAAAAAATACGAATGTTTACTTTGTATGCAAATTAATAATCCGGATTTTGTGAGAATTTCTTGTAAAATTGAGATTAGCTGAATTTTAAAATTTCATGCATTGCTCATGCAATGCTGTTTTTGCACACTGCATAATTTGAAAATTTCTAATTCATAAACAAAGAATTTACATAACAATTTTTACATTTTTTTCAGATAATGGATAGATTTCTCCAACAAAAACACTCGAATCAACAAATCTTAACGAGGAATTTCAGCTTTGATAGTGAAAAGTTGGACTTCCGAAATGTAGCACGTATAATGTGAATAATAATTAATGAATAATTTTTCTAACAATTCAAATTAAAAACAACACAAGAGTGATAAAACTTTGCGTAACGTTTCCGAGTTCTGACAGTTCTACGAATTCGTAGATGACTTCAGTCAGTCACAGGAATATCTTCTCTATTCTATAATATTATCAAAATGTATATTTAATTACACCATTACAAAAATTTGAAATATCAACATGAATTATCAAAATGAACATAAATTTAAAGAATATCTCAAAAACTCACCTAAAATATCTTCATGTTTCGTGTACTTGGAAGACGCAAACACTTCACAAACACAAAACTATTTCACACAGTTTTTTAAAATAATCACTGTGAGTTGTTTTTTATACCGAAATTCTTTTATTTAAAAAGGAAAAACAATAGCATTACTTCATTTAAAGTCAAAATATTTAGACGAATTTCGTTCATAAACTCGAATTTACTACTTTTTACTTCTTTCAAAACACATTCACGCACATACGAACTTCTGACAACCAACCAGATAACGAGAATGAAACCGAAATGCCTGTCAGCAAATCAGCGGAGAGATTTTTTTCAATAACAAGGTCTCATGGCATTCAGGTCCGATTTTTCGTGAAAAATGGAAATTAGTACTATTTTTGGCCACAAGAAATACTACCGAATAGTAAATTATTGTGATTTTTAATTTTTTTTAAACGTATTTGTTTTCGTTTTTCGGTCTTTTTGAGTCTTCAATTTTGATTGCGCTCAAATTTAATTCATGTGTTATTGAATAAATTCTGTGAAATGTGTAGAAATTTACCTGTTACCTAAACAGAATAATTATAATATTTTCTTTATTGTGATTTTGTTTGTTCTTTGTTCATTGTTTGTACTTTGTAATCAACTTCTCTGCTGTTCTGCTTCTGCATGCGTCTTCTCATGTTCTCATGATGGATTTTGGATTCGTGAAAACGTAGATCATGCGATAATATGAAATTATACAAAAATATTCTCACTACAATTTTTTTTTCAGGTTTGAAGAAGAAACTTTCATGAATGTAGGATGAAACCTCAGCGATTGATTAAAGACTTGATAGTTGATAGTCTGTCGCCCGTCATCTTATAGTAATGATTGCGAACGGCTGAAAAAGATAATGACTCGATCAAAATCGAAAATTTATCAAAATAAGATTAGGCGAATATACAGTTCCGTGCAAGGTGCCTCGCGACAGAAATTTTTGAAACTGTGAAACTGAACTAATTACTCGACGAAGTGAAAAAAATTGTAATGTAATGGTAAAGATAGGCTACGGTGAAAACAGGGATTTGTTTTCTCGTGTTAGGTACTTTCATTTCTTTTCTATACGTGAATCAATATTAGAACTTCAGACGACTTTAAATAATACTTTCATACCTACTCAATGAAAAAAAGAATTTGGCAAGTGATTCGATATGTGTATTTTACTATCGTCACCGCTTGCTATACCAGTAATTCGTGTTATTGAGTTGTCAAACGAGACAGCGATAAAATTGTGTCGAACAGGAAACACGACAAATTTTATACACGAACAGTTACACGATAATAAAATTTATTCAACTTAAATTATCAATGCATAAGATAAAAATATAGTATAACTAATTTAAAATAAATACATTCCTTAGACGACTGAAGCACAAAGATACGATTGGAATACTGTTAGCAATATACAGCATGTTCTAATTTATGTCTTAAAATTCATACCGATTAAGCTGAAATCAAAACAATCGAATTAGTCATTACGCGATTGAAAAATTATACTCTTACACAATGGGCGTTGGAATTTTACCGGCAATGCTAGCGATTGCTTCAGATGCAAAGAATTTAACATCCACGTCACTGTCTGAATTCAGTTTATCAAGCGTGGGTTTTATTTGTGATTGAACAACACTGTAACGAAGAATAAAATATTTAATATTCAGTTCGAGACAATTTTATAAGGTTTCTTTGAAGGAAAATTTTAAATACTTACGATGGGTCGAGTAACGGGCTGATCTTTTGTAATGTTTTCGCGACATTGAATCGAACGTTTGGAACAGTATCCGTGGACATCGAAATGACAATTGGTAACATAAGCCTCGTCGTTATATCAGCACCACATACTTCAGCTAGTACCTAGTCAGATCAGGCGAATAAAAATGAATTTAGGTAATCAAGACTGTGGTTTGCAATTGATTTCCGTCAAATGTATAATCAAATCAAACTTACGTTAATACTGAATAAACAAGTTAATCGATGAAGATAATTTTGATTTCGAGACATTCCGACAACTTTGGGTATAACAGTATTTTGAGCCCATTCTGCTCCGAATTTTTCGACTAATTTTTTCAAATTTAAAGTTGCGGCTTCTCGAATAGCGTATACTAGAAATGAATTACACCACGATTACTCCAAACATTCTGTTACTATATTTCACTCCAAGGTAATGGAAACTCAATTACCATGATCAACGAGCCAAGTCATGCACAGAGTATTCAATTTTTCATCAAAAAATTCCACGCCTAATTGTCCAGCAAGTAACGGCATATATTCAATAATTGCTAATCTGACTCTCCATTTTGAATCCTCGGCTAGTTCAACGATAGCAGGTAGTAATGACTGAGACAACTTTTAAAAAAATAATGGTTATTTGAAGGTTCAATTTTTAATAAAAATGAAAAAACTGATTTACCTGTTGAATTCCAATTACTTCATTAACGCAATCTAAATTTGAAATGATGTTTAACCTGACTTCCGGGCATTCATCTTTCAATTGCGATAGAAACAGAGGAAGTAGATGTTCGATTGTGCTAATGAAAAATTAAACGGTAATATTCGCTTGACAAATTATGCTACAAAGATTTTGAGACTTACTTATTTTTTCCAAGAATAGGCGACAATCCCATAATAACAGATGCAAGAGCAGTTTTAACGTGCTGATTGGGATCGGCTACGAGTTCTTTCACATAGGTGAGTATATTATTCATAATAATATTTTCGCGATGGACGGGATCCAGATTTTGACAAAAATCTTTGACTTTATTAGCAGCTGCAGCACGTACTTCGGCTTCAGTATCCTTCAAGAGAGATTGAAAAGCGGTTACCAAATCAGCTTTTGTGATTTCGGGTCCAACGGCGTGTTGCAGCTGTAAAATAATATTCGTTAGAAATATTAAACTGTAAAAAAATTAAAATCTTATGGAAAAATGAACTACCTCTGTAAATTTATCAGCAACCATATAACGTACTCTCCACGAATTATCGGATACGCACTGACGTAATGTAGGCATTAAAAGCTGTTCGACATCTTCTTGTTGCAGAAGAGAAGCAATACTAACACAAGCTTCCACAGCCAATAAACGCACTGAATCCTGCAATAAAAGATTATATCTAGTATTCTCTCGTATAAAAGTCACAAGTAAGAGAAACATTACCTGTTCATCTTGAGCCAAGTTGACAAACATAGGAATGATTTCAGATTTCAAATAATCCGATTCAACAACATTGGCGAATTCTCCTAATTTGTTAGCTGCTGCTCTACGCACCATCGGTGTGTCATCTTGACATAAATTACGGAAATGATTCCTCAATTCAGCTAAAAAACGAATAACGGACACGTTTCACAAGAACAGAAACCATATCAATATATCTAATGATTTGTGTATACCTTTAACCGAAGGGGAAACTCGACCATAGCAAGCAGCAAATAATCCGCAGGCCGAAGTACGAGAAGTAAACCAATCTCCGGATGCTAAACGGTGTACCAATGGAACAAAATATATTTCCAAATCGGCCGAACTGTGTTGTTCTGCTATTATTCGAAGCGAATCAACCGCTTTATCTCTAACAACGGTTTCTTCTACTGTTGCCAAAGATTCTAACGGGGGCTGTAAACCGAGAAATGAAAATATTTCAATAACTCCACTCCAGTAATACATTACAGTATAGTTTTAAATAATACACTTACCAATAAACAGTGAACGTATTCGGGTCCTCCAACCAGTGGTGTGAATGTGCTCAACTGTTCGGCTAACGCCAATAAAACTTCATCTTCATCATAAAGAGTTTCCGTTAAAAACGCAATCAATTCATTCCGAGTTCTTTCTACACCGAGTGCTAAGGCGATTGTGGACAATTTTTTAACGGAATTCAAACGAAGCTGAACAGATGAAAAACATGTATTGTTAAAATTCAATCAACAAAATGGCTGAGAAGTGAAAATTTAATGTTAGTCTGATGAATATGTAGTTCAATTGATAAGTATCGTCATAAGCCACATACATGGGAGGTATGATCTCGTGCGATAAAGAATTTTATGTCTCACAAATGTTTATAAGCATAGAGTATTGTTTTGTAGAGAATTGCAATTACATAAGATATCATGTAACTACGAATTGTACATTGGAAGTTAATTTAGAAGAATTGCTAAATTTGGAAGGAATAAAGAGAGAGAAAGAATACCTGAACGTCTTCATTTTTCAATTCGTCAATCAATACAGCTATCGGATACAAGGAGTCAACAAACGACGGTTCACCAGATGCCATGATAATCAATTTGCTTGGATTCAACTATCGACGAGCGAATTTTTATGGAACACCAACGAATGTATTTGAGTTCGAAATCAATTTGACAAGATAAGATATAAAAATATAAAAATACGACACCTTTAACTAAAGTACAACTTTCATAAGCCTACGCTAACATAACAGCGACCAGCGATTATTTTCACTGATTTCCATTTCACATTGGTATGACAAAAAAAATGGCTTTTCTGTTTTCACTCAAAGCAATGCTCATTAGTTGATTTTAAATTGCTTTTTTTGATTGGCTGAAAAGTGGTTTTGAAAATAAAAAAAAGAACCATGAATTGATCTGATTCGATGATTGCCAAGTTACGTAATTTTGAATTTCATAAATCAACCAATCAGAAATTTTTATTTTTACTTACCTAGTACCTACTTCTTTTACCTACTTTTATTTATTTTATTTTATTTTTTTAAGAAAAGGGCAAAAGGAAAAAGGAAAATTTTTCCATCATTTTTTTCTCCTTTCTTTATTCTTTATTCGTTGATTTGTATTTTGTACGAAAATTTAAATGCGTCATCCTATCTAAATTTTAAAAAAATCCCACATGGATTAAGAATAAGATAATGAAATTCTGTTGATCCTCGCCAACACCACCATTCCAATAATTGTTTATGATATGAAATTTTTTACTCATCAATGCTTTTCAGATAAATCTTTGAAAATGTTACATATTTTCATCGCACAAGCATATCACAAAAGATAAACGAAATTAGAACAATTCAAGTAAAAATTTACTGATGACAGAAAAAACGTAATCAAATTAATATATAAAACAACGATTCATAATCCGATTTGATCACTACAGCAATCCCAACTTTTTCTCCAATTCGGAAGCATTATGGTACTTCACAATCCTTTTGATATTGGGGTTAACGTTTTCCAGTTTCGTCATAGTTCTAACCGACATCTGTAAAATTACAAAAATTAAAAAACAAGCAAACAACCAAGATCTACCAAGAATATTGACTCATTTCAGCTTTTTGTACTTCAATTTTTTGTACGAGAAAAACTTCATTTCGACCAGAAACTAAATTGGTAACTGTGCCAGGTTTTGTGGAACTCAGTCTGCCCGTTCGTCCACAGCGATGAACGTATTCCGCTATGAAGGATGGAAACTCGTAATTTATCACGTGTTCAACCTGTATTCCAATAATCAAATTCAAATTACAAGCATTCATCAACCAAGGCTAAATTAGTTTTGAAGTGGAGTTCACTTACACGAAAAGTGTCTAATCCTCTGGCTGCAAGACTAGTACACACTAATGCATTAACGGCTCCTTTCTGGAAATCATCAAACCTTCCATGTCTTTCACGTAATTGCATTTCCCCGTGTAATAAAATATTAGGTATTCCATTATCTTCTAAGAATGAGTTTACCCAAACAGCAGTTTCTGTATGATTACTAAAAATAAAAAAATGAAGCTGAAATGATATCAAAAAATGCTGAAGAATTTGCGCGAACGAAACAAATTACCAAAATATAATGGATGGTGCCTTTTTTTTGAAGTCTTTTTTGGCTACGTCTAGAAAAAATGAAGGTCTACTAGACCGTCCAGTTCGAATAAATTCATGAGTTACGTGAGGAGAGATGAAATGTAATTTTTCAGTGGTAATTGTTTCCAACTGTTCAACCTGAAAATTGATGTCGTAAATTGAAAAAAAAATAACAATAGTACCCTAACAAGAAGTAAATAGAAGTTCCTTACGTCTATCAAGTCATCTAGAATGTCTTCTATACTAGTGGGTAAAGTTGCGCTGACCATTGTAAGTTGTACTCCAACATCTTTATCAGGTGATGGTGCGCTTCTAAACTAAAATGAGCATAGGGTTAATTTTTGTGTTTAATTTAATTCCGTAAAAGTTTAAATAACAACATCTTACACTCATCCTGTTCAGAAAAGAAAACAATGCTTCATTAAAACTATCATCCAGTAAACAGTCGGCTTCATCTAAGACGACGTGTCGAACATTTCTCAAAGAATAAATATCTAAGCAGACAAAAAAACAATCATCAGATCAATGAATGAGAAAAATTTAGAAATAAAATAAACGTATACCAGCATCGATCAACTTTGAAGCAATGAAAGGCGTTGAAACTAAAATATCGATTTCATCGAATGACGGATTGTGTACCTTTTGATTGACATTACCGCCGACCAACCTTCTGGTTTTAATTCCTAAACTGTCAAACCATTTGCAAAAATCCTTCGAAACAAAACAAATTTGTTGAAATATTAGATGGAGAAAAAACAGAAACGAAAATTCAACTTACTCTGACTTGATCAGATAATTCTCGACTAGGAACTAAAATTAAAACATAGGGCGCATTAAACGATGGTTGTTCAGCTTGAGCTTTCCAGACTAGGATTTGCTCTAAAATTGGTAACAAATATGCTAATGTTTTTCCACATCCTGTTTCTGCTCCTAGTAAATTATTCTTCCCCGATAAAATAGAAGGAATAGCTAATCGCTAAAATAAACACAATTATTTAGAAAAAATTGTTTTTTATACGTGAAGTACCTATTAATGAATCGAAATTTTCAACGTACTTGAATTTCAGACATACATTCTACATTATGCGATTTCAAAATTTCTTTGATTTCTGGTTTCAGTTCGCTTTGTTCAAAAGGAACGATTTCTTTTCTATCTTGAAGTTCATAATCCTGTAATAAAATTAAAAATTGGAGTATCATGCAACTGAAAAAATCATCATTACATAATGTACTGCTTACTCTTGTATGTATTTTGATCTTAAAATGATCTCCCACAAATTTATGACTTCTCCAATGCTCTGATGCTAATGGAATTGGTTTAAACTTATTGTAAGTTTGATTTCTATAATGATTTAATTTTGAATTTTTACATATGATGATTGGAATCTGTAATTCAGAAATGTTACCAATTTGTAATTCAACGTGGTTATTCAAGTTGAAGCTGCTTACCCCAGTTTTATCCTGGTCTTTCTCCATATACTTGGAGGGATCTTTCCTATTCTTCTTTTTGAGGTAGGGTTTCAAGTCACTCTCAAAGTTACCCAATTCAAATGAATCATCTGGTACAAGAAAAGACGATGGCGGTTGCCCATGTTTGAACTGTAATTAAAAACACGTTATAAGTGCACTAATAATTAATCAACAAAATCGCAAAGGTAAAATTTCAAATTGTACAGACTCGTTTCCTGGATTTCATCAGAATGTAAGCATTATTTAAAATACTATCGGCGAACGGAAGTCTTCGCAGAGTAATAGCACGTAACATGACGATTTGTATCTTGAGTGACCGAAAATTTGAAAATAAAATTATTTACAACACATAATATGTACTTCATTAATCATTTATTTTGCTAATAATTATTTTTCAGTTTTCTTTATCCTTTTTGAAAACGAAAATTATTCTCAATCAAAATCGAAATTTCAAAATCAAATCTATGCTTTTTTTAGGCTTGCTCAGGGTTGGGTGTAAAATAAACGGCGTAGAATATTTTTTTATTCTACGCGTAGAATGACAAGTGTAGAATAGCTCTCTATTCTACACTAGAATGTAGAATGCGTAGAATGCAATAAAAACGTCAAAAAATCCTGAAAAAATGTGAAAATTTTACAATTTTGAATTTTTACTTACTCTCTTTGTCTCTTTTCCCCACCGGAACTACCAGAAGCTGCAAAATATCGGATATCGAGTTATCAAGTTGAGAAAAATCATGTTGAGAAAAATCGTGTTTTTTTTTGGATTTTTAGTTGGAAATTTCGCTCATTCTACGCATTCTACGCATTCTACGCATTCTACATTTATTCTACACGGTTCGTCTATTCTACCTCAAGTGTAGAATAACCTATTCTACGCGTAAAGACCCAACCCTGGGCTTGCTACACGATTTGCATGTATATATATTGTGTGTGACTGCGAGTGTGAGTGTGAATGTGTGTGTGCTTTGTTTTGATGATCGAAATCGATTTTCCGGTGATAAAAAGTTGAAGTTTGAAATCAATGGAAATAAAAAAAACACCTAAAATTCAAAATTTTCGAATAATTTTCATTTCCTTCGTCGATCATAATGAGCAAGAAAAAGAGCAATAGTTCTAATCCAATAAGTAAGTACAGTATTCATATTTTACCCTATTCCGAGCAAGTTGTTCATTTTTTTACTAATTGGTATTTTGAAATTTTATCGAAGGTGTTTTGTATGAAGAGCTTCCTTCAGAACTCTTGAATGAGACTGAAAAACTCGATTCATCTAGTGTTCAAGATTTTATATCCAAATCACTACCGCTCTCAGATTCTCGTTTCGTCGCAGAAGTTCTTAAAAAAACGGTATAAGTCTGGATTTCTTACTTATATTATTCCAATATCAATCATCAAATCAAATTACTCAGAATTTTTCATTCATTTTATGTTTAGAATGTTAGTATTGAATTGAAACACAAACAATCGAAAAAAGCGAAGATCAGGCACAAGAGAACTGAATTATCTCAGAAAGAGAGACGTGCTTTGAATCTTTATCGTTTACCTAAGACTGGAATCAAGTATAAAGATGCCATTCCTATGAACCGACTTTGGGAAGGGTACATAACGAAGTTTTTAAATTTAGATCAATTGAAAGAAAAATCGTTAGTATTTTGATTAGTTTTTGTTCCAATCCTTCGAACAGTTTTGAATTTTTAATGTTTTATTTCAGATGGTATGATCCAAAAACTGGGCATTTATGGGAATCAATCAGTTTTACTTTACTGAAAGCAGATTTCCATGGAGCTCTAGTTAAAGTATTACATTCCAAATGCCCTTCTTTCATTGGACACGAAGGAATCATAATTTTTGATACCAAATTCACTTTCACTATTATTGAAAAGGATGATGTGACTCGCGGTAAGTAGCACCTATAAGTTATGAAAGCCTATGAATGTTCCTAATTTTTTGATTTTTTACTTTTTTAATGAGTACCTTGATTTTTCATTTTTTCAGTAATACCGAAATTGTCATGCATTTTCGAAATATCGCTGAAAGAGTACAAGTTCAAAATTTTTGGAAAATATTTCTGTATTCGTACAGCGGAAAGATCGACTAAAAAAATAAAATCTGCGTTTATTCCTACTTTATAACAATACCTCTGCGTGTTACCATTACTAATAATTACTTGTTTCGTTTCATTGTACTTAGTAAAAAAAAAAGTTTATATGAAAATAAAATGTTTTTATATTACTTTGTTTCATGCAGTTCAGCTATAAATCAAGAGACAACGTCCATTTAAACAGTTAATATAATTATAAATTGAATAAAAACATAATTAACATAAAATAGATAATACAAAATATTTCTACATTGTTTAACGAACATTAAAAAAATAGAAAACATTTTGTATTAGCTTGAATTAATGGGCTTCACCAACTTTACCAGATATCCGTTTAAAATCGCCCATATTTGTAGTGGCTAAAGGCAGCCCAAGAATGACCAATTTGTCAATACGAGTGACTTCCTCATCGTTTTGATTATCTTTCACGAAAATCTGCAAATTCTGAACGTTTTGAAATTTAACATAACGTAAATTTATAGGATTGCCATCCAAATCTTTAGGAGTCAGTTCCAATTCCTGAGTGGCTATATTACTAGTAGCTGCATCGAAATCTATAGTATTGGGTAAGTTAATAAACAACTTGATAGTTTTCGGGCCAGAAGTCGGGGGAGCTTTTATCTTCAACGAATGAACTTTCACAGCTTGAGTAAAAGACAACGAAATAATTAGCTGAGGATCACAATCAGATTCTAAATGTTTGTTGGGGTTTTCCAAGAAAGGTAATAATGAATGATCATCTGATTCGTTCAACGCTTCACACTGACTCTTTAGAATGAATGATGATAAATTCGTTACGCCGGGAACACCGCAATCATCATCGTCGTCTCCGGCAGAATCCACTGCGCCGTAGTACTGCTTTATTTTAGCTTCCAGAGCTGCAGCATCTGCTCCTTGTATACGATCCAACTTTGTTTTATTACGATATAAAATGAACGTAGGCATGGCAGAAACACCTTGAGATGCAGCGGTTTCTCTACATTTGTCAACATCTACCTTGAGAAACGCAGCTCTGTTGTACTTCTGAGACAATTCTTCGAAGACCGGAGCAATTCTTCTACATGGACCGCACCAACTAGCAGTGTAATCCACGACGACTAATTTCACACCTTGATTATTCATTTCTTGAATGAAATGCGTATCGTTGTTGATTACAACCAAAGGCATATTGAAGTTATTCGAAAGAACGTACGAAAAATAAACGAATAGAAAGAACGTTGGTCGGCGAAAGTATATGTAATTATGCAGCGAAAGAAAACTAATCGATAACAATATCAAATAAATCTCAAAATTACGAACCTAAACCACCGAAAACAAATCAAACTTTAGAGAAAAAGAAAATTCCAACTTTCAATTTTCTTCTTCCTTTATTATCAAAACTTTTTGCAAAATAGCCAGTCATGGTTAGGTTTACCTGGTTTGCCAAGCAGCTTCCCATAAAAATAAAATTGAATGAAAAAGTATATGGCGCTTCTATGGAAATTCTTTAGAAATTCAACAAAAAAAAAAATTATTTTTTTTATCAAGCGTTTTGCTGTTTTGATTTTGATTGATTTTATTTTTAATTTTAATGATGAAAATGAAAATATGAAATTTTCATTGTAGTGTGAGTAAAAGTGCACTTTTACTCACACTCGCGAATCACTCGAGTGCTCAAACTCGCCTTTTACTCACACTACAACAAAAAATATCGTATGTAACTCGGGAGCATCCTCGGGAGATAAATGATTTTCGACAATTTTGAATTATTTCCCTTGCTTCGCTCGGGCAATAAACCTCAAAATTCGTCGAAAATCACTTTATCTCCCTCATTGCGTTATATACTATTTGATTTTTAATTTTAAATGATTGCCATTGCCCTAAAAAAACAAAAAAGTGCTCGTACATCTCTCTCTCATTTCATCAATTTTTACGAGTTTCATTATTTTATAGCTTTTTAGTTTTTTTCTAATTATTTAATATTTTTATTATTTTTTTTCATTAATCTAAAATTTTTATTTAGGAAAAAACTGAAATTTTCAGAGAACGAGATCGAGATCTCGTAAATGAGAGATTATTTCAATATTAATAGAGTATATAGAGTGGTATTCTTTCTTACCAATTGAAAAAATGTTGTAAAGTTTTTATATCAAGTTCAAAAATGCAGTTTCAAGGTTTCAACTTTTTTTACGATATTATTAATCCGAAAATAATGTATAATGATCATATGAAATAGAAAGCTGAAAATGTGATCGATTCTTTATTTGAAAATTTGAACCTCGATGGAACACGTATTGATAATAATTATGAAGGTGGAAGTGTTTCAGGGGGAAAAAAGGGTCCTTCAAGGATAGATTTGAACTAAAACCGAATTGAAAAAAAAAAACAATATTTTTCTACTACGTAGTTTTTAACTGAGGTTTTAATGTTTTCAATATGCTCTAAAAACTGTGATTTCGAAAAACCAGTTGATCCATTTTATTCATAGGATCTTCAATTGTGAAAAATTTGAACGGAAAGTAATAATTTTATTATGCTTAACAAAATTTCTGATTTTTCCAGACTAGGTAATTGATAATTGATATTATTCATTTACATATTTGTACCTACTACCTAGTAATGAGTAATGAAAGAAAAAAATTGAAGAAATCAGATCAAACTGAATGATTAATCACTTAATGTAAAAAGAATGAATAGTATATTATGCAATGAGGGAGATAAAGTGATTTTCGACGAATTTTGAGGTTTATTGCCCGAGCGAAGCGAGGGAAATAATTCAAAATCGTCGAAAATCATTTATCTCCCGAGTTCCATACGATATTTTTTGTTGTAGTGTGAGTAAAAGGCGAGTTTGAGCACTCGAGCGATTCGCGAGTGTGAGTAAAAGTGCACTTTTACTCACACTACGATGAAAAATTAAAAATAAGCAATTCGGATTTTTCATTTCTTTTTACAAAAATTCACAATTATTGAAATTTTACGGGATATCGCATGTTTTGAAAAATACTTGAAAAAACTTGACCGCTGAAATTGAGAAAAGCTCGTAGTACACGCTACACACACAGTCACACATACAGCACACACACACACACACACAGCACACGAAACGTGCCGTGTTTAGTGTTTTGTATTCGTGTTTGTTTTGTGTCTTATTTGTTATCATCATTATAATTAGAAATTACAAATTTTTCCAACTATTTCTTTTATTTTCCGGTCGAAGATCATTGCATACGTGTAGCATAAAATGTATTAGCTCAGCTGGAGTTTTGATAAATGTTCAACTACAACTTGTAATATTTTTGCAGTTCAATGTACAACTTGCTATCCGTTTTAGTTTAGTATGAACACGAAGCAAGAAAACGAAATTACCTGCTGTTATAATAATTCGTTGATGAGTAAGTATTGTTAAAAATTATGGTAAATATCATTTTATTTACTCGATAGATGATACTTCAATCAGAATGTTCGACATGTTGAGTGTTGAATCACATTCTCAAATTGATTATGATTTTCTTTCATTTTTGCAGGCAAACAGTTTTTTCAGCCCTAGTTGTTCGCTCCATGAGCATTGTCATATCTGTGAACAGTTCGGCGGTTTCATTTTTATTTTGATTTTTATCGAAAGATCAATCATTTGAGTACTGTTACTTCGATCAATTTGGTGAAACTTAACAAGAAAATCTAGCTGGTAAGATATAAATTTATTAGAGCCAGGATCATTTTCCATTATTCTCATTTTTACCCTTCTGGAATTCATTTGTATCTGATTTCAGAAATTAATTCATTGGAATATTATCGAAGCGAAAAAAACGCAAAATGACAGAAATCGTATGCAAGGTGTACGATGTTGTATATCCGAGTCCACCTCCTCTGAAAGAAATCTCCTCAATCGCAGTAGCCATCCAGCTCTGGCGTTTGGATCTTGATAAGCACCTGGCAAATAATACCGTGCAAGAATTTTATACGATATCACAATCAAATCCTAACATCACTTTACGTGATACCATTCCTGATATTCCTACCATCATCGAGTACCTCACCGAAAAATACGCGAAAAAGCTCGCCTTCATGACCAGCGAATGGCTACGATATCATTTCAATTGCATATTCCAATACCACCGCGGCAATCAGAATGACATTTTAAATGATTTCAACGATATTGTGGGCGATTACGATGGCACTATTCATTATGTTCGTACTGCCCAGAGAATGATGCAATGTGATAAAATTAGCCTAGTAGAGAAATTCAAGATCGCCTGCTTATACTCTTTTGAAGACGAAATCAGACGAATTTGGCCGTCTGTGTCTGATCAAATTAATTTGGATGAGATCGATTTTGACTACGGTCCACTTCTGCATTATTGGGTACGTTCCCTCCAAGATGAGTTGGATAAAATACCTAAGGAAGAAGGTATCACTATTGATGATATGATGCTTGATTGTACCTCGCCTGAAAATAGATCCTCATTCGATTATTTTTGGAACCGTGCGAGCTTGGAAGTTCGGTATCATAAAGCTATTCATTTATCTATGGATAGTTGTATATCATTTTGTGGTCGGTTCATTTTACCAAAATTCACCGAACAGCAGTTGAACGAATTTATTTCTGAGAGAGGCAACGATTTGATATTTTACGTGTTGACGAATATTGATCACAAAGAATATGTTTTTCCGATCTGGATGTACATAAAAGATAAAATAAATGAGGCGAACTTTACCGACTTGATAGAAAACATGTTATCAAATGAAACCAATTATCATTACGTGGATGATTCGTCGATCGAAAAATCAGAATACACGTTAAAATACCATAACAATGCCGACTTGACGGTGTGTTGTGAAATTTGGCGCTCTGCTTCGACTACATTGAAACGATCAGCAATCCAAAGTCTCTTAACGAACGAATGGCTTTGTCAGAGATCTGAAATTAAGCCTTCACATCCGAGAGAAATTCGTCTGCTTTTCACAGTTCTGCGGGATGCTACTTTGGAAGAGAAAAGTGAATTTTGGCGTAAGAGCTGGCTTGACTTACTTACGTCGACGCGCACCTCGGATTTAGATAGAATTATGAAACTCTGTTTTGCAAACGATACCGAAATTAGTGAGTTCAAAAAGAACACGATGGCCAAATACGATAATATCAGCGAAACGGTTACAGAATTTTTCAGACAAGGTTATTTCAAAGCGCTAGACCATTTGTTGAGTTACTGCTGCGCCGATATTCACACTTGTAATGACCTAAAACGACAGTTTTTACGGTCAAATTTTCTTGGTGAAGACTCTGTACTTTGTATTCGCAATATCTGTGAAGTAAAAGCTATGCACGAATTTATCGATGAAGCTTACGATGGCAAAACTGATCTAGCTAACGAATTTCGAAATGAATTAATATCTTCTCCTGGTACCGAAAATCAATTATTATGGTGTATGAAAGACGGTAGTTTCAGTCGCGTGAAACTGTTCGTTGATACGTTCGAGTCCTATGGTCAAACTGTGAACGAATTGAAAAAACTCTTCGTTAAAGAATTGAAGACTGGGTTAACCGAAGGTAATATTTGGGTTAATAATTTTGAACATTTGCAAGAGTTTCTCGTTTGGATCTTGGGCGATGAGGATCAAGTTACCAACTTCAAACAGTCCATTTCTCCGGATGAAGTGTTACGAAATATGGTGAAAATTCAAGCTTCGGAATCTTCCGATAACGATGATGAGTCTGATCAAAGTACAAAGCTTATGAAGTATCCTCCTTGTCTCGACGCCTTCTTGTTATGGTATTTTAGCACACCGGAGAAAATAAACGAGTTTAAAACTAGATTGGCCGATGTGTTTGAAATGCTTGCTCCTCCAGACAAAAGATATTAGTTTAAATAATTCGTTTCAACATAACCAAAGTCGAGCTTCATATTACGGAAAAACATGATACCAATTTTTTATTCTCAATTTTATTTACACTTCAATTGTTAATTTTAATGAAAATCTATCGTAATCGCCTCAAAAATTGTTAAGTTATGTGATATTTCATTTTTATTTTGTGTAAGATGAAATTTGGATATTTATTCTATGAAAATTTTCATTTGTTATACTGTATCTACTTACAATTTTTAATTTTTATTCTCAATTTTGAAGAAGTTGATCTTTCTTTTTTATGAAGTGCCTATTAAATAATTTGATTTTTTTTCAAAAATTTCATTCCCAGTTATTTTAATTTCTTTCTATGAAAGAGGATCTATAAATTTCATTCAAGTTTATAAACTAAACGCCTGTCTATATGTATTTTCAGTTTCAGGTGTTATTTTATTGATGAGTGATATATTATTCAGATCTGTACAAACTAAAAAAGCGAAAGAATGAGAAAACATTAAAAAAAGTGAACTCAAACTAAGCTCAAACAGGAATGGCTGAAGAAGAGCTAATATTTATTTTCTGCAGATTAGGATATCTCTTCTGATTTTCTTTGGGTCAACGTAAACATTTTCACAGGAAATCTCATTTTTCGGAGAAAAAAAAGACCAAGCCTTATTATAAAACTATAAAACTTGAAATTCCAGGAATCATTAGATTTACTTCAACTGATCAACGCTCAAAACTCTATTACTTGAAAAATCATTCAAAAAATTCAGAAAATTTCTATTTGATTAAAAAAATTAATTGATTTGGAACTGATTTTCTTCACCTAGTAATTGATTGAAGCTTGCTTGAACTTCTTTCGCAATTCTCTCTTTTTCATGTTTAATTAGAGTCATATCGCAAAGAGAAGGGTCAAAGTTCGCGAACATTTAATTTCAACGAGTATCAATGTCGATTACTCAACGACGGAATTCGACGTCGCGTCGGCCTATTACCTATATTTAGATTTTCATTCGTCTGTACGATGATATAACTTCAGTTTAACGGTCCGACCGAAGATAACTCACAGATAACGTTAACGTAATCGTAATCAAACATCAAAACCAGCATTTGACAAGACATTGCTTCGCATAGATTTCAAGTAAATTCTAACTCGTGCACGATTATCTTCATTTTCAACAACCATCGCCCATCATGCAAATCTGCTTTGTCACAAATTCTGAAAACAAGAACAATATCTTTGAATTTTGAACAAACGTAACCCAAAATACATAATATTTTATATTTTCAAAATGATAATCAGTCATGCTCGCTACGGAATGTAACAATATATCAATTAGATCCGGGAAGCATGCAATTTAGAACTATGTGGTGTGAAATTTAAATCAAGCAAAATGGACTATCGGGGTCTTGGATGAGATTACACATTAAAAATACTGTCTTTACTCATTACGTTGTATTCTCAACAAACACAAAAAACTTTAAATTAAAATGGAAAATAAATATTCGAAACTTATGAACAAAATTATGGTATAAATTACAATTATTGAAGTATGAAATAACCTTGCATTACACGTAAAAGTAGATAACAGGATACATAGATGAAATCTAACATCACAAAGATCATGTTTTCCAATAGGTATAACCACAAAGGAACAAAATAATAACTATTTTAGAAAATAAAACAGAAAACCAACGGGATTCAAATGCCAGACGAGGATGTTAAACACACAACACATTCAATCACAATGTGAAACTAATTTACTCGGATTTTCCTTCAGCGGCAAGCTTGGCTTTTAAAGATGCTGGCATCTCAGGCGGTGGTGGACGCGGTAAAGCCAAAGTTACCTTGACGAAATCGTAGATGAACCATTGTAAAGCGGTCAAGGTACCGATCATAACTATCCTAGGCATTAATCCTTTCCATAATCCTACGAAACCGATACGTTTAGTTAATTCGATAGCAGATACGTTCTTTTCTTGGTTCAATTTGGAGACAACAGTGTCAGCAGGATGGGAAACAATGGCGCAGAAGACACCGGCGATGTATCCGGCAGCAAACGTGACAACTAGTTGTTCGCTCTTGGAACAGTCGGCTCTCGGTTTGGGAACGACGTATTTATACAATAATTCTACGGTTCTTTCGAAGCAGGCGAATTTCATCATTGTGTATGGAATTTGACGCATCCAAAGAGGAGCTACACTTTTAAAGAAAGCATTCATGCCTTCTTCTCGATACATTTTCGGCGCTGCTTCACGTAACGTGTTGGCAAATCCAGGTGTCGTTTGAATTTTGACTTTGATCGATTCCATGGGGCTAAGGGCGATATCAGCGAAGAATTCAGCCGAAGCGGAAGCAGCCAGGTACAGGGATGTCCTCCATAGGTAGGAGTTTTCTTCGCCTAACAAATCGGAATACAGAAGTTTGAAGTATTCGTAGAAACCGAATTTGCATAGACCTTGGGCGGAATATCCAAAGAATGTTGGAGCCCAGCCTCGAGCTAAACCTCGGGCTCCGTCTTCCGCGAGGGTTACTTTGAATCCAGTGATTACGTTCTTATATTTGGCTGGATTTACTTGTAGACGACATTTCACAAGGTCAAGTGGTGTGACCATTGTATGAGTAATACCACAAGAAAGGATACCACCGAGACCGCAAAGGGCGAAGTATTTATTCGAACCATAAGCGCAGCTGTCACCTGGGTTAGGATTAGCGGCTGCCGAAGCGGCGGCGATTGTACGTCCAGTTGGCATCAGTAGACCAGAATCAGTCTTATCACTGGTCCCGAAGTGGTTCGAGTACATCGAGTTGTACGGCGTGTTTTTCACGTTTTCCAAAGCTGGCAGTAGCATTATGACGGATTCGCGTAAATTACACGGTTCGAACTAATTCACACGCGAAAAAACACACTAAAAATGTGAAAATTCTGCTACTCGAGCGAACTTGGAACACTAACACTACCCAAATTCGAGCGAATGATGAAAGACCCGTCACAGATAGAAAATTGCAGAACTAGATTGTTGAAAGATGGAATGGAAACTTTTTTTTGTGTAAACATTGTACTAATTTTTTTTTCAGCAGAAAAGTAGAAAATTTTCTACTTATGGTTAGACTTCGGTGTACTTAATACAAATTTTTACATTAAAACACTCTAATCATTCCCAGAACATGATTTTTTAAGATAATAAAAAAAACACAAATTTTTTCGAAAATTTGTCGTCTTTTAACGAAAGTACAACTTTTATTTGCTAGATGAGCGCGTTTTTTGTTCTATTTTGTTATCAATTGCTGTTAATGCTGTTATCAATAAGACCGGAAAATCGGAAAATTCGGAAAATCCTTTGCAGCCTCAAAGTTTGCAGCAAAACATTTTTATTATTTGCTTTTGCTATCCGTATTCACTTGTTCTCGAATCCGACCAAAGCAATGTGAATGTGAATGTGATTGTATGAGATTATTCGTGTTCTTTTTATGACTTACCTATTGGTATCTTGAAAAATCTCCATGGATCGCCGACTGAAGCTACTCATCTGCGCCGCTGGCATCTTTGTCACGTACTTCTACTATGCTATAATTCAGGAAAGAATCACGCGAGGAAACTATGGAGATGAAAAGTTCACTTGCATATTATCGTTAGTGTTCATTCAATGCGTCGTTAATTACTTTTACGCAATATTTACTTCAGTTACGTTATTGAAAGAGGGCGAAGATACTACGAGAACTGTATACTACATGGCTGCTGCCCTCGCATACCTAGTGGCAATGTTAACCAGCAATTTAGCCCTACAATGGGTCAACTATCCTACTCAAGTAATTGGAAAATCCGGTAAACCGATTCCGGTCATGATACTGAGCGTTTTATTGGGTAAAAAATCTTACCCATTTAAAAAATACTGTTTTGTACTGCTCGTCGTCATAGGTGTTGCTTTATTCATGTACAAAGATGGCACATCTTCGGGCTCCGGTTCTATTTTCGGATATGGGGAGTTACTAATAGTCATCTCGCTGATAATGGATGGATTAATTGCAGCTGTCCAGGAACGTATGCGAAGTGAATCGAAAACTAAATCTGGACATTTGATGATCAACATGAATCAGTGGTCAATTGTAGTCTTAGGTGTTGCTGTGCTTCTCACCGGAGAATTCATCACATTCATAGATTTCGTCAAACGTCATCCAAGTGTTTTATGGGAACTGGTATCGTTTTCGGCAGCCAGTGCTTTTGGACAGTTTTTCATATTCTGGACAGTTACCGATTTTGGTCCTTTGCCGTGTTCTATTATTACCACGACTCGTAAATTTTTCACTGTTTTAGCATCTGTTTTAATCTTCGGTAACGTTATGCTGACTCGTCAATGGATCGCAACAGTCTTCGTGTTCACCGGCTTATTCTTGGATAGTTTTTTCGGTAAAGCAGGCAAACCAGCGGCGAAAACTTGATAATTATGATAGACTGGAAGTCTGAAATTCCCCATTGATTCCTTCCCACATTCTTGCATTTATTTCAACCTATGACCTAAAACCTAAACTGAACCGATACTGAGCACGAAATAATGTGATATTAATATTAAGTTGAATCTTTGTCTATCTAGAAGAATAAATCATCATTGATATAATTATATCAATATCATTGATGATTTACTTATTCTTTTTTTTTTTTTACGAAATTGCAATAAAAAATTAATTTATTTGTTAAGTTTGATTCGTCTCTTTAGAGGATATGCTACTTGGCCGTAATAAGAGAATATTACTCCATTATACTTAATGCTAATCGTAGTTTTCATGATCGAAGATCTCATCGTATAGATAAGACATCGATTCTATAATGAATAATTCGCATCTGCAGCAAAATTAACAATAATTTTATGAAAAACAGGTAGAATGATTATGTAAAAATGAACATTTAATCTCTGATATGATTTCTCCATTCCGATGCTCCATTCAGAAATAATGTTGGAAAGTGCGATTTTGAACAAAGAAAAATTGAAAAACAGAATTTTCGAAAGAATAAATAAATATAGATGATATGTTTTCAAAATTTAAATCAGTCAGATTTACCGTTTTGGATCAGCATGATAAATTTTACTTGAAATATCAGTAATTTTTCGTCGATCATTCAGTAAAACACAAACACCTGAAATGCATTTTTATTCATTCAAAAATGCATAAAATTTACCAAATTTGACTAATTCTGATTTTTAGAGTAGATTTTTTAATAATTGAATTAAACTGAATGAAACATCGAAACATGGACCGAACTGCTTAGCGAAGCGAGCGTGAAATTTTTTTGGAAACTCAAATTTTAAAAAAGAAAAAATTCAAAATTCATCTCTTTTAAATTTAATGCAGTATTTTAATAATTTCTTTATGGCATCGAGCTCATTGAAAGGGCTATACAATATTCAAATGACAAAATGAGTGATGAATTTCTTTGGCTCGAGTTTTTTGAAACATGTTTTGAAAACACAAACTTGAACTTGATTAATTTATTTTATTATTTTCAGAGATGTTGCGATTCGAATCGCGAAAAAGAGTCGATGGTGAATCGCCGAATCGGGCGTATTTTTTTTTTGGAATAAGGATAACACATCGTGTACGGACAAATTCGTTCACTTATCGTTTATAGTTTGAACGAGCCGTTCACTCACTGTTATCATCTCATGTTATCATTGATAACTATTTCTTTTCTCATTTTCATTTTTTTTATTTAGCAATTTATAATATTTTTAAATTTTAAAACACAAATATAAGAATAATTATTAAAATTACGCAAATATCTGGTGCATTTTTCTTAGAAAGTATATCATGTCCGAAGTCCGAAGACGTTAACAATGACTTCACAGTTATCACTCAAAAGTCAAAATCAAGCTCGATACAATTATTATATTTCCATTGTTTTCAGGGGTTTTATTTAAGTTCTAATTTCACTTAAAAACTAATTAGTAAAGAAGTGAACGTAACTACATAGTTGTCTCTTGTCTTTTCATTTATTTTTCACAAATATGTTTTCAATGTTGAAGCATTGAAAGTTGATCGATATTATTTGTAAGTACTATTATCACCTAAAAAGAAACGTCTCTAAAAGAAAAAGAAATGAAAACTGCTTTCTTTTAAAATATTTTTGCTCAGCTTATGAAGTTTCAAAGTCAAGTTCTAAAAGGCACTTGAGTATATTCGTCATATTTTCATTCATATTTTCCTCTTCTAATACAATATTACTGACTTGGACCACTTTAAGAATTAAGTTAAAAAACACCTTAAATAAAATATTACAAATTATTGTAATTTTTAATTTTTATTCGAGCATTGAAAAAAAGAAATCAATTCAAAATCATAAATCAATGATAACATCATTAACATCTACGTGATGAAGAAATGAATCATCATTAGAATCATCAATCGAACGTTTATGTGTTATCCTTATTCCAAAAAAAAAATACGCCTGAATCGGACTCTGAATCGCACCTGAATCCGATTCAGAATTTTGAAAGAATCGCACAAAAAAGAATCCGATTCCCAATATTTGAGGAATCGAGAGGTCACGATTCATTTTTTGCGATTCTTTTACAATTTTGGTTTTTTGATGGTTCAAAAGCAAAAAAAAAAAAACTCACATCATTCTCACTGAACAGTTAAAAATGGCACTCAAAAATAAATTTGAACTCGAACTTTGAATTTTGAGCCTCGTTCATGACTTTATGATCGCATCTAAAATCTGAATTCTGAAAAAAATTCAGTTTTCACTTTTCAAAAAATTGGAAAAAAAATAGGTAAAGAGTCGCGAAAAGAATCCGATTCTCTTTTTCCAACTGAATCGCAGAAAAAGAGTCGGATTCGCTATTTTCAATGAATCGCTCATTCGGAGTCGGATTCGAGAATTTTGAGGAATCGCAACATCTCATTATTTTAAAAAAAGTTCCGTTTTTCCTTTAGTTTTTCAATCGGTTACGGTTATGCGTTTGTTGGTAACATTGCACATATTACAGTGTTGTTCTGTTTTTTAATTTTAAATTTTTCCCCAAAGTAATTTTCTCGTATGTTGAATGGCAGCACTGTGCGCAAATGAAATTCCGGTTTTCATTTCATTCAAAATTGTTTTGCGTTTGTATTTTGTTTTTTTTATGCGATGCGGTGTACTCGTACTGTTAACTTGTGGAGTTCTATCGTGTTGAGGAACGTGTAAATTTTGTTTGAATGAATTGTAATGTAAAATTTGTAAATTTAACCATGTTTTTACCAATTTTATTATAAAATATCAAGCTTTGTGCGGTAAAGCAGTTTCTATTAATAGTGCGTACGTTTCTATGCGGTAATTCATTTCTTAGTTCGTTGAAACTATTTCGTGAAGTCCTGTGTTGGATTACTTTGTGTTGTGTTTATAGTGTTGGTTTATTGTACTTAGATTTTATTTGTGGAGATTATTTTAAACACTTTAGTGTTCATTATTCCTACGATACGATGAATTCAACTTTATTCAATATGTAAGTTTTTCCATCAACTTTTCGTATAGTCTTATGTCAAGTAAATAAATTATTGAGTAAGTTACTGCTGCGATTTTTCTAAATTCTTGATTCGTATTTCATCCATGTTCGTCGTTATGTTATACGTCTCTTTTTAAGTATTTCCTTTCATTTCCTATGAAATTGATCTTTTTTTGTATCAAGATGATCACAAAGATATCACTTGGATTAATTAAAAATAGTTCAATAACGATAATTCGATAAAAAAAATCTGGATCATGAGAGTTTATTATGTATCAAAAAATTAGTGTAACAGCATACAGCATTTGAACGTATCCAACTCGTAAGAAATTCTTTTAAATAATTAATAATACGTCGGCCAACAGAAGCATTCCGTCGCGTCATTATTTGCAATAGCAATCATTAAACAAATGAGCCGAGACACGGTATTTAATCTTGAACCGTATAGGTGGCTTTATCGTTATATTCGATAAATCGATAAAATTTTTCATTGACACCTGTTGGCGGACGTACACCGCGTACTCGTATTTACTCTTACGCCTTCTTTACTTTTTCGATGAGCTCGCATCATCGTTAATACGTTCTGAGAAACCCTTGGTAAAAAATCGTATTTGTAGCCATGTCCAGATATCAGGAAGTTTAAATCCTCCGGTTCAGCGACTCCACTTCTGGTTGCGGTCATTCTTTGCCCCCAGTTCACCAGAACAGCAAAACGTGAAAATGAAATTAGTATTTGTGTTGTTGGTCTGCTCAATTGCTCACTTATGGGCTTTTTCCTGTAGTTTACATTTCGTGACGGTATTCCTGCAATTTACACGTTCATCTTCAACTTCTTTATTGATACATTTTCAAAACAAAGAATCATACCGGGTCGACAACTGGAACCAAGAAAGTTTCGTGTGGATGATTACGATTGTTACCTATTATCTAATATATGAAAATGTATCGCGGCTGAATTACCACCTCGTTATACATTTTCCACCGAAATGGAAGAATTTTCTGTTATTCGGCCTCGCGTGCGTGTTTTCTTTTTCCAACATGAAATATAAAAAAATATCACCGCAATATGATCGTATTGTCTAGATTTGTACAGAAACGAATCAATAAAATACTAAAGTCTTGTACGCCATAATGGCTGGGTTCATTGCAATCATTCGTATCGGTTTTCTATTAACCTCTTTGAAATTTGTCGGTTCCGGAAAAAGGCGCCCAAAATGCTGAATCGTTTCAGAGCTTCGCCCATTTCCGGGCTTTAGCTTCTGACCGTAATACGGAACGTTGACTTTAAATATTGATTTTCTGTCCATAATCTATTAAATTACTCGTAACCCTCTTATTTTCAAAGCAATGTTGCTCAAAAAATCTCATTTTAGTGTGTAGTCGTTTTGGAATGTCTTCAGTGCGAACACTCTTCGTGAAAACCATTTTTAATTATTTCTTCGACGTTAATCGAGTGTTAGATAATAATCTTTAAAGATCACTGATTCGTGTAGGCGACACGGTGGTGATAATTGAGTTGAGGCAATTCATTAGTTAGAGTAGGTTAGAGTTTTCTCGAACCAGCGTTTTATAAAATACACTCGACCAGCTAATGCTTCGCGGTGTTACACCTTTTAATTCGTTTCGCAAAATTGCTCGCGTAGGTCTCATTAACAAGTGGTTTTAATTCTGCCCTATTCAGATGCGAGTATCGCAGATGATGTTTGTTGTTGGTTCAGTTACCTTCAGTTCTATGCTAACTGCTGAGTGCGTTGGTTTCATAGAATGGAAAATTTGAGTGCAATTTGTTCTATTTTTATGTATTCGAGAGCGAAGGATTTTCTTTATTTTGGCTAGTTTTGTTTGTATGAGAATAAATGGCAGAGTTGACCGTGATCTCGAATTGTACAAGGTGATTCTAATTTTTATTATGGTCACTTGGATTAATTTTTCTGTTTCCATGGATTTTCTTAGAATTTTCTCGGATTTCTCATCTTTTATTCATTTTTAGAGTGTCCATTGACGATTGTATTTAAAATTTTTAAAAAATCGTTCACCTGTTTGGGAGTTTTCTGAATTTTAGAAATACGTTTTTTTTTTTCAGTTCGATTCGGTGGAATTTATTTTGAAATATTTTGTTTCGATTTCCGAATACTGTCTAAAAAATTTTTCCAGTTGTGAAAATCGTCTTGGATTTTTAGCGTATGGCTTCACCCAAACGAGAGAAACCCGAATTTTTTCTAAACGAGGAAAAAATTAATTGAAAAAATCGTTTTCCAGCATTAGAAACCATTTCTGTCAGTTTTGAAGAAGGCTGTTAACGCTGAAAAAATCGCTGTAGGTTCTACAACAATCGAAATTCCGATAAATTATTTCCAGAGGTCAAAATTTAGTTGAAAATCAATTCAACTAGATTGAAATAAAGTCAAATTTTTCGTCTAAAAAACAGAAGGAGGAACAACGTGTTTTTCATTCGCGAATTTTTTTCCTACAAAAGAATGATGGTAGATTATCTTTCGAAAAATCGACCGGTTCATCAGGGACTGGATACATTCGGCCATATCCAAGTCCTGGGGCATTATTTGTGCTCTTTTGCGAAACCAATTCACACGGCCAAGTACCCCGAAGACAAAGCAATCCGTGATAAATGTGCTCTGTACGGAGCAGTTTATCTATTTATTACGCTAATCATCCAGACGATGCAATTCACAAACGCATTAATCTCCAGCCAATCGAACGCGTATACGAGAATAATTATTCGTTTCCTGATGTAATTGCTTTTTCGTATATTCCACGTTGTAATATTGTAATCGTTTTTGATTTATATAATATTTCTAACTCGATGATTTCGTTGTTTGCTGGATAGATATATAGCATACGAGGCCTTCAATAAGCGCGTTTTAAAGATCAAGGATATGATGGTATTAATAGTAGATATATAGATGATGCTGTGTGATTAGTGAAATTACGCGTAGATTTCCATTCTTCATTGAATAAGTTCTTTAAAGAATCGTGATGCCGACGTTGTACCGGTTATTCTGCCATAGCAGGATGGTTAATTTGAGATGGGTGATTGTGTTTGACAAGAGATCAACTCTAGGGAAAGATGTTTTTTGGAAAAATCGTATGTTGGCAAGTCCAGAAGGCTAGAATTATTGCTCTAATTTTTTTCTTGATTGGGCGTTCGAACATAGTTTAAAAATGAGTCGATTTTTCCGAAATTTGTGACTTTTTCAAATTGAAGAATTTAACAAAAATTGGACAATTTTACTAAATTTGATGAATTTTATGAGAAACATGATTTTTTTAAAAATCTAAACAAATTTCTAAAAATATCACATTTTTTTAAAAAAATTTTCCTAAAAAATTGAAATTTTTCCGAAAATTGGTCAATTTTTTAAAACTGGAACTATTTTCTGAAATCGACTTTTTTTAAAAAAATTTTTCCAAAAAATGATCAATTATTCAAGAAATGGTAAATTTTTTAAAAAATTCTACAGTTTTCCGAAAATTGACAGGGGGAGTAGGAGTCAGATTCTCTGTTGAACATTGCCTTCGCACTGAAAAAATGGATACATTTTATCCTAAAAATGATGAGTTTTATCAAAATGAATAAATTTTATCCAAAAAAATAATGACGCTTTGTCTCCAGGCACCAAATTGGTGAAATTTATTCTTAAAAAAAAAATAGTATTTATCAAAAACTAATAATGAAATTTATTACGAATTTTCATAAAATTCATTGCACAGAAATAAATGTTATCAATTTTTCAATGAATATTATTTTTTCAGAATAAATTTCATCAACTTTGTGAGTGGGGATAAGTTATTGTTTTTTTTTGGATAAAATTTATTATTTTGTTTTTTCAGTGCGGAATAAATTTCAGACATTGACTCCTAACCTTAGCTTGACTCTGGAGTCAAACTCACACCCCAACTCCTGACTTCACCTTCAGGTGATTCCTTCTTGACTCCAGAGCAAATCTGTGACTTGGACTCTGGAGTCGAACTGGAATTTGAGCCAGTTTGGCTCCGACTCCTATTTCCTGAAAATTGGGCGATTTTCTAAAATTATAAGATGATTGAAAAAATGAAGAATTTTTCAAAACTGAATTATTTTCTGAAAAATACCATATTTTATGAACAGTTTTCCTAAAATGGTCAGTTTTTCAAGAAATTAAACAATTCTTCAAACTTGAACGATTTTCCAAATTCTTGGCAGATATTTTCTGAAAATTTAAAATAAGGCTTCGGATAACTTTTTTTTAGCTGAGAAGATTTCCGAAAGATTAGACACTCTCCCCATAAGTTGCTCTTTTTTAAATCATTCCATTCTTCCTTTCGTCGTTCCTTCCTTCCTCATTCGTTCCTCATTTTCTCCCTTCAAAAATATGAAATTTGAGTTACTGCATTTCATGAAGCATTGACCTCGAAAAGGGTATCATTTGGCTTCTACCAGAGGATTGAAAATTTTCAGTTCTTGAATTTTAAGATTTTTTGAAATTTCAGTTGGCAACACTACCACAAAAAATTATCAAAACTCAAACTGTCAAAACATGATTTATGGTGACTTCGTTGAAAAAAAATTGGCTTAGGTACTTCTCAAGTTACTGAAAGATCAATTTGAATTTCATGATTGGCAGCGCTGTCATCGAAAATTATCCAAAATAATTCTAGGCGTTCAAAAGGTGTCTAGTTCGGTTCAGAAGTGTTTGTGTAGCGATTTGAATTTAGTGATAATCTAAAAATCTGCAACGTTACTTTTCAACCTTTTTGTAAACTGAAAAAACTAGTGAACACAGATTTCACTTCTTTGAGGGAGGGGAGGGAGACTTAAGTTCTCAGCTGCTCCAAAATTGGTAAAACATTGAATTTTTTCCAAAAATGAGCCTTCGAGCTCTAGCTTCGTTCTCCTTTGGCTTAAGGGGCTCAAAAACTTTGTGAGAGGTCTCTTGATTTGAAATAAACCACCTCACCAATTTTTGTCAAAATCCAGGCCATTTTTCTTTCTCCGTCTCAATTCACACCCCTCCCTCGACACTCGAGTACATGGTCGAACCTCGCCCTTTCATATTTCAAGTATTTTACTACTTATCAATTACAAGACGTTGAATAAGTCGATCATTCATAAGTTGTAGTCATTTGCTATGCTATCATTTCGGCAGCTCATTAAATCTAATATTCGAACATGATGTCGAGTGATCTCCTAATACTTACTTATAAGTCGTACGTAAACAATTTGAAGAAAAAACTCGTCTCGTCATCGTCGTAGAATCGAGATGATGACTAGATGAGGAATGAAAACCGTGTAAATACTCTCGACTTGGTAAACAATTCGCGGAAGTATGTACTATGGTAAATTTTGATACACGATGAATCAAAAATTATAGTACCTCGTTGTCTATTTTTCATCGTCGTACGAACCCGTTAAGGGAGACGACATTTTAAATGCGGTTTTTGATTACATCGCGTCATTAAAACAAGTTAGAAAGAAGCAGACGTATATATGCACTGGCGCGAATTCTTCAGTTAGTAACCTTCGACATCGAAGCCTTAGTCATGTTAAAAACTCGCATTTATTTAATATTTTAATCGGGTTTCAGAATTTACTACGTATTAGGTATAGTTATGCGAGTGGTTGTGACTGCGTGTGCGCGAGTTTACGAGTATATTTGCGGCCCGTAAAGGTATAACTACGTAAAGCGAACTCGAATCAAATAAATTATTAATTTCGTCACCACGCTGTGTCCAACTACCGATTTAATATGACCATTTGTATGGTTAAATGTTAAAATTTCAAAGTATTCGTTCGCTGCCTGCAACTTGGCTAATGCTTTTTATTATGACGAAAGGTGGAAAGGAGCATCCCAAATATTCGTACATATTTTAACGGATTCAACACCTCGGTGTATTGTTGAAGTACCCTCTCTCTCTTTCTCCCTTCGATTGCAACTAAAATGGAAATCTTTGATAGGGATTACTAAGTATACATGTAATGTACCAGAAGTTGGTTTGTATCGCTGTATTAGCGAAAGCGAAACGCGTTTGAGCGATCAGCCGTGACCTAGCGGTCTTTTTCTGCAGTAATTCCACGATTCTTGGGTATTTTTGATGATACGTAAAATTACTCTTGGGTATTTCGTAATGTCGAAGGATCGTTGTTGGAATTTTTTGTGTTGGAAATTGATTCTAAGACGTCAAATTGAACATAGGTTTTTTTTCATTCATAAGTTTATCGGATTGAAAAGGGCTCTCCCATTTATAAATCAGTGAAAATTAGTGAATATCACTAGAAAACAGTCAGATCACAGCAATAAATCAGTGAAAATTCATTGAGAAGTCAGAAAAAGATCTGAAGTATTAAAAATCTGCTGAAAATTGAAGAATTTGCTCATTTTTTCTATACTGAATTTCTGGCTTTTTTTCAGTGACTTTTCACTGATTCAAAATGAGAGAATTTAATCTGCAAACCTCAAAATGAGATAAATATTTTTATGATGATCTGTTGAAAGAGTTTCCTTGCGAAGAAATTATTCACTCTCGAATCCACATGATTTCAAGTCATATAAACGTAATGTGGAATTTCCAAAATGATCTGATAACTTAGTCATCTTGACATCTAAACTTACGAGAGGCCTCTTTTAACTGAAAGGTTTTCAAGTTTTCTGTTGCTTTGTTTTCAAAATTTAAGACCAAATTTTCTTTTTAAAAATCAAAGTTTACCTTTTCTGAGATAATTTGAATATTTTGGAAAAAATCAAAATTTTTTTGGAAGCTCATGAACGGTCAAAAATGAGAATATTCGATATATCAGGATCATATCAGAACTTATCAGTTCAGAAATGACCATTTCCGCGGGCTTTTATTTTATTTTTTTGTTTAAAATTTTAAAACTGGTCAAAAATGCGTTGTAGATATCAAATCCAAATTTAATGTTATTAATATTTTGATTATCAACTGTGATCATCCAATCTTAATTATTTACATATTTGAGCCATTTTTGAAATATCAGAAATTTGATATTTTTTGAAATTGAGAAAAACTTCAGATTTTTAACTATCCAAGTTGATTTCCTGGTTTTGTAGACAGATTTAAAAATTCCGGAGAAAATCAAAATTTCACTGGAAACACAAGAAATAGGTAGTTGGTGAAATTTGGTTCTGAGAAGTCAATTTTCGGTAGTAAAGAGATTTCATCCATTCATTTTAAAAAATACTCAATTTCAAAAATATTTCATTTTCACTAGAAGATTAATTTTTTTCAAAAATTCTCCTAAAATCGAAAAATCAGCCTGCCTTTTTTAATCATCAGAGGAGAATGCTTCTGTCATTTTTTTGAGCTTTTTCGCTGATTTTTTTTTGCATGCCGGTAAAACCTTGATGGATTAATATTTTTAAGCGATTTTTTGCAGAAAAAGAACAGAATTGTGAAACTGTTTCAAAAAACACAAGAAAAATTATGAATCATAAGTATCGGTTTGTAGAATCATGTTTCATTTTAGTTTTTCATCTCGAGTATCACTGTAAAATTCTACTCAGAAAATTTTTCCCAGAAACACCTGTTAAGCTGATTTTGCATATTTTCAAATTCAAAAATATATATTTGTGGTTCAATTTCAATTTTTTTTTTTTTGAAACTAAAATCAAAAAAATTCTTCTGTAATGCTGAGAAATTTTCAGTTTTTAGCTTTTAATTTTGCTTTCCATAAATTCGATGAAAAATCATTATTCAACGGTGAACGAATATATTATGTACTTGAAATTTCTACATAAATTCTCTATTACCTCAAAATAGTTACGGTTAACATTTTCTAGGAATAAATAAACCTGGAAAAATCGAAGAATTACTTGTGGTTTTGGAAAAGTCTAGAAATGTTGGAATTTTTACTCTGAAATGGTGGGATTTTTTTTCAATCATCTACAGACTTTGGGAAACTTATTATTTTGTTTGGGAGGATTAAAAATCTGTTCGAGTTTTTTTTTTCTAATTTTGCATATTATTTTATTCAGAAATTGTGAAGAAATTCGATTTTTAACGAATGAAAATTGTATGAATCTTCTCTTTAATGTTTGTCGGAAAAAACAAAAAAGAAAAACAAGAAATTAGTCAGAATTTCACTGTAGTCGCAAAAACTGCAAAAAACATGAATTTTCATCATATTTCTTTTTTTCCCTGAATTTTACAGTGTAGATACGAAAAAGAAGCCATTTTTCTAGTAAATTTAAAACTATAAAAGTGGCAAAGGAAATCTGAAAAATAGCAAGAATTTTCATTTTTTTTGAATGTAATGGACAGCATGCTCTCCTTCTCTTTCCCTCGCACAATTATTTTGAAACTGAGAACAAATGTCATTTCTGCCTTTATTTTATTTTTTCGGGAGAAATTTCGGTTAAAATGGGCATACGTTAAGAAAAGGTTTGGGGAACCAGAAAATGCCACTGAAGTCGGTTAAGGGGGGTGGTAAATCAATTTTTGTCAAACACATGAAAATTGAGTTTTTTGCATATTTCAATTCTTCATTCAATTACTTTCAAAATGCTGCAAAATATTTTTTAATTATCATTTTAATAGCTACTTTAAAATTTATTTTTTGAAAAACTTATGTTAACCGCACATGAGACAAATGCCACATACCGGTTTTTTTCGCGCGTTGCGTTGGCAGGAATGAATGGTTGTGTGGTCACGCCTACGAGTACCTATGCGCGCATGTCCTGCGAATCGTTTCCGCTGTTGAGCAAATTGCCTAATTTTTTATTTGAAGGGGCAATGATTTTCTGAAAAAACCTCGACCAGTGAAAATTTTAATTTGTTTTTGCCTCCTAAATCAAAAGGCTCGGTAAATTGCTGTATATGAATTAGTAGGGCATAGATGCACAAGTATCTGTCGGGTAGCAAATTCATCCCCACCACTTTTCATTTTGTACAAAAAAAAAATAGCAATAAAAACGAAAAAATACGTATTTTTTCTGAAATTTCTGCCCCTTAAAATAAGAAAGTAGGCAATTTGCCCAACAGGGGAAATGAACCGTTGCATATTTTTGTACTCCCCCTAGGAGTTATAAAGTCGCACCAAACTTTGGTCCACCACTGAAAAATGATTCGACAAATAATTTTTTCAAAGCTGTTTTTCTCAAAATGTACTTTTTTCATGTTTATGTTCCAATTCCTCAGAAATAGCTGAACCGATTGACTTAATTTTTTTAATATTTTCTTCAAAAAATTATGCTCAAAAAATAGACAACAGATTTTTCGATCAACGTTATTAGAAAAATTTTAAGAATTTTTTATGCATCGAAAAACATGGCCCCTTTGAAGGGTCCCTCGAAATTTTTTCTACAAACAAAATATAAACTCAATCCTGAAATCCCAGTATTAAAATGTGTATGAAGGTTGGATCCAATTACCTTAGAAAGCACAACTTCGTATCTTTTCTGGTTACTAAGAAAAAGGAACATGAAAATGACCATCAAAAAACGGATTTAACACTCCCCTTAAATTCAGTTTTGAAAGCTATACCTACCTACTCTAAATTCAAAGATTTCGAATTTTCGAATTGAAAAAACTGAAAGCACCAATTTTGAGCATTTCTACCCTTTCTGCTGATTTCAAATGGATTAAATTTTTGTTCAAAGGTAATTTGCTATCACAAGAGGAGATTAAAGAAAAATAATGAAAAATTCAGAATTCCAATTTCCAACAACAAAACAAAGCTATCGAAATCTTCCATGTTCCACGAAACATCTTATACGGAGATTTCCAGACTGTTTACATTCAACCTTGTTCACCCTTTTAAGTTATGTTGTATTATCGTCGAGCACCTGTTTCGATCCGATTGTGTGGTTAGTTGAATAACTGGAACCCAAATATATCCTAAAGATACATTGTTCAACATCTGGCTGGTTTCATCCTTGATAACAAAAAACTGATGATCTGTTTGGAAAGCAAATCGTATTGTATTTTTTTTTATCAAAATCCAAACGCAAGATTTGGCTGCTTTTTGTTTGGTCGTCGGGTCGATTGTTTATAGCGTTTAATAATGTGATGAGCAATTTGACCTGATTACACGAGCGAATCCGAGTTGGCAATTAAGAGAAGAAAAAAACGTCTCGACTATAAAATCAATCAAGTTGAATGGGACTTTCATCGAAATCGCGCTTACGATACGAATCGAATTGGCAAAAATTAAATAAAACAGATGTACTTATTTCCCTCGTCGTAAGACTTCATTAATGTGGTTCGGTAATCGCTCTTCGTTGTATTAGCCATTCGCGCGAGACTTGGAGTTTAATTATGGTTGAAATTTATTAATATTCATGAACCTATAAGTAAGCAGAAAGCGAATATGTATTTACTTTTGAGCGTTAAGAAGAAAGGAAAAATCCCCACCGCGATGCCCGTCGTCTCGTTGCGCGAAAACAACTCGCACATATCAATTAAAGAGTCATTTAAAGCAGAATGAATTGGAGAATTTACATGGCCGTCGCGACTCGTAACTTGCTAGATCTACGTACGTCAATCGGCGAACTGAGCAGACCACAGAGCCTGAGGACTGTGGGCAAAATAGAGGCGTAGTATTATACGCCAGTTCATTGATATACCGTAAATGGACTACCAAGCCAAACGACGACCTGATCTTGGCCGCTAAACAGCTTCTAAACAATTTTGCCGTGAATGAGATTTTGACGATCGAAGTCCAAATTTATTACAAGTTCAACTTTTTTCAGCTCTGAATTTTTCATTTTATTCAATTTGAATTTTTAAAAAAATTTTCCATCTATAAAACTTTTTTAAATTTAGATTTTTCCAATGGTAAAATTTTTCAAAATTTTTTCCCACCATTTCGAATCAGTGAAAATTTATTGAAAAAAAGACAGAATTGCAGTTCAAGAAAAATTAGCGAATTTATTTGATTTTTAGACGATTTTTACCGATTTTTCAAAGAATTTCACTGATTTTTACTTAAATTTCAGCTAATGTACTTGACTGACTTTTTAATAAATTTTCACTGATTTTCCAGTAATTTTTTCACAGTTTGCCTTCGGTGAAATTTTTTCTATTTATTTATTATTGTGTTGCAATTCGGACTTTTTTCTAGTAACTTTCGATAATTTTCGCTGGTTTATGAATAAAAGAGGAGATTTTTCAATCATCTGTGAAATTTCTTAAATTAAATTTTCTCAAAATTTTTCCAACTTTGATTTTGAAAATTTTTTTAAAATTAAGAAAACGAGGAAATAGTCAGAATTTTTATAAAAAATTTAACTTTTAAAAGTACTTGAGCATTTTCAATCTTCTCATTTGAATTTTTCATTAAAATTTCCGGTCTCTCACTCCTGAATTCTTTTTCTTTGGAATAGGTAGGTATCATTATTCAATATTTTTCAGTCAAAATTTCACACAGTTTTGACTTATTTTTGCCTGGAATTACCACTGTGTAGATCACACTTGTAAATGCATACTTTGAAATTCATGATTGGATGAGGCCAAATTCTTCAATTCTGTTCAAAATTGGCCAGTTTCGTGCTTACCTTACCTGAAATTTTTTTCAAGTAGGTAATGGACTATTTTATGCTCTGCGTTTTTTTCTGTGTATCGATTTGAAATTTCGATGTTTGAACGTTTTTGCTCTGACTTCGCTCGAGCTACAAAATATTTTTCCAGTTTGATGTTTTGAAATTTTGATGAATTTATATGGATAAAAATATCATAAAATTCATCGAAAAGTCTATTTTCGCGTTTTATATTTACACTTATTTTTGAAAGTTGTCTTCTCTTGATTCATGTTGAATAATCCCCCCCCCCCGTAAGATATATGTATAATAATATAATATAATAAATCAATTTTGTCAAAAAAATCCTTGAATTTCGTTTCAAGAGTATTTTTTGGTATTTGAAATGTTTTTTTTCTGAAACACCACTTTATGAGAAGATGAGGAAGAGAGAGAAGGAGATAAGAGGGTACGATGATGAGAAGTGATAAGGAAAGCGAAGAAGAGGGGGGAAGTAATTGAAAAACAATTGAGTTTCATCACTTTAATAATGTTGAAGAGCAGGCAGGAGGTTTTTTTTCAAAGCTCAGGAGAAAAGTTTCGCAAAATTCATTCAAAGGATTTTGCTCTGTTTGTTTATTTCGAGAATTTGTTGGATTCCTTGAAATGTTTTTTCAATTTCTACCTACCATAATAAGTAATATTTTATCAGAATGAAATTGCCTAAAAATAGTGCCTGCGATTTTCAGGGAATTGTAGGTCAGAAAGTTCATTTTTAATATGGAAAGTTGACTCTGATTTCGACTTCACTCCGCTGCTCGACTCCAGAGTCAGTCTCACGTCTCACATTTCAAATCCGACTCCACCTTGACTTTGGAGTCAATTTCAGATCAAAAATTTTTAATAGTCCCTCTAAAATTTAAAAAAAATTGAAATGATCAAAATTTAAAAATTTTGAGGGAATTAAAGCTTTAAAAAATTTTATTATTAAAAAAAAATGTTGAGTCGAAAAAGTCGACTTTTATTTGGTGATAAATCCGAATTTAAATCGTCGAAATCCCATTCGCAGCAAAATTATCTAGAATCTAGTTGGCCGCTGGCCGGTGCGGTATACCACGAAATCAATAGGTGTTGTACATATTTTTCTTTCCGATCCGAGATCGAAGATTCATACGTTGCCGGTAGGAAACAGCCGGTTATTAACTGGTGAGTCGAGGACTATGAAGAATTTGTGGCATGCGTTCGCGGCCCGGTGCCACTGCCGCCGGTATCTCTATCTGTATTGGTGTGTCCGTGACTCGAATGTTGAGAATGCGGGCCGAAATATACACGAAGATTCGAAGGCTGCTGGTAAGGATGGTCGGACCAGAGACTCCGTACAAACAGGGTATTGAAATATACCGCGAGATGCTCCTGAAGTGGACCAGTTTCCATCATCGTAAAATATTAGGCATATGCGTCTAATCAAAACCGTGTTGGGGTACAATAGAGCATTTCCTTTGATCCAAGAGGTTACAAATTCTTCGTTCTGGGTACCTTGAGCCTTCAGGTAATAAGATATATTTGGAAGAATGCGAAATATTTCGCGGTCGAGCACCCTCCCAGTGTGTGAGGATCTCATCATGATTGATTCTGTTGTGTTTTTTTTTTCGAGATAGACATATTACGAGTATTTTTTCATTCCTTTCTCTGGGATCGTCGAAGAATTCTTCGCGATTTGTGTACTACGCCTCGAACAAACCGATAAGAAAGAATGAATCAGTGCTTGAAAAATGTACAGCGCCCAGCCTATGTTGACATCTGTTGGAGGGTTTTAAAAGGCTGCCCAGTGTCAGTGTCAGGCTGCGGTATTTAAACTTATCGATAATGAATTTTTTTCGCCCTTTTTTCCTCGTTCAAAGATGTGAGATATTTCCAAGGTCGCTGTAGATGGTCGAATTCTTGTAGATTATGGAGGAATGCGTGCATGAATACGATGAATTGCTCGGATGCGACAACGCCTCGTGATTGTTCAATGTTCGCTGTTTGGTGCGATGTCAGAGTAATTTTTACGAGCGGTTGGATAATCACGTCGAAGGGTTAGATGGTGTGTAAATGTAATGTAAGAGTACACCGTACTTACATTGATGATTACCGAGTTACAACGAGTAATTTATTATTGACATTTGTGAAAGTTTTTACGCTAATTGGTGTAATTTTTTGCATCGTTATTGGGATGATTTTATAAGCGAAATGGGAAAAAATTGAGTAGAGAAATGAAATTTTTGTGGCGGGAATTGCGTACGATGGGCGATGAAATTGCTCGAATGAAAATATTAATCGTGTTTCGTGCTGATGTTATTTTTTGGTACATTTATGTTAATGGTGTGTGTTGCCATTATTGTTTTGTTTCGTTACGTTAATGTGGTTAGCGAAAATTTGTTGACTAAGAATTAGCTAAATGGTGTTTGAGTATGAATATTAAATGATTCTTTTCGACTTGATTGTTGGTAAAATTAAATCAAGATAGAGTGTTTGAGTTTGAAATTTTTCAAAATTGGTGATTTTTTTGAGGGAAGATTTTCGAGTCGATTTGGAAAAAAACTTACAAGAGGTAGAGTAAGGGGGAAGGAGAGTTTTCCTCTCTCTCCATGCCGAAATTACATCTTTTTGTAGAAATGGTGACCCAATTTTTTCAATTTGGAAAATTTTTATATCATTCAGTCAGAAAAGTCATGAAAATTTTTTTGAAAAAGTTTTCCAATTTTAGCTCCATTTTTTGATGAATTTTTTTCTTTCATGACAGATGTAGTTTTTGCTTAAATGATAAAGAATGAACTTTTCAATAGAAAAGCGTTGGGAATGAAGCCAAATTTGGTTCTTCTCTGATGATAACAATTAATATATATCAATATCTCAATTTTTATAGATTTTAGTTGAAGAAGAGAAGCGGAGTTGTTGTGTAAGATTAAATCAATGATTTTAAGAGAAGAAAAAAGTACAGAAAATACAATTTAAAAATCCATAGAATCAGGGTTAAAAATTCCAATGATGAGCACCCGTGTAGCAACGCGGATGTCAATTTAGATAAAAATGTAGACACATCGAAATCCGTCACTTGTGACCTACATTGTCGATGTAATTATAGATATATAGTGGAGCCAAAATTCGATGTAATTGTCGATCATTTTGAATCGACAAATATCTCTACATTTAGCTCTACATGACATCTACCCCTATAGCCACATTGATATAAATTTCGATAAAAATGTCGACATACGTCACTTTTGGGATAGACAGTCGACATGTTTTTCGACTTCGTGTCGAGCCAATTGTAAATTTTTCAATTTTCCGTATAATATGAAATCATAAATTTTTTTCAAGAGAACAAATTACCCAAAAATGTATTAGGTAGGTAAGTTCTAAGTACTTTTTTTTTCTAAAATAGGTACCAGGTAGCAGGTTCTTATCTAAATATTGAAAGGATCAATTAATTTGAGTCCTTTTTTAAAAAATTTAGAATAAAAATTTATATTCTTGAAAGATTGTGTAGTCGTTCTCCCGTTTTCCTCCTTTTTTCCTGCTAAAAATGTTGTTCTCGATTTTGAAATTTTGTCAAGACATTTGAAAATTTTTGGACAATTTGAAAAAAAGTTCTAGAACCCCTTAAAAAGTCAGAAAAATTCATTTTTAACAGCCAATGATAATTTTCTCAGTTATTTATTTTTTACAGCCAATGATAATTTTCTCAATTAAGTATTTATTTCTTTTTTGAGTAAGTTACGTAAAATTTATACAACTTGCTTGAAATTTTCAAGAATTTTACGATATTTTTAGAAGTTTAACGTGACTTTGGACTATATTTTAGACTTTTTAAAAATAATTTTTTGTAAATTACGACGTGTTTAGATTTTTTTTCTTGACGGAATTATGCAGTTTCAATGAACAATGATATTCGGTATAATTTTCGCAACCTTATAAATTCTAATGGTGTTTTAACAATTCTCGTGGAATTTTAAACGGTTTTATGATTTATAGTGCTCTAATCCAGTCGGCTATTTTAGTTACCTTTTTATTATACTCGAGTAGATTTATTTAGGAAATTATCAAAGAATAAGCTTCGATTGCAAAGAGGTGGCGGAGAGATCTAAAATTAATTATTCATTTCTAATGCCAACGATCGCGAAATTTCTAATTTATACATCCATAAAAATAATATATTCCTGTTTCATCAACAATGTGGTTCGTTTGATTTACAACATCGTGAAGAAAGAACACGCGATGGTAAAAAATCTGCTCGACCAAGCTCACCTCGTAACATTGCGCGATATTCAAACCGAAAATAAATCAGGAAACTGAAAATAAAAAATACTCCGGTCGCATCGTTCAATCACGAATGAAATTTATCGCGTATTTCAAATAAAGGAAAACAATCGTTCGACGACGACCGCCAGCATCGATATAAATTATCCCTTGAAAAAACAAAGACAGAAACAAAAAGACGCCTGGCATCTGCGATGTTTAATTATAATGACTCGCTGCAGCCAAATGCGAATACCTACAGATACACCAAATGAAATCAAAGCAAGTACGTGTATTATGCGTATGCTGCGTGTGAGATGAGACGCGATCAAAGAAAGGGGAAATTTCAAAGAAAAAATAAAACGTTTTCCTGTTCTTAGTTTTCATTCGACGTGATATTTACGTTGCATATTCGATACGCTTACGAATTGAATTCCGCTTGAATGTGCTCATCGATTGCTTAAACGTGGGTAATATAATACCTACTGTAATGTTGGAAGGAAAGCGATTAATGTGGATACACGTTCGCTCTATTGGTATTTTTTTTCGCTGATTTTAACATTAAAAAAATCGAAGTATTTGGTGATGGTTGAAGAAGTTGAAAAAAAAAACAGAACAATGAAATTGAATTAACGTTTCACCTCAAACCCTCGTATCTTGTAATTCTCGGACCCTTCACCTCAGCAGTAAATTTGTGTGAGTAGATTTCCTGCTCACCGTCTCTCATCCTTTTAAACGAATGAGTGGGGAAATGTACGTGGTGTTTAAACTATATGTACGAACGAGCTGGAACGATGGTAGAACAATGAAAGGTCTTCAGCCGAACTTCTATAGCTGACGATCTACTTCCGGACTGGAACAAGAAAACTGGCCTTGAAGACCGTTTACTCACCGTTCCTATTTTCGTAGAGATGAAAAAAAAAAAACGTGTCTTAATTTCCATTTATCATTGTACGGTCAAATTTATGATGAATCGTTTCACAATATTTCCAGATGATGGTACTTTGATACTTTCATTTTCGAAAAAATACAGCTATGTCGATGATGAGATGTAACGTGGATGGAGTTTAAACACGTGCCACGACCGACGTGGTATTTATTTTGGCTCGAATTTAATCGAGTAAATATTTAGTCAAAAATACGACTCGAGAAACGTTTAATGACCGGCCAATGTTTTGGCTTGGATACGGTTTATGCGGAAATTGTAATTTGCTTTTATCATCGGTAATGTGCTGGAGCCAGGGTTGGCTAGAGTGTTCTTTCAAATAAGAGTTTTGAAATACGGGGACTCGGAGTTGACTCGAAAGGAGACTTTGAGTTTTTATTTTTTGGAGTTTTTTTTTTAGGGATTAGAACTCGAAGCTTAATTTTGAATTTGAACATTTCAAGAGTGGGAGTCCTCTGGGGGAGTTCCAGTCTGTAATATTTCTGTCATCATTTCATGCTCTGTTTGAGTGATGAATATTATACCCACCAATGATTATAGGCTAAATTTACTCTGAACAATTCTAAAATATTTTAATCGACTGAATCAATAATTTTTACGTTTGTTTTAAGTAAGATAGATATTCTTTTTATTAATTTTTAACAAATCACAATTTTTTCATTTTTTTCGGTTCAAATTTTCTCAAAATTTCGGTCTTTTTTTCCTGGAAATTTCTCGAAATCTGTTCCCCCAAATTTACTCTTTTTTAAAAAAAATTTTGTTGGATTTTTTAAATTATTTTCGATATTTTTTCAACCTCAATCATTTTCACGATCTTCTCAAATTATTTCATTTTTTATCAAATAAGTAAGTAATATTATTTTTCAAGTTCAAATTACTTATCCAAAATTTAGAGATTTTTCAAATATGTTTTTTTTTCTGGTTTACGTTCCTTCAATTTTTCCATTTTGAAAATTTATTCAAAGTTTAATTTTTTCGAATCTTTTCGATTTTAATTTTTTTTTTCGTTTTTTCTAAACTCAAAAACATAGAATTACTTATTGATATTTCAAAATATTAAAAAATCACCAATTTTTGAATATTTTCTGTACTCACTTGATGAAAATTGCACAGTCGTGTACTAAAATACGTATTCAACTTCAATAGACGATTTTGATATGACCATCTCTGCTAAAAAAATTTTTGCTTTCATACTTAATCAAGTTTTATTCATTTCTTATTCATTTTGATCATTCAATTCATAGGTACTTTTTTCGTTTACTTTAAATCCGGACCATAAGCGAACCTAGAAATTATTTGAAAAAGAAGAAGCAGGTGGAGAATTTGTAAAAAAATAGAGAGGAAGAGGGTCAAATCTGTTATTTCAGTGGCGTTCGGGAAATCAGAGTATTTTCGTGAAATTTCATCCCAAGATTTTTTTTTAGAAATTTTCGAGCCTGAGATGAATTTTAATCCAAATATTCAATTATTCACCCTAATATTTTTCTCGAATTATCATGATTGCTCTCTCACTTATAAATCAGTGAAAATTATTAAAAATCACTGGAAAACAGTCTGAATTGCAGCTTTGCAGCGCAGGAGAAAATCAGTGAAAAAATTTTCGCTGACAAAACATAGTGAAATTTATGAAATTAGCTGAAAAATTGGTAAAAATCATTGAAAAATCAGCGAAAATTCGCTGAAAATTAGTGAATTTTGCTAATTTTCACTGATTTAGAATGAGAGAATGTAATGAAACAGGAAGGAAATTTCATCCTAAGTTCATCCTAGGTCCAAAAATTCGCGTGGCGAATATTGGAATGAAAAACCATTCCAAGTTTATCTCCAGCTGATTTTTGAATTTTCAAGGCTAGGATGAACTTGGGATGATTTTTCATTCCAATATTCAACCCGAAATTTTTTCAAATTTTCGAGCTTGAGATGAACTTAGGATAAATATAAATTGGAGCCAAAAAAATTGAAAAATTGCTGAATTTTTTTGGAATAAAAAATCAATACACTCTTTAAAAATGAATTAAAAAAACTCACTTGTTTCAATCAGTGAAATTAATTTACCTGAAAATCAGCAATTTTTCTTTGCTCTTTCAGGCAAAATTATTGATTTTTCTGAGAAATTGGAGATTGATTGATTGATAACTTGATGATTTTTAACTGAAATCAAAAAGTGCACCTTTTTCAAAGTTTTGAAATGAAAAAATTTACTTTTTGAGCTTAAAGAGAGGGGCTCAAGCTTTCTAAGCCCTCCTTGGGTGCTTTTATGATGAAAAGTAACGAACTAGGAAATTAAGCTGAATTTTTAATTTGAAAAATTGATTTCAAGTATTAAAAATGATCAGAAAAAAAATATGAAATAAATTTTTAACAAAACGTTCAAAACAATGAAAAATTTTGATATGATGAGGAAAATTTGAAATTAATTGGAATGTGGGCCCAGAGAAGAAAAAAAGCACTATAATTTCAACCAGAAGCAATGAAAAAATTATAATAATGCTGAATGATACCTAATTTTTGGATTTAAATTTTTCCAAACATTTGAATTTGAAAAAAAAAAATTGACCAAGTACCAAAAAATTTGTGAGACAAAAATTGAATAAGAAGTGAAGATTCTTAAAATAAAAGACTCGCTGGTCACTTTCGGACGTCTGGACTCGTTGGAGAAATTTTTTCCATGGAAAATTTCCACGTTTTGACTTCGAATTTTAATTCTCAAAAACTCGAGCATTTCAGTTTTCAATTCGAGAGTCTCACAGTTCACGAACTCTGGCCAACCCTGGCTGGAGTCCTAGGGATTATGCTTGGATCAAATTATAAGCTTGCAAAAATATCAACGCGATCATCACGTAAAGGTTGTTAAAACGAATTACATAAACATCGAGGACTTATTTATTTACCTTTTTTTTTTTTTTTTTTTTCATACGTGTACAAAGCGTAGAATTAATTATGCGACTATATACTCGGCCGTATACCTCGGTATAAAAACAATAACTGTAATTATTATAGTAAACCGGAAATTATATACAAAAAATACTGCATAGAATATGGCGCTGGTACGTATAAATATACGCGTTCATTATATGTTAAGAAATGCGAATTTTGGATTTTAAAAATAGCCAAAAATCAACTTTTTTAAAGAAAAATAACGACTCATCACTTCTTCGTTTAAATACGTAATTTTATTCGTCAATAAAATTACAAGTTTGTTTTGGTCAAAAGACCAGAAAATATGAAAAAGAAAACGCGTTAATCGTTCGACGTATATCGAGAGAATGAACTCACGAGAGTTCAACGTACGAAAAAAAGAAAACTTAAGGAATAGTTTTTCTGGACGCAGCCAGCAATTAACAAAAAGAACGTGATCGAACGCGAAAGAACAATTCGAACTTAAAAATAGAATAAAAAAAAGAAAATTTCTACACTGCCCCTCGGACAGAAAAACGATGAATAAGAGAAAGTTAAGTCGAGATTCACATTTTAGCTCAACACAAAATAAAAAATTAAGCTAGAACGGGAATCCGAAGTAACTTGAAACAAACAGGATCGTACGTAAAATAAGGAAAAACAAATATCGATGAACTGAAAATTATTGGGTCGAGATTCACATTTCAATTCAGCAATATAAAAAAGCTAAACTGAAATGAGAACCCCGGCTCAATTAAAATTCAAAAATCCGTTCCGCCAAACGGTTAAAAATGATCCTGTTGGTACTCTTGGTTAGTACATCGGCGAGGTTATCCACGGTGGATACCTTTTGGATACAGATAGTCCCGTTATCAACTAGATCGCGTACATGGTGATAAGACACGTCAATGTGTCTCGTCCTCTTAGATTCGCGAGTATTTGCGATAGCTATGGCCGCGGATGAATCGCAATAAATAGGTACCGTTTCGATTTCGAGAGTTAACGTTTTTAGAAAAGACATCCACGAACATGCGGTCTTACCGGCGATAGATAACGCGACGTACTCAGCCTCCGCAGACGAGGTGGAGACGCAGTTTTGCTTTTTTACGTACCAGTCGATAATGTTTCCAAACTGAGTTACGATTAGACCGGTAGTAGACTTTCGATCGGCGATATCACCAGCAAAGTCAGAGTCACAATAAATTCGAACTGGGTGAGCATTTTCACGATTATTACGACGGTACGTTAGTTTACGATTGAGCGACGAGTTCAAATAACGAAGTATTCTTAAAGCGTATTTATAAATTTCAGAATTTGCTTGGTGTTGATAGCGGCTAAGATAATTTACGGCGAAATTTACGTCCGGTCGAGTACCACGAGCAATGTAAGAAAGAGAACCAAGCAGACCACGTACCTTTGACTCGTATTTCTTATCAAGAACCGGATTTTCGATACGAAGACTAGTTTCCATCGGCGTTGAGATCGAGTAAGTATTATCTAGTTCGTATTCCTTAGCTAATTGTTTGATATACGTATTTTGATGCATGTACGTTATACCGTTATCTCGTTCTATTTCTATTCCGATAAATTTTTCGCTTTGTTGAAGGTCACGGATACCAAATTCGATGTTCAGCTGTTCGACGAGCCAGTCAATCAAAGCATTGTCATAGCCGGTGATAAGGAAGTCATCTACGAATACGACGAAGATGCAACGGAGAACATCGCCTTCTTTATTCACGTAGACGCACGGATCTGCAGCCGAAGGAACGAAACCGAGTTTAGATAAGTACTCTTTTAATCGTTTATTCCATCTATTTGGAGATGTTTTAAGCCCGTACAGCGATTTCTTTAGAATAAAAATTACGTTTCTATTTGCAGATATACCGGGTGGAGGTTTGAAAGCGATTTTACGAGACGCGTCGCCGTTTAGAAAAGCTGTGGTGACGTCGACCTGTCTTAGCTGCCAATTATTCAACGTAGCGAGATTTACGATGGAACGGACGATTGAAGTTTCGACAGTTGGCGAATAGATTTCGTTTAGCTCGTAAGTATTGGTATCCTTGTACCCGCGAAGAACTAGACGGGCTTTGAATTTCACAGTATGTTGAACCGTGATCTTTTTGCGAAGTACCCATTTCGTATCGACGTATACGACATCAGAACTGTCCAGATCATCGGTAGTCGCCTCATACCAGGTTTCTTTGAAGATAAGAGAACGTAGCTCTTCATTGATCGCTGCCCGCCAGTGTTCGCCTTCGGGGCCGTTGACCGCCTCGTCGTAGGTCAACTCGTGATCGTTTTCGGCGGATACGAACGCCGTGTAGTTGATGAAGTCGTCATCTTCTTCGATATTTAGTTTATTCGCGAGTTTAGATCGATTTCGTGTGTCGTATGCATTTAATGGATCATCTATATTTAGTTCGTCGTGCTCAGTTTGATCGTTTTCGTTATTTATCGCGACATTAGCGTTATCATTCAAGAAGTCGGTATAAAGGCGATTTTCATCGAAAATTACGTTTGATGATACATGTAATTTATCGTTAGGTACGTCGAGTAACGCATAACCGGAGTCTGTATATCCAACGAGCATTAATTCGCGAGATTTTGGTTCGAATTTTCCGCGTTTATTTTTCGGTATAAAAATCTTGGCGACGCAACCAAAGATTTTCATATAATTATAATTCGGTTCGCGATTATGCCAACGTTTATATGGCGATTCGTTGTTGTTGGACGAATGTGGGAGTCGATTATAGATGAACGTCGCCGTGTAGATCGCGTACGGCCAGTATTTGATATCTAGCTTCGCGTCGAATAGAAGTGCTCGAGCTTTTTCGCAGACAGATCTGATAAAACGTTCCGCGGTGCCGTTGTGTTCTGGCTCAAAAGGTTCAGCAGGTACGAGTCTCATACCGATTTGCTCAACTATTTCACGAAAATGACCGCCTAAAAATTCTGCTGCGTTATCACATCGTACAGATTTGATATTCCTGTTCCAAAAATTTGAGACTAATTTTTGATAGCTATCGAAGAAGTAACCGACCTCGGATTTTTCAGTCATAGCATACGTTGCCGCGAAACGAGTGTAATCGTCGACGAAGACAGCAATAAAACGTTCATCGTGATAAGATTTTGAGACCGGACCGATGATATCAACGTGTACGATGTCGAGAGGGTTTTCAGCGCGATGTCTCGTTTCGGAGTAGCTACCACGAGTTTGTTTAGCTCGAGAACAAATGTCGCACTCGCTAATAGTCGGACAGTCGTGTTCGCGAATCGAAGGAATTTTATACATGACTGATTTGCTCGCGTGAGCAAGTCGACGGTGCATCAGAGCACTTAACGCAAAGCTGTTATTCTCGTCATCGTTCGGATTTAGCAAAAATTTAACAGTGTACAAGCCGTTTGGTTGTATCGTAACGTTAGCGAGTTTTTCACGAGTGTCGCGGTGTACAATTTCTACATTATCACTAATTATAATATCGTAACCTAGAAGACGAATTTGATTGGCCGATAGCAGATTATTACTAAGTTCTGGTACATAACTTACGTTTTGCATTATGTAATTGACATTTTCGAAATGTTTATTTTCAGGTTACCAGATTTGACCCGTTTAATCGCGGTCTCACGCTTTGCTACAAAGATTTCGGCGTGATCGAGTACTGGTTGTTCATCGACGAGGATACCATCAGTATTAACCATGTGACACGACGCTCCAGTATCGACTACGAAGGTAATTTCCCGGTGTTCAGTTGAGAGGGCTACGTTCGGCGCTGTCGTTGAATTTTCGTTTGTTATGTTTGCTGCCGGAAGATCGTTGTTCGTATTTTCGACAGACGTGGGCGTCGCCGAAGCTTGGCTACTCGGAACCAGATCATTGTCGTCGAAGGCGTTAAACGCAGCCAGTAATACTCTCGGACGAGTATTATCGTTCGAAGGTTGCGGTCTCGTAGATGATGGCGTGCCTTGCGATTTTGAAGTGCTTGCGCTGGTTCCGGTATCGTTGTTTCGATCGCTATTCCGGTCGTTATTCACCTTGTCGCCGTATCGTGGACAGAATTTACCAATGTGGCCGAATCCGTTGCATCGATAGCACTTTACGTCGTTGCGCGGAGAAGTATTTTGTCGAAAATTACTAGAATTTCGACAACTTTTGCCGTGATGGCCAAAACGTTTACATTTGTAGCATTTTACCTTTGATTTATCGTAGTTTTTACGTTCGTTGCTCGTAGAGGCGGCTAACGCTGTATTGCGATTCGAATTTGTTGAAGTAGAAGCCTCGTCGTCGTCTCCAATGAGAAGATCACGTAGAATTTTCGGGTCAGCCGGAACAGCGTTTAAAATGACTTGAGCCGCACTTTTGATCGTTTCCCATTTGTTTTTACGTAAACCGTTTTTGAGGAAGGAGAATTCCTCCGACTTGCTTACCGGAAAACCCGCGTTGACGATATCGTTCGTTAGTTTATGGACTTCGTTACAATACTCCGTCGTTGATTTAAAATTGTCCACGTCGATTCTTGCTAATTTGGCGCGAGCAGCAATGGCAATGGCTTCGTTTGGCTTCTCGTATTTTTGATCCAACTCTGCCATAAGTAGGCGAGGGTCTTTTTCTTCTCTTATTATACGTAAAACAGAGTCGTTTAAATGATTGATGATCTCGTTATAGGCACGACATTTTTCTTTTTCAGATGCCGTGTTGCCGTCGTCCAAAGTTTTGCCGAGATCTTTGGAATTCAAGAGAGCTTTGATGCGTTTTCTCCAAATCACGTAGTTGGAACCGGTAAAAATGAGATGCGACGGAATTCCAAAGGAGGAGGAAGAGTCGCCGGATGCCATATCGTCGTTTTCGCTTGGATCGTCGCTGGTTTCGTCTACGTCGTCGTTTTGGGCACCTGTACCGGATATATCGTCGTTAGCGTCGTCGTCGTTACTTTTAGCGTCGGAAAATTCGTCGTTAGCCGTAGACGTTGAAGGAGTATCGTTTTTCTTTTTAGGGCGGCCTCGTTTCCTTCTCTTTAATTTTGGCTTTTTCTTTTTTTCAGATTCTGGCGGAGCAGGAAAGCCACGAAAGTCTTCACTGTCGCTATCGTCGTTACGTTCGTTATTATCGCCGCGATCGCGTCTAATTACGTTCGAAAAGCCGCGAAGTAGCATTAGCTACGTAGAATCGCGATTCGGCAAACCACGGTCTCGGCTACCATGTTAAGAAATGCGAATTTTGGATTTTAAAAATAGCCAAAAATCAACTTTTTTAAAGAAAAATAACGACTCATCACTTCTTCGTTTAAATACGTAATTTTATTCGTCAATAAAATTACAAGTTTGTTTTGGTCAAAAGACCAGAAAATATGAAAAAGAAAACGCGTTAATCGTTCGACGTATATCGAGAGAATGAACTCACGAGAGTTCAACGTACGAAAAAAAGAAAACTTAAGGAATAGTTTTTCTGGACGCAGCCAGCAATTAACAAAAAGAACGTGATCGAACGCGAAAGAACAATTCGAACTTAAAAATAGAATAAAAAAAAGAAAATTTCTACATTATACACGAAATAATAAAATACACAACCATAAAGGATGTCGGAAATCACAGCTTTTAAATAAACGCAACAGTAAACGAAATAAACCATGAAATTTTACTCCTTTTTTTTTGTTGTTGTCATCGTCTGGTCGCTGGTGACAATTCAACTTTTGTAATACGAGCAGAACGTGCAATGAACGAAGCTGTATGCAATTTTTATCCGCATTTGTAAACGAAGTAGGTTTGGCAGGTGGGATGCATCTCGTATATAATTATTGTAATTTTCGAACCAACGACAAAAGGTTATTGCCGAATTATTTCGGGTTCCAAATGCCGGATTGTGGAAGTTTTTTTTGCAGGGGTTCCCATGTACTTTTTAAAAACTAATTTGAGTGGAGGAGGATATGAATAGGATTGTTTTTTCGTCGAGGTTAGAAATTAATCTTCATTACGAATATTTATTGCAGATAAGTTTTTGGTACGTTGACAATTTTATTGCTTGAGTTTTCGAGTCGATGATTTATTATTTTTTTGAATTTTTTTTTTCTCGAGAGAAAGGTCATTGTTCGATAAATAGTTTTCGGTATTTTAAAAACTCGTTCAGTCGTGTGTTGAAGTTGTAGCGGCTTTTTCCAATTGAATTTATTCTGGTTTAGCTTCATTTTTTTTTTACGACTTTCCCTGATTTTATTACCTGGATGAATTTTGCAGGAATCTGGGGAATTTTGATGTTTAGGTTTAGGAAATTTTGATCAATTGTTATTAATTTTTATTTGATTTGATTTTTTTATACCTATTTATTGTTCTTGTTGAAAAATTTCCCTGTGTAAAATCTGATTCCTGTCCAATGAATTTTCAATTTTTTTTTGCCTTTTAACGTAAATTGGTTTCGATTATAGTTTTTTGTGATTTTATAAATCAAAATTCTTCTCGAAGGTGTGTACAATTTCATTATTACCTATATTGAAAGAATCTGTTGAAATTTTTTCCCTCAACTTTAAATGTCCGTTTTCTGTTTTGAATGTTGAGTATAGTACTTGAATCATCATTTTCTTTTCTTCAGTTGACCTCCTAAATCACGGACTTTTCTTAATCTGCGAAAAATTTTGATAATGTTTGAGAAAAAAATCTGATCTAAAAAATATTATTTTATTAAAAAATTATTATTTTTGGAAAAAATTCTGTTTGTCAAAAATATTAAATTTTGATAAAAGTGACTAATTTTGTCATTTACGTAAAAAATTGTAATTTTTCTGTAAAAATTGAACAAAATATACTGGGGTGCATTTTTGGTGAAAAATAATGAAATATGTTAAATTTTTATAGAAATGATTTATTTGTACTTAACTCAATTGTAAAAATTTGCCATTTACGTAAAAAAATTATACATATTTTTCTGTAAAAATTGTCCAAAATTGAGGTGCAATTCTAAGGATGAAATATATAATGATTATTTTTCTGTCGAAACTGAATAACAGTGAAAATAATAATATTTTGAACCAATACATCTGACGAATGAATTGAATGTGTTGATTTTTGATAAAATTTCGAAGAATATCAATTTTTGATACAAATAAACAACTTCAATGAAAGACTGTTTTTGTCGAGTGTTTAAAAAGATTACTTTCAGCAACATTGTCAGAAATTGCATTTCATTTTTTGTTGAAAATGAGTGTCATTTTTTGATAAAAATGTTATTCAGAATGTCCATTTTCGATGAAATTGATGTTTTTTTTTTAATTTTTTATTTTAAAAATACCTAAATACCTACTTACCAAAATTGTCATCAATTTTGACAAAAATGACAGTTTTTGATAACAATTATTTTCGAATAAATTTCCGATTATTTCGTTCAAATTGAATGAGGTTTTTGAAGAAAATTGTCAATTTTTGATAAAATTCCAATATTTATGATGAAAACTTCTTAAAATGTCTATTTTTGAAGAAAATTACTTCGCAAAATTGTCAAAAATTGTCTTTTTTGTTAAAATTGAATGCCATTTTTGTTGACGAAGATGTTATCTAAAATGTTCATTTTTGATATAATTTCCATGGAAATTGCAATTTTAATTGAAATGCCATTTTTTGATCAAAATTACCACTTTTCGGTAACTAAAATTTCATAATTTTTTTGTAAGAATTGAATGATTATTTTTGACAGTTTGAATTTTCTCAATTTTAGATAAAAATAATCGGTTTTCAAGTTTTGATAACATAATCCATTTTTTTAATTTTTCCAATTTTTTATCAATTTTATCAAAAAATGTCTATTTTGTTGAAAAAATCACCATTTTATGGTTGAAAATCATGATAAATCAGATATTTTGTAAGGTTATTGGGAAATTTGGAAAAAGTTCATTGGAGTTAGAAATTTTCAGTTTTGAACAGCCTGTTCAGTTTCGAATTGAATTATCCTTTTTTGGAATAAATTAACGAAAAATTAGTATTTCAATTCTTAAAAATTTATGAAGTAAAGATAAGTTTTGAAAAATTGGCCAAAAAAGGTTTTGAAATGGTCCAAACAAGGCTAAAACAAATGAAAATAAATCGAGTCTTTCTCAATTTTTTTAAATGTTCATTTTTCATTTTTGAGGATTGATTATGAAAATCAATGAAATTCCGGTGAATCATTCAAGATTCGTATCTGTGGAAGATAAATTCTGTTATGTATTTCTATTCTTGTTATGAAATACCAATTTAGATTTGTTCTGATTTTCACATTTTTTGTGGTTAATTTTTTCGCCTGTAAGTAGAAATTTACCTTTTGGAGTAGTTTTGGTACCTATTTTTTTTTCATCATTAGATATGGTCATTTTCTTCAATTTTGGACAGTTTAATTGAAATCGATGAGTTTTAATTTTATATCGTAAATGTATTCAATTTTTCTTATTTCTGTCCAATTTTCAACAATTTATTAAATTTCGCGGTCCCATGATTTTTACATTTTTTAATAAATTTGAAAAATTTCAAAATTTTTATTCTTCGTCTTCTTTTTGGTGGTCTACTTTTACATTTTTTTAAAAATGATTCTTTGTTAAACGAATTTTTTTATCTGATCGATGAAATTTCAGAAAATTAATTTTAAATTTTTCATTCCACAACATCCCGGTCATTGATCCTAGTACAAAGCCACATCGATTTATAGAAACCCCTGCAAAATTATTCATATACTTTCTTTCCTGTAAGAAATGCAGATCATCTTTCAGGAAAATGTCTCTCATAATCACGAAGCCTTATCGAAACCCCTTCTTTCCTCGTCCGATTCTGGCCAAGAGGCAATTAGCAAGCACACTTCTACTTGTACATAAACACTCGGCTTATGACGTCAATGATAATTATCTTCATTTATTCGAGAAAAAAAAAAATATCGCAAACACTAAAGACGAAATTTCAATAATAATAATCGAATAATTGAATATCTACTTAAAACACTTATATTTTTAATCAGCAATCAGCTATCTACTTTTCTTTATTGTGAATTCGTTATCAACGAATTATACTACTTTTTATGTGTCGTAATTTTTTATTCGTATTGAAAGAAATTCACCGACGTGATGACAAAATAACATAAATCAGTTAATTAGATTTTTCGATCAGTACGTATTCATATGCTAAAGACTTAACGTAATTATACTCGACACACGCGCATTTAAAAAATGAAGAAGAAAAAAAAATACTGCAGAATTTTTCACCGATCGATGACATTGAACGATGTGGCATTCAAATTCCATAATAATATGGCTGTTCGTTACAATTTCCAAAGCTTTTGTCGATGTTGTTGTTATTTCACGAGATACATTGTTTTAATTTTTATTTGAGAAAATTTTCTTGGAATTACGATGGAATTCGTGGCTCGACCTTCTCTTTTCTTATACAATATTTTTATTCGTTGAAGGAAAATAAACGTACGAAAGGAGAGGTAAAGAATATGAGTCCTCGATATATGGAATTAAAAATTATAACCACGTTTCGGTAATTTAATTTACAATTGTTATGTAATCGAGTTTGTGTAATATTTCATAGGCAGTCGCGCTTCGCTCGACTTTTCCTTTAGCTTTATATTATCAATCTATCATTCTGCATTGTCGAGTTTATTGACGTTTCCTTACGATTGCGGATGGTCGCCGGTGTAAATCTTGGGATGAAAAATACGTCGGCAGCGAGATCAGTTGGAAAAGTGTTTGAGGTTTGAGAAGAGATGTATCTGGAAACCATACATGATGACGTGTATAATGGAATTCTCTGTATTATGGTGTTGAGATTTTTTGTATTTTTGTTTTCACGTTTGTGTACGAGAAATTGACCGTATCAAGGATGCTCTTTCGGGAATATCCGCATCGTTTGAGATGTTAATGATATAAAAGAGATACGTACACAATTTACGAGAACGAATGATGTCAGCGTACGTTGGCTGGCTTTGCTGTGCTGCCAGTTGTACCAGCATATCCATTCGTATACAACGAAAGTGTTTCGTGGAAGTGGCCTGATTGAAGACTGCGAGTCCTCTTGTGTATATTTATACCAGGAGACGAGGAGAGACCAGAGATTATTAGAATTACATGCACATTGTACCCGGCCAGAGACCAGAGAGCTTCTTGATCCCGTAATCCCATTGGCGAGCCATGTTTTACTATGGAGTAACAGAGCTTTTGTAACACCGGAAGCGAAAACCGTACTAATACAGATATTTTGTTTATTTTCCATTACTCGTGAAACGTTATCTTATGACCTAAATTTTGTACGTATAAGTTGAAGTGATAAAAAAAATCGCCATTTTTACCGGGTATTTGGAGATACTGTGTACATTAGGTGGTATTGGTACATGTATTATACGCGTATGATTCACACGGAATATTCGTTTCGACGTTATAGAGATATTCGCGATTATACCGTCAGGAATTTATGTATTTTATATTTGCCAAACGTGGACTTTTTAATCGTGATTATTTATTGACGTTGGAGCTCGAAGGAAGCGCATTTTTGGTCGAACGGATGATACCGAAACGTGCCGGAAATCCTATCAGAAAAAAGGTTCCGGATATAAAGCGTGGGTTGGCGATGGGTATTGGGTATTGCATGGAGTGCATACCTGTGCTGATGTACGTGTGTTTAAAGCGTGGTCGAAGTTTAAAAGGGATTTGTGAGGCGAAGTCGAAGGGTTGAAGGAGGTTTTTTACCGGCTGTGTCAAATTTATAGGGTGGGTCATTTTTTGCTACGATGGTTTAAATTGAATAAAAGCTGTCGAGTATTGATTGATGGAAGGAAAGGTTGAAAATTTTATTCGGCGTTGAGGAAATTGAAATGAAAAAATAAATTCTGCTCTGGATCCAGATGTTCTCTATGAATCTGAGTCAGCCAAATTTAGTGAAATTTTGCCTTATTTTTGAATCAGTGGAAGGAATTTTGCTGAAAACCAGTGATTGATTACTATTTTTTTTTGAAAAGCGAATTTACTGAAAAACTGGTAATTTTTGACTAAAACATCTGTGCAAAATCGGTGATTTTTTCAAGAAACTGTCGAGTGTCGACGTACGAAAAAAAAAGTAAGTTTGTTGAAGATTAATTCGGGAGTAAAAAAATGGAAAATTCATTTCAACTCCAGATCCAGACGTACTCTGAATCTGAATCAGTCAAATTGGATGAAATTTTGCTGTTTTGAAACAGTGAAATAAAATTCAATGAAAATCAGCGATTTTCACCGAGTTTTTACTCGGTAATTATTGATGTTTTAATAAATTCAGTTCATATTTCGTTAGAAAAAGCCTGTGATTTCTGGCTAAAAAATCAGTAAAAATGATTGATTTTCAGTGAAACTTATTTTAAGGATTCAAAAAGACAAAATTTCTCAAATTTGACTGATTTAGATTTATAAAGTACATAGACTGGAAATTTCAATGAAAAATATCAAGGAATAGAAGTTGTAAGCACGCCAGTGGAGTAAGCAAGGAGGAGTGTGGGGGATCCAGACCCTCCTTCTCGCGAGGTCATGAATTCACATTCGAAAAATGCCTTCTTGGGGCATTAAATAAAAATAAAAATTTCTAACTTCAAATTTGGTGTTTTTATAGGTGAAGGGAATTTTGGTTGGTGGTGGAGGGGGGTAACTCAAAATTTTTAAAATATTTTTCATGATTTATTCCTTCATTTTATTTGAAATATTTTCTATAATAAATTCAAGTTCTTAAGTTTTTGCGTGGAGAGTGAAGTAAGAAGGACATGAAAATTTCCAGAATTGAATTTCAGGTAATTTTGTGAACAGAAGAACGTGTGTGAATATTTTGTAAAAAATAGTAAGTTTTGAAACCTGGAGAGGGAGGGGTGAAATTTTTAGATTTTTTGAATTTTCTTATAGAAGGGGAAAAGAGAGAAAATGACACAGAAATGGGTAAAAAATAACGGCAGAAAATCGAAAAACAAAAGTTTATGTAATGAAATAAAAATGATGTAATTTTTGAAAGAATTTTTATTTTAATGAAAAAGTAAGAAAAATATTGCATAGATGAAAATTAACCATTTTTAATTCTTTAATAAGCACCTTTGGTCTTTGTAGAAGGGGAAACATTAGTATTTTTTCAAAAAATCCAAACCAGATAATTTTCTGAATTTTTTTTGCGAATTCTTACCTATTTCTGAGTACATTTTAGACAATTTTACTTATTTTCATCGATTTTGTCGTAAAATTTTCCCCGATTTTTCAATATTTCCATTGATATATGTCGACCATTTTTTAAAAAATTGAACTGTGAATTCAACTTAAATTCACCGATTTTCTGCGGGGTTTTATTTATTTTTTACAATTTTCAATGATTCGATCGGTTTTGATTGTTCCATCAGACAAAAAAAGGAAAACAATGTACCTAACAATCTCGCAGTTTTCCTGAAGTTTTGTTTAAAATTTCAAAATGTCCTGTTTTTTTTTTGTTCCAATGAACTTTGAAATTTCAAATTTATTCTCCTTTCATATTTGAATTCATTTGCTGACAAAAATTTTCCATTCGTAACTCATTTTTTCAAAATTTTATGGAGTAAAAAATTTTCAATTTAGAAATGTGATTTTTTAAACATTTTTGATTTTGCACTCAAATTTCAAACTCACTTATATTTTCAAAGAGTTATTGGGGTGCTTTTTTTTTTACGTTCAAAATTATTCGTTATCTTAGAATTTTCGCTTCAAAGCTATTTCATCATAGCTTTAGAAAACATGAAAAGAATCTCGAATAAAATGCATGCCATCCCCCATCTCAATATTACTATTCAGCTCACATTCTTACAATCAGCCATAAAAACTGTTCTTTGACCATCAGATTGGAACGATTTTTTCTTCGTAACTGCACACTCAACGTTTCGTTCGAGTATTGACGCATTGTTTCTCATTCGATTGAGCTATTTAAACGAAAATGAATATTTAATCGACCACCATATGTGTGCCCATGTTAAGCTACCTTTTATATCGAATTCCTTGAACTATTTCAATCGTATACTTCATCACCATCAACACCTATAATTAAATAGTATTTACTTTTTATCTGAGTATTTTGTAATTTATCATTTGTGGTACGGTACGACGCTGTGACCGCCACTGACCAATCTTTGTTTCAAGATTTAAAACGTCACGTGCGTTATTATTTTCGAAAACGCTTTCTCATTCATAATATTTACGTTGATCTACGTCCCGGTGACCACAGACGTACGCGATAAGGTATATCTGTGATGAATTGTTACCTTAAAAGTACGAAAATACTTGGAACTTTATTGATGCAAGTACCTAGACCTACAACTACATGTAAGCGATTTAATCGTTCGATCTTGCGGTACTTCCATAAACTCGTATTTATTATTTTGACGCATGAAAGGAAAAAAAAACACTTATATTCGAAGGTTTCAATAAAATAATATCGACGATGAAAAAAAAAATTCGGAGGTGTGTTACGGAAATTCCTAAATTCTTAATAGTTCCGTTTGCAGAATTTTTGTATTTACGTAGGTAGGCATTATGACTTGGAAGAAACGTATATTTATACACCATTAGTAGATGAATCATATAGAAAACGTCCTCATTTAATAAAATAGTCGCTGATCATTTTAAATGGGTCTCTTAGTCCCACGAGAGTTGTAAAAAACGAGAAAAATCTTCGAACTGCTGCATAATTTTCAATTATTGTGTGGAGTTGAATGGTTGAGATTTGGATGTCGTTTCATTCCCACGACATTTTTTCCAATCAATTTTTATTTTTCATTGTCATCTGTGAAAAATTGCGGTTTGATTGTTTATTTGAGGTACCTTTTTTCCAGGGGTATCACAAATCGACGGTGAAATTTTGTGCTAAAATAAAAATACATCGGAAGTACATCATGAGAATTACATCTATCAAATGCCAATAAAGTTCATTTTTCGAATTTTTGAAAATTTGAAATTACCCGATGACAAACTATTGGAAATTTTGATCTAATTTACGGAAGAATCTTAAATTCATTATTTTTTTGGCCCGGTTCCCGGTTCGAAGCATGTAGGGAGAATTTTTGAAAATTTTCAAGTACTGCAAACTGTTTAAAATGAGTTCATTGATCCATATGAGCATTAGAAGTTTAGCATCTAAAAACTTTGATCTATCGTCCTACGTCTTGAAATGAAAAGCTGAAATGCTTTCATAGACCCAGCTTTCCAAATCGATTGGAAGCAATTCTGAGAGGAGAAGTAACACTTTGCGCCCGCTGTAAGGAAAATGATATGAAAATGGGGGAAAAAATCAACTCCTTGCTCTCAGGGAAAAACTAACGAATAAAATTGAAAAATTGTCTCCCTTCAGAATACATTAAAGTCCAGTCATTTTTTTGGGAAAAATTTTTCATTTTTTTTCCAATGAAAATTACAAAAAACCGTACAGATTCGTTGTTACTTCAGCAGATTTTTCAAATTTTGAGCGTTTTATACAAAAAGAAATGACCAAATATAAAAACCAATACCATTTTCGTGTTCAGCAGGTCAAAATACCCCGATAGACACCCTTTTTGCAAGCGTTTCCCTTGAATTTTCAAAATGTACTTTTTTCACAGATTTTTTATGATAAAAAAAGTTTTAAAAAAGTGAATTTCGAAATCTCGAGTAAAACAATCGCGAAAGTAGTGTTAATCGGGCCCAACTGGGGTATTCTAACCTGCTGAATACGAATATGGTATTGGTTTTTTCATTTGGCTATTTCTTTCTCCTTTCTGTATAAAATGCTCATAATTTGAAAAATCTGCTGAAATAACGTTTCTGTACGATTTTTCGCAATTCAGAATCGGCCAAAACCGAATTCCCAGCAAAATTCTTCGTGAAAAAACACGTTTCTTTAGTAATTTTTCCAGAGTAGCCGCTCTTCGATTAGGTATAATGGTGTTTTTTACGATTAAAAATTTCAAATAGCCGAAAAAACATGAAGAAGTGCATCAAAATTTTTGAAAAAATTATCATAAATACACCTCTACGAGATGTAACGTTGTGCCAAAGAACAGAAAATTTCGTTCCTTTCAGTTGAAATTGAAAAATTCTTGAAAATCAGCCAATAAAATGGCCATATCTCCAAGGGGGCGGGGGTGGGTTGGAAGGATCCAAAAATTTTCTAGAATGTTTTTACATCAAAGGACACCATTTGAGGGGGTAAGAGTGAAAATCAGAGCGGGGATCAAATTCACCCCTTATCCGGCCAGACCCTTTAACCCTTTGGTGCCCGGCGAAAAACTGGCGGATGAAATTGAAAAATTTTCACGCTGATGAAATGCACCAAAGCTCAATAGTAGAAAGCCAAAAAAATATTTGCTTCGGAGGAATTGATTTATTTGGAAATGAATAATTTTGAAAAATCTTTGAAATTTGGCTATATTTGTTTCCAAATTTATAGAAGCTCCAACTGAAGTGAAAATTGCGCAAAAATGTGATGGACTGCAAATTTAATTAAATGGTGTGAAAATAATACGTATTTGTTCAAAGATCGAACTACTAGAAAACGAAATCGAAAATTTTTTCAAAAATAAGTGGAACCTTTTCCGCCTCCGCCGGAAATATCAAAACTTAATCTTGCTGGAAGCAAAATTTTCCGATATAAAAATACTTTGTGGGAAAACCGAGACATTTACAGAAGGAAATTCGTATAAGTATTTAATAATTTTTGGAATTCAGATTTCAAGATCGCACTGAGGCCCATTTAAATGCATAGAAAAATTTATCGAGAAAATGAAACATTTTTTTCCGTTGAAAATTTTCACCCTTTTTTAATTAATAAAGAGTTAACTTCGGTAAGAAATTATTTTTTTTTTTTCAAATTATAAGTACATGATTTGGAATATCAAAAACAATTTTTTTGGATTTTCTTTTTTTGAACAAAATTTATCAATTTTTTTCAATTTTTTGTCAAATTTAGCCTTGAACCTCAATTTCCAAATATTATTCAATACTTACACAAATTTCCTTCTGTAAATGTCTCGAATTTACCACGAAATATTTTTCTATCGGAAAATTTTGCTTTCAGCATGATCAAATTTTGATATTTCCGGCGGAAAAAGTTTCACTTTTTTTGAAAAAATTCTGGATTCATTTTTATATTTTTTTTCTGGTGATTCGACCTTTGAACTTATACATATTATTTTCACGTTACCTTACCAAATTTTCAGTCCTCTACATTTTGGCGCAATTTTCAGGTCAGTTGGAGCTTCTGTAAATTTGAAAATGAATGTCGCCAAATTTCTAAGATTTTTAAAAGCTATTCATTTCCAAATCAATGAATTCACCCGAAGCAAATATTTTTTTAGCCTTCAGCTCTTGGTCTTTGGTGTATTTCAGCAGCGTGAAAATTTTTCAATTTCATCCGTTAGTTTTTCGCCGGGCACCAAAGGGTTAAGAACGAATTTCAGGTTGAAATTTCGAAATTTCCTGTATGGAGTTCTTTCATGATGACGACATGTGACCCTGCCGGAAAGAAGGGACCTTGTGTAAAAAAAAACGATGTCTTTATTTTCACGAGTTTGATCCAGATTTGGTATCATTTGGACCAAAAATGTGAAAACAGAGACATCGATTTTTTTTCACACAAAGTCCCTTCTTTCCGGCACGGTCACATATACTCCCATTTCGTTGGGACCTTTCTCTTGTGAGGAGGTATAGAGATCCGCTGGAAAATTCTCCTTTTTTTTTTTGGATCAGTATCTTGACCTCGATTACTCCAATTCGATTTTTTGTACGAAAGTGTACCGTCGATTAATCGATGACCCGCAGGGTGAGAAAAAAATCACCTTGGAAAGTGTTATGACAACATTGACTCATTCACGTCACGTCATCCATCGTCTAACGATATCATCGGCGAGGAACCGAGACAACGCGAGACTCTTCTTCAACCATCGTAATTACGATTTGTGTATGTATTATGGTCAAAGGGGTCGAGCACGCCGGTCTAATTATCGTAATGTATTCATTATTCGCGCATTGTACGATATCCAGATCCACATACGCGTATACAGGTCGTTCGGTTGGTGTTGTGTACACGACGACGGCGATATGCGTATTCTCGCGAGAGTTGGCTTTATTTTTGCTCGCTTCCTTTTCGGTTGTATACGTACAATTTGTGATGTGCATTTGTATCGTAGCTAGGTTTTCTATGTACTTTATATAAACTCGTTTTGCACGTTCTGGAACGTGTATAACCTAATAGTACAAATACGATTATTTGTGACTCTAGGTGCGTATAGCTGGATTTGGCGTTACGATGAGTCAGCTCTAGCTGCGTGTACGTAACATTAATCTAATATTGTTTTGTTACGGTTACAGATTACTGGTGGCGGAATGATCGAAGTGGACGAAGGGGTTAGCAGTTCACGAGGTACGGCCAGGGACAGAGCGGCTCAGGCGATCCATTATTACAATAATAACGTGCTAAAAGCCAGAACCGGTTCTAGATCGTCCGCGTACTCTTATCAGCAGCATCAACGAATTCGCGGAGGCGCCGCTGCCGCCGCCGCCGCCATCAATTCCCGTACCGATAATCTTTACCGTAGTAATTCCAGTTTAGAGTTGTTGCACGATTGTAATCTAAACGAGTGCCATCGTAATCACGCTGAAAACGTGGTAACCCCTACGTTGAAACGTGAATACGGTAGTCATGGGTCCATCGACGTCATCGCCGTCGTCGATCAAAAAGACGACAAAGATCTGGCCAGAGAACAGTTCTTCGCCATGTTGCAGGATTACAAACCGGCGGTGAGTACGCACCAGTGTGCAATTGAATAAGTAATGCATCGGTTTAGAAAGCGCACCTTCGACAATGTGCCAATTTCCACGCTTGTTTGGGTATGCCTACGATAGCGGTGTGGATTGGGGAAATTCTGATAGTTAGGTGTGCTGAGAGCACCCATATGAGGTGTGGAGCGGAAATGACTCCGGGAGGATGTGATAGATTTGAGGTCAAGGTTGTGCGGAAGATTACAATAGACTTTTGTGCCTTTGTGTTGCTGATCTTTGAAGTGGCTGGAGTCAATTTAAAGCTATTGAATAGTCTGTTGATGTAAAAGAGCATTTGATAACCGAGGAGAAATAGCATCGAAAAATTGTTTAAAGAAGAAAAATATGTTGGTCGAAATTTTATTGCTAAAAAATCTTCTATACGATGTCCAGAGTCTGTAGTTAAAACGCACCCCCAACCTTATTGCTTTTTGAGAAGATGGACCCCTTGTGGGGAAAAAAATTGTTTTGCACCGATTTTGTTCAAAATTCGGGTGAAAGTTGAGTGGGTGTAGAAAGACATCCCCAAAAAATTTCCGATCCCCCGACCTCAGGGAGCTAAACCATCGCTTCCCAAAAAAGAGCATTTTTGACTAAAATGGCAAAAAACGAGTTTTCCCCTTTCAAAGTATACAGATTATGTTTTTTGAGGTCATTTTTTGCTGAAAAAACCACGATCTGTATACTTTGAAAGGGGCCTTAGAGGTGGTTAAACACACCAAATAATAAATTGATGGGCTAGTTAGATTCTTCATCTCAAAATGTAAATAGAAATAAAATTTTTTTCAAAATTGAAATTATGGGGTGACAAAACTCGTTTTTTTGCCATTTTAGTCAAAAATGATCAACTTTGGGGAGCGATGATTCAGCTCCGTGAGTTCGGGGGATCTGAAATTTTTTGGGGATATACTTCTACACCCACCCAACCTTTCACTCGAATTTGAGAAAAATCAATGTAAAACAATTTTTTCCTCCACAACAGGTCCATCTCCCTCAAAAAGGAATAAGGTTAGCAGCTAAAAAATAGATTGATTTGTCCCTGAAAATCGTAGATCGTAGATCGTTGATATTCAAATTTTACCTAAGGCCATGATAGCTGATGTTGAGAAGTAATTGAAGGAGAGGAGTAAGCTGCAAAAATCGTTTTTCCCTTCAATTTCTGAAAAAAAGTCATCATTGAAAAATCAAAAAATTGGTTTATATGCCAGACCTCTCCTCAAGCAAAGTTTCCCAAAAACGTTCGAAGAAAAGTTTCGGTGTGGAATTTAATTCAGAATTTAAAAAGTTATTCTGAAAATTCATATCATGTTCCCAAGTACCACAAAAAAGATTTCATCCTCAAAAATATAAAAATACTGATTTCTGTTTTATTTGATTTTTAATGCTGATCCGAAATCTTGTGGAGAATCTGAAAAAATTGATGTGTCTAAGAAAAGCCACTGGCCCCCAAAAATATGAAATTTAAAAAAAAATTAAATCAAATTTTCTCAATTTTTAGAGTTTGGGGCACTGGGAACATAATTATGATTCTTAAACTGAATTTTGAATTCCTGGTCAAATGTATTATTTCCTGTCAAAATTCGATAAATCTCTCAAGATGTTTCAAATATTAAAAAAAAATGTGTTTTTTTACAGACGCGTCTTCTGATTCAAAAAGTTGAAATTACTGTTTTACCTCCTTCCCCCTTCCCCTCCCTTTCTTGACATAACTTTTCTACTGATGTTAAAAAAAGCACGATATAACGAAAAATTACGAATCTTTTCTGTACATGAAAAATTACGATGAAGTCATGAGATTGTGTTGATCAGAATTTAAAATAGTTGTAGTTTTTGATTTTTTAGGAGGTCGAAAAAATGCTGTGATGATAAAAGTGAATATGTCTATGAATTTTGAATGATAATTTGTTTTTTTTTTTTTGATTAGTAAAGTTTAAAAAATGAATAACTCGCGAATACGTTTGATCAAGAAAAAGGAAAAAAGAGAAAAGATTTCACAAAGTGTATTCGAATGAGATACAGGCGAGAGACTCGAAGTTAAAATTTGTAAAGAAGCATCAAAAGTTCAAAGTTTTCATAAAAATTATGAAAAAATAAAAATACCTACATATTTTATTTGTTTTGGAATATTCATTTCAATCATGGAATTTTTTTCAAATAACCAAGAGTAATAAAAAATGAATTATTTTTTCAAAATAATGATGAAATTTCAACTTTGAACGTCTTTTTCTGCAGAAATGTTAGCTGAATATCTTTATTTATCTATTTAAGAAGTTTGAAGACAAAAAATTAGGCTCTTGAGTTCTTTTTTAAACTTTTTCCTCTCCTGTGTGAGTTTCATTTAGAAAGCTTGAAAAAGTCAAGAAAAATCATTTTTGGGAAATAGCGGTGGTCAATGCCTTCGTGTTTGAAATTTTTTTCAAAATCATCAATATTGATCTTTGAATTTTATTCGTGTACCTATCTTTCGATATTTGCTAATTTTTCGAAGTTATTGATGATATCTTTTAAATTTAATTTCAGTGAGTGTAAGTATAAAAAGTACCTATCAAATTTTCAATTCCTATAAGTGGGGAAGGAAGTTGAAATATAATGCTGAAATTTTTTTTTTAATTTTTAAAAATTTTGTGCATTTTGATTTTGCCAGGGATGAAAAATTTTCTAATTCATGCCATTTTTGTATTTTTTTTGTTTTCTGATCTGAAATACGAAATTTTTCAAATTTTCCTGAAAGTAATCACAATTATGATTTTTTTGACTTGAAAATTAAAACACATAATAATTTCTCCATAAAAAGAAGAACCAAACTGCTCCCTGTTCCTCCTCTGGTTCAGCTCATGGTTTTGATACTGTGATTTTTGCCCTGTTTTTTATTTTTTTTTTGGATAAGATCATCCGGAATTTCTCAGAAATGATTTTCATCAGGAATGTAGTTTTCATATTTCTAAAAAATCGATAATAGTGAGCTATGAACTATCGCGAATGGTGCATGAATCGCACGCATTTTAACCTACCGAGCAAAGGTTTCAACAGCTGGAGACTTTTAACACGAGCATATTAATTTAAATAGGTAAACCCTTTTTTTTGACCATCTCATTATGAAAAAACCCTTTCGTAGCAATTTGTCACAATGTACCCTTATCTTTGGCACACTATCAACGATAGCCACGAAATCGTCGAAGACCCACTGTGAAGCATGAAAATCGGTAAATCCAGTGGTGAGCCTGATAACTACGTGCTCGCTAATGATGGAATATGCATTAAAAACAGAAGAAGAAAAAAAATGGGAAAGGGGGTCCCATTGTGATACATTATGCAGTTGCGCAGATAAACGTGCATGTCTATTTCGTTTACCACAAAGAGAAATGGGGCTTTCGTGTTTGTCTTTTTATTCTTTTTCTTTTTATATTTTTTCTGTATGTCAGACACGTGTTTAGTTCGAGTTCGCCATCTGTAAGCAAATATTTCTCAATAGTCGTATATGACCTAGGTAGGTTCGCGCCACACCATCCACATCAAAACTATACATAAACGCTCGTCGATTAGTTAATGCTGAAAATTATTACCTTGCTATACGAACTCCTCTGTAATTTGATTGCCTGTGCTCGACGATGATGATGAGGTGTCTGTCTTTGTATTTCCTTGCTACCTTCTTATTCTATGTAAGCAGAGTAGATGCTCGTTTGAGACGTTCATCGGTGGTCACGGTTATATTTTGGTTCCGTTCGTGTATTTTTATACGGAAATAATGCTGTGCAATTTTTCCTCCTGAGTTGTGAGGGCGGGGGAAGATCATTCATTAGCATGAATGATTGTTAAGAGATGAGGGAGTTCGGAACGTTGTATTTTTAGATTTTAATTATCGTCACGTTCATTTTTTTCCCGTCTCTGGGTTGTTTACGTCTTTCGTATTTTGTCTTATCGATCGATTCCGTCGCACGATTTATCGATAACAGATGTTTATCCGTGAAAAGTTGATAAATTTTAGATCCTTTTTTTTCGATCGTATAAACGTCATTTGGAATTTCACCCAGAATGGATGTGTTGAGTTGAAGTAGGTGAATGAAGGGGGGAAGGGAGGTCATTCGCGTATGGAAATTGGAAATACACTCGTAATTCTAGGTGAGATCTTATCGGCTGGTCGATGACGCATGATGGCTTCAAAAATGGGCACGAAAGTATTAAGATATGAGAAAAATGATAAAGTATCACTTTTTTGAAGGTAGTCAAATTGAAAGAAAATGTCTTGCCTTCTGCGTCAACGATCGCTTTGTATTTTAGAAAAAATGCTGATTGAGAAAAAAATCAAATTCTCTATCGATTTCAGAAAAAAAGAGAGAAGTTGAGAAAAAAGGAGAGATTAGGCGATGAAATTGTTCGAAGAATTGAGAAAACATATGGTTTGAGTACTAAATGAAATTGAAGTTCGATAAATCGTAATTTTTCAAAACTTCAATTCTTCTGATAATCTTATTTAATATAATTTTTTTGTTGAGAATACTAAAATTTAAAAGTTCAGCGGTTGAAAATAATTTTTCAATTTTTGTGAATTTTTTATGATCGCATTTTGATTGAGGTGCAAGTTCTTTTATCCACTTTGCAGTTTGTACCTTCCAAAAAAGATTCCAATGTCATTGACCTACAGCTTAGCCACCCTCCCCGATTCATTTCCCTAAATCTCTCCGGGTCCCTGGAATATTCTCGAGGCTTAAAAACAGCTTGAAACCTACTGAGCCGATTTTAGAGAAATTTCAATTTCGCACATTAGACTCTGAAATTGATTCCGCTTTTATCGAAATAATATATCGGCAGTAGAAAGCAGAAATATTAAAAATCTGAAAATGACTGCGATTTTTTTCATTTTTTTAAAAAAAGGATATTTTTTGTTCTTGAGATCTATTAATTTTTCTTCCATTTTGAAAATTGTTCATTTTTGTGGTATGAATTATTTTTATGATTCTTGAGAAAAAAATTGATCGTGCGTTGTGCCATTTTCAAAAAATAATTAAAATTTTGTCAGTTTTATGAAAAATGATTCATATTGCGAGTCTTTTTGTAAAATGCTTATTTTGAAGAAATTGCTTATTTTTCATCTTTTAATGGTAAATGATTCGTTTATTGGCCATTATTTGAATATTTCTTGTCATTTTTTCAAAAAAGTGCTTAATTTTTGGATTATTTTTAAACGATTCAATTTTGGTTGTTCAAAGGTTCCTTTGTCTCTTTTAAAAACCCCGCATTTTTTGTCACTTTTTCAAAAACGATCGATTTTTGCAGAATTTTAATATTTTTGATTAAAAAGTTCAATTTACTAAATTTTTTTAAGAACTTCATATTTTGAAAAAAAAATCTGTCCATTTTATGAGATTTTTGAAAAAACTGTCCGATTTTATTTTTGTATTTTTAGTTCTTCAAGAAGAGGTACCTACATTTTTCAGGAAAACGATAATTTTTTGATATTATTTGCGATCAATTTCGGTTTAATATTTGTCAATTTTCAACAAAAATTTTTGATTCTTATCAGAAATGCGAAGAATTACCAAAAATTGGCAATTCATAATGATAATTTTCTGCAATAAGAACGCCAGAAATTGAAAAAATTGCTTTAAAACTGTAATTTTTGTAATGATTTGTCAATTTTCAATAAATAATTTTTTTCATTCCCGGTTAACGAATTGAATTTCCCATTTACTCTTATGATAGTTATGATGAAAAATTGAAAATTTCAAATTTTTGCAGAATTTTCATCGTATTTTTCAATAGCGAATTGTTGTTATTTTCGCACTTTTTCGTCGTCTAAATATAAAACTTATTGATTTTTTGTCAGTTTTAAAAAATTGTTTTTTTTTGTCAATTATGAAAATTTTTTATTTTTGTCGTCAATCAGTTAATTGTTGATTTCACATCTCTCCCTCCCACATTCTTCCCTCCCTTCGCTTCCATTGACCTCTTTATTTAACCCCCCCCCCCCCCCCCCAAAGTATCCGCGAACAAAGATATTCTGCCAAATATTAAAAAACTTCAATTTCATCTAATCAACTGTGTTTTTTTTTTGTTTGCAGGTTTTTGATCTCATAAAACCAACTCGAACACCGTACGAGCCGAAACCATCCCCGGACTACGCCTCGGTGCTGGAAAATGGCCGCAGACCCGAATCCCATCTAACCTCCAGCTGCGGCCTGACGACCACTCGTCTACCGATCGAAGACGAATACTCATTATCGACGACCAAAACCACCCACATCTCGACCACCGTCGCCACCAGTCCGAAACCTAAATCGAAATTCTCTAAATTTTGGAGCTCCAGCAGTAACATGAATAGCAGCGGCACCGGCGCCAGCACCGGCACCTCCTCTACCTCGAAGAACCCCAACGACAGCCCGACCGAATTATCGCAGACGAGCTCAAACTGCGTCGCCGGCACCGTCGAGGTGGACGAAAAACAAAGACGGAGAGCTTTCGCTCATTACGATTGCCAATCTCTGATGGCGAAATTGGGATACGGCGGCAAACTGAAGAGTTTGTTGGCGAAAAGACGTAACACGACGACCGGCGCTTCTGCGGCCTCTATGCTGAGCGGCAGATCTACGACTCCGGATGGCGATAGCGGCGAAGAAGATGCCGGCGACGGACGCAGTAACGATTTAATCGAAAGGTGCGTACCTAATGAACGAAAATAGTTTAATTATATCGCCCTACATATCGATGGATGGAAACTGCCCTGTAGCCATTGGTATGATCTCATTGTCGTCCTCGGTACGCGAGTCACGCGAACTCGATTATTCGCGCCGGGATGTCATATCTAAAAATACGATGGGTGCAGCTGCGAATAATTTAACTCGCGAGCCCTTTTGGGTGAATTTTACGATTCCTTTCCCTTCTCAGCTTTGTCCGCGTATTTAGAGGCTCGGACCGTTGTCCCTGTCTGCGTTGCACGAAGTTCTCTTGCTTCGAGCCCAGAATATGAATATTCATCGGAGCCTATGTAATGTGTATGATTGGCACGTCGTGAAAACGGCGGATATATTACGCGATGAGGATTTTTTCGTCATTGAAAATACTTATGTATTTATTATTTATGGAAAAAAATGGCCGGCGTGAAGGTTTTTCACGTTGTGGTACGAATTACCGGTGTCGAAGCCGGTATTCGCGTGTGTACAAAAGCGCCATATATTGTTATGCATTATTTTATTTTTTTGGTACAAGTGTAGTCTAATTTACAATGTCATACTTCAAGGTTCGTAGTTCTCTGAAAGGAAAAAAAATGTAAATAAGTTAAAATCGATGAAATTTGTGTCTAGCTAATTACTAATTAACGTTGAAAAAAAAAGTAGCTACGCCGACATTGTGATTAGAAGACGAAAATGTACTCCGGTGATATCTTATCGTGTTATCTGTTCTGCTCAACGAAGGGTTTCTGATTTTTCTAATTCTATGTACTGTTCATCGATTCGTCGAGGTTATTTTTTTCACTTTTTATTTCGCTGTTGCAGCTGTCCCTTCTTTCGGAATGAAATCGGTGGAGAAGAAGAACGAGTGGTTAGCTTGACTCGGAGCTATTCGCCGTCGTATACGAAACATTGGAAAGATCCGCATCATAGACCACCCCTGTCGTGCGGAGTGTCAATTTTAGAATATCCAGTCGGCGAAACGCATTGGAAAAATGGCGCCTGTCCGTATCGCAGGAATACTAAAACCATCGAGAATGTGGATGAAGGAGCGCAGTACTATAGGAAACACTTTTTCAAACAAGGTAAATGACGTGAGAATTGTGAAAAAAAATCATTTACATTGAATGGGTTTCGCCAGTCGTAAGGAAGTGCTTGAAAGGGGAGGGTAAGGAAGTGGTTGGATGGTCGTCGTACAAGGTGATTTGGATGAGGTTTTGTCGAGTTTTCATGGGTTTGGGAAATTCGCGGTTTGAGGATGGGAATGGTTGGATAATGGAAGACGGTGGAATTGTTCTTGTTTGTGGGTATCAGCAGGGAGCAAAAAATACACGGAAAAAACAAAAGTTACGAAAATGAATACATTTTACCCCGAAAATAATGAATTTTATCAGAAAATGAATCAATTTTACCAAAATAATAAATTTCAATCAAAAAATAATAAAATTTATTCGAAAAGAAATCATAACGTGTCTCAATTCGTAAAATAGCTGAAATTTGTTCTGAAAAACAATATTTTTCATCGGAAAAAATGATAAAATTTGTCAAAAAATGAATAAATTTTACCAAACTGAATTGGTGATTTTTTTTGAAATTCGATCAGTTTTTACTAAATTGCCATTGGTCAACCTTTCTTGAAACGGTCAAAATTTTTCAAAAAATGTGTCAAGTTTTGCATACTTATACGAGTAATGATAATTTTTTTTTACCGAAATTGTCGAATTTTCACGAAATTTTTTGTTTTAAATTTTTACAAAACCCTACGTAGACCATCCACCAAAAAAAAAACCACCACGTGCCAAAAACGGCACTACAATGCATTTCCAAAAAAATCCATTAGCATAATAGTGCCGTTTTTGGCACGAGGTAGTTTTTTTTCGAAAAATGCATTGTGGTGCCGTTTTTGGCACTGGTGGTCTACACAGGATTTTTCTGTTGTTTGAAATTTTTTCATTTCAACAAACGATTTAATTTTCTGAAAGTTCTCCTATTTTCCACAAAATTGGTCAATTTTCCACCAAATTTGTTCTATTTCTCCAAAATTGATAAATTTTTGTAAGTATAAAACTAGCAAGAATTCCCGACTTTTTTTTTTCAAAATTTGAAATCTTCCAGTACTGAAATCAGTCTATGATTAATGGCACCGGAAAGTGGTACCCCCCCCCCCCCCCATTGTACAAATGATCGAATATTCAATCATTTAGAACACAAAAGACGACAAAATCCGAAACAGTTTTTTTTTTCTCCACACTGATGAGACGTAAAAAAGGGTCGAATACTTGTTGATCAAAATGATCTGAACGGTCCAGATTGAAACATGAATAAAAAATGCTTTTCTGGGTATTGAAAACTGAATTTTTTCAAAGTTTCGCCCTCATTTCGTTCCATGAACAAAATCAGATTATTTGAATCATTTGAGGCAACAGACCAAAAAATTGCCTCTTTTTGCTCTTTCCCCGAATATACTTCTGGTATTTCAAGCCTTGGTACTCAAACTTTACCCCCTCCTCCTCCAATAAAAAACTTCCGACGCCATTGAGTCCATCAGCGTTATAAAATTGATACATGCCACATTTTTAATAAATTTTTTACGAAATTGGCCAAATTTTGCTAAATTTGTTACATTTTACAAAAATATTGAAAATAAATTTCTATCAAAATTTCCAGTTTTTGCGTGATTAATTTTTAAGAAATCGTTCAATCTGTACTACGAAAAATTGTCATTCTACAAATTTTGGTAAATTTTCACTGATGAAGTCGTTTTTTGTAAAATTGGACTGTTGTCCTATAAAATTCCATCAGTTCTCTCAAAATCTACCAATTTTTATCAAATTTGCCATAACTTTCGATTTCCATCAAATTGGTCGATTTTCACCAAATTACTTTGACCAAAACGGTCAATTTTTGTAAAATTTCCAAACCAATGTCGAAAATTTGTAAATTTTTGTAAAATTTATTAATTTATTCATGAAATTGATCGTTTCTGAAATTTTGTTGCAAAATTTGCCAATCTTACCAGCAGACTTGTCAATGTGGTAAGATTAGTCGGTTTTTCATAAGTGGTTGATTTTCACAAAAAATGAGTAAATTTCAAAACAATTCATCAACGTTTTTCCAGTTAGTCATTTTTTCAACTTTGAACCATTTATTCGAACATTTTCTCAGAAAATTATTCGCATTGATTTATTGTAAATTTTTCCTGGAAAAAATCGATCAATTGAAATTTTTTATTATCATCCCATTCATTAGCCGACGAAAAATAAACAATAAACATGATGATTTCATAACACTCCTGTACCCCCTCCCCTTCCCCGATCATAAAACATCACTAGATATCTGTTATCTGATCAATTATCAATCCTTATCGCTATCAGTAAAATTTACCAACATTTATGGCGGGTAAAATAAAGTTGTTGGTATTCCATTTCCTTGGAACATTTCCTTTTGATTTTCTCATGATGAATGCCTATGGTTACGGAACGATACCTCTGGATCTTCTTTATATTCCTTATCGTTGCCTATAACCGGAAGGTTAAAGTTCGCTTCAGAATCGATGACTGGCATTAGGGTAAAGAGGGAGCCGAGGTAAAAACGCCACTGCCACAGTCCTGCGATATAAATTAGCCACGGTAATTCTGAAATCGTCGAACGGCTGGCGAACGGAAACCGAGTATTATTTAATAGAATGACGATGGGATATCATGTTTTTTTTTTCCAGATCATCAAAATTGGTTCGGAGCGGACGAATCATTAGGTCCGGTCGCCATTAGCATTAAAAGGGAGAAGGTTGATGCTGTGGTACAGTCTGAGGACACCGGCGCCGCAACCAATACCAGTAATAACGTCACGCAATTATGCAGATATCGGTTAATCGTACGAACCAGCGAGGTAAGCTGGATGGCCTCAGGAATAATAACTTCTGGTGGCCGGGTATAGGGTTCGAGGGAGCATTATGAATGTAATTTTGATGATATTTCGTATGTTTGGAAACAGCTGCAAACCTTGCGAGGTTCCGTGCTTGAAGATGCGATACCAAATTTGAAACCTTCCCATAGCGTTAAAAATATCAATACCAAAGAAGTTCTAGAATATGTTATACCCGAAATACAACTTTCATGGTGGGTATAAAATACAAATTTGAAGAAAATCACGATTTTTTGATCCAATTTGATTTTTTTTTTGCAGTTTAAGATTAGGTATGAATACGTCTCAAGTAGAAGATCAATTATTGAAACTGGACGAGCAAGGGATCAGTCGCCATTATAAAATCGGTGTCCTTTATTGTCGAGCTGGTCAAGCCACCGAAGAAGAAATGTACAATAACGAAGATGGAGGACCGGCGTTTAACGAATTTCTTGAGACAATCGGCCAGAAAGTCAGGTTGAAAGGATTCGACAAGTATAAAGCCGGATTAGACAATAAAAGTACGTAATAAATTTAGCACGTAGAGTTGTATTACTATTTATGACGGTTTTTATGCTCGTACCTGTGCGTAGGTCTGGGTACTTTGGATTTTGTTTGATGTACTATTATAATTACACGATGCGGGATTTTTTTAATTACAGGTGACTCGACCGGGTTATATTCTGTTTATGCTCATTACAAAGATTGTGAAATTATGTTCCACGTTTCTACCATGTTACCGTTTACGCCAAATAATAGACAACAAGTGGGTGACAGTGACTTTTGATAAAAATCTCGCTTTGGGTTTTGTCGCAGTGATGGTTTCGTAACGCTGTGTACGTTTGTGTTTCGCAGTTATTAAGAAAACGCCATATTGGTAATGATATCGTCACCATTGTGTTTCAAGAACCCGGTGCACAGCCGTTTACGCCGAAAAATATCAGATCTCAGTTTCAGCATGTGTTTATCGTGGTCAGAGCCATTAATCCGTGTACTGATTGTACGCAGTATAGGTTGGTATTTCGAATGTTGAATTTTTGATATTTTTTTTGAAATTTTTAAATGATTTTATTAAGTAAAATATTTGTTTGGAAGTGGCTAGAGTGATTTTTAATTTTTTTTTTAAATTTTGATGAACTGTGGTGTGTAAAAATAATTGTGTGATGATTTTAAAAAGATGTGGTAAAATTTTGATATTTTTTGGTCAGATATGATCTCCCCCTTACCTCCCCAACCATTCTCTCTTTATAATCAAGAAAAACCAAAAATACCAAAATTTTTAATTTTTTCAGAAAAACAATTTTTTGATTTTTTTTTGAAATTTGGGTTTTATTGTTTTTCTGTTGAAAGATGGTGAGTTGAGGTTTTCTCTTAATTTTACTTCTTCTGAAAGACTCAAAATCAGTGTAAATTTAAAAACAAGTTTTCAACCCCTAAGGGTGATTTCTGTGTTCGGTTCAGGCTCTCACATTGACATGAAAAATGAGATGGGCGTGGAATTTGATCAGTATTGAAAAGTTAGTTTTCATTCTAGATCGTCTTGGTGAACATGGAACAACTTGGACACCATTTCCTTCCTTTTTAGGAATTCGTATATTCCTTTGAATTGTCGTCATTGAATGACATTTTGTAATTTGACGTTATTTCACGATGATTTATTAACTTTTGAGAAAGAAAAATCGTATTGATGTTGTTTCATGTTTATAAAAGTAAAAATTCAATCCCTTGAGATCGATTAAACTTTGTGCAATTATTCCAAAATATTTGAAATACTGTTTTTTTGCCATTTGCAAAAATCATGTTGATATGTAGGTATTTCTCCCCCTCCTCCCCCCCAAAAAACAATAGATTTTTTCTTTTTTTTATGGTACTAATATAACCATTAACAAAAGAAAATCAGAAAATCAAATTTGATAAAAAAAGAATCATTCAGCTTTTGAATGCCCTTTTTTTTTCAAACAATTTCGCCCTCGTTTCGCTCGAGCCCAGTGAATTTGCATGTTTTTTCTTTTCAAAATTATGGTAAAAACTCTTCTTGTCCATCTCAAACAATGATAAAATGAAGTTTTGATTTTTTTGAGGGAGGGGGGGGGGGCAACAATATTCATTGGTACTTGTTTCGGAAAGATCGTGCTGGAAGTCAGATTTTGTTAGACACCCTGTTCGAAAGTTTGTCTAAAAAATTCAAAATATCTGAGGAAATTCATAATTTTTTACCAAAAACTTTTTTTTATAAAACACAAAAAACTTTACCTGAGTTTAAAAAAACCTCAAAATTTCTGTCTCGAAAATTAGAAAACTTTTATCGTAAAACATTCTAAAAGATGAATATAAAAATTTTAATGTATGAAAAATTTTGACATTTTTTTGAAAAAATCAAAATTTTGAAATTGAGCTTTCATGGAAAAATGAGATTTACCACTAACTATGGTTGAAAATTGTTTTTTATTTTGTCTTTATGAATTTCATTCCACAACACTTTTTCACTGGGGTTCATCAAAATTTGATTAAAAAAACCATGAATACATTCCATTCACGAATTAAATTTTTTGAATGGATCTATGGATCTCTTTTGGTTCGAAAATTGTTGACAGAAAAGAAAAAGACTCAACGTGAGACGTTTACTTGAGGGCTCCTTTTTGTAAAGAGGAAGACCAAAAAATCGATTTAAAGTGAAAAAATTGTCCCAGTATTTTCATCGAGACAAAAATTCACATTAATTCTGAAATTTCCAACTTTCAACTTTCTAATTCTTTTTTATATTTTTTCCAAGTTTGAAAATATGACTTTCCTTATCATTTTGATCAAATTATCAGCCTACAGAGCCTTATTCGGTCCTTTTCTTGACTCAGAAAGACAAAAATTGAAATATTAGTTTGATTGAGGTCAATGGCTATACCTTAATTGTTTCGCTTTTTAGATCCGTTTTCCACTTTTCTGAGAACCAGGAAGTGGTCAGGATTTTGCTGTTGTTTTTTTTTCAAGTTCCTTATTCTTTGGCATGTTGACCAGTGTAATAGCTTCTTATAGTTGACCTGAGAGATCAAAAATTTATATTCAAAATCCAATTGATGTGTTTTCTTGAAATTTCAACTGAATTTGAAAATAGTTCTGATTTTGACCTTCACTTTAACTAAATATCAAAAGCTGTTTCAATAATGTCTCTTTGTAAACTATTTTTATAATATCAGAAAAAAAAATCCTGCTAAATGGGGTTTCACTCTTTAAGAAAATTTTTCATGTTTTGACTATTTTTTGAATTTTCATCGAAGCCTTTGAATTGAATTCTTTTTAAAAACTGGTTCAATAATTCGAATACGATTCAATTTCCAGAATTGCGGTAACAAGATCCAAAGACGTGGCATTATTCGGTCCTCCAATTCCAAAAGGAGCCACGTTCATGAAATCTAAAAATTTTGCTGATTTTCTACTAGCAAAAGGTGAGTTATTTGAAAAAAGAAACTGATAATTTCGATACTTGTTTTTAATTAATTTTTTTCGATGCCAATCTTATCTATTTGATATTCGATTAATTAATTTCCACGTTGAAAATATTTTCAGTTATAAACGGAGAAAACGCAGCCCACTGTTCGGATAAATTCGCCACGATGGCCACACGAACCAGACAAGCTTATTTAAAAGACCTTACCACGAATTACGCCACAAACACCGTATTAGAAAGTTCTCAAAAATTTTGTAAGTAGATACCCATGTAAAAATTAAAAATCTCATCGATTCAATATCCTGCGTATTGATCGACCGTTAACCCGAATGGTATTTTTTTTGCCCTCCGTAGCCATAATTTCATTTAGCAGTAAGAAAAAAGAACGTTGGAAACCGAGATTCGTTCCGGATGGTACCCAGCGTGGCGCCATTTGCTGGCAAGTTTTACTCGAAGATAGTAACCAATCGATTGTAATTCATTGTTTCCTCGCTATTTCGGCTGATTCATTGGTTTTAGTCGACGAAAGCACCAATAATATAGTTTTCGTTACGCCGTGTAAATCTATTCTTGGATGGTCTACTCAAACGAACAGGTAAGTGTTGAAGAATATGGTTGGTTGGTGTTGATACGACTTTATGGAATTGATACGAAAAAAATCTAATATGTAATTTTTTCATTTATTTTAGTCTGAGATTATACTACCACGAAGGCGAATGTGTCACTATGCATATGAGAGAAAGTGGAGACCGAGACGAATTAATGGAAGTAGTCGTCAGATTAAGATCAGTTACTTCGGGCTCGGCGGCGCAAGAATTGTCGTTGAAACGTAACGCTGTCGGACAACTAGGCTTTCACGTTCAACCAGACGGCGTGGTAACTCAGGTGGAACCGATGGGACTAGCGTGGCAAGCAGGATTACGCCAAGGAGCCAGATTAGTCGAAGTTTGTATTTTTTACGCGGATGTTACTTGAAATTGCGTTATATCTGCGAATGATTATTATTCGGGATATTTTTTCGGTTTGCTGTAGATTTGCAAGATTGCTGTGGCTACGCTGACTCACGATCAAATGGTCGATTTGTTGAAAACCTCTTTGATGGTGACTGTCACTGTGATACCGTCTTTACCGGATGGAGCTCCGAGAAGGTAAAAATGATCGGGTTCTAGCTAATTGTCTGCATTTGGCGTTCACATGTCACGCAGTTGTGGGTTTTTTCGTTGAAATTCTGGTTAAAATCTTGATCAAGTTACTCGGTTTGTTGGCGGGGTTGAAGACTGGTTTCCTGTTATTGGATGAGTCGAGAGTAGAGTCCTGTCTCTTTACCTACAAGCCACGAAATGATTTCGGTATTGCTTAAATTCGTTCAGTGGAGGTTTCGTCCATTTTTTGAAAAAAAAATGCAATTGGTTTCAAAATTGAAAAATGAAAGTTTCAAGGATGGATTCTGTTTTGATGAGAAAAATTTGAAAAAATTGTTCAATTGGTGGTAATTTTTGAATTTTTTACAAGTTGATTGCTATTTTTTGTTTGAGGGCATTTTTCGCTTTTTTGAGATGTCTCGTTTCAATTTTTTGCAGTCGTTTAATTTTTGGAAAATAGTTCAAGTTTTGGGTGAAAATCGTCCAAGTTTTGAAAAATATTGCCCATTTTTGAGAAGCTGCCCAATTTTTGAAAAATTGTGTAATCTTTGAAAAATTGTCTCTATTTAAAAAAGTTTTCCATTTTAAAAAATTTATAATTCTTAAATTTTCGGAAAATGGTTCCAAGTTTATTTCAGTGTTTGGTGGAAAATTCTTCATTTTTTAAAAACTCCTTTTTCTTTAGAAAATAGATCATTTTAAAAAAAAATGTTCATCTTTTATAAAATTATAGATTTTTGAATGAATTGTTTCAGTTTTAGAAGATTTTTCAATTCTTAGAAAATTATTGTGCAAGTTTTGGGAATTTCTTGAATTTTTGGATAATTCAAACTTTTTAGAAAACTGTTCATTTTTTGAAAAAAAATTGCATTATTGGTACATTATATAAAATTATGGAATTTCCAGAAAATGATAACAGTTTCTTAAGATTTTTCCATTTTCATAAAATTGTCCGAGTTTTGAAAAATTCTTCAAGTTCTAGAAAACGATCCGGGTTTTGGAAAAAACGCCCCTGTTTAGAAAAATTTCCAATTTTCGGAAATTCGTGTTATTGTTGGGGGAGGTTGACGAATTTTTGGAAAATAACTTATTCAGTTTTTAAGTAGTTTTCTAGTTTTTGCAGAATTGTCTCAGGTTCTGGAAAAACGACCTGAAAACCTGCCATTGAAAAAAATTTCACTGCTGACCAAAAATCAATTTTCTTGAATTTTGATTTAAAATAAAATCGTAATCTACACCTTTGTGAACATCAAATTTAACGTTGAGATATCACAGAAATCTTTGATTTTTAAAATGGAGCAATCAAATTATTGATTTTAATTTTTTTGTGTAATTTTTCAGGGGATGCTCGGTACAGAATTGTAAATATAGTTCGATTAGCGATAAAGAAGATTACGACAGTTGTTCTAGTCCAGAAGATCAAAAACTATTGTTACATAATACCGCCTCTCTACAGCAACCTGTGATAGGAGGAAAACACAAGAAAATGTAAAGATATACTTTTTTACTGGCTAAAGAATCTTGACAATGCTTCTGAGCCAATCAGGCTGAAATTTAGCTCACCGAATGAGCTCGTTTTTCACGTCTCAGGAACAAATTTTCAGTTGATGATTATGATTTTTCGAATTTTAGTGAATTTTTGATAAAATGACCGAAACGACATATTTTTTTCTAATGTACCGGAATTGGCTCCAGAAAGTGCTGTAATCAATTTTGGTCGCCGAAGAATTGGTCATATCGTAAATTCAGTGTCCTAAATCGATTATTGTAAATTATTCCTGAATTTGATTGTATTTTTCTGAAATAATGCGCTGAAGAAAATTAATTTTTGCTGGGGGCCTCGAATCGGCCAGAAATTGGTCGCAATTGACTCGTTGGAGGGATGAAGAGTAGGTTAATTTCTAAAAAAAAAAAAAAAACGAATTTCGGATTTTTACATCATGATTTGACGATTTTTATTTCAGAAGGGTCAAAATATTATAACAAAAATAGTTTTCGAAATTTTCGTTATGATTTTAACCCTTTTTGAAATTGAAGGAGAATTTGCATATTTACCAATAGACAATTTCGACCATTTTTAAAAATTTTCCACAAATTGAAAAATTAATTTCAGTCGCTCAAAATTTGGTTCTGAGTCAAATTTTGACTTGATTGGTGCGAATGATTCCCTTGGTGAACGAAATGGAAAGAATTCAGCGTTGTTTTTTAATTATTTTCATATACTCAAACATTATGTTATTCAAAATGAATTTGATAAATGTTTTAGGTACGAACGCAGCTTCTCACCTCCTCGCTCGAGTAACAGCTCTGGCTACGGAACTGGCAGCAGTAACAAATCGTTCAACGGCGACAACAAACTAAACGTTAACGCCGTTAATAATAATTGTCAAAATATCACCGTCAACAAATCATCGAATGCTCTAACCAACGGAGCTGTTGGCGGCGGAGGCGAGGTAAAAATGCAAATTTTTCACCGTACAAAATCTGCATCATTATGTAATTTTGTCCCTAACCTCGGCGGTACTTTTTCTTTGTTGTGTAGTCTTTAATGAACAGTATGTCGAGTGCGCAGACGACAGAAGATAGTTGGTACGATGTTCTAGATACCGAAGGTGTGCCGACGAATTTACGAAACAATATGTCACCGCCTCCGTTACCAGCTCGTATATTGTCTTCGGTTACACCCAACTCGGCCAGAATACCTTATAAATATTCGTCGCATGCTAAAATGAAGTTGAATAGTTCGTTACCCCTTTCGAATGGTAATTCTTCGTATTCGTTGCCGGTCCTGTTGTCCAACGATTCGGATTTAGATTACGTTAAATCGAGAGGAGATTTTATCACCGGTGAAAAAGTAACATGTTTAATGAAAGCTGAACGTAGTCATAAAGTTAGAAGGCAACTGGAACAAAAAATGGCTCATCCGAGTTTAAAAGTATATACTTTTTTTTCAATTTGTACGTAGATTCTAATTATAAAAAATGTGAAATTAATGCGATTGTATTCGAGCAGGTTGACGATTATTGCACGAGATCGGAAATGACCTCTAGTTTACCACCGGAAACGCTGAAAACGTTATCTGCCAGCGATGGTCATTCGACCGATACGAGTTCAACGAGCGAAAAAGCTTTTCCTCCGAGTGAAGGTAAATTTATCTCGTGAAGTACTTGTCGGTTGGAACATTTCATCAATTGAGATGTTACGTTTCAGATGAATTATCAATCGATAGCGTTGGAAATGCTTCGCCTAAACTGAGATCTGCTGTGGCAAAATCGAATACCAGCAGTTCGAATGGTTGCAGTAGGAATAATAGTCCTCGACTGAAAGATACCGGCGAACCTCGTCTCAGACCAGGGGCTGGTTCGCGTTCTTCGAATAGAAACAGTGCTAATCTCACCTCAAGCACACTTCAACAAGATCTCATGAAATTGATTAATCCGGATTATGCGACCGAAGAAAATGTTAGTGTTTTTTGAAATTTAAATTTTAGAGTCGAATTACTGCAAAAAAAGGCATTCGCTTGCATCGAATGGAAAAAGAAATTTGACGATTGGTTTTTAAATTGGAAAATATTTAGAAAAAAATTAGCCTTAGTGCTATTTTTTCGTTTCTCTTCCGATGACCCACTCCCTTTCTTGAAAATGTATGTACCTCTTCTTTCACTGATCCCACCTTGAAACGTCAAAAGTAATCAGCTCAAAATTTAAAGAATTTCTGAAATACTATTTCTGCAAGGGTCCATCCCTTTTCCAAAATATTGCTTTTGTTTTGATATTCTGAAAAAATGCATTTTTTAAGGCATAAGTTTCTTAAATTTGAGAGTTTTCAACTCAGGCCCCCCTCCCCTCCAAAAATGCCTACCCTAAGATTATTATGCAAGGGGTCTTTTACAATTTCCTGTACCCCTGCTCCGAGTGAATTGAAAGGTAAAAAAATTATGAGACGAACAGAAAGGAAAATCTATGCATTTTGAAGAAAGGGGATTGATCCTCGGAAGGGGAAAGGCGAAAAAAATAACACCATGCTTATTTTTTTCTGAACACACTTTTTCTAGTAATTCGACTATTTGCCCCGCTAAATTGATTCCTTTCATTCAATTAATCAAGTTTCGTTTCTTTTTGGACAGAAATGCGATATCAGCGAACCTTCTCAACAGTCCGGAAATTATTCGATGATTCCCAACGAATACACCAACGATCACTCTACAGAAGACGATAAATGCGTGAAAACTAGATCCAAAGAGATTACCTCATCGGCTCAAAAACCCACCTCGAAAAATGGCACCGCTGCTAACTCTGTTATTGTCACTACTGCCAGGCCAGCGACAGTTATTTCGAATAATTCAACGTCGCAGCCGAAAGAAAACTTTTTATCAAAGGAAGAAAGGTTGGTACAGTTTTTGAAACTAATCGAGACTTCGAAATCGCTCTTGATCGATTGTATTTTTATGACAGGTTGTCTCTTCGCGTGACCAATGTTTCAAGCTCAAAACACGACCCACCTTGTCTTCCTTTACCGGATACTAAAGAAATGGATTGGCCAAGTTTGGTTGATACAGCGACCAAAGCTATGTTGCAAACTGCCAACGAAGATAATTCGTCATCTTTGATGTCTTCTAATCAAACCGATGATGATTTTCATTGGATCGATAGCTCGGATGAGTTCCATTTCAGTATGGCACCGGGTATTGAGTAAGTATCGAAAATTACCAGCCAATTTAATCTCTTACCGGAAGAATGATTTTATTGATTTTTAATTTTTCGGTATTTTAGAAACAAGAAAAACGTTCAGCAACAATTTCAAAAATACCTTTCCGATTTGGAAAACCGCCTAATGAAGGAGACGCAGTTACGAGTAACGCTCGAGCAAGAGGTACATTCGTTGAAAGACGAAAATAGAAGACTGCAACAAGAATCTCAGAGCGCAGCTCAACAACTTCGTCGATTTACCGAATGGTTCTTTCAGACAATAGATAAACAATGATTTTTATACGTTTTTTATATTTTTCATTCATGTGTGTTGACACTGTTGACTTATGACTCTGGATCAAATCAATCAAACAAGTTGAGGAATTTTCATTTTAAAAATATCGCACTTGTGATGATTTTTCATTGAAAAACATACCAGCTCAAATTATTCAAATTACTGTGATAATTTTATAATCTATAAAACTCGCTTATTTTTTTTGTACGAGCCCATTGAAATGTAATATCTACCTCATTTTTGACTCTAAAATCATTCATGTATCAAATACGATCAAAATATATTTTTTTAAATTTATGTGGTAATTTCAAATCCCATTATAAATTTTATTCGTAGGTAAGCAAAGGTAAGTTTTAAAATTTTTTAAAAAGTTGCTTCTTTGGCACATTTTTTTACAATCTATATTCACGATTATTTATGAATAAGCCTTTTGTAGTGTGATATGAGATATGATTGTACTTAGTTGCTTGAAATGGTCTTGAATGTTGCTTTTTTATAAAGGAAATAGAATGCCTGTTTAAACTGTAATTTAAAAACTGTTACCGTATATTAAAATATTTATTTTATCCCAGAATTGCGTTTTCTTTACGAGGGATTGAAATGAATGTATTTCCTCTTCGATGAATTCCAAATGCATTTATTTTATCGTGCACTTTTTAGAGCTTTTATTCGTGTATTTCAACTTTCATACTCATTGATTAATTTTCTATTTATATCGAGCTTCGGAATTATTCGTACTAGCTGTTTTTTTTTTCAATCAGTATTATAATTCTGGTTGAATTATTTTGTCTGTTATGACTGATGTGAATTTTACGAGCTATCTTTGAAACGTTTTTCTTTTCACGGAAATGTATTTTTTGCATTGATTACATTTTGTTATATTTTTTTGTGCGTATTCGTTATATTAATGTAGTAGTTTTATTGTTTTGTGCGTTGTTACAATTACAGTTTTGTATATTTCACCGAAATATTATTAAATATTTACTTCGGGTTGGTTTATTTTTTTCGACCCACCTTCCTCCCTCACCTGCTGTAATTTTCTGATGAAGAGTGAAATAAAAAATTATGTAACCAAAGGATTCATTTATTCAAACAAAAAAATACGATTAAGAATGAGAAAACACAGGTAACACTTTATGTAAAAATGAAATCTTGACTGGAGTCGTGTCATGAACTTCGCCAGCGATAGAAAACTTGGAATCTGGTTTTTTCTCAGTCTCGGTCGGAATTAAGTATAGATTTTGAGCATAAAATTCGTCATTTTGTAAAGTAGAAGTGGCTGGATTTTCTCTAGAGCAGCCTTCTTTGACAAAATCTGTATAACTTAGTGATTCAGGTCCTTGAAAAATGAACATGAATTAAAAATTACTTATAACAGATCAGGAAAGCCATGTGATATCAATTTGAACCTACCAATTTGAACTCGGAGAGATGGAGTACCATTAAAAGCTTCAGGAGAAACTATCACTTCGACAGTATTTATTGATTTTTCTTCTAATTTGCCACAATTTTCATTGTGAATATTTTCGTAATTAATAACTGGTACTTTTGGATCTGAAATGAATAAACTGGTTTAAAACTAAAATTCATTATGTACGTAGGTTTAAATCACTAATGTCCCTGATTTTGCTGAAATTTGGTGTACTACCATTTTTTGGGATGCTGATCTGACATGGCCAATATTCGAAATTGAATGGAAGTCGGTTTCAAAAGGTTTCTGTTATATTCATATGGGTGTATTTTCCACCACGATATTTTCATTATTTTCATTTCTAGCTCACCTCTGAAAGTAGTTCGAGGCAAAAACGCATGCCACCAGCGTTTATTCTGGGGCTTATCTTTCTTCTGAACTGTATCTAATCGATCTTTGTAGCATTTAGAGCACCCAGAACATGGAGGAGTGAATTGAATTTTCATTTCAAAAGGTGAATTGAACTCCGAACCAAATAGATAAGCGGCGTATTGTCTGAAGCCTCCGAAATACCAATATTTATCCATTTTCGCTCGAGCATCTCTTAAGCCACCCCATTGAAGCTGGCCCAACGTATAAACTGGTTTGAAAGTACTCTCCTGAGAAACAATGGCAGGGTTAAAATGGCAACAATGTATAGTAAGAATATGAAGAAAGAGTTTTCACCTCATCAGTGAGATTTTTCGTTTCAATCACATTCAGTGGAGATGTGAGCTCTCGGACAATAGAATAAGTAGCGTCCATCATTAATTTCACTCTGGCCAAAGAATCATTACTGGTTGGATTTTCCGTAGAATATAATTTTTTAGCAATAACGTTATTCCGGCCAACTGGAATAATTCCTAATGGAACTTCTTTTGGAAGGAAATTATTAATTTTTTGATAAAATATACCAGTGATCACCTAACAGAACACAAAAAAACACATTTTCATTTGTTCATTACAATCTCGTCGTTTGACGTGGATTAATTTAACGAAAAATACTACCTCCGATATGGATCCATCGCCACCAGCAACCACTATAGCATCGACATCATCAGATATAGCTCTGGTCAGCTGAACCAAACCAAATTCATCAGATGACTGTAACAATGTGACTTTAGCACCGGAAAGATGCAGTAAAGGCGCACAATATTTTTCGTACTCTTTCAACGCTTTCCTAGAAATTAAGAAAATATTGGTCCGAATGAACGTAGGATTAATCATTAGGCATGAAAAATAGATCAAAATATACTTTTTATTGGCAGCTGGATTCAATAAGACTAATACATGCCGAGGTGACTGAAATACTGATAACGATAAGTCTCCATACTTGACTGCTTCTTTGCAGTATTGTCGTACTAATGAATTTTTACTGAAAAAACAAAATACATAAGGACACGTATAGAACAAAATGAGAACTTTTTTGTAGAAAGAAAAAGAAATACTTACTCGAATTCGGTTTTTAAAAAGTTTCCTCCGTAGTAACAAGCAACCGAGAGAACCGCTGATTTTTTCCAATTATTTCTCACCCATCGACCAAATTTCAATATTTTGGCCATAATGGTGGAATGTAAGTACTACAATTCACAATCAAAAAATCATATGAAACATTTTTCGGCGTTAGAATATAGAAAAATTAAAAAAAAGTAGGTTTTTCGTTCACATTACCATACCATTTGATACCATTATCATCTGTTATCAATTCGGTCTTTAGTGTTGTTATTGTTACCCCTCCACCCTCTACCCATCCTGCAAACTGCAATGCGGACTTGGCATTTTTTTCCTTTTTCTCTTTTCTCTCATTTTTTACCACATAAAATCTGAACTTTTGAATTTACCTACTCAAAAAATACTCAAGATTAAAAAAAATGGATGGTTTATTCGATGAAAATAAATTACCTAACACTATCAAGATACAAGAAATTGGATTTTAGGTGTAAAATACAGAATGAGATTAGTTCATTGGAAAATTTCAAACTTCGATACTCGAAATTCAAAGGCTCCAAATATATTCAAAAAGGTCTATGAAGGTACATTATTTTGAAAAATTTGAAATGTTTTGTTCATAAATAACCTAGAGATCAGAGAGGAAATCTGGAAGTGCATCAGCTACTAATCTTTCACATTACCTAACTATGATCGTAATAAATAATAAAATCAAAATGATACCGAGAGAAAATTACAAATTACCATTATGTGTACTTATTAATAATAAATAAACATTCATTAAAATTGAAATCCACATTCAAATAATACAAATCTACTAAACGCCTAAACTCGATCGCGGCAATCGGCAATAACCAAGAAATAAATAACTCCATAAATTTGTTCAGTTATCCCCCGCACGACGCTGCGTCCAGAACTTCGTAAGTAGCACATCACCGGTTTCAGTCATCGAGAATTCGGCCTAATACTCGCAAGACGTCGATTACGAACAAAAGTACTCTGCATTTTTTTCTGCAAAAAAACCCACAAGTTGAAAAATCAAAGACATTTTCGCATGTGTTTCTTTTTTGTAGAAAACTTACCGGAGTGAAAATTCTATCTTGTCTAGTACTGCGATTCTTCACAACACGGTCCTTTTTAATGTTAGGTAATCGGTTTCTAGATGTTTTAGACATACGTAATAATTTAACTCTGATATCGTCCAACATTTTCTCGATTTCTCTAAATTGAGATTCTTCAGTGACATGATTTTTGATATAGTGTTCGACCAATTTCCAAGTGTCTTCAATTTTTTTCAATAGACGATCTGGAAACAAGAAAATTACTCAATTTCAATTCATATAAATAAATTGGAAAGTTTCGATAACAGTAATGAATTATTGTGTAACTGGTTTCAGAAAGATGCTTGTATTTGTGAGACTGCACTTTCGAAAAATTACCTTTCGAAGCTTTCGAAAGCTTGGTCAATTTACGTGCAGTAGTTACGGTGAAACTGTATGAAGGAGTTGGATCTGCTTCAATCGAAGATACACCAGATGAGGTAGCAATCGAAGAGGTTTCAGTCGAGTGATCCTGATCTGCGAAATCTTGAGTAGGATTTTCAGAGTTTTCTGCCACAGAGAAATGATTTGAGGAAGAGTTCGGTCCTTGGAAATTCATATTGAGACTGAAAAAGATTACTTTTTGAGATTTTTAGGGTTTACTTTTGAAATTTGAAGTCGTCAACATGAAAATGAGATGTCAACAAACTACAAAATACTTGCTGAGAATAAATTAGGTACTTGACGATTTAAAAATTAACAAAATATTACTTACGGAGTGACGAATTTGTAATCTGATGTCTGAAAAACGTAAATTTCGTGACTAAATTCTTTTTCTGAGGCTTAGATTAAGATTTTTAAAATTTCGACGAGAATCCTGAGAAAATAGCCTGGAGGGGAATGGTCAGCCATTTTCTTCTACAAAAACGCCCGATTTGAGCGTCACTTCCTTTCCCTTCCACCCCACCCTATTGAAAGTGATGGGAATTGGCAAATGATAACAGTGATAACACAAACCGGACATTTTTTCATTTTTTGTCAGATTTTAAACTATTTTTCACATTATATTTCGTACTTTTCTACAGAAATTCATGAAATATTTCATGTCAAGTACCACAGTTTCGTTGATCTAGTTAATTTTGTGTAATTCGCGTCTAGAATTGCGCCATGAGGCGATTTTTCTCACCTTTTCCGCTGCTGAAGCAGTTAACTCGAGGTATATCTGAAACCCAAGCTGCGAAACCAAACCCGACGGTAATTCCAGAATTTAATCCTCAGAATCAAAACCATCTAGCCAAAGCGATAGCCGCAGCTTCGAAATACCAAAGTAAATTTATACAATCAAACCTAGACAGAGAATCCTTTTTGAAAAAGTACCCCAGTGCAACACCGATCCTCAACATCTGTAAAAGTTACGAATTGAACGAAGAAAACATCATGGGCGCTATAGAAATACACCCCGAAGTATTGGATTTCGACCAATCAAACATTTCTTCAATAATTTTCCAATTTCAACAACACGGTTTCCGCAACGACGACATATCGACTATAATTTCGCAATACCCTCACGTCTTACAGTACCGTATCAACGATTTAGCTGACACGGTGAATGCGTATCGAAAAAAGCATTTTGGTGAACGATTCATTCGTAAGTTACTAGTTTCGTATCCGTTGCTACTTTCCCTGAGTGATGAAGAAATTGCAAATCGACTCGACAGACTAAATTACTTGATGCAGAATAGAATCAGTCGAACGACCAATTTACTGCTGCGTAATCCCTCGCTCATGTGTTGCGATTGGAAAGAAGTCGAAGAGAAATTCAATTATTTGTATAAACAGATGCGTGTGATTGAAAAAGATATCAGTAGATCGCAAGCGTTGACGTTACCTTTATCGCATATAATGCTCAGACACACTTTTCTCGATCGAGCTGGTGTGTATATAAGGCCTTCCATAAAAGATGACGCTAAAGTTGGATTCGATGCACATAAAAATCCATCTTTATCTGATATCGTAGACACAAACGACGAAGAATTCGCTCGAAGAGTAGCTAAAGTTTCATCTGCTGAATTTGAAGTATTCAAAACCCTTATGCATTACGAAGATGAATTGGAAAACGACGAAGATGACGGAGCTGAAGACAGCGAACTGAACTTATCAAGTAATTTTGATTCTGAAACGCTGAATGAACGAAAACCGAATTACTAAAAATTTTTATTCATGATTAATATAATCACGTTTAAAAATTCTACCTACCAGTAAACATAGACGTATACGTAACAACGAAATAATTCTAAATTCTAATTGACAATAAAGGCTATTGGTAAAAAGGAATTTCGAGAATACAAAATATTTCTTTTAAAAAATTTTGTATTAGATCTCAATGTAAAATCCAAACTCATGTGTAAATAAAATGTTTCGAGAAAATTACATCACTATGCTTATTTCAATTACAGGTAACATTCGATTATGCAATGATGAAGATAGATACGATAATACGAAACTTTATTTCCTAAAAATGAGTAAATTGGTATACGATTTAATGTCTTTTCGCGACAGCCATCGGCGCTAGTTGGATATATAAATATGAATATGATAGGTATAAAAATGTTCACTGGTGTAGCTACGATGATGATGCTATTCTAAAAGGTAATATTCGCTTACGAAATTAATTAATAAATTACTCCATCGCTAGTACAATAATAATAAAACTAAAAACATCAATATTAATCAAACTGATAGGTAATTAAAACATCTAAAATGATTAACAATTATAAATTCTTCACAAAATTGAATAATTCTACGTAACACCAATATTGAATCTAATATAAAAATGAATTAAACATTTGGTTATGTGGAATTTATTGTCATTATGTATATGCTGTATGAACTATACACGTCGAAAATCAGAACGCCAATTAACGTAGACTGGACCTGGAGTTGATGGCGTCCAAAGAATCGAGTAAATAGCCTATTAAATTACCATCTTTGCCGCTTTCCGGTATAAGACTATGCACAGTAAGGGCCAATTGCAACGAGTCGTTAATATCGACAGCTATTATAGCGTTTCTAGTTTCCTAAAATTGAAAAAAAAATGCAAATTTCTCAAGAATTATTCGCTCATTCCATTTTATTTTAATTCAGCAATTTTTCAATTTTGGGTCTTCAGATTTGACTTACAAAGGAAATATTTCAACTCAAGGCTGAAAATTATACTTCGATTAGGGATACCTCCTTGTCAGAAAATTTTTCAACACTCCCTCCCTCTACAAGTTTCACAGAAACTAGAACCAAAAAGCGATAATTTTTCAACTTTTGGAAAGAGCCTTGGAAAAAATTTCGAGCAAAATGTAAAGACCCGAGATTGAGAAATAGTTGAACGATTAAGGCATGATAAAGCAGAAATCAAACTTTAATCTGATGAAAAAATTACCAATACTTACTAAAGATTCTATCCAAGTGGTAACTACCGGTGTAAATTCGGAATAATAACTAACATTCTCATCTAACATGGCTTTAATTCTATGTCCAAGAATTATCAGCAAGTGATGACCCAGCTGTTCTTTTTCATCGACGGACGGTATTATCTAAATCAATAGAATTAATCAAACGATGAAAATAATCAAAAAAAAAAAAATGAACAAATATGAAACTAACCTCTTCGGCTAATCTATCGTAACCGTAAGTGTAAAGTTCGCAAATCTGATGCCTCTTCAAAGGATCAATCGGCACTGACCAGTCATGAGCTAATGTGAACACTTTACTGATCCAGTCGACAGATGGTTTCAGTTTATCAGCAGATTCTAAAACCTATCAACATAAATTTTATTTTCAATACATTCCTAAAAATGAATACTTTCATGGGTGAATATGAATAATAACCTGAACGTTGGTAGGTTCTACGTAAGGTTTCAATATTTCGTTGATAACATTAGATATTAATTTTTTCAGATAGCTGCACCGATTGACAATAATTTTTTCATCCGGATTTGGGTGATAATATCCTTCTTCTGATTGAACATTGGTAAAAAGCATTTCAGCACTCTGTAAAAATGATTTAAAGTTACAGGCTTGATTTTTTTTTTTAAATTGAGCATTAAAAATAACGAACCGAAGACGGAAACAAAGAATCGATCGGATGAGTAATTCTTAGAGGAAATGATGTTAGGAAATACAGCGTTCTGGCGCATTGAGACAGCAAGTAGAGTAAATCAGCATTAGCAGGTTTTTGTCTCGTAGCCAATTCGATCAACGGTGGTGTTGTACTTCGAGGTGAGAAAGCATTACCTTCCCAAAGAGGTTCGTATTTGAGTGAAGGTTTGGGAACCACTTCCATATCGAAAATGGCCTATAAATGAATCTTAATTAATACAGTAGAAATTTTCCAAGAAGAGGGAAATTTCAGCAGGACTGACCTCGATGAAAGCATCGATAAATTTCACCCAAAGATTCAAAAATGCAGTGAGATTTTCTTCGGAGATTCCAACCTCTTGTTTACACAACCGATCTTTGGGTAATTTGCCAACTTTGTTGATCAATCGGACGGCCGATTCGCAAATCAGTGATAGATGAGTGGTCCATATTAGAAAACAGCATCCTAAAAATGAAATCAAAATTAAAATGCGTGTAAATTCATCATTCTGATGAAATATCATAGTTACCGTGCTTAATATGCGGACATCGAATCATTTGTAAAGTGGCAATAGCAGCTTCCAAAGGCCTCAAATCGTTGATACATTTTTTCCAAGTGAGAACGTATTCCCAAGTCATATTAGCCAATAATGAATTAGCGTTTAGGCTATAAGGAAAAATTGCGACTAGTTTTTCTAATAAGTCGAGAATTTCTTTTTCGTTGGATTTGATCGGCTTCGCTTCAACGCTTGGATCGATCGATAAAGCGATGCCTTCTTGTATACCAAGAATAGATTTCTTAGGAGATGTTTTTTCGTTGGTTAGAACATTAACGTCGTTTAAAAATAGTAATTCGGGATTCAGACCCATGCTTACGATCCATTTAGCTACCAGTTCTGATATTGAACCTGAAATAAAAAATCGATATGTTTTACTTTTTCGAAAAAAAAATGACAAAATTCGGTACATTTGGTTGATTTACCTTTGCCTTGTTTTAAAATGGAAGACAGGACGACATTTGGAGGCTCGTAAGGTACACAAAATAGAGTAGCAGGTAATTTTGAAGGTTGTTGCCTGTAAGAAATTATTCCATCATTTTTTAAAAAATTCAAAATGGAAATATTCTTCGGTTTCATTAACTATAAACGTACTTTAGAACTGAATCTAAGAACGTAATATCTTCTAGTTGGCCAATCAATATATTCCAGTCGCAATCCTCTTGAGTAACAGTTTCCCAATCCGCGTGAGAATTCGATTCAAATTCGCCTTCGTTTTCTTCTTTACTGTGAGCTACAAAATGTACAAATAATTGAAAATTTTCATTCCGACAAACAGTATAATTACTCCGGAAAAACGACAACGTACTTTTCATCTGGATATTCTGAATATTCGAAGCAATAGCTCGGCAAACAATAGCAGCTGTGATCGCTGTCAGGGGACATTCACTATTTGCTAATTGAGATCGAATTCGTCGCCAGTCGGTTTTAATATCTAAATTGGAAAATAAACAAATGTAACGTTGTGTTTGAAATTCCTAAACTATGTACACAAAACAATATTACCATCAGATTTATAATTCTGAAGAACTGCGTTGACGATTCTGTATAAATTCAACATTTCTCTAACCATAGTCAAACTAAGAGGCTTATTTAACCAGTAACGGAATATTAAGAATAATAAATCATGTTGAGGGAATTTACAATGTTCACATTCTTCTCGCCAATCTTCTAGGTCACATTTTCCATACATGACACCGCTACACATTAAATCACCTACGAGTAAAAAAAATTGATAATTTTCATCAAATGATGTTCTTTTTTCTTTTTTTATTTAGTTACACAAGACTTACTTATTCTATCTAAAACTTTATTGGTAAGATTGGAATTCAATTTCAAATTGGAAGTTTTGTCAAACGAGGATAAAAATATTGAAAATTCTCTAGTTTTGGAAGCACTTTCTTCAGCGAACATAACACGTTTTTGTTTATTACGCGAGGTGGGTAACAATGCCATTAACTTATCTAACTCGTCTTCTTTCAAATGTAAAATATCACAGGCTTCCTGGAATTCAACAGAAAAAAAAAATTAATAGATAAATAATCAAAAACAGGGTAAAAATTTTCAAAATTGTACCTGGATCAAATTTTCTGAATCATCTACAACTGTAGAATAATCCGGCGGTAACTGATACATATTATTTACAAATTGGTATAATTTCGATAAATGCTCTAAATTTTCTAAATTCTGGAAAAAGTGGTCATCGCGTTCTAATAAATCGGTTTCTGAAAACAAAATTTGAAAATTATGAATTCGAACAACTGACAGAGAAAAATAAATTGAATTACGTACCGACTGAAAGTCTATCCTTCAAGGATTGCAAAAAAGCAAGCAATACATCGGAAACCATGTATCGATTGGAAGAAAGAGAATCAACAGCCTGCTTGATGATGTCAGCAGTTCTTAAATTTTGAGCTAAATTAATAGATTCCTGGATTAACTTATCACGTTGTTCATTCTCGTCCTTCAAAATTCTCGTAATGTTCTTCAGCATGTGAATATCTCTTATTTTATCGTTATTCTTACTACTGTAAATTTGAGAGAAAAAAACTCGAAAATAAAGCCACAATCGGAGGGATATTTTTTCTAATGGGGAAAAATTACCTTAAACAGCAATAAAACGGTATCACAATTTCTTTCATTTCGCCATTAGCTTCGATAAGAACGCAATTATTGTGAGCATTTTTTCCATCGTACAATCCGATTATGCCGTAATTCGAGTTCAGCAATTTTCCATCTTTATTTACATTGAACGATACGATTTTGGGGCCGAATTGCATCGTCCAGACTTCAACGATGCCTTTTTTTGGAATGTTTATGACTAACAATTGTACTCTTCGTTTAGGTTGTCGTTTTTTATCGACGTCTTCCTTGACAAGTAACCAACCACAATGGGCGTCTCGGAAACCTTTCAGCATTCTGTAAGAAGATAAAGTATATCACATTCGAATACGAGAGAGAAATCAAACGAGGTTGATTTAAGAACATACCTGATGACTATTCCATAGTTTAGATCAACGATACAAATACGTCCGTAGTTATCGGTAACTGCAGCAATATCGCCCAATGGAGACATGACGATCGATGTACCTTGACGTCCTTCATCAGCTAGACCAAATCTAAACATAAAATCATTTAAAATAAATCTAACACAGAGAGAGTATGATTTCTTAAGAAATATACCTGCACCCCATTTCTTCAGCGGGTTCCATTCGAACTTCCGGTGGTTTGGGGTTGGGTCGAATTCCTAATAACCAATTTCTGAAAAACATATCCAATGTACTCCATGTAGACCACTTTAAATTTATTAGCAAATCTTGTAACTTACGGAACAGATTGCTCAATGGCTGATTTCAGTTTAGTGGCTACAGCTTTGGTAAGTTCAGATAAAATAGGCTGCGAATCATTTTCAAAAGCATAATGAAATCCAATAAACGGTTTACTGCCAACAGCCGCAAATAAATGGCAATGCGGAGGATTATTTTGGTACCTGCAATAATATTCAGTCAGCATTTATATAAATCAGATTCTTTTTGACAATTTTGAGAATTACTTGGCATTGAAGCCTCCAACTAAAGAAGCAGTAAATAAATGATCGAACATATTCGTAGGTACGGGGCCAGCCACTGCACAAGCTTGGATATTTTCTTGGTTTGAGAAAGACCATTTTCTATACGTGAGTGTTGGAGCTATAGAACTGCTGGCATTGTTTGAATGAACTGCAAAATAAATCAAAAATTGTATCATTAGAAAATATAGCCGGAAATTTTCACCTAAAATTTCAGTACCTCGAGCTAGATGATTTCTGCACGCATTCAACGTATTCAATACAACAAATCCAATTATGGAACATATAACCGTTTTGTACAAAATATGGAGATCTTCATTTTTTTCAGCTTTGCTATAATACTGGGATAAAGTAGAACTTTGTATGGTAATGCTCAAAACACTTTCATCGTGGAACTGTTGAGAAAGCAGTAGCGATCCCATCTAAAATTGAACAAGTCGATAAAAAATTGCTGAATTTTAAAAATTCAAATAAATTTTCTGAAAATTACTTCGGTATAAAATCGGACGTATCCTGACGTGAAGCCAACAACAATACATGTCCAATCAGGAGTGGTCTGAGTTCTGCTTCTTTTCTTAGCCGTTGAAATTGGCAAACACAATACGGATGTGATTAACTCCCTATGGATTTAAATCCACATGAAATTTAATTTTACTATACATTTTACTTATGCGAATATTTCGACTTACTTATCACATTTATCAGGGATACCTTGCCAAACAATATGATAAGTTATTTTGACCTCTTCTTCGTTAGAATTCCATTTTGCTATAAACATAAAACCCATGTTACGAAATGATGGAATTAGTAATTAATTTGATGCATAGTACGTTTACTCACATTCCATTACGATCATTTTATTACAGTAGGCAATAACCAAAATATCTTTGGCTGGGGAGAATGAAATTGCGCATTTCGGTAACCAATTCGTTTCGACTGCATCTAAAAAGTGGAAAATAATGAATAATTTGGATCATATAATCGAATTTATTACCATTTTTACCAATAGAGGGAGAAAAACAGACCCTCTTATATTTAAATATTTTGATTTCAAACACTACAAACATAGAAATGAATAAAAATTATATACCTCCAAATAGAAACTTCTTTATTTTATCCAATTCCAAAATTCTGGCAAAAGTTCTCAACTCACAAGACATGGTACCAATTTGAACATAATCACGTAGTTGGAAATACTTTCATTTACGTTTAGAGCTTTCGAGTCGCAGATTGAAAAACAGAAGTGAAATTGAATTACTGCGAACAAATTCATAAAATTGATTTTATCAATGTAAGAAAAATATGATAACAAAATAGTAAATAGAAAATCGATTGAAATAATTATGAAAACAACTTACTTCGAGAAGATTTAAAACGCTGGACATCATCGAGTTTAACATTTTTCTTATGCGTAGTAATCGGAAATCAATATTATTAAGCTAGTATTATGTTTCCATTTCAAAATAACTCAAATTTATTGAACTCAATTCAACTCAAATTAAAAATCAAAATTCCAAATTCAGGGTCGTCACGTAGCGAGGGGGCGGAAGGGCGGGTCAGAATCAGTGATGCCAGTTGAAAGACTGAAAAAATGCAAAACATTTTTTTTCTTCCAAAAGTCAAACTTGTTTCTAAACTTTCGGTGCTGGCCAAACTTTCGTAACCTCAAATTCAAAATTTTGGTACCCTCGTCGCCTCATGTCATGTCACCATGCTCAAAGCTAAAGCATGTCACCTTTGAATTGTGGGAGAAAGGGAGTGAAGGGATCGAGAAAATTCTAGAATTCAACAATGAAAATCGAATGAGTTGTATACGAAAATAATCTATCTTGGCCGGCGTTTATGTATTGTGAAAACAGTGTTTAATTAAATTCTGTCGTGAAATATCGCGTGAATTCTACTCGTCAACGATTCTATACACAGTGCAGTACGTTTCCGTCAACTTATTATTTTTACTAGGTTCAATAGTGAATGACCAAGCATGAGTGAGGTAAGTGGTTTTCCTTGTCAGCCTTATGACTTGATTTATCCTGCGAAACACTTGAGCTTAACTCCCATTTGTGTTTTACAGCAGGTAACAATCCTGAAAGATAAGGGCAATGCCGCTCTAAACCAAGGAAATTTTGACGAAGCTATCAAGTTTTATTCCGAAGCAATAAATTTGGATCAAAAAAATCATGTGCTTTTCAGTAATCGATCAGCTGCCTACTGTAAGTGTGGCAAATACACCGAAGCTCTCGCTGATGCTGAAGTAACCGTATCTTTGAAACCAGATTGGGCTAAAGTGAGTTGTTCTCGTCTGAAAAGAGTCATTTCCGAGTATACTTGTGTAAACGTGAAAACCTCAATTTTAGGGCTATTCCCGTCTTGGCAGTGCGTTTTACAGCTTAGGACGGTTTGAAGAAGCTCTCACAGCATACGAGAAAGGTTTATCTTACGATCCTTCGAATGCTCAAATGCGAGAAGCCCTTAACGACGTTGAATCTAGGCTGTCGATGAATAATGGATTCCCTCAACCAGGCGGATTTCCTAATTTATTCGATAATGTCAATTGTTTCGCTAAATTGCAAGCTGATCCTAGAACCAGGCAGTTCCTCAATGATCCCGGCTATGTTCAAATCATTAAAAATATACAAAGTAACCCGAAAAATTTACAGTGAGTCGTGTTTCAAGTACGTTTGCCACAAATTATTGGCTTTTGAATTAATGCTCGTGTTTTGTTTACTGTTTGAAGGCAATATATCGAAGATTCAAGAATATTAACCACCTTAAGTGTATTACTTGGAGTCGATATGACTTCCGCCGGAGATTCTATGGATATTGATCCCCCAAGCTCAGCTCAAAGTGAACCGAAACCTACTACGACGTCGAAAGCACCGGAACCAGAACCCACCGAAAACCTTACCGATGATGAATTGAAAGTGAGTACCTACTGAATAGTTTTAATTTCTGCGAAATGATTATTTCAACTTTTGTAACTTTTTTTCGTTTTTTATAGGCCAAGAATGAAAAAGAATTAGGAAATGCTGCCTATAAAAAAAAAGAATTTGAAACTGCACTGAAACATTATAATAAAGCTGTAGAATTAGATCCCACTAATATGACATACTATACGAATATAGCTGGTATGTCTTTTCAATGATTAATTTTGTTCAAATGATCTTGTTATTTATTGTCTGAACGATTGGTTTCATTTTTTTTCAGCCGTTTATTTCGAACAGAAAGAATACAAACAATGCATTGAAACATGTGAAAAAGCTATCGAAATTGGTCGTGAAAATCGTGCTGATTTTAAATTGATTGCTAAAGCTTTCGCTCGAATTGGTAACGCTTATAAGAAAATGGAAGTAAGTATATTCAGTACTCATTATTCTGTTATCAATCGTATGATGAATATTATTTGGATAACTGATACTATGTGATTTTTCGTATTTATCCAATTGATCCTCCTGACGATTTATTTTACGTTAATCGTGCCTGTGGTGCTGATGTTGATGATTTCACGATAAAATGATTTGATCCTCTTGATAATTTTTTGAACAGCTTCTTAAAATAATTTAGTACATATGTAGATACAAGACATGATGAAAATTGGAACATTGATATTCTGTGATTTACGCAACTTTCCAATTGATCCTCCTGATTATTTTTAGAGCAGTATCTCAAAGTAATTTAGAATGTATATACTTATATGATGAAAATTGGAACCATGATATTCTGTGATTTACGCAACTTACCAATTGATCCTCCTGATTGATTACATTTTTAGATGATAAACTGTATACATTATTGATCATTTTCGATGATGCTGATAATTTGTTCTCTGACGAGTAATGAAAGAAAACCCTTACTGAGAGAAATCTATGTTCTTTTTTAAAATTATTGAATAGTGATGAAAATTGATTACACAGATTTATAATGTTGATATTGTAATTCTAAGGAACCGCTGATATTATTTGTATACTTGATTATTTAATTATGATGATAACTGTGACCAGAATAATTGGTGTTGAATTTTTCACATCTAAGGAACCTCTGATACTTTTTTTCTTCATAGATGAAATATTTTTGTAAAGTTTTCTATCTATTAATACTTATTTTTATTTGCAGGATTGGAGAACAGCCAAAGTATATTTCGAAAAATCCATGTCGGAGCACCGAACTCCGGAAGTCAAAACTATTATTTCTCAATTGGATAAAAAAATCAAAGAAGAAGAAATTAAAGCTTATATTGATCCAGTTAAAGCGGAAGAGGCTAAAGAAAAAGGAAACGAATTATTCAACAAAGGTAAATATGAAATCAATCGCTTAGAAAATATTCACCAGCTATTATAATTCGTTTCTAATCAAACTTTTATTTTCAGGCGATTACGCTGAAGCTGTTAAATTTTATACTGAAGCCATTAAACGTAATCCAGATGAACCTAAATATTACAGTAATCGAGCCGCGTGTTACACCAAATTAGCAGCATTCGATCTTGGACTGAAAGACTGTGACAAATGCACAGAATTAGATCCGAAATTTTGTAAGTCTCATTTTACGAAGTTCTGTAACTGTGTATTTGAAAAGTTCTTCAATTCTGAAATTTTATGTATCTTTGCAGTGAAGGGATGGATAAGAAAAGGTAAAATTTTACAAGGAATGCAACAACACAGCAAAGCCATCGCAGCTTATCAAAAAGCTCTTGAGCTTGATTCTACCAATAGCGTAAGTTGATATATTTTTTTTGTTTCGCATATTCTTATCGATTCAATGATCATGCCTTCGGTTTCGTTTCGGATTACAGGAAGCACTAGAAGGTTACAAATCTTGCTCCATTTCTGCTAATTCCAATCCCGAAGAAGTTCGAAAAAGAGCTATGGCGGATCCAGAAGTTCAAGCAATTCTCAGAGATCCTGCTATGCGTTTAATTCTTGAACAAATGCAAAATGATCCTAAAGCTTTGTACGAGTAAGTATCATGACTCAAATTCGACGAATCAAACTTTCATATTGACTAATTCTTCGTGTGTGTGTTTTTTTTAGTCATCTACAAAATCCAGATATTGCTTCGAAAATTCAAAAATTAATGGATGCTGGTTTAATTGCTATTCGTTAACGAGGTGTTTCGTCGATTCGTACGGAAAATTTTTCATTTTTAAAATTTTGTATCGTATCAATTTTTGCTTACATGTATAAATTAAGTAGAGTACTTGTTTTGTTATATGTACGTCGTTGGTAAACATTTTATTTTTTGATAACGTGAGTCGGCTTGGTGGGTTTTTGAGTATTCCGATTCTGTATGTTTGCGCTGCAAGTTTTATTGGCGAATTTTGGTCATTCATTTCTATCAGTTTTTAATATAACGAAATAAATGATTATGTATCCGTGTAACCAGAATATTCAGTTTCTTTTTTTTTTCTATCTAAGCGAGTACCTTTAATTTTTTGATTTTTTAAAATTCTATATCGGACCATTTTGGTATTCAGGATTAAAAATTTTACCAATTCAGAAATGGAAAAAAATCGAGTTTATGAGGCGAGAGAGGTCAGAAAACAAGTACCGAAGATGTCTGAGTTGAACTAAAGGTTTCATCTTAAGATGGTAGTTCGAAAATGAAAATGATGATCAGTTTTGTTTGACCCGACTAGGGATCCATACCCATCGGTACATTTTATCAGTATGAAAATTGAAAATCTAATTCGAAAAGTTTCGGATCATTCTTTATAAATGAACTTCAACAATTTTCCCCTTTCAATTACAAAATGAATTGGTGATTGTCAAAAAATCTTTTACATCAAATTTACTCAATTTTCATCATGGAAAACATATGTAATGAGCAATAATTCAAAGATTTTCTTTTTGTCAGAATATCCTCCCTCTCCCCATCCACACAAAAATATCAATTTTATGAACTGAGTTCGATGATCTTTGAGACATATAACGTTAATGAAGAATTTTCCGAAATAACTTTTATTATAAAGGTACAATGATTGACAGGGAATCATCACGAATGAAACGAGAACAGCTTGTATACGTTTACTATACAAATATATTGATAAAGAAACATAATAAGCGCGTATCATGAATATATTCACCAAAAAACACGATACGATGAGTCACAAAATGTTTCTACAAATAATTCTTAAAAATAAAAGGGAAAAATATATTAACGAATTCACTGAAAAACATAGAAAAAATTGGTTATAAGTCATTTCAATTTTATATTAGAGGGAAAGATTCGTTGAAACATATTCGCGAGTTCCAAAATGCACTCGATGTTCTAGGACGAGATTTAACTTCGATCGAAAATAATTCTTCAAGTTTCGGGTATTTTAGTGTTTTATTATAGAACCATGGATAAACAGTCTCTTTTTTGTTCAACCAACCCTGCACGTGGAGGGGATACTCGCGATTTTTTTCTGAAAAAAAAAAAAAAGAAAAAATATTTCGTCAATTGAAGTTTTTTGGTGAAAATTGGCGTACAAAAAGTATACTCACTTGTGGCCCAGCTGGGTATCTGCTTTTTGGGATTATCTTCATCTTCGCTGGAATCGCCTTCTAATACGTTATCGATACCATATTGTGGCACTTCTTCTTTTGTGGCTTGATTTTGCATAGCAAGCTGCAAAGAAAATTGCCATTTTCATATAAAATTTTTCAGAAGAATTTGATAAGTTGAGGAGAAACTAACCGTCTTTTTCAATTTCGCTAGTCTAACTGCTTCTTCTTGTTTTCTTCTTTCTTCCATTTCGGCCGCTTTCGCAGCTGCGAGTTGTTTTTTCTTCAGATATTCTTCTTTGTACTTTTCGTCCTTTAGTTTTTGAATTTGCTTCATTTTTTGTTCTTTTTCTTTTTCGGATTTCATCGCTGCTAATTGCTTTTCTTTCTCGGCGGCTTCTCTTTGAGCAGCAACTTTACGACCACGTTCTTCTCTTTTTCTAAGATAAGAGAAAAGAACATGATGAGATGGCAAAGACACTACAAGAAAAAATATACCATATTTCAGAAGTATTCTACCTTTGTTTCTCCTCTGTGCTGGCTCTTATCAACGCAGCTTTCTTTTTTTGAGCTTCCAACATTTTCTCTTTGGATAATTTAACGTTGGCACTTTTCTCTTGCAAGACTTTAGCATTTGCTCTGAGTATTCGTGTTTCTGTGACCGAGGTTTCATCTTCAGTGAATACCTCCTTCTTAGCGTTATTAGCCTGTAAAAAAATACAGTTAACGTAACCAGCTTGAAAAGCAAGACATGCAATCAAAACAGAAAATGATTTACATTTGAAATATTTTTTGAAAGCGACAAAAGTTTACTCTTGTCTGGACTTTTGATTGGTAGTTTACTTGGAAGAAGATGCCCTTTGGCTCGTTTTTCAAATTCTTCAATCCTCTTTTTGACCGATTCCGGTTTTGTACCGCTGTAAATTGAATTCAGTTGTAATATATTTGAACAATGGAAATGTAAATATGATTTACACTTCTATACTCACCGTAGAGCATTATTTTTCGTAGGAGTCAAGTTCTCTTCATCCGATAATTTCGTACTTTTCACATTCGTATCTGTTGATTTCCGTTCCTTTTTGGCAGCAGGTAAAATTGGAGATGTAGGCGTAGATGCCCCGAGCGGTTGTTTCATATCGGCAGTGCAAACAGTCTCTTCTAAAGCTGAACGATGATCTTCGTCTGTAATTTATTCGATTATTTTCAACGATATGTGAATCAACAATACGTTTGGGCCTTGACATACCTTTCTTTGAATCTATGTCACTGGTACGTCGTATTTTAGTCGGAGGATGACTCGGTGAAACAATGTAAGTGCTGTCCTGAACACCATTGTCTGATTTTCCGCTTTGTGAAGCGATACTCGGCTTCAATTTCGTCTATAAAAAGAAATTAACATGTAATTTTAAAGGATAAATGAACTGCTTCATTATAGGTTTAAGAGCGAACCTTAGATGCAATTCTAGAACTTCTTCTGATAATTTCCGTATCATTCGGATTGAATTCTTTCTGCGAGGTACTAATTTTACTCAATTCCGAAGGATTCCGTCTTGAAGCTATACATTTATTATAGGAAATAATTGAACAATCTTCATCATAATGAAAAATAATCTGTTTGGAAATATAACTAACCCCGAGATGATTCGCGTTTATCTTTGACTTCTTTCTTAAATTTAGGGATTTCAGGGATCAGAAATTCATCTTGTTTCTTCGGTTTTTCATTCAGTAGGTCACTGTATTTAGATTCCAATTCTGAGATGATGGCCTAAACGAAGAGATTAGCGTTGATAAACCAGTTACTCACAAAGGAAACACAATAACATCCCGGCGAAAACTCACTTTCATGGTACATTCTTTTGTTTTGTAGATTTCGTCCACATCTTTGAAAAATTCGAGATAACTCTCGATATTGAGAAATGCTTTCTCCACCATTATTATCAACTAATTTCTAATTAATTACACTTTTACAAATTAAATTTCGAATTTATTTATGATCCGATATCAAACAACCGTTGAAACATTTCGAAAAAATAACAACAGCCATGCTATTCGCGCTATAACGCTAAACACCCCGCGGCCCGGATTCCATCACCACATCAGTGTAATAATGAAAGGAAAAATAAAAATTACGACGAAAAAATTGAAACGAATTTTAAATTTTTTTATTTTATAAAATAGTATTTCAAAATTATAATCGCGTTTTGTATAATAGTTTGAAAAAATAGGCAGAAGAATGAATAAAATTGCAAAATAAATTTTGTTCAGATATCAAAAATTCTGATCATTAATCTAAAATTTTTGGCCTGGTTGATGATGGGTGATTTTATTTTTATTTTTCGGTCAAAAATAAAACTATTTTTATTTACCGTACTCTACAATTTGAAAAATGAAGTAAAATGTAAAGAAATAACAATCACAACCAGGTCACATCACAATCACGCAATCTGAGCTTCGACTTCGACATCGCTTTTGATTTGAAGAAAACGCAAAATAAATACTCGATCTTCAGATTGTTCCTCATTAAACTGAATGTAATTTTCGTTTGAATTTCATCAAAACTCACGGAAAACAATGAGATTTCAAAGTAATATTTCCCTTCAACTTCAACATTTAACAAACAGCAGATAATTTCATTACTGATCACCGAAAACACGAAGCTCGGAGAAGGTGGAGAAAATCAAGAAATAGGGCGCCATAATCTGATCTCAGGAGATTATGAATACATATTAACAACGCTAAATCATTCTACTTTCTATTTCTAATCACATTTCTCTAAAATTTGATTCCTAAAAGTTGTACTTTGGCTTCAAAAGCACGACTTGATGAAGTACTTCAGTATCGGTATGACGCCATTTTGTTGTTGTTGAATTTTGCTCGTGTGATAGGTTAACAAAGTAATTATGAAAAACATCAAAAGTCGGTTTAAGTAACAGAGGTGAAGTGTGAGCTCGTTTTTTAATGAGTAAGTTCATAAATTTGTTCGATTTTTTATTAATTTACTAACGATATTAGTTAATGACTAGTATTTTAACGTAATTTTGATTTATGAATCGCTGAACCTTATTAATTTCAATATTGAATCGACGTAACGTAACAATAGCCAACGGATCATAGAAACAATTCAGATTTTTCGATCGTTCTTTTTATTTGTTAGTAATTGCGCATAAATTGAAATTATTATTATTTCGGCGTATAAGGTTCGAACGAAAGTTACTAATTTTGAGTAGTTAACCGCACCGTGTTCATTGAATCACTTTTTATTGCGCGAAATATTGCTATCACATTGTGGAAGCATTATGGATGCATTTGGTATTTGTGATAGATAACGTGCAACTTTGCAAGTCAGTACGGATATTGCAATAATCTATTCTACTTTTGATGTATTGTTTGAAAAGTCTACTTCGGACGAATCTAATGATGAACTGTATTGTTCAAATTTTACCTAACTCGTTGCGCTGTTCAGTTTTCGGTGTGAAATTTACAGAATAGATTGTATCATGTTGCGTTATGTTATAAATTCTATACCTATTAGTTTTACAGTGAAATTATCAAGTTAGATATTGTTTTATTCATTCTATGTTTTGTAGTAATTATCGAATGCACTAAAGTGTATGATACCTTTTTCTGTTAGGTTAGGAGGAATTACTTGACTCATCCTCAAATCGCTGTTTGAATGGGATAAGAGCCACATAGGCTTTATTTGAGTACGTGTGTCTGAGTGCTTGGGTGTGTTTGCGTGTGTGTTTTTTTATTATATTTTAAGTGTAAGTATTACTCAATTTCATTGATTTCACAGCTCGCTCTAATCAAACGCTGCAATAGCGAGAGTAGTGCTTGCTTCTATGCTTCGTTATATCCTTTGTTTTGGTTTCGAAACGAAATTCTTATCTGATGGTTGTTTTCTGTAGGTAATTTATGATATAAGATTTCAGTATGGCTACTCTCACAGAACAAGCTTCAAAGTTACTAGATTTCAGTCAAAAATTAGATATAACGCTGCTAGATAATGTTATCGGTTGTATGTACACTGGAATTGGAGATCAGGTACTGAGTCTGTGTTTATTTTCGTAATCTGATGTACGATCTGTTATAAATTTGAGAAATTTCGCAGCAAAAAATCGCTCAAGAAGTATTAACGGCTTTGAAAGAGCATCCAGATGCATGGACAAGAGTCGATACGATTTTAGAGTATTCTAGCAACTTACAAACGAAATACTACGCTTTACAAATTTTGGAACAAGTTATCAAAACGAGATGGAAAGTTTTACCAAGAAACCAATGCGAAGGTGATATTTTTTTCATGTTTTCCTCGTCTTTTCTGCGATAAATTATGCGTAATTAACGTTCATTTGTTTACTTTTGTTCAGGTATCAAGAAATATATCGTGAGTTTGATAATAAAGATTTCTTCCGATCCGATAACTCTTGAAAAAGAAAAAATGTATCTCAATAAACTTAACATGATTCTTGTCCAAGTAAGCAGCGAATATTTATCTAGAACGTAAATTAATGCGCATGTATTTACGTCATCGATTGTCGCAGGTCCTGAAACGAGAATGGCCCAAAAATTGGGAATCATTTATTCCAGATATCGTCGGTGCTAGTAAAACTAACGAAAGTTTATGCCAGAATAACATGATCATATTAAAACTACTGAGCGAAGAAGTATTCGACTTCTCCACTGGACAAATGACGCAAACCAAAACGAAACATTTGAAGGACACCATGTGTTCAGAATTTTCTCAAATATTTCAGTTGTGTCAGTTCGTTCTTGTAAGTGGTGTCGCTTCAACGTGACCAACTAACTCGTAAAAATTGCTCATTGTGATTTATTTTTTCGCAGGAGAATTCTGAGAACGCCGCTCTAGTCGGTGCAACGTTGGAAACTTTGTTAAGATTTCTCAGTTGGATACCACTTGGTTATATTTTCGAAACTGAGTTGATTCCTTTATTAATAACCAAGTTTTTGAATGTTCCAATGTTCAGAAACGTTACGTTGAAATGTCTCACCGAGATTGCCGGAGTTACGGTGATAAACTACGAAGAAATGTGTATTATTTTATTTACTCAAACAATGATGACTCTCGAAGAAGTAAGATTTATATGAGAGAACTTGATTTTGTTTTCTACTTATTTAATGCTCAATTCCATGTTTAGATGTTACCTTTGCATTCTAATATCAAAATGGCTTATGCTGCGGGAGTTGACCAAGAACAAAATTTCATTCAAAATTTAGCCATGTTTCTATGTACGTATCTGAAAGAACATGGCAACTTATTGGAGAAAAAAGATCACAACGAGGTGCTATTAAAAGTGCGTATCAACATGGCATTTCGTTTTTATTTTCAATTGCGATCCGAGTATGTGACATTGGTTATTTTTTCAGGCTTTGGCGTATCTGGTATTGATATCGGAGGTCGACGAAGTGGAAATATTTAAAATCTGTCTAGAATACTGGAACGCGTTGAGTGCCGATTTATACAGAGAGAATCCGTATCAACCGCCCAACACACCTTCGTTGGTTTTCAAAATGGCGCCAGTATCTCAAATTAGGAGGGAATTTTACCGCCCAGTACTTTCTCAAGTGAGTATTTTCATTCCTTTCGAATTGAAATTTATCTAAGCATGAATAATGTTTTTTTTCACCGCTCGTAGGTAAGACTGATAATGATCAGTAAAATGGCCAAACCCGAAGAAGTACTGGTGGTAGAAAATGAAAATGGCGAAGTTGTACGAGAATTTATGCGAGATACGGATTCTATTAATTTGTACAAAAATATGCGCGAAACGTTGGTCTATTTAACTCATTTGGATTACGCCGATACCGAGCGAATTATGACGGAAAAATTACTAAATCAAGTGAATGGTACCGAATGGTCGTGGAAAAATTTAAATACCGTAATTATTTGTTTACTTGAGCGTTTGTTAATTGACACAGGCATTCGTTTAATTGAAATTGTTATGTTTTTCAGTTGTGTTGGGCCATCGGCAGTATCTCCGGAGCGATGCACGAAGAAGATGAAAAACGGTTTTTAGTCACGGCTATCAAAGACTTACTGGGGCTGTGCGAACAGAAAAAAGGCAAAGATAACAAGGCTATCATTGCTTCGAATATAATGTATATTGTCGGACAATATCCGAGATTTCTACGCGCGCACTGGAAGTTCTTGAAAACGGTGGTTAACAAACTGTTCGAATTTATGCATGGTAAGTTGACTGAAAATGGAGCTGTCTGGTTTCCGATACTTCATGTGATGAAAAAATACCCCTATAATTGATATCATGTGATTTTTTTATGATTAGTCTTTCTGATTGAAGTATCGGTTATCTCATGAATAAGTATTTCTTGATGATTTTTCATTAATAAGAAATTATTTATAGATTATCATGATGACAAATGCTCATATTGATTCAAAATGATGTTTTATGATTAGTCTTTCTGATCGTATTTTTAAATCGATGCTAAAAATGTCTACGTGCTACGATTTGATAGTGTTTTTTTTTACTTATTTCATAATGTATTCTTTGATTTCTATGATGACAGTTGCTCATATTGATTCAAAATGATGTTTTATGATTAGTCTTTCTGACCATATTTTTAAATCGATTCGGAAGATTTATTTACCATAATATGATAACATTTTCTAATTCATATTTGATTTTTTTTTCAACAGAAACTCACGAGGGAGTGCAAGATATGGCCTGTGATACTTTTATTAAAATAGCGCAGAAATGCAAACGACATTTCGTCACTGTTCAAGCCGGCGAAATGGTACCATTCATTGATGAAATTTTGGCCAGCATTAGCTCGATTATTTGTGATCTTAATAACCAGCAGGTAAGAAATCATCGTGATGAAAATTCCCGGAAATTCGTCGCAATTGAATCACTAATTCTTGATTATTTCTAGGTCCACACATTTTACGAAGCTGTTGGATTAATGATAAGCGCACAAGTTGATCAAGTTGTACAGGATCAATTAATAGAGAAATACATGATGTTGCCGAATCAAGTGTGGGACGATATTATTACGTCGGCTGCTAAAGTAAGATGATGAAATTTCACTGCTTTATGAATCATCCTGCACAGAATGCAGTAATCGATAAAATATTTCGATAGATTATTACGATACGAAGAGAATTCTTTTAGAATGTTGATTATTTTTAGAAGTGCGAAGTTTCAAGCCTTTTGTGTATTTACGTAATTTTTATGTACTGCTTTTATCCTTCTTTCCTCCCTCCCCAACTCATTGAAAAATTCAAGAATATTTTGATTTTTTGTTTTATTTTTTACAAACAAAATTTTTCTACTTCCTCTACTCGATGAAAAAAAAAGAAAGATTTGTAAAAGAAGTTCAATAATTTTGCTGCATTTTTTGTCAACAATTTTTCTTCTTTTCTTCTTCCTAAGGATAAAATTTGCCGAATACCTTTTAAAAAATTGTTTGTATTCGTTTAAGTTCACTTCCGTTTATGAACCCAATTTATCGTCCTCCCTCTCCTCCTCTCGTTCTCAATGTAAATTGAAAAAAATATTGTTTGAATTTTTTTGTGTTATAATTTTGCTTTTCTATAAACAAAGTTTATTCCTCCTCCTACGTGGGTGAAGGATTTTTTTTGAATTTGTATTTTTGTAATTTTGCTCCATTTTTCATGCCCGAATTGAATTTTTTCTTTCCCTAGATGGAAAAAACGAGGAGGAGGGTTTTTTTTTATTAGATCGAGACAAATTGAAAAAAAAAAACAAAACAAATTTAACCTCTTTTACAGTTCGGCTATAAATATTACAAAAATTGATTTTGTCATTTCGTTTCACCTCTAGCAAAATTTTATCGATTGGTTTGAGAATAATACGAAATTTGATTTATTTTGAAAATAATTGCTAATCCTGTGTTTCATTACTTTTTTTTTCAGAACGTGGATATATTGAAAAGTCCTGAAGTCGTTAAACAATTAGCGAGTATACTGAAAACAAACGAAAGCGCATGCCGATCCTTGGGTCATCAATACGTCGTACAATTAGGTCGAATGTTTTTGGACATGCTGAACGTCTATAAAGTAATGAGCACGAATATTATAGCTGCCATTACGGTAAACGGCGAATCTGTCTTGAAGCAACCTCTGATCAAGAGTATGCGTGGTATAAAAAAAGAAACGCTGAAATTGATATCTGATTGGATAAGCAAATCGAATGAACCAGAATTGGTAAATATAGCCCCGGAAAAAACTCCTCAACGTTCTCATCTATTGAGCTGATGTTAATGAGACTTCTGTTTTCAGGTTTTAGAGAACTTCATACCTCCGTTTTTGGATGCAGTGTTATTGGACTACAATAAAACAAACGTACCGTCTGCCAGAGAACCGGAAGTCTTATCGGCAATGGCTGGAATAGTGAATAAATTACAAAGTCACATCACCGGCGAAGTTCCTAAAATATTCGACGCCGTTTTCGAATGCACGTTGAATATGATTAATAAAGATTTCGAAGAGTTCCCGGAGCACAGAATAAATTTCTTTTTATTGCTTCAAGTAAGGAAAATGTCGACGTAATATCCTAAATTCTGTATTGTTGAATCGGTAAATTGAATTGTACTGCAAATCGATGATTTTTCAATTGAAAATTCCGGATTTCTTTTCGAATAAATTGGTAAATTTATTGAAAGATTATTGATTTTCATTTAAAATTCAGTTTACCAATTGAAAAAAAAAATGAAATTTTATCAGATTGAACTGATTCAAGTTGAAAGTAGGAATAGAAAATTCATACGAATTTTTATGTGTAATATTTTCGTTTGTTGCAGGCTGTTAATATGCATTGTTTTCCGGCTTTCCTCCATATCCCTCCTCCTCAATTTAAATTGGTACTGGATTCGATTATATGGGCGTTCAAGCATACAATGCGAAATGTCGCCGATACCGGATTAGCGGTCAGTTTTCAACAAGTCGCATCGTTGTATGAAAAAAAAATTGGAAAAATATCGAATTCGAATTGTTTGTTGCAGATTTTATACCAATTGTTATTGAATTTACAACAACACGAACAAGCTGCGCAGAGCTTTTACGCTACCTACTTCACCGACATTTTGCAACACGTGTTTACCGTCGTTACTGACACTTCGCATACAGCAGGTTGGTTCAACAAAAATTTTTGGCTAAGATTAAATAAATACCTCACTTACTCCAAAATAATTCTGACGCAAATGAAATCTCGACGCGACGATCTAAATTCAATTTTTTTCAATTTCTTTTTTTCTGTTTTTGAAATGTCTTTTTTTTTTCTATTATTTTTTTTCTCAAATTCATACTTTCTTAACAATGTGCCAACTTTATATTTTTTGAAGCTGGTTTCACATTCTCATTTTTATAAATTAGAACAATCAAAAAATTTTCTGTAGTGATTTCCTAAAATTTCCTCTTTTTTTGTAATTTTGAATTTGAAATCATCAACTTCATAATTATTTTTAAAAATTGGACAAATTTTGAGAAAATTGAAATAAAAATTTTAATATTGGATGCAATTTTTTGTAAATTGAAATTGGAAAAATTGAATTGATTTGTACTTGAAATGAATATTTTGAATTTGGATTATCGAAATTTCATCGGCGTCAAAATGATCCAAGAGCTAGTCCCTCATGGTATTAATTTTTATTTCTATAAATTTCAGGGTTAGCAATGCACGCTACCATTTTAGCGTATATGTTCAAATTGGTGGAAGCTAATAAAATCAAGAGTCCGCTCGGTCCACCGAGTGTCGATAATGTTCTGTATATACACGAATTCGTGGCTTCTTTATTCTCCAGCGCGTTCTCGCATTTAACCGAAAACCAAATTAAAATCATAGTTCAAGGAATGTTTAACCTGAACGAAGACGTATCGGCATTTAAAAACCATTTGAGAGATTTCCTGATACAAATTATGGTAAGTCTGAGTAGAATTTACGAAAAAAAGTGAGCTACGATGGGTAACAATTTTGACATTTTTCTTTTGAAATTTTTTCAGGAATACACAGGTGCTGACGATTCTGATCTCTATTTGGAAGAGAGAGAGCAAGCACTGAGACAAGCCCAAGAAGAGAAGAGGAAACAACAAATGACCGTACCCGGTATAATTAATCCTCACGAAATGCCCGAAGATATGCAAGATTAAATCGAATAAAAAAGAAATCGGGTAAGAATTCACATAGAATTCGTAGATTCATTTTACATATCGTCCGAGTTATTTTTAGTCTAAATTTTTTGTGTTTTTCAGAATTAACGAAATTTTTGCTCGTATTGATCTCCGCATCTGCGCGCGTATGTTTATTGCCATTGAAAAACTAAAATCTCTCCGGTTCAGTTTTTTTACTTTATTGACCTCCAGTTAATATAAGTTTACGCGATGTTTGCTTACCGTTGTTTAGTTCTGTATACGTATTTATTAATTTCACCATGTTTCCTTGTTCTCGTAAAAAAATTTTGGGTGGAATTTCGATTCGTCGTCGTCGAAAATTACAAAAAAAAATACGAAGAGAAAATATAAACGCTTGTAAATTAGCAATAACTTGTTGAAAGTATAAACGTTGTTTGTGTGATATTGCCAGTCTCTGTAAAATGTTGTTTGAATTTTTTTTCCTTTTTCATAATTATTAAAAGAGTGAATTTTTGCGTTATTGTCGTTTACTACTATAATTCAGGGAAAATGATACGATTTTTTAAGTGGTTTATTTTTCATTTTTTTCATTTTGTATTTTTGCATTGTATTTTTTTTTTTGATTTAATTTTCATTCTCGTTGAAATGGTAGTATGAAGTGGTCAATTAAAGGTCGATTAATCTGATTAGTGACCGTCGTAGTAAAAATTTGAATTTGTTTTATGGGTTCTGGGTTACGTTTAAATGTTCATCATCAGCACTAGCGGAAGTTAGTAAAATAGGCTTTTTAAATACTGTCGTATTTATAGTCACGAAAACTAAAGTTGGAAAATTGCGTATTTCCATGACATTTTTTTTGCACTGGGCGATTTTTTTCGCATCTTCGCTGAAATTTTTCCGAGGTAAACAAACATGGCTGTAAATTATTACGCGGCGTAAACTTTTCCGATGAATAGTCGTAATGTTGTTAAGTTTACAAATTATATATATGTATGTATTTTGGGTTTTGAAAAATTATTATACCTGTGTGCGAAACTGAAAAAATATTTGAGGCGTTATTTTAAATTGTAACTGTCGAAAATGCTCCTACTATGTATAGATTACGTTTTTTTTTCTTTTATAAGTTTTAAAACTATGTTCTGCGATTTTTGAGTTGAATGAAAAAATGATTGTGTGCACTTATGTATTATTAATCTTTTTTTTTTTTTCTAAATCACATAAATGTGAATTTCGTTTTTCTTCATGTCCCATTTGAGGGATGTTTCGCATATTTTACTATTTTATTTTATTGTAGTTAACGTGTGTTAAGTTAGATAACCAAAAGTGGTTGGTTTTAGAATTTTTACTTTTTTAAGGACAAATTAAAGAAAAATATTTCATGTATAGTGCGTTGTTCTTATTTTTTTAAATTATCGTTTTGGAAGTAAATTTACCGAGAATTTATACGGGATGTTACGCCGAGTTAGTAACTGCACCAGATGTGGACTTGATTTATACTTTTATAACGATAATTTTGAATAAATTTTATTTCTAATTCGGGTTCATTTTTTTTTTTTAGCAGGGGTCGAAATTGATTGAAAATTATTCGTTGTAGTTTTGTTGATAGTTTTTGAATTTGAAAATTATTTTCTTCTGTCGTGACATTCTATACCTATGTTGATTTGATCAATTTTTAATCTTGGGTTTTCAGATTTTGCTCGAAATTTATTCAGTGGATTCTCTCGTATCAGAAGACAGTGACAGGGGTCATTTTTGGCATGTAATTTTTTGATTTTCAATTGAAATGCCCAATTTTGAAATCTTGTACCTCAGAACGGTGGTTTGAAGCCAGAAAAAGACATCGGATTCAAAATCAGCGACTTTTCAATTAGTCTTCTCCAACTGCTATTTCGAAAACTACCAAAAATTGAGAAAATGAAATAAGACGGTATTATTTTCAGAAATCATGTCGATCATTAATTTCAATCTCGAACTTTTATTTTTTGAGCCATCGAACAAATCCTGTCAAAATGAGGATAAGAGTTGGGATTGTACGAAAAAAAAGTTATGTCAAAATTTCAGATTGATGTGGAAAAATTAAGAATTATACTATTACTGTTCATTTTATCGATTCTTCTCCAACTTTCGGAGCTTTAAAGTTCAATATTTACCAGCGACAATGAAAAAAAAAAATGAAAAATATTTTATTTGTAACATTAATGCGTTTTAAAAAAAAAACAACGAAATTGAGTACTAAGACATTTTAAATTTACTTTTTCTTTTTACAGCTCTGGATAGGCGAAGCTCTTGTTCTTCAGCAAACATCGTCTTTAATATGGAATTAAACAAAGGTAACTTTTTGAGATCTCCGAGACGAACCTATGAAAATACAAAAACACATCGTTACCAAGTAATCGACTTTTGTACATTACTTCTTACGAATTCTACTCACTCTCATATTATCGAAAGCTACGCCAACTTTTTCATCGAAATCTTCATTTATCACAGGTATCTTATCATATCTTTGACTAAAATGAGTCAACATTGTGAATTTAGCATTCATCTGTTTACCAACTTTGATTGCATCACCAGTGGTCGAATGCTTTTTTGATTTAGACTCGTGATATAGATCATTTTCAAAAGTAGCCTCGTGAATTAGCAAATCTGAATCTTTTCCTAAATAACGCAATTCAAATTTCAATTACACGTTTTTTTCTTCAAAAACGTAAAATCGATTCAACTAACGTACCTATTTCGACTAGTTCGTTACAAGGCATCGTATCACCGGAATACGTGATCTTTTTGCCAATCGAGTCGGTAATCGAAATTCCAAATGCATGGGGACAATGGGCTACTTCACATGTTCTAATTTCTTTCACATTTATTACGTCAAGCATGGTTTTTAATTTCGGATTTTCATATTTGACGGATAACTGTAATTGTAGAAAAAGTAATTATTAAGACACCGCTAAGAGAAAAAACAAGTGTAGGTATCAAACGTACCAGTTCATGATTACCAATTAGTTCAATACAATCTAAAATTGGCTCAAAATTGAAATGGTAACGATAAAGCCAATGTACAATGGGGTAGGGAGCCAGCAAATATACTTTTTTACATTCAGAATTGAATTTATTAACCGCTTCTCGTCTTTGCAGAAGTAGAGAAATTAATCCTATGTGATGATCGGCATGCAAATGTGAAATATAAATGGCTTTGGTTGACGCTAATATTCGATCAGTTTCATCCACTCCGAAGGATCTCACAAATTGACCGTAGGTTCCCTCTCCGCAATCTAATATCATGTGATTGTTTTCACTGTAATTGGAAAAATGATGTTGCAAAAATTTTTATGGCAGATAAAAAATTTGCTCGTGAAGTGTATACAAGTACCTGAGTGTTATCAATATACCGCTGGTATTTCGACTTTCCTTCGGAATTGAAGAGCCGGTACCCAAAAAAGTAATTATAGGATAAGGATGTTTTTCATTTTCGGATTTCACTTCATCTGAGATTTCGGATAATTTTGATTTCAAATTATCGTAGTCTGATTGGAATCCTTCTATTGCATGCAGATCTTCGATCACCGATTGTGGATTCATATACACGCATTGAGGTAATCTATGGAATAATTTATTTTCAAAAAAATTACGAGTAGGCTACAGTCCAATAGGCAAAATATCCTCTAGAAATTAAAAATTTGATCGACTTCTTATACGTAGGTCTCAAAAATGAACACGTGCTAAAATTTCACCAAAAATTTGGAAAAGTTGTCTAAAATTTTTTGAGCAATTTTTGAAAGGATATTTTTAAATAATTGACAGGATTCATCGAAATGGAGAAAATTTCGCCAAAAATTCAAATAATAAAAAAAATTGCGTCGATCAACTTTTGAGAATATCGTGACTGTAATTTTTCTGAGAATTCAAAAAAAAATTCAAAAAAATGGCACTGATTAACAAAAATAGGATAGAATTTTACTAAAAATTTCAATCGAAATTTTTTGAATGACTTTGGTAAAGTTTGGACATTTGACAATCTGTTACTAAATAGAATTTTGTCAGAGAGGGAGGAGGGATGAGGATCCCCTTATAAACGATTTTTTCAGAGCCAAAGAACAACTAGACCCTCCGGGCTTTAGAAAAATTTAAGAATTTAAACCAAAAATTTTTTCTCAAAAAAGTTTATTAAAGTAATTTTCGTTTAAATAGGTACTCATTTGAATTTTTAATGAAATTTTACCTCAATGATGGATGCACTGGAGACTGTGAAAATCCTTCCTTTCCTAATAAAAATTAGAAATAGGTAAAGACCGGGATTTTTTTAGACTCCAAATTTTTTATAGTGCAAGAGTAAAATTCGAAATACACTTTTGTGGAACTATGAGACCAAAACACAAAAAATCGAAGTAATTTTTTGTCCAAAAAAAACCACGCCAATAACAATTTTCAGCGAATATTTTGCTATTATTGGACTGTGAATTAGAGAAAATGAGAAAAAGTAAATACGCTGAACTTACTGAAATTCACTTTTCGTTGCATTCCTCAAATCCAATAGCTTTAAAGTATGGCCAATTTCTGGAGGAATATCAAGTTTTTCGGCGAACTCTGAACTAGACTGCACTTTACTAAGGTTCAATGGCTCGGATTGCTTCGAAGTATCTTTCGATTCGAGAGATAATTTTTTACGCAGCGGTACGTCAACAATGGGTATACTTTTATCGTCGAGTAATGGAAATATTTCGGGATCGAGGTAGTTCAATTGATATTGTAAGATATGTGCGCCGACATTACCCAAACAGGTATTGGAATCGTTGACGTTGACATGAAGTGTGCTTTCAGGGAACCGTTTCATCCAAGTTTGATATCTACGAAAATATTAATTTGGTTTAGTTCAATTTCAAAATTACGATGACTCATTCAAATAAGTACCTTTCGTTTTCCATAACATTGCTGGGAGTAAAATGAATAACATATTTGGGCAAGTTCTCTTCACTGGCACCAATTTGATGCTCTTTAAATTTTTCTTCATTCAGCAAACTATCCAGATAATCGACAGAGGGGCAATCTAAAACGATGAATACAGGTCCAAGGCAGTCTGGATCCTCAACTTCGGCAGATTTCACTACCGTTCCACCGGGTAAAACGATATTTTCGCCGATATTTAATTTATCCAGCAATGGACCAGGAGGAACGCCACGTTCGGCACATAATTTCAAATTCAATGTACCTAGTTTAGGTTTTAGTTTACATATGTAACTCATCGCTAACGATGTGAATTTCGCTGAAAAAAAAAAATCAGAAAATAAATCTACTCTCGAATTACCAATACCAACTGTAATTGAATCATTACATATCCCAGGACTAGCGGAAAGTTTCTGGGGAGATTTTTGTGACTGATTTCTTTCTTTCGTGTAAGCATAATAATCAATATCGTCCTGAGACTCTATAGCTTCGGGTATTTTCAATTCCTCGTCGGATCTGCAATTGAAACGGAATTAATACTATGAAAAAATTAGATGAAGGAATGATTCGTTCTATCTTACTTTGTATTCGAAATAACTTCATTGCTTAATAATGGTACGTAATGAACTGTTACAGCGGGATCTTCGTAAATTGAATTTCTAGCACACTCGGCCATTTTGATGTTGAGATTATATAAAATTACAAATCTATGCGTAGTTGCGAATAAAGATTCCTGGAAAAAGTTCAAATTTCAGTAAAACTATTGGAGAAATATTATTTATGGATTACTTACAATTCCTTCAGGTCCATGGAAAGTTAGATCAGGTACTCCGACTTCTTGTACTGTCAATGCTAGGCTAGGCAATCCACCAATATTGCTCCATCTCGAATGAGTGATGAAAATATGTTTTAAAGGAGCTACGTTGATCTTATGTTCATTCGCTAATCGCTGAGTACCTTCTCCGCAATTAAACATGTATCTATATGAGTAAAAATCAAGTCGAATGTTTAATGTTACCGATATCGACATTTTCCGGCTTTTGAAACGCTTTTTGAAGTTTGATGAGTGAATTTTACATTATTTTTCACGCGGAAAACGAAAAAAAGTGGAATAATTCCATCGCCCTAGGATTTTTTATATTTTGGATTTTTTGTTGAAAATCTTTTTTTTGCACTTTCTAATGATTTTGACATTTTGACACTTGAAGTCAATTTTCTGAGCAAAGAAAGAGTCCGACGAAAAAAAATGAATGAAACATAATTTTCAGAAAAATCAATTTTCTCCTGTTTTTGACATATTTTTAAATATCAAAACCATCAAAAAGTATTAAAAAAATGTACAACAAAAAATTCAAATTGTAAAAATCTTGAGGTGATGGAATTTCTTCTTTTTTTCGTAATCAGCGCAAAAATGCAAAAAATACTATAAAAATTTCCATTACACTTCAAACAGCATTTTCTTCATCGACTTGGGGTAATTAAACAACATACCTGCAGAAATCAGTGGAAAAGTACACAGATTTAGACCCTCCTTTACTACCAGATCCTAAAATCTGTAGGTACGCTGAATTCGAATCATATGTGGCTTTTTTCTCATGTAATATGATACGGTTTCTTTGCAAATTTGGCATATCTTCAGCACAAATGTTCTAAAAAAATATTAGATAATTAAACATGTGTATAAAACTTGAAATTTTTGGTATTTTCGAATTATAACGATTCTATCAGCTTCATAATAATAATTATTATCTGGCTTCTGTTATTTTTCGACAGGAATTGAAAAAAATCATAATTTCGTTAATTACTTCCGGAATTTCAAAATTGAATGGAATATTTTTCGCTTCACAAGCATCTTTCAGTATTTCCAACGCATCAATCGTAACATTTTCAATACCAATTTTGGAAACACCTTCTTCTAAAATCTTTACAGCATCGACCAACTTGTCTTGCGCAACTAAAAAAACCGCGAAAAACAAAAATTATGATCTTTCAAACCAAACTACTTCGTCGAGTATTTGAAAATTACCTAATGTTTCAATTAAGGAACTGTAAACAATGCCTGTTGATCTAGGAGATTCGTTGGTTTTACGTTCCAAGAAACCTTTCAATACCTGCAACATTTCGGAATTGTTTTCTCTGACGGCTCGATCGCAAAAACCTTTGAAAACAACCGGTTGCTGCGAATTTTGTAAATAATCAACCCATAGGTTTTCAGCTTCGTCGTAATTTCTTTTATCTATATGATGTAACCATAGAATGTTGATGGATGTTAAATTGTTGCTATCTCTTTCCAGACATTTAACCGCTATTCTTTTCACTACAAAAGAAAGAAAGAGATTAAAGAAAAATTCACATTGATATGGTTCAGCTACATACGCATAAAAAGGACAAGAAATACCTTGAGACGAAAATTGTGGGTTTTGTTCCAATAATAAGAGCATTGTTTTTTTGGAAAAGCTTTTCATAAACAGATCCATTTCCGCTTTAGAATTAATCGAATCCAACTCTTTTTCTAATTTATTTAAATATTCATCGGCACGTCCTGCTTGCAAATATGCTTTGCCTATTTGGTCGTCAATCTTGAGGTAAGTTTGCAACCTCTGTAAAATGACCAATTTAACAAATTCAGAAAAAGATTTAATTTTCATCGAATTAAACCAGTACTTACGTAGTCGAGTCTGCTTCTGAGATTTTCCAGCAATTCAACGTCACCTTTGCTCATAGCGTTGATGGCGAAATATTTCAGTATTCTGGGCTTTGGTAACACGCTTTGAGATACTAATTCTAGGTATATATTTTTAGCTTCCTCGTATTTGCCATCTATTGTCATCGCTTCCAACAGTAGCGATAAATCGGCGTTGTTGGATTCATTCGATTTTTGACTGGGTTGGAAAAAAAAATGAGAAATTTTATTCTAAGTACATAATTGGAATAAAAACAAGAAAAAATAAATACCTATTTTTAAAATTTACTGCTTTGTCGAGTTCACTGCTCAACAATTCTCTCAAATCAATCGAATCTCGACTCATTTCCTCTTTTGATACGACTTGTTGGACACGAACTATTTATAAATCAAAGCAATGTAAAAATGCGAATTCACGATCAAAATGAATTTCTTGGAGTTACTTACAAGGAACTTTGGTTGCCTCAGGTACGACAAACGGAACAGGAAATTTATTTTTTTGTAAAATATCACCCAACAGAATTAAAAACGATTCGGTTGGAGTTTCGTCTTCTTCTTGCATTTGTAACCATAATTTCATTGCTTTTTGAGGCTCATCAGTTTTATCTGAAAAAGAATCAAGTTTTAAAAAATGAATGAGATTATTGGTAGACAAAGTCAAGGAGATCGAATTATTACATACCATAAGCGAGTAATAAATTGTAATAAAGGTCGGATCGATCAATTGAACTGATATTTTTCGTTAGAGCGAGTAAATTTTCCAAGTTTTCGGTGGATCCGTTGTTTTGATATTTTTGGCAGGCGTTTTGTAGACGATCTTGTCTGACAGGAAGACCAGGATACTAAAACATTCACTTTTCAGTACTTTCAAAGATTTAATTGCCATTTGGAAAAAGAATCAATTACTCACCTCCAAAATCCTCTTAGCTAGTCTTAATCTACCACACTCTAAGAATGAAAACATCAAATCGTAAAGAGAATTGGTTTCACCATGGATCTCTGTACTGAGATCGAACAGATGTTGTAAGCTGCTAGCATTTTCGCTTTCGATGCATCGTTTGACCAATTCTGTTTTGAGAGGAGTCAGACGATATTTGATGCAACAATTTTCGAATTCTTTCAGAGCACCTTCCAAATCATTCCTGAAAATACATTCAATAGTATCATTAATTACAAGCATTTTTTTAAAGAATAGGTCATTCCATGCAAGTTCAATCACTTCTTGACCTTGGGCCTTTAGATTTCTCTCGAAGGTTTTTACTCTTTAAACGTGAATCAATCAAATTTGATGAAATTCGGACTTCAAAAAATCAGAAATTTTTCAAGAAGAATTATTATCTTTTGACAGAAAAAAGTGAAGTTTATTTTACTGATTTACATTGACAGAATTTTACTAAATTTTATAGCGCCTTTTCGTGATGAAATTTGACCTGAGGACATGACATTCCAAAATTAGGGTGGGGTGATTTTATATTGAAAATTACTACGAACAAATACTGACAGAACCTCCATCAGAATTTTTGAGAAAAGAAAGAAGGCTCAAGGTTAAAATGATGTAGCTTGAATTGACATGAAAAAAAAAACCAAACGGATATTTGTCTGGAACGATTCTTACTTCACGAGGTAAGCTTGAATCAGCGGTTCGAGTAGTATATTGTTTATGGAACAGTACTTGTTGTTGGTTATCAAATTGAAATATTTTTTCACATTTTCTACATCGCTTTTTTGAGCAAAATGATTAAGAATTTGCAAGCACAAGACATCGGTATCGAAACGCGAATTTTCAGGAGTTTGGTTCAATTCGATGAGAGATGTCTTCCTACTCAATATTTCATCGAACTCTAAAGAAACACACAAAACGATATGTTCAAAATTAAATCTAAAATCCATCTTATTGAAATTCTCAACTCGAGTATTTTTAACGAACGTCGACTTACTATCGTATTGCTCGTTTTTAACAGCGAGAGACGCTAATCTGAGTGTTTTCGTAGGATTCAATACAAAATCTGGGTTTTTTTCTACAAGTGATTGGTATATGTTCCACGCATCGTCGAATTTCTCGTTTTCGACGTAAGAATCGATAATATGAGCGTACATGCCATTACTAAGCACAAAATTCTTTTTTTCCAATTCCTACAAATACAGAAACTTCAATTATTCAATATTCTGAAAGGGAGTTGAGATGCTGCCATGAAATACTAACACCTTTCAATTCCAACAATTTCTCTAAATTATGACTTCGACCGTACATATTGAATAATTGTTTCAGAGTAGGTTTCGAAACTTCACCTTCGGATTTCATAGTATTGTACAACCGAACCAAAGAATCTTCATTCTGCAAATGGGGAAATTTTTTTAGTTCAACAATACGCTTCTAAATTTGACACTTCGAACTTGAACTAACCAGGCTTTGCGGCGTAAACTTTATCCCACCTCCAGTCATTCGTTCAACAGCAGGTAAATCATCTCCTGTCAATTTTTCTAACAAAGTTGTAATTTTTTGAGCGAGTTTATCTTGTAATTGAGTCTGAATGGCTTCGGCAGATCTGCTGCTGATTCCTATGCCTTTCTCGTACAAAAGCTGACGAAAAAATAGGTCAGATTCAACATCCCAGTTAATTCGTGATTTTTTTTTCAAATGACAACTCACTTTAAGGATTTTTTCAATTTCAGTTTCACAAGTATCTTTAGTTTTCAATTGTTTAACAACGTCGAGAACAATATTGCCGACAGAATCACGATAGTCGGGTAATTCTACCTCTTCGTCATCTTTCAAGATTGATTCTTGTTGTAATCCGGTGGCGCGAAATTGGATACCGTCGGCAACTTGTTTTAAAATGGTAGTGAATGAATCAGCATCCGAAGTTCGAAGATAATTTCTCACTAGGGGTTTACGAATCAAAAACACCGAATACGTTGTTCTGTACGATGAAGCTAAAACGCGAATTCATTAATCGCTGAGTCAAAGCGAAACATTTTCGCAACAAAAACCAACCAATTTCGGCAGCATCTCTGATACGGCCACGTAACAGAAGATGAGTTACAAGAGCGCTAACACTAGCGGCAGTAGAAACACCGCACGATTTCAGTTCTGTTAATAAGGTAGCAATGTTGATTTCGTTCTTCAGCATGACTGGAGCAACGTATTCTCGAATAGTTTCCATATTAATTGGTACGTTGAATTCGGAATGCATGCTGGAAAGAACTTTGAAAATACCTAAAAGAAAAAATACACGGCAAGAAAAAGTTTGAATCAAGCTGAAGCCATAGAAGATTTTTCCTACCATCTGTATCGTTTCGGTTTCCTCGAGAGACTATCAAGGGCCAGAAATAGTGAATTCTTAAGGGGACACTTCGTTCCTTGGCGGCTCTGAAGAGATCGAAAGTTAAAGATTCTTTATTGAGTCGTAAACTAGCCTCCATGGCTGCGTTGAGAGCTTGCATGTTCAAGTTTTCTTCGACCATTCTATCGCAGTATTTCAGAATTACGGTAACTGGCTGCAAAAATTGATATAAATTGGAAATTTTTCCAAGTTTGTCGAGTTTGACGTTTTTCTACTTACAACATCATTGCGAACTAAAGCTGCGATAAAAAATCCACCAGTTGAAGTCAGCGAGCCATCCAATCGACTAGATCTCACCATGCTTTTGACAATTTTGTACGCTATTTCCAATCTACCAGCATTAACTAGTTTGTAGACATAATTGATGGCTTCAAAATTGTATCCGGTGTTGCGTTTGACTTTCGATAATATCTGAATAACGTAAGTGTGAGAACTTGTACCATTGAAAATGCAAAAATGATGAAGTTTCGATTACCTCGTCGACTTCGAGATTTTTCAAAGCCATATGGTAAATCATTTCTAGGTAATATTTATCGATGAACACAATGTCTTTCTGTTTACATGCTTCTAAAATTGACATGACTTTATTCAAATTTCCTTCGTTAATGTAACCACAAATTAAGATTGTGTATGTTTCAGCCGTCGGTTCTATACGAGCTTGCTTCATAACGTTTAGGATTTCTTCAGCGCTCTTCATATCACTTTAAATAAATAATAAATAAATGAAATGATTCAATCAGAATGAGGTAAATTAATCGTTGGTCTCACTTCGCTTTCGAATTGCCCAAAACCAAAGCGTTGAAGACGATTTCATTAATAGGCATTTTTTTCTCTCGCATCACTTGCAAGATATGAGTAGCTCCTTTGATATCACCAGTATGACAATATCTAGTGATGAGACGTTGATAAGTGACTCGATCAGGTTCGATGCCTTTCTGTTCTAATTCGGCTAATAATTCGGCAGGATCGAAAAGATGCTCATTTTCGAGGTAAACTCTCAACAGAGCATTATAATGATTTATGCTCAATGCTATTTCTGTAAAAATTTGAAACATTAGGAATCACATACTTAATTGAATAAATTTCATCAGGTTACAAAAATTACCCAATTTTTCCAAAGTTTGCCATACTTCTTGTACGAGTTGAGTTCTTTTCTCAGGTATTTCTTCAGATATTAAATTACCACACCAACCAATAACCATGAGAGACTGTGAACTTGACGCAGATCCTTTAAAAACACTATCATCGACATAAGAATACATTTTAATATGGAATGATAATTCTGGATCTAAATAAATTCGCTCACTGGATGATTTAATTCCCTCGATGACATCTTCAACTTCTCGTAAGGAAATACGTCCATTTCGGCGAGCATCCGAATCTAATTTCTTGATTTGTTGGTCAATAGAGGCATGTGAGGAATTAGTAATACTGGTATGAAAACTGTTCCTAAAATAATGAAAAATATTTTTTGCTATTTTAGAAAACGTTAAATTGATGAAATTGGTGTTAAAATTGAAAAACTTACTTTAAAAATTGGTTAATGCACGCCGTAGATCTATTGATGAAAACACCATTACTCAGATTCAAACAGTAACCGAACTGTTTGACGGAATATTTCAGAGTGTAACGTAATATGTTGGACATTTTATAATTCTACTTATTTAATACCCCATTGTTTCGATCGACCCCGACATTCCCGGCAGATCGAGAGATGTTCAAATGACTGATAAGAAAATTGGTGTTATCAATTCGGCTCCAAAGTGTGACGTCATAATCGGCCGATTTTTCGCTCATTTAGCAATTTGGTAACACTGATGATAAGATGTAAAGGTGAATAATGGAGAAAAATACATTACAAAATGTAGTTTTTCGAAAGTTATGCAAAATTGGTGAATTTCTGAGGAACGTTTATATGAAGTTTTTTGTAGAGGAGAAAATTCTGTACAAAATGTAAGTTGTTTCATTTCGATTGGTTGTGTAGTTTTTGAGAAATGATGGAAAATCTTCGTGAGAGGTGATAGAAGATCAACATTTTTCTATCATTTCTCAGAAACTATACAACCAATCGAGATGAAACAACTTACGTTTTGTACAGAATTTTCTCCTCTACAAAAAACTTCCTATAAACATTCCTCAGAAGTTCACCAATTTTGCAAAACCTTTAAAAAACGACATCATTTATTCTACATGATTCACCTTTACATTATCATATCAACGTAAACAATCCGCTCATCACGTGACTATGACGTCAAGACTTTGGAGCCGAATTATTCATGTTTGTGTACAGTGGTTCAGTACATGGGGTACATACAACCGGTGAACATGAAAAATCTTTTTGAATCATGATCTCCTGTCATTCTTCTTCAATAGATTTTAGACCGTATGTTGGAAGTTGAAACAAAAAATTACACGTTCAATTTTATCGATAAAATTGATTTTATTCGCTACAATACTTCACAAGGATTGATTTTTAAAAAATATTCACCATAACATTAGCAATAAAAATATGTATACAATCACAATTACAAACAACTTTGAATTATTTACATTTTTTCGTACAATGAGAAGTATAAAAAGAACTATAACCAATTCATTACAAAAGCCTGTTAAAAAATGGACACAAATCGTCGAAGGTAACTCATCTATCATCGTCATAGGTTGATTCATTGACGTCGCGCATTTTCACTTGACTGAAAATTAAACAAAAAGGGTTTACATTACACCTTTAATCAATAACACATTTCAGGTGAAGGTTTCGTGATTTGAATTACCATTCATCAGACGTTTTCGAATCGCAAGTCGTAATTGAGCGTGATCATTTTCTCCCGGGAGTTTATGGTTTTTCCAAAAGGAATTGTAATAGTGGTATAATTCGACCGGATCGCAGCGACCTTTTTTGTTTCTTATACTAGTTGCCTGAGATCTTGTGCCTGAAATAATATTTCAATAAAGAAATACTTGCGAAAAATAAGCAAAAAAGGAATTGAAATTAAAATACTTACACGACAGCAGAGATGGAGGACGTTTCATGTTGTTAGTTTCTTCCTGAAATTTATCAATGGTCGATTTTACATCTTCGTCATTGGGAGAGATTCTATGTTTACATTTACAAAGCGGCTTCTGAGCTAAGTTGGAACATGACTTTAATAGAAATTTTTAAAAGAAATCATTCGTATTAAAATTTTTTCAATTTAAAAAACTCACATCTAGTATCGTTTTTAAATTCAGAAGATTGAATAGGCGGTTGAGAATGAAGCGTTCTGCAAGGAGATTTGGATTTCACTTCTTCATAATGAATCTTATTATTATCTGTAAAAGCAATATTTCTGTGAAACGAGCATTTGAAAAAAAAATTGAAAATTTTTCAAAATGAAGATACACACTTTCACGTTCTTCGGAATAAATTGGACGTATGTTTTCTTTGACGTGTTTTCTTCCACAGCAGGACTTTTTACGCCGGTTATCTGAAATTCAAGTGATTTAGGAAACGAAACAACCTTTTCTTTATTACACCGAAATATTTACCATGAACAGCAGATGAAGAGTCATCTTTAGTCAAAGAATTCGAGATGTTTTGCTCATACGGAGGATAATTTGTTTCCAAATTCGTACCATAAACGTTCTTGTAGTGTTCGTATTTTATGAGTTTTTTCAAATCTGAAATAAAGAGGGATTAGACGAAGGTGGTGAAGAATTGATAGTAAAATTTAGATTTTCTTACCTTTGATGAATGATTTCAAAGAGTTATCGTCGATAGAATGAATACCATAGCTGTTCAAATGTTGTAACACCTCGGAAGAATCTATATGAATGGCCATTTGGATGAATAGAAGTGTAAAATTTTACAAAGTAAAAGATGTTTTCCCTTATTCTGCTTTTTACGTTGAATTAGAAACTTATCATTTGAAATATTTGAAAAATAATGAAAAATACAAATTTTCTTTGGTTAATCTGTATTCTGTAACGACCTAACGACAAAAAAAAATTCGCACACAGGCACACTGCAGCGAATCAGTGTTGCCTACAATCAAACTGAAAATGTTTTTTTTATCTTATCAGACCTCACCTCCGTCCCGCTCCTTGTCACACCGTCACACCAGGACGCTGTCGCTTGAATGTTCAATTTTATTTGTGGTCTTCGTGTTCGTGGTATTTTTTCGTGTTTCACGTTAATTTGACTAATTAAATTCATTCTTCGAATTTTATTCTTCTTAAAATTTGAAAATGTTCCCTAATTCTCAAAATTTTCGCGATCGTAACCCAGGACATTTCAATTTCTTCGGACGTCAAATTCCAGAAGTACAAAACCCAAATCTCATCGACATCTTTGCGTTACCTTTACCCGGTAAGTATCATATTTAGCGCTATAATTTTCAGTATTTTTCAATTTTTATTCATTACTTAATTTCCTTTTGTAGCCTATTCAACGAAAAAAGAAAGAAATTCGGTTAAACGAACAGCCGATGTATTTCCAATTCCATCGGAGAGTGAGTACATCCCGGTCTCTATCGCTTTGGGTATCATTTTGCTGTCGTTTTATTATTATTTTACATTTTAGGTTCGGGAAATTTTGGAGGAAAAAGACCACGGCACAACCAAGATATTTTCCACAGTGAGTGCGGCAGTTCTGAAATGTGGTCAACTATGTTGCTCATGTTTTATCGAGGTTTATTACGCTAGGTACTTTGTTTACAGATCGAGGAAATTTCATTAAAGGTGAAAGATATCGTAGAAAAGAGCTATCTAAACACACATTTCCATCACAAGAACACATTTACAAAAAGATTATAGATTATGTGAGTACGAATCAAATTTTCAACTCATCTCTGTCGAAGGATGAATCGAATGATTTGGAGTCGGATCCACTCGTCTTTGATTTTTCTGAAATCGTAAAAGATATACCATTGGTAATTTTTTTATCAGCTTTCGCAATTACAATATTCTAAAATTGACAGGAGTTCAGTTGAATAATTTTTTTTGTTCCAGTCGGAGCTCAGTGGTATTACTAAAATTGATGATGAAATTAAACGAACAGTCGACTTGGTTTGTTTACAAGAACCTACCTATCAAGCTATTTGGAGTAAAATACTTGACGATTTAAATGCATCATTTAAAATCGAAGGATGTACGAACAAATGGAATTTATTTGGATCCTATTTATACGGATTAGTTGATAAAGACAGCGATATCGATATTTATTACGGTAAGTTTTATTTTCAAAATCCAATAAAATCAAGATCGAAATGCAATTCATGAAAATGAAATTTACATTTCAGAATGTGAAAATAACGGTTCCGATACTTCGATTCCTGAGTCAATACCCGGGAATATGAGAAAAAAGTTACAAAAAAGCAGGAAGTTTTTCAAAGTTATGTACATCAAAAACGCACGAGTTCCTGTACTCAAAGTAACCCACTACGAAACACGAAAACAAATTGATATATCGTTTTTGAACGACTTGGGAATTCGAAATTCTCTCCTAACGAAGCTTTATTTGAAAATTAATCCTGATCTGAAATATCTGACTTTATACTTGAAAGAACTCCTTAGAAAGTACCACACGTTGGGAACTGGTAAGATTACAACCCACATATTATTCTGGCTCGTTGGTTTCTTCCTGCAACAGAAGAAACTACTACCTGCTGTAATCGACGTACGTAAATCATCGAAGACGAAGAATGAGGTTGCAGGATGGGACTGTTCGTTACCGGAAGATTATTCGTATCCAGTTAAGCCGGTTTCGTTGTACTCGCTCGTGTTGGAGTTCTTCGCTTTTTACAAGGATTTTGATTTTTTGAACTACGTTATAAGTCCATTTTTGGGTCGTGCGTTACTTTTACGTGATTTCGAACGATTACGTATTCCTGCCGAATTTTCTGGGTATTTGAGCGGATTAGAAAACCCCGAGCAAAAAACGTTTTCCAGATACATCATGAATCTGCAAGATCCGTCTGATTTAAGCTTCAATCTATCTAAACAGGTTACTGTGCCGAATGCGAACAAATTCAAGATAATCTGTCACTATTTGAGTAACTCGTTACCTGTTTCCGGCGAAGTCACAAGTTTAAGTGACCTTTTACCGAAGTACTTGAATTTTGATCGTTACGAATCGTACAATTTAATGCAATATGGTCATTTTGTCATACAATTCTCGAGTTTGGCAGAGCATTGCGCTGGTAAAATGAATAATGACTATGTAATTGAGGCTATACGTAAAGTAATGGAAAAGGTATTCGATTTTGAAAAAGTGAATATTACTATTGCTCCGAATCTTACTCAAATTCATGTTGAAGAGAAGAAACTCGTCAATAATGCGGCTTCTGTTACTTATTTCGAATATCGTTCGACGGAAGCTACTTGGAACAAAGATTTCATGAAAGATATCATTCCTCGTAAAGAAGATGAGACAGAACCGGTTAGAGTTTTTTTCACGAGTGATCTTTGTATTGAAAGGAATATAATTAAGATTTTCTTCCAAAGCCAAGTTAATTTGGTCAGATTTCTCCATCAACACGCAGATCAACTGTTGTCAGCCGCATTTAAAGAAATTATACCTAATGCTTAAATTATGAGAATGTTTGTACACTTTATGACAGTAGATAATTTTTTCAATTGTATATTTTATCAAAATTCGAAACATTTTCATTTATGTCTTTTCCTTTTTTTTTTTTGGTAGAAACTATCGAAATATAGTCTTTTTTTTACTCCATTGGTTTTTATTTTTACTTGCTTATTTGCCATCCCTTATCAATTCAACCAGTTTTTGGAAGTCCTAATTTCGCCCAGAATTTTTGAATGAGATCGTGTTATTGTAATGATAAAAAATAATTTCATCTCCTTCCTACATCACTTTGGGAGTGTAATTGAAGGAGCTCAATTTTTTCATACTTCCAATTTTTCGTGAAGCTATTCAATTTGTGAGTCTTATTTATAGAAATTTTCCGCAATTCACTGTGAAATTTTAGGTACTGCAAAAAAGTCAATTTTCAAGATAACAAGAAAGGAAGAACATTTTTAAAGCCTATGGCAATTTTGACCCCTTACTCCAACTCCCAAGGGTTTTGTTTCATTTGCGGGTAAAAAAGCTCCGAAACAGATTTTTATGTTTCGTTCTTAGTTTTAAAAGTTGTTTGATTTTGATTCCATTACTTACGTTCGTGGGATTCGGTTCGAGTTTTTGTACTTCTGTACATGTTTCTATAAATTCTTTTCTGTTTTTCTGAGGTGGAAAATTTGGAATACCTAACAGTTCATTCGAGTTAAAAATATACACAAAAAAACTTTGAATCATACATACGATAATAAAATTTATTATGTTTAAAAATTCTAGTACACTAGAATATTTGTGCCAGTCTACAAATTTGAAACCTGAAAGTAGGTGAAATTATATGCTAAAATGAAGCAATTAATCAGCATCTAGACTGAAATTTAAATAATACAAGTAAAATAACTAAATTAATATTATTACTGATTAAAAAGAAGCGTAGTAAAATGAATAAACAATAATTACCTATAATACAATTGGAAGGAAATCTGTAAAATACATTACACAAATTTGAAATATAGGTACCAGTATCAAATAAGCTACCTACACCTTTAACGACACACAATCAAAACAACAAAAATCAACTTGGCATAGATATGAGATACCGGCAATAACACCTGGAATATTCCAAATTTCCGCAGCCGAAGTACCAGCTTCTTTTAAATTTCATTACATATACGGTTTAAACGTAAAAAGAAATCTCTTCGATCATATCGTTATCAATAGGTTCAGTTTTAATCACATCATCCAGTCCGATGAGTTCGAATTCTTCAACTTCCTCTTCTTCTTCCTCATCCAACCCTTCCTCTTCGTCTTCCACGTCCACCTGCGACATTATCTCCATAACCTCTTCATGACCGGCCGAATTAAACATTACCTCAGATTCCCAATTCGCATCGTGTAATTTGTGTACGTGAATACGTAAATCAGCCATATTTTGGAACCGGGAACTACACCAGCTGCATTTGAGCGCTCCGAATAATCTGTGTTCGGGGGCGTGAGTTTTCTGATGTATTTTAATGGCAGAATGCGTTCGGAAGGTTTTGTTACACTTATTGCAAGTATAAGGTTTTTCTCCGGTGTGAATCCTTATGTGAAGTTTATTCTCTGAATGAGTTTTGAAGGTTTTCTTGCAATAAGGACACGAAAAAGGATGCTCACCTGTGTGCACTCGAATATGACGTTTGAGCACTGATTGGTTTCGGAAAAATCGATTGCAGTGTTCGCACTGATACGGTTTTTCACCGGTATGAATATAAGTGTGGCTTTTCAGACGGTATTTATTGATGAAGCTTTTATCGCAGTATTGGCAACGGAATGGTTTCTCGCCCTGATGCGTCATAAGGTGATTTTTCAGCAGAGAATGCGTATAAAACGCTTTGTTACAGATGTCACACGGGAAATTCTTGGCACTGGTGTGGATCTTGACGTGCTTCTTTAGATTGGCCGAAGAACTGTAGGTTTTTTGGCAGACATTACAAATGTAGGGGTTTTCACCGGTGTGCGTTTTCAAATGCTCTTCTAGACTTTGTTGAGTTTCGTAGTAGGCTTCGCAGAATTCGCAGATTAGTAATCCTTGCTTGGCGTGATGGCCGCTCATGATGTGACATTTCAAATTCGCCCATTGGCTGAAGCTTTTCAGACACACCTGGCAGACGTACGGTTTAGCTCCGTTATGGATTCTTTTGTGTTCTAGAAGTTCATCTTTTTTATCGAACTGTTTGACGCAGAATTCGCATTCGTATTTACTCTCGACTCGGTCGTGACGTCTTTGAATATGGCATTTCAAATTGGAGAGTTGCGAAAATGGTCTCAAGCAGAAATCGCAAGTGTACGGTTTTTCTTTGGTGTGTACTCGAACGTGTCTGGTGTAGGTAGAGTAATCGCTGAATAGTTTGTTGCATTCGTTGCATTTGAAGGGTTTTTCACCAGTGTGACGTCTTATATGAGTGTTCAAATTGCCTTTCTGGGCGAAGCTGCGCTCGCAATACGAGCAAACGAACGATTTGGTACCTTCGTGAAGCTTGACGTGCTTCGTCATCGACGACTCCGAGGGAAATCGTTCTCCGCAGTATTGACACTTGAATGGGTTTTCACCTTTATGAGTTTCGCTGTGGTAGTTCAGGTCGACTGCAGTTTCGAAATATTGTTTACAATACGTACACTCGTAGGCTTCTCCGTTACGATGTAATCTATCGAAATGCTCAACCAGATCATTTTCTTGTCCAAACATTTGTTTGCAATAAATACACTCGTAATTATTCGGGTTGTGAGCTTTAACGTGGTGGTCGTTCAATTCTTCTTGAGTACCGAAGGTTTCTTTGCATATCAAACATAAGAATACCGGATCGCCGGAGTGTGTCTGCATATGCTCGGTGGCTTCCTCTTCAGTGTTGAAAATCATCTGACAAAATGGACACTCGAGCATAACGTTATCTTTGTGAGATTTCATGTGCTCGTTAAGGTCGGCTTTACTGTGGAAATTACCCTTGCACTGAGGGCAAATGAAATACTCGATGTATAAATGCTTCTGCATGTGCGTTTTCAGATTGCCTTGCTGGCTGAAGCTCTTATGACAGTAATCGCAATTGAACGGCTTTTCACCGGTGTGAACTCTAATGTGGTTGTCGAGATTGACTCGTTGGTTGAATCCTTTCTCGCAATGAGGACATTTGAATCGGCGTTCACCGGTGTGCGTACGTTCGTGTTGCTCTAGTTTGTTACGTTTGTGGAAGGTTTTGTTGCAGTGTTTACAGCTGAGTGGGATTTCGGGAGTTTTTTCGATGTAGTTAAGACTGTAATCGTTTTCCGTTTCGATTACGACTTCGTTACCGATTACAACTTCGTCTCCAATTACCACCTGAGAACAAAAAAAATTTTATGGTTATGTAAACAGCAAAACTTGATGACAGGTATGAGGATTCAAACAGCTGTGACAATTTTTTCAAGGATAGGGAACTATCTGTACAATCATACAATAATTGAATGAATACTTGATTTTCTACAAATATTTGTAATTTAAATTTTGAAAGTATTTTGAAAGCTAGAAAAATACTTTCCACTTGAAAATGTATCAAAAATTGACAGGTTTTCTGGAAAACGACTATGAATTCTAAAAACTTGAGGAAATTTTTTCATCATATGGACAGTTTTTCGTTAAGGATATTTTTCAACAATCAAACCTTTCAAATACTTTATCGACTTTTCAAGGCTTAAGCGATTCATTAAACATAGAAAGATTATACAAACTTTGGACATTTTCCAAAAATCAGGCGACTTTTCAAAGCGTGGGAAAATTTCTAAAAATTGGTGATCTTTATAAAATTTAGACAATGTTTAGAAATTGGTCATTTCCTCAAAAATTAAGGCAGACCTGTCTGAGGAAATAAATGATCGATTTCGATATAAATTTACCTCAGATGCATATTCAACGTATAAATTTGGATCAATTTCTTCGAGTTGTTCCGGAGGTTCGTGTTTGAATTCGTTGATCTCTTCAATGGTATAGTTAAAACCGTCCTGTTGTATTTCAACTTTGGCTTCTTGTATTTGACGAATGGCATCAATATTATAATCGTACTGCTCTTCGGTTTCCACTGTGACGCCTTCTTCTTGGAGTTGGGCCATATCTTCTATCTCACACTCGTATGCGCCATCGATAACTTCGTTTTTACCTTCGGGTAATTCGATTTCAACTTTGGTGGCACCTTCAAATTGATGCGCCGATTCCCCGGCTTGTAGCAAATATATATACCATTGGTTATTATCTCCGTTACCCTGTTCAAACAAAATAATGATCTATGAATGAAGAATTGATTTCAAAATGATTAATTTGTTAGACATACCGTCTGAAGAGTTTCTTCTTCTTGAATGGTTTCATCGGTCTGGATAACTTCTTCTGTCACAATATCATCAGCGATTACAGTTTCACAGGCGCCTTCTTCGATGAATACAGATTCAGTGCATTCCATCGTAGCTAACAAAGGATGATAAAAACACCGTTAATTTAACGTCAGCCATTACAGCATGATAAATACCATACTTGTTCGATCGCAGTGATACGAACGAACACATTATTCAAAAATTCCATTTTTCTAGATCACCAATACATTAATGAAAGGCGAAAACGAAGAACATTTCAGCTCTGCACAATTTTGTTTCTGCCGCCACAACTTTTGAATTTTTTGAAAAAATTCGAATATTTTTTAATTGGATTTTCATTCAAGAAAATTCAACTTACCAGAGCTTTGAAAGCCAAGAAATATTTCATACGTATTTGGCTTGGCTGCTACTTCTGGAATCGAAGCACAAAAATGGTGATTTTAAAGGCGCGAAGTTTTCCATCAAATTTAACGCAAAATTGGAAATTTCTTTTTTAATTTTAATTAAAGAAATATTTCAGTTGGAATAATTAAGTATTCGTAACAATTAAAACGAACACGCGGATGAATACACAAACACACGCAATGACCGATGACGTTTTCCAAGGTCGACCATAAACGTGTGGAGAGGACAACTCACGAACTCACGTTACTAATGTGACTGCGTGACAGTTCAACGTGACGTGGGTTTTTTTAAACGTGACATTTGTCAAGGTCAAGTCAAGAGAGCCTTTTATATCTATGCTTATAATTATCAAAAAAATTATCACATTCGTGAGAAATGGAATGTGAAAAAAGATGAAAATTGAAAAATAAATATTTAAAAAATACTTCAAAATATAAAATGATTGATCTTTGAAAAATGACCGAAATGATACCGTAAAAGTGTTTTATTACTCGAGGTGATCGTTTTAAAATCGAAACTAGTTTTATTTTTTGCAATGTCTGATAACAACATGACAAGTCCTGTGGAAATAAGTATTCCTGTGCCTTGGGGACACATATCTGGTAAGTTGATTAATTTTTCAGTATTTCATTACTCCATCTGTCCATCTCATTTACTCAGAATCTCCTAAACATACTTTTGTACATAGAGAACCCATGTAACTTATTGGTATCAGGAAACTCTTGACAGAAGTTGAAATTCACATAAATTTCAGGAAAAGCCTGGGGTGACAGTTCGTCTCAACGAGTGTTAGCCATACACGGCAAGCAAGACAATTGCGGAGCGTTCGATCGTATGATAAAACTTTTAAAAGGAAATTATTACATAGTTGCGATAGATTTACCAGGCCATGGATTCTCCTCGCATTTCCCATCCGGAGTATACCTTCATATGATAAATTACGTAATCGCTGTGGTAGATGTCATTAAGCATTTAAAATGGAATCGTTGTCATTTTCTAACTCATAGTTTGGGAGGACAAATTGGAATGATTTTCAACGCTTTGGTTCCGCATGTCATAGATAAGTTCATTATTATCGATCATATTGCACCTTCGTATGTCAGCGATGAAACCGCCATTGATTTATTGAAGAAAAACTTCGCTGACTTTATAAAAATGGAGGAAAAATTGAAAAATGGTCAACCACCTGTATATAGTTACCAAGTAGCTTTGGATAAGCTTACCAATCGAGAGTCTGTGTTAACTGACGAAGCTGCTAAAATAATTTTAGAACGATCTTTAAAAAAGATTGATGGTGGTGTTACTTTTTGCATGGATCAAAGAATAAAGCTACACCCATATCCGGATTTAACCGAAAAACTTTGGCATGATGTACTACGTGAATTGAAATGCCCTGCTCTGTATATATTTTCATCGGAGCGCTTTCAAGTTTACGAAATTATTTTCAAATCGAGCTTTAAATTGTTAAGACAGAAACCCAATGTGATCATTAAGGTCGCTGGGGGGAATCACGATTTACATCAAAATCATCCGGAAAGAATTGCTCCACTGGTGGATGAATTCTTCTCTAAAGAACGTAGTAAATTATAAAAGCTGTTGCTGATATTATGTTATCGATGTCTCTCTTTATAATCAAATTTATGTTTTTCTACCCAATATTTTATATTATTCCTAAGTATATCGGGTGATAAAATGGGTACGGTGATATTTTTTAATATTTATTCAGTAAGTGTGTATTCCAATGGTCCTTCATTTTGCCACGATGTACAAATTCCATTCATCATAGTTTTATAATAAAGTATAATACTCTAAAATCAAAATCCTATAACCGTGAATATTTTCAGGCAAATCATGGAATACTGACTCTGAAGACTACGTCCTTATGATACACGGTTTACAACACAATTGCGGTGCATTTGACAGGCTGATTCGATTATTCAAAAATAATTACAACGTAGTCGCTATTGATTTACCGAGCCATGGTCGATCTTCGCATTTCTTCGAAGGATCGCCTCTAAATCTAATTGATTTCGTACTCGCTTTGAAAAGAGTTACCAATCATTTAAAATGGACGAGGTTTTGCATGGTGGGCCACAGTTTCGGAGGTCAAATCGGTACCTATTATGCGGCCATTTACCCTCAGGAAGTTCAGTCTTTGGTCGTTATCGATACCATGGAACCTAGACCTGTTCCATTACCCGATACGTTAACGCATTTGCAAACAGTTCTAAATGAACAGCTTAATTTGGAGGAAAAATTGGCCACGAGTTCGGCTCCAGTTTACTCGTACGATGAAGCGTTTGAAAAAATTAAAAAAAATAATACGTGGAGGTTGAGCGACGATGCAGTTAAGGATTTAATAGATAGGGCTATTAAACCGTATAAAAATGGGTATACTTTCACTAGTGATCAAAGGTTGAAATTTCCTATGAGACCTATTTTCACTTTCGACCAGCAGAAGGAAATATTGAAGAATATTTCTTGTCATGTACTTTATATTCTGGCTGATGGTAATATGACTCGATATAGTACTTATTTGAAGCAGGCTTACGAATACAACTGCAGTAAGATGAATAATACGATTATAGTAGTAAAAGGTGATCATGCTGTTCATCAAAATTACCCAGAAAGAATCAGCCATCTTATAGATGAATTTTTAATATCGAAGAGATTAAATTGTGAAGTAGAACATGTTACTTATAATGGTACGGTTTAATTTTCATTTTAAATGGACATTCAAAAAATTGAGAATTAAGTAAAAAAAAAACAGTGAAGAACCTTTTATATAAAAATTATTGTAAAAAAGAACACACGAACATTAAGAATATTCTAATGAATGTCTATTATGTTTGTATCAAAATTGTGTCTTATTGACTCATTAAGTAAAAAATTGACTAAGACAAAAATTAAATAAGAATACTTAATTATTGTTATGTTGACAGAAATTACTGTCGACTTGTTAAACCAGAAAATGTGATATTATATGCCATAGTATGTGTCTCTACTTTTGTTGAATTGAATTTTTCGAAACAAATAAACTCGTTTTTGTCGAAAATGCAATTCATTACTTATTATCCGCAAAAAAAGGTACATTTTGAAAAATTCAAAATAGATGCAACCGGTTCACAACAAGAGAAGTTTTTATTAGGAAATGTTGACAGATTAGAACCAAAATTGGTATGCACGGCTCATTTTTGTCTCTTTGATTACGAAAATCGCTTTCATAACTTCAAACTGGTTGAAACCGGGTTTTTTCCAAAAATTAACACAGACTTTCGTGAAAATGATGCCCTGATAGATAATATGTATAGCGATTATGAATTTAAGCGAGTAAATTCACTTATATGTACAAAGAAATCTGAAAAACCGGTTCTTATCGTAAAAGTAAGACGTTCTACATTTCTCCGAAGATTAGTTCTCAGGGCTTTTAAATTGGATTTTCGATGAATACACTACAAAAAACAATTACTCTTGATGATTTCTTACAATTGGAAAAACCGAGGGTTTCAACTTTAACCAAAATTGACTTCAATATCCCAAAGATTTTAAACCGGTCAAAACTGGTTTCTCATTCAAAAATTACTTCCTCTATTTTTTTATTTATTTTTACACCCTGATTAGGAATATTAACGATTAGAAATTTGGCGAGAAAATTTTAATTAAACTTCGTTTTAAAGGAAAAATAGTAAATTACTACCGCATCTAAACATTCAATTTCAGCACATTTTGGCGATGCAAATTACGAATATAATATCAAAATTTACTTCCAATGATTAAAATCCTTGAGAAACCGGTTTCTTTTCCGAAAATTAGCCTAGATTTTCCACAATGTGTAACTCTTTAGAAGGGTATATTTCAGGAGCTGAATGTGGAAATGCGCGTAAAATTCCCTTATGATTTTAAAATTTAAACCGATTAGAACCGGTTTCTATTCTAAAAGTTGATCCCTATATTCTTGAAAATGGGCATATGAAGTATTTTTGACACCTCGATGAAAAATGAACGATCAAAATTTTTAAAAATATATAATTACTTATGTACCTAAAACCGAAACCGGTTCCTATCGTAAAAACAAAAATGTTCCAGATGAAATGAATTTGAAAAAAATGTTTTTCGATGCGTTTTTGTGCCGGATTACTCTAATATCACCTCAAAATAAGAATCAAGATTTTTTTAATCGAAAATTGACCTACATTTTTTTCCAATAACACCCAAAATCATCTTGATGATTATGAAGATGAACCGGTTGAAACAGTTTTTTTTAAAAAAATTGAACCAGATTTTTGTGGAAATTTCATCATGGAAATATATTCATACTTAAATAGATTTAATACCCTGTTAAGGAATACATAGATAGGAATTTTCGCCAGTAAATTCAAAAAAAATTAAAGCCGGTTACAATTTTTAAAAAATTAAAACGTTTTCAATCTGAAATTTTTTTGGAGCGTATTCGAGGCGATGATTACAAATATCGCACAAAAAATTATCCCTTCATGATTTAAATAGAGCTGTCGTTTTTCTACAAAAATGGCTAAAAAACGGGGTTTTGTTGCCTTTAATTTATGTGTAGTAACTTTTGTTATCATTGTCGAAAGTCGAAACCTGCCCCCAAAAGAAATCCTACCGAACAATTTTTGTGAATCGATTCTAACTGGAGAAAAAATTAGAAACTTTTTTCAGATTATGAACCGGTTTCAATTCAATGTGTACATTATACTCACTCGCGAATTTTTTTAAATAATTTTCGTAAAGAGGAATCAATCACATCCTGTGATTCTCATGCACCAATTTTAGTCTCAATGGGTGTATTTCACCCCTCCCATCACAGTTTTTCGAACAGAGAACCGGTTATACCAATTTTGAGCGTTATATATCTGTATCGAATACGATGAGTAAACTATTGTATATCAATTTTGGTCTCGATTGGTATGATTTTCTCCGCAAAAAATGGTTTCTGTAGCCAAGGAATCGGTTGCACCAATTTTGTATCGTACCTAGGTATCTATTTTCAAAAGTATAGGCATATTTACAAAAAAAAAAACCATAAAAATAACATATCACAGCACTTTAGAAAAAAAAGGCGAGTCAAACATTCCTCTCGTACCAGATCTTCAGCAACTTATTTCTGAGGAGACGAGTTAATAAAAGGTAACGTATTCAAATCGGCGATCAAAAAAGCTCCATGATGGTAATGCATTCGACTAACGAACCCGTTATTATTATCACAAATGGCAATCGGCGACTTAGTCAAACATGCAGCTTGATTAACATAGGAAAACTCATGCAACGAAGAATACTCATAAATAAACTGATCGCTGAAAAAGTTAACGTTGTACCAATATAATATCGAATTGATGGTTCCTTGTCGAATCGTCGGCGTGTAAATTTGCTTCTCAAACTGGCGATCCAACTCAAAAGCAGAAAATTCATGGCATATGAACGGATTCGAATACTTTTCGAATTTCAACGTCGCTACATTTAGCTCGAGCATTTGTAATACCTGCGGCAAATTGAAAAGAAAGGTTCAGGTGAACGACCGTTTATATGCAGAAATACCTTAAAGGTGAAAAGATTCTTTCAGATACCTGATATTCGTTAATGATATCACTAATACGATAACGACGGACGTCGTCATTTACTACACGCATACTTTCTTCGATATAATCAGAATGAATCAGTTGACCGCAAATTTGTATGGTTTTAGGTAGAAGGTATCCGCCTTCGCGTAACAATAGCCTGCGTTAAAACAATACAATGATTACATTCAGCTGTACAATGATTTCGGGATTACCGGCGAATTTTATCACTGTCGGGATTCCTGTTTAACCGCAAGGTCATAAACCTTGCTAGATTCGATGCAAAAAAACTCACACGAACCGAGTTTTTCAGGATTACAATTAAAATGAGAGATAATTTTCCCAACAGGTAAAATATCCGGTTCGCGAAACGAGTCACTTACTTCAATGTATTCACCCTAGTAATCATTTCTTCGTTTAGATCACCGGTGTAATCGATGAAATTGACTAGAACTACGTCGAAAGAGAATGATTGTAAGTTTGCCACCGTGTCGTCGAAGTCGTCGGCCAATATGAATGTTATTTTTTCATCCGAAATGCTATTCAGTTGAGCAATCCGTTTAATCACCGTGATTTCTTCTTTCGACGATACGCAGCAAACCAACTCGACGTTACGGAAATTGGACCTTAGCAAGTGAGCGTTCCGTAGGACGATCAATCCGAAAATAGGCACCGGGTATAAATCCATAATCCTTAGCACTTTTCTATTTTTATATTCGTTAATAAATGATAAAGCTGCCAATTTCAAATGCTCTAAAAGACTAGTATCGTTCAGCATCGATATAAAATTCGAAGGCGCCGGAAACGGTAACGAATTTTCTTTCAAAACCGTACCATCCGGATAAATAATATTATTCACGTCGAAAGTAACCTTTCCATCTGTCCAGCCAGTCTGCAGAGTTATCTTGGAGCCAGGCACGACGCGGTGAGGTTTAAAAGTAGGAAATATCGCCTGATCCCAGCAGCAATTCTTCGAGTTTAGATCATCGGGTGCCGAAGACAAAACGATACTCTCATCTAGCTGCACTTTGAACCACGCAGCTATGGCGTGGAAATACCCATTACGTGTGCAAGTGACTTCGAAAGTATAACGGTTCTCGTTGTAGAGGAATTTCTCGATGTAAGCCGGATCGTTGAAATTAACGTGGAATAATTCGTGCGGTTCCGTGATAAACACGCAGTCTGGTACAGCCTGGAGACGCTCTGTGTCGTAGGGTTCGTTCAAAGACGCGAATAAAGATAGGTTTAGGGATAAGGTTTGAAAATTTTCCGGTATTAAGCTTTCTTTCAGCGAGACATTGGCGAAAGCGTTGGTACAGTCATCGGCTGAGATGTTGGTTAATGGGAAGATGTACTTTTTGGCTAATAAATTCGATTGGACGGCTGAAAACCACAAACTACCGCTGTGTGGTATTACTATTCCGTTATTAGAGGTGTTCATTATTGGTTTATTCGATTCGAACTTGTAACTAGGTAATAGGATGTTATCCCAGGCGTATTTTAAAGACTGAAGCATGTGTTCGCCCAACATACAAGCGTCCATTGTTTCGGTTACCACTAATGAGATCCTGTAAAAAAAAAAAAAATGATATAATACATTCGAGTGGGTTTCCCTGATAAAAAAATGACTTGTCGGAGTAAATTTCGCGTGTTTGAATCAATTTGTCATAGATAATATTAATCATCATTTGCCATACAGTACCACGCAAGAAAATTAAATTAACCGGAAAATTATCTTAATTGTGGATAACGATGAGTAGTCCAGAGAATAGCTTTTTGAAATAAGCTTTTTGTTATTGTAGTCCAAAGTTTCAATTATTTCGTAAAAATAGCAAATATAATTTCATTTTAAACATTAGTTGGGACTAAGAAAATGTTGATGGAACCAAGATAAACGATCAGGTAACTGGCTTCGGCGAAAAAAATCGAGAGAAATGGAAAGGGCACATTTTTGGGGTAAAAAATTGTAAATATCTAATCTTGTGTGTGAAGAAATATTTCACTGAAACCGGTTCAAGGGTTCACAAGTTACAGAAATAATTCAAAAATTGAATAAATTTGTAAAACAGCTGAAATAAAAGTTATGAAACTCAAAATGTGGATTTTTTCTACTGGTGTATAACGAGAGAAGTGTAATGGTTTCCACTTCTCGTGGAAATGGAAACAGTGAAATTAGTTTTGTGGAAAAAATTGTATTTTTTGATAATGGGAGAAGAGTTCAAAATAATATCAATGTATCTATATCAGCAATTTTTTTGAGACCGGTCAAGAGTTCACAACCGGTTTTCAAAAACTCCTTTAAAAACGATAAAATAGAAGAAAGCTCAGAAAATGACTGATGAGTACAAAAAAAATGAAAAAGAAAGTATAAAATTAGATGTCATAATTATCATAGCAATGAAAAACGAAAAAATTACTTTCAAACCGGGTTGACACATTTTAAATCAGTCGGAAACCGGTTGTGACCCTTAAACCGGTTTTAAAATGTTTTTCGATTCATCAGCGAAATTCAAATTGTACCTTTTTAGGTCACCGAAGGCTCAGCTGAAAACACTACCCAAAAGTAGCAGAAATGGAGTTGTTTTTTTTTTTTTTTACGAAAATAATTCCATTTTTCAAATTTTCTAATTTCTGGCCATGCCCCATGCCTCCTTTAAGATTGGAGGCTTGGATTTTTTTCAAGAGATTCTCACTCTCCTACTCAAAATAAATTACCTAATTAATTTTAGTCAAAATCTTGAATATGTTTTTTCTTCTTCTATTGAACCTAAAATCAAAAATCTGTTTGCCTGGTCATTTCGTCAGATAATACCTTTTTTTTTTACCTACTTGAACTAGACTACAGTAACTTTTAGAAAACTTAAATGAAACTTACTTATTAGGAATATCACTCGGAACGGTAATATCATTAGAATGTTTATCAATCAACGTAACCATCTGCGAAACTTCATTCTGAGCAAATACATTCGAAGCTATCGAAACCATCACTGGATTACATTCGCAAGCGTAAACTTTTTCAGCGGAAGCTTCGAGAGAGTATAAACTGTAAAAAAAAATCCACGACGAGAATTAAAACCTCGCTGAGAAAATTTCCATGCAACATACGTAGGTAAATATACCAAAATAATCCGGTTCCTGTGCCAATATCCAGAACCGTTTTGAACCCTTGATCGATTTTTTTAAATATCGCTTCTCTATAAGCCGCATTTCTATAAGAATCGTTCAGCATTCGATAATGCCATCGTTCAATTAAGGCACAATATGCCGAGCTCAGACTTCGAAAGGCGGGAAAATAATACGGATTTCGTTTAAGGGCTTCTTGAAAGTAATAAGTAGCTTTATCCGGAAACCCCAACCTAAATAAGACGAAAATAATTGAAATGAAAACATAAACAAATAATAAACCAGTATAATTGAACAAGAAAAAAAAATTAAACAACAGTCAAAACGTAGGTATTAGGTAACTCACTACAATGTAACTGATTTCAAGGTAACAAGTTTACAATGTAATTTAATATTTTGAAAATTTTTTACACCCAAGTGAATAAACTGATGTTTGACTCGATCAAACCATCTCTTAACGTTGGTTTTTTTAAACACAACAGGAATACTAAAACTGTATAGTATAATTTGTTCAACCGATCGATCACGTATTACATCAAAGGTAACATTATAGGAAAACACATCAGTGAAATTTAAACAAGTATCATGAGTTTGGTTATGAAACCAATATACAACAGGATAATTCAACAGGATTCCATAAACTGTCGGAATACACCAATTTTCTTCGGCAGGAATAACAATCAGGTCTTCGCCGGAACAAACATACTTCAATATTTTATCCTTCATTTGAACTATTTCGCCCAAAACATGGTCGCTAACCGGTTTAATATTCGAGCTTATATCACAAAATGTGTTATTATTCGTACCCATAATATCGATCAGAGTTTTATAATTAATCAGAATGATTTCGTTTTCGATCAGAATAACTCGTAAATTGGTAAAAATGGTATCACTTCGTTGCAATTCATGTATAAAATTGATCACAGAGGAAGCATCCGGAGGAAATCCAATGTCCCAAATGTAGCTCGATTTCCATTCGAAACAGAGGCTTATGATATTGTAGACGATAATTTTGGCATTCTGTTTCCAGTATTTCTTATGGAAATGCTTATGAAACGTCGAGCAAATAGATAACAAGTCGATGTCACGCATACCTGAATAAATGAGCTCCTAGATTGTGATGTATTTCTTCGCTATCGTCGTATAGCTTGAGGACTTCTTCGTAAATGGCAAATATCTCAGAAAACTGTTTCTTTTTCTCGAGGAATTGACCGAGACAACCTATAAGAATGAGCAATGTTGAGATCGGCTCGTTTTGAAGAATAGACGGAGGTGCTAACTTACTCAGTACGATTAAGAATCTATCTTTGAGGTCTGGTTTCCATTCCGGGCGTACTTTCAGAGCGTTAATGTAGTAAAAACAAGCGTCGGAGAGGTTCTCATTTTGATAATTTAATTCCGCCAATTGTCTGAATTGTAAAGCAACTTCAAATTTTCTCGATTCATCCATATTGCTGCCTCATGTGCATACTTGCTTCAGAAATTTCAAAGCAGCGAGTGTCATCAAATTTCGTGTGTTTGAGTTAGGAGAACAAAGACGCGTTAATATCGGTACCGGCTTGTTTGAATGATCGAGTATGATGATAAAGTACTCAATTTCGTAATTATTTCGACATAAATGAATAAAAATAATAAAAATACGGCAAAATTAAACGCGATTACGGGTACAAAATGTTCAGAAACAGATAAGAGATATCAATGCATATCGAAACATTTCGGGCATCTTCGGAATATTACGTCGGACTTGTAAAATTTTTTCTGACTTAGGTATAGGTGGGAGAGCGGAGAGGAGAGTTCGTCTAGTAATTTCAATTTGCTTACAGATACAGACAGAATAGAGATCGAGACGAAAAAGGAATTTAGATTTGTACCTGGTCCTAATTTGTAATTAAATGAGTCATATTAACTGAGTTGAGAGGTTATTTTTTATTTCGTCTGACTGAAAAGTGGAAATGATTAAAAAATTTTGATTGTTTACGTAGTCATATGTAGACGTATTGTGTAACCTTGAATACCTTGCTAGTGCTAGTTCCTGGAGCTAAAATAGATATTATTTCAGTAAGCATAAAAAAATGGAAATAATTGTGGTTTTTTAAATATTTGTGTGTGTTTGTGGGCGAGCTGGAGTACAGGGTGTTGAATTGAAACCCAGACACACAAAAGCGAAAAATTTCTCTCGAGGTAATTTTTGTCGAAATTTAGATTTGAAAAATAGTTTTAAAAATTTCATAATAGAAAACATGACGTTTTTCGATTATTTCATCCATTTTTTAAAGGAAAAGAGGATAAATTTTTCCTTTTTACACAATTATAATCAAAATCTAAATTAAATGTGAGGGGAAAAAACGGGATTTTTCCGCTTTGCGTCTGGTTTTCAATTCAACACCCTGTAGTACTATTGGTTAAGAAGTTAAGATCTTTGTTGAACCCAAAGATCCAAACTATGTACTTAAACAGGTGTACTTACTTACTTACCTTATTCTCCAAAAATCGAACAATAAAATAAATACCTTTCTAAAACTGAGAATTTTCAAAAATTGAAAAATTTTTAATTTTTTAAAACATCATGAACAATTTTCTAAAAATTGAATGGTGCTGAATTTTCAAAAATTTGGTCGGTAAATTTTCACGAAATTTTCTAAGAAAAGATCTATTTTCAAAAATTAGAGAATTTTTTAAAACTCGAATAACTTTCTAAACATTGAACAATTTTACTTGGGTAATTTTTTGAAACTTGAGAGTAGCTTTTTAAAAATTGGTCGATTTCTTAAATTTTTAGTAATTTTCTAAAACATGGATGATGGTTGTCAAAATTTGAATGAGTTTCCAAATCTAGAAATAAGTAGGTACATATTTCTTCGAATGATTAAATTTTTTTTGAAAAATCAAAAGCTAATAAAATTTTAGAAATTTTCTCTAAAACTAGATACCTAACTTTTTAAAAAAATGCCATTTTTAAAATAATAATTGAGTAGATATAACGATCATTTATCAAGTTGAAAAAACTTGTCTACCTATTTAATCATAATAGTGAAGATAACTGAATGGACGATATTTTGAAAAGTTCAAGATCAGGTCTTCATAAAGAATTACAACTTCAAGTTTGGACTTTTATCACAATAATTTAGGTATCATTCACCTTTTTTGGCTCACAACATAGAAAAATGCTTCAAGACTTAATAGTTATCTAATACTAAAGAACTTTTACTACAATAATTTTTTTTACTCAACTCTGTATGTTATTCAATCATTCAATGCATAAGGGAATCCCTAGATAAAAATAAACAAGTTAGGTACCTAACTACCTATTCAGGCAATAAAAACGTTAGGTAGGTATTTAAAAAAAAAAAAAATGCATTGTTTAGGTATGTACCTATGTATTCAAAGAAAATATTTGTTTTAATTTCGCATGTAAATATACTTATTCGTAGGCACAAAGATTGGCAATTTTTTAAAAATCTTGTTTATAAACATTCAGCTGTCTGGTTTTTACCTTGACATTTAACTCAAGTCCCAGCTACCTTGAAACCACGAGAAGAACAATTTCTCATGTTTTTTTTATATTGGTCAACCACCAATAAAAAAATTTGTAGAATACGCTCGTATAATATTGATAGGTAGGTAATTACTTACTTATGTTACGAAGATTGGAAAAACATAGATCCTGATTTTACGTAACAGTTGCGTTTATTTTCTCGAAATCGAGAAATTGACTCATCTATCGCTGTGTAGGAAATTTATCGTTATCATCTTACTACTAAATTTTAAAATCATGAGTTCATAGAAGAAGTGATTTATTATTCTAAATCATTCATTATTCGGGTTAGTTATGAAATATTAATGGTAGTAAAAAAATTAATTCGACGAAGTTTTCATGTGTGTTTCTGCTATCAAATAGTAAGGAAGTATATTTACCATATGGACTGGGTACAGTTTATTCAACCCAAATTTTCCTATTCTTATGTGAATGAGGCCATGCAAAAGCATGAATAGATATACAATATTTACTAAACTGATTAGAGGGTTTGTGATTTTATGCTAAAAATTGGTATCATGGTAAATGAAGGAATCTTGGGGTTCACGAAAATTGACGAATGAGTTTACTTTGAGCGGAAAACCCTTTGCAGAAAAATTTGAGCTCTTCACCAAAGTGGGAAGGATTGCCGATGATTAATAATGATAGTATCGAATCGTATGATTTTCAAAAAATTTTCTCAAAAAGTTGCAGATTGTGAGTTTGAATTTTTGTTTTAAATTTTATCTAATTCAAATCGTTTGCCAATGTCTTCAAAATCAAGTTGATTTTTCTCGTCACTAAGACTAAATTTTATTGACAATTTTTAAAAAAAGTCACAGCAGTCTTGCCAACTATGTTATTATTAGGTACCTAATACCTATTAATTTTGCCAACTGCAATTTTTCTACGAAGAATCGAGAAAGTTTTAATGTTGAAAATTTTCATCAAAATTCATTCTTACTTACCCAAAACAATTGCGACTCCATTTTTGAATTTTGTAAAATTCGAAAAAAATAAAATTTCGTTTTTTTGGAAACTTTTAATCAATTTGGTATTTAATTTCAAGGTCAATAGATCAAGTACTTTTTTATGAACTTGACCTGTAATCAGACGATTTTTCCCCATGGGGGCCACGGGGAGGAGGGGGGGGAGTGATCGAGGTACCATTCAGGAAACAATTTTCAAAAAAGACATAAACAGACATTTTTAAAAAAAGGGCATTACTTTGAGGACTTTCAACTAAAGCTCCAATTCCTTTTGACGGGAAGGGGAAGGATTAGTTGTTCGTTCATTAAGCAGAAAAATTACCCAAAAAATTATTTAGATCGTAAAAAAGTGTTAATGTTATCAACATTTTGTAAATTTTTTCCAGCTGTGTTGTCAATTTGCAATCCTACCTATAAAAAATCGAGTATGTTCTAATGCAGCTCGCTGCATCATCGCTTTAAAAAAAATTTCGAAAAATTTTCATCAAAATTCATTCTTACCCAAATCAATTTTGGTCCAATTTTTGAATTTGGTAAACATCAAAAAAAATTTATCCTCGATTTCTTATAATTTTCAACCAACCTGGTTATCAATTTCAAGGTCAGCTGTAAATTTTAGATTTTCCCCTCAACTAGGGAGGGAGGGAGGGAGGGAGGAGGAGGAGGAGGAGGAGGACGAGGTCACCGAGATACCACTCTGAATTCTGAAAGCACTTTCCAAAAAGGACAAAAAACTATTTTTATCAGAAATGGCATTACTTTGAAGACTTTCAACTTCAGCTTCATCCCTGTTTGACAGAGAGGGGCAGGAGGAGGGCTAAGTTTAAAAAATTCTCTTCGAGAATTCCTATTCAAAGAAACCGCAATCTCTCCAATTTCGTCAAAATTCAAGGCAGTTCTTTCACTCCGACGCATCGAGCATGCATACTGGAAATCATAACAAGTATAAAATTTCACTTATTAGTTCTAAACACACCACACCCGTTTGTAATTCACTACATAGAAACAAAAGCATGTGAGTATGGGTAGTTTTACACTCGCAGATATTCCTTAATGTGTCATAATCTCACGGAACATGGGATTTTTTGTCGTTTAACCTAATTTTTCGTTGTAAAATGTTTCCCATTTTATTTAATGAATCATTACGTTAACGGTTCATTTACTACATCGCTATCATAAAACATAACATTATACTACCAACTTAACAACTACTTGCGAATTTGTTCTCCAAAACATAATTTTTTATCATTCTGTGAAATTTACTCGGAAAGCTTGCAAATTTTCATTTTACGGCTGCAATTCCAGAAATTTCCTTAGTCATTGCGGTAAATACCCGCTGGCTATTGTCTGGTTACAATTATGGCTGCTATAATGAGTACAACGTGTTCAACATCACGTTGCTGTCGATGATTCAAAATTTTGATAAATTGGTTTTTTTGCAGATTCATTTTTGTGCCAATATTTACGTCTTTGATTTGCAATATTTCAAACAATCCGATCGTCGTGTGAAAAATTGTTTAGACATTAAAAAAGGAGAGAGGGTCAAATTTCAAATTAGTCATTTTTTTTTCAATTTCCAGTTTCCACTGATCTAGTCAAATCAAAAATCTCAACTTTTTCTGAAAAATTGTGAATTTATTGAGGAATGGCACTGGGAAATTTTTGACTGAAAAATCAGTGAAAAATAAATAATTTTTGAAAAGGCGAAAAATTGAAAAAAAGCTGTTTGAAGAGCAGAAAAATACAATTTTTAAACATTTTTGTACTACAAAAATATTTTTTCTGACCTCAAGGAGGGAGGGGAGCTCGAGCCCTTAGAGCAGTAACGCAGTAAGAGCCCTTCCTTGGGTGCGCCCGCCCCTGGCCCATACATTGATGAATAAATTGAATATTATTTTGGTTTCCTAATTTCCTTTTCTCCGCTTTTCTTCCCGTCAAAAACGGAATCAAAATCAAATGAATCAATATCAATATTAAATAAGTAAAACTAAGTAGGTATGTACCTATCTTATTCATTATTAATTTTAATTTTAATTTAACCTCCTTCCCCGGCTTCCATCATGGTTCCTATTTTCTGTCCTATTCGTGTAGTAGTTAAATAAATGACCATTAGATATCACTACATTGATCAAGTCGATAACGTGTGCGAGAGAATGTACGGTTTGGATTTTTATTTAAAGGTAGCAATGTAAGGATGTAATGGTTGTATGTTTGTATGTGATATTGTGATCTTTCTTATCAATGTTGACATTTTTAGCCGCCTGATATTTTTCATTTTTGAAGTACCTCCGAACAGGAATTTTTGTAAAATCGAATGTTGAATTGTTTTCGTGTTCTTCATTAAAAAAAAAAAACATAAGAGTAAAATAGTTTTCCGATTAATATTATTCGTATGGCACATATTACAGTTTGTTAGAGGATGGATGAAACTGAAAAAATGATATCCACTGACTCTGATACTCATCCGATTTCAGTAGATGCCATCGAAAATGATCCAGTTAATGAATTACCTTCGGTGGCAAATGATTCCGATGTAACAATATATTCAAGTTCTCAGTGCAGTAGTCATCCTTCTGGCGCAGATGATGCTCGATTCAATGACCCAAGCATCAAAGATACTTCAGGTACAAATTTTGCCGTTGATTCAATTACCAATGATTCGCCAAATGAAACACCTTTAGAGCAAGATGCAGAAATGGATGAAATTCCGGATGAAGCACTCACAACCAACGATACGTTGATCAACTCAAGCTCCACGGATCTCAATACCGAGACTAATAAGATTAGAGGAAGTAAACCGGATCAAAAAAGTGAAAAATTGTCCCAATTTCCTCTAGGAAGGGTGAGAGATATAATGAAAGCTGATCCGGATATAAAAGTAGTCAACGCAGAATGTGTATTTCTCGTCGCTAAGGCTACAGTAAGTATGTATTAATTTTGCCATAAGTATGTGTTAAATACCAAGTGTCATTTTTATTTACTGATTGATGTTTTGCAGGAAATGTTTCTTCAACGATTGGGCACCGAAATTCACGCTATCACGCTCAGAAATAAGAAGAAAACTTTGCAAAAGAAAGATTTGGATGCTGTGATCTCGGAAAATGTCGCTTTTGAATTTTTGGATGGAGCTTTAAATTGAATTTGTATGTAGGTAGGGGTAAGGAATTTTGTAATTTGTAATTTTTTTCAAAACTGAAATTTTGTGATAACTTTTTGTAGGTATGTTTGAATTTGAATAAAATATTCTATCTACATAGGTACTGAAAGCTTTTTAAATCGTTTAATATGGGTACAGGTGTCTTTCACAATGTTAATGTACATCATTAAGTACCTACTTAATTGACAAATAGAAATTGATTTCGCTATTTTTCAAAAAAAGTTTGTTTATATATGTGAAGTAGTAAGATAAAATAACACAAAAAATTTCGACCTCCGTCTAGTTCAACACTGAACGCGGGGACCAATCAAATGGATCGCGTCGCAGTGTCAATTTGACAGACCGTCCAATCACAACTATTCAAAGTTTCACTAATACACGTTTGGCGGGAAAATACAGGAAAAATTGAAACTCTTTCATTTATCGTGCTATAGGACATTGGAATTTGAAAATTCGATGTTGTGGATACCAAGCCTACCTTGACAAAGCTAGTTTACAAATCCTTGGAATTAATGTTAATTACAAAACTTAATTCAAGTCAATCAAAAATAGGTAGGTAGGTATCTATTTTATATTCGTGGTTTTCGGAAACAAAAATCCAAAACAACTTATGTTATGTTCAACTTTTCAAAAATTTGGTTTCAATGTTGAAATCTCGATTGTGGTATTTTCTTCGGAAAAATGCGCGGTATTTTTACATTTTTTTGGGTCATCTTTTTCGTAACTTAACGTTTTTTTAATAATACATTAATGTTTGAGTTTCTACACGTAAAATCAGTCCTTAAGTATAAATTTACGTATTCACTGTGTACCCAAATTAGAAACGATCATTAAATCTTATAGCTAACGTGTGTACATGTAATTAAATACCAAGTACTCGTAATAAGAGATTTTCAACATTTTGCTGCACGTTTAATTACTGGTTTGTATTGTTTACACGTAGGGTGTGTAGATATTGTGATTTGTGATAAAGTTGGTGGAGATTTTTTTTTCTATTGTAGGAATTCGCATGAGGTGGAAATTCCCCGTTTAGAAATATTTCTCGATTAGTTACCTACCTGGGTAATTACTTCATGAATTTTTTTCAAATTTAAATTAAAGCTAGACGTCTTAATACTAAAATTAAATATCTTAAGGTGATTATTTTCCAAACAGATATTCCCCAAAAAATTAATATCAAGATTTAAATTTCATTTATCGCGTGCAAGGCGTATCTATAGGCTGCCATTACAACATTATAGGTATAAGTTATCAAATGTTGCAAATGGTACGTAAACAAATATTTTGTTTTTCGTGGTAAAAATTTGACGTAGCTGATCGAAGCCTAGAGCAATTTCTTCCACAGCAAAAATACCTACGTACGAAAAAGAAACTTTCATTATAAAATTTTCCATCTTCTTGTTGAATTTGTAGTCTTCTACGTCACAATGGGCTGATTTTTTCGATCTGTGAAACCAGTTCTTTTAATTCAAATGACGTAAATTGAAAGGTATAGCTAGTGATGCGTTTGTTTTGATTGTTTTCTTTCTTTTTTTTTGATTGTGCAAAACGGTTAATTGTTATCGGGCCTAGTTGAGTGGAAATTTATCACGATCGGGTGTGTAATTTTTTCAAAACAAAGAGTGCCTTGGCTCAGCGAATAATTACCACATGAACTTGAATGTCCTAAATTTATTGTATGAGATGTCCTTGATACAAATTAGATTCAGGTGATGGCAGGCCCGTAGCCAGGATTAATTGGAAGGGGAGTAGACGACATCTTTGGCGGGCGGGGGGTGGATGAAAAATGGAAAAATCAAATGAGACCCTCTCCTCTCATTTCACAAAAAATTTACTTTTTTTCAAGCTCTACAAGAATTTCTTTTCACCAAATTCATATTTATCACTCGAACTCTTCAAAATTGAAACCCAATTTTAATGATCATTTAGATAATTTTTGATGAAGTTTCAAAAAGTTTTGGGTGAGAAGGAAATACTGCTATAATACTTTTCAAAAAATATTTCTAATTTTTTTGTTTCACTTTTCGAACTACTAAATTAAAAAGTGAATTTTTTAAAATTACGGAATCAAAATCCAATAGGCAGCACTGCTATAATTTTTTTTTTGAAAATTTCATCAAAAATTATATCAGACAATCGAAAAAACTTTGGATTTGCAATTTTCGATAGGTAAGGCTTAAGTGAGAAATTTGAATTTGGCAAAAATGAAAAAGTTTTAAATTCGAGATCTGCAACTTTTTAAATAGCTTGTGAAAGGCAAAAAAGTATCCAATTTTGAAGGCAATTGTGTGTATACGGCCAGAGTGTAAAAACTCAAATCGCATTCAATTTTTTACTTTTTGTTTTTTTTTTGCAAAAATGAAGAATTTGAAAAAATTAACCTCTTCGTAGGCATAGGATAGCTGACTAAAATAATTATGTCTAGGAGTTTCAAAATTTGATGATTTTTCCAGCATTTATTCATGTCTACATTAATAGAACTATAGCGAATTATTGTCTGAATTTGATCAAAATCCGTAAAAAAAATTATCTCAAAGTTATTGATGTGCCACAAAACTGTAAAAAAAATTATACAGAATACATAATTAATGCGAATTGAATAAACTGAAGCACATACTTCAAAGTTTCCGACATTTTGAATGAAAATTCGAAAATTGATTCTGCTCGAAATCGGCAGCATTTCCAAATTTTGGTTTTTCACAAAACCAGCATTAAAAAACGGAGAGTTTTTATACACTTTTCTAGGAGGGCAATGTTCCCTCCCCTCTAATAGCTACAATTTGGTCCTTAAAAATTAATTTTTGGTTTCACTTTATGGAATTTTTTCAATTTTTAAAAATGTATTTATGTACTGAATAATTCGAAGATCTATGAATTTTGACAACTTTTGAGCAAAATGAGAGACTGATTTCATTTTTCAAAAATTTTGAATTTCCATTTTCTACCCTTCCCTTTGATTACAGTTTTATGGTTTAAAATTACCGCTCAATGTAACTTTTCAGTTTTCACTAAAGTCGAACATTTTTATTTGCAATTTTTTGTTTTTTTAAATTTTGGGAACCCATAGAATCCTGAAAAGTAATTCTATGTTATTTACTGCCTTGTGTCTTTTTTTTGAAAAGTCTATTTTGGAAACCCCTAAAAAAGTAAAATTTTGTCGAATCAGACTTGCAAATTTTTCACATATATTTCAAAGACAAAAATGCATCTTCTAACCTTATTCAATTTATAAAATTTTAAAATTTTTCTGAGAAAACCGAGGTTGAAAATCCTTTAAATTTGAAAAACGTGGTGCTGGTCGATTTTTTTCACTTATTTACGAACGGATAATGATATTCTGTAAGAGCTCAATGAACTTATACGTATCTAGTGATTTTTACTTTTTTTGGTTTTTGACTATTTAAAATGAAAGAGGAGAGGGAAGGAAATTTCTCAAAAATTTTGCGTTCAATTCTATGCTTTTCTTTTAGTTTTTATTGTGCTTCGTGTCAATTTCATTCCATTTTTTTTCTAAATGAATAGACATTAAAGTTTTATTTTTGTGAATGTTGGTGTTGGTCAGAGTTGTTTTTTCAAAGGGTCAGTTTTAAGAAATTGCGAAGCAAGTTTAAAAGCTCATTTTTCAAAATTTAAAGGTAAAATTCGACTTATTTGCATTCCAAACCTATACTTCATTTTCTAGGCAATTTCTTAAAAATTCTCCTTTCAAAATCAATGATTCAACAATAAACATTTCATAATATTTTCCACGCTCCCACCTTCCCTCAAATGAAAAATTTTAAAAAAATCAATACATTTTTTCCAAACATAATAAGAATATTATTTTACTTATTTCATTGACAGGTATTAAGTCTCCCTTTTCACCTTTATTTATTTTGATTTTTCAGTGGAGGTAAGGGGGAAAAAATCAATCCGGAAATTGAACACTAATTATCCCATTCCTTCAAATGATTTTTTTAAATTCTTCTCTCAGATTTTTGTCATTGTCATTATCGAGGAAGGCAAAGGATGAAAGAGAAAAGAAGGGGAGGGAAAAAATTTGATTTTTTTTACCAAATCTTTTCGAAAAGGTGCACTAAATATCATTTTCTCCCAGGAAAATCCATCATTTCTTACCACCTGTACTAAAATGGAGTTTTCAGGTCGAGGGTAAGAACGAAAAAGACCGGAGAAAAGAAGGCGGAGAAATTTTGTAGTAATCAAAATTTTACTTCTTCCATGTTGTAGGTAGTAGGCACATCTCAGTTATAATTTTCCTCTCCCCAAATTTCCTTATTTTCTTCTTCTTCATTTGATGTCAATATTGGGATTGTGGGACAGGAGGGGGATAAGCGAAAGTGAAAAGGAAATGAGATTGAAAAACTCTAAAAATTAATTCTACCAATTTTATTGAATACCTACATTGAACATCGTTTTCTTCTAGATTAAATTTCTCGTTTTTTCCCCTTCGTTTTCGGTTAACACAAAGAGGAAGTGAAACGTGAGTTGGGAACAGAGAGAAGGTAGCAAACAAATGTAACAAAACGTCACTATATCAATACATTCGTCATTCGTCAAAATTTTCCCAATTTTTTTCACTTCAGCCTAACAAACATGACCTAGTGATGGTCAAAATTGATGTCAATATAATCAACGGAAAAATTTTGATTTCTTGTCTTAGAGAGAACCCCTGGCACTACCTATAACACATCCATGTCAAAATTTGGTTATCTTACTTTTTTGATACCCCAACAAAATATCTTCAAGTCAGTAAAGTCCAAGATTGGAATCGATGAGCACCCATAAAATGAAAATAAAATGTTTAAGAAATCAAGCCTTCCTGTGAAATTCACGATTCAAAAATGACTAATTAATCTCTCTAAAAAAAAAGGCTTTTCGCGAAAACCAACGTCTGATTTTCAAATGCATCACACACCAAATCTCAGGTCATTCAAATTCGTGATTCTTCCCTTCTATAGAAAAAAAAAACACCTAACCTTGAATATACGCAGATAAGTAAATTTTTATCAAAACCGCGAGAAACATTCGTTATTCAATTTCGTAGAAAAAAAAATGTCGAGAAAAACCTTCGCAAATTCCCTCGAATAAATTTTCCAAAAATAATTACGATTTTCCGTTCAAACGGTCTAATTAGAATGACGAATGGATGAAAGAAAAGAACGCAACGGGAAAACCTTTCTTTTTGTCAATAAGAATTACGTCGTTGGAGGTCTCAAGTTTTACTTCGGTAAAGCACCAAATAAACCGTTTGCGATATGGTACCTAATTTACAAATCACACACAGTAAACAATAAAAAATAACCCACAATGCTCCTAAATTTAGTTCGAATATCTGTATCATATTGCGTGAATTTCTGGGGTTTATGGCTGATTCATGGCCCACAGCAAACAAACAGTTTAGGTAGGAGTTGCGTATTAAAAATTATTTTCGTGATGGACGATAAATATAGTATCATTAAATGCCTCTAATCTAAAATGTCGCATGCATTTTTATCTACGGTATCTACGTGACAATCGTTAATATTTTATTTAATTACCATAATCGTTAACGCGTTGCGTACGTGCTCGGGATCACACGAATTTTTAAATCGTTTAGCGACATTGTCTTTTTACGCTGCCTGATAGGTTAATATCGTTATGATATTTGATTGGTTTGCATTTTTGTAAAAATGGATTTCCCATAAACTTGAACATCGCGAGTAATTACTGTTTTCAATGCAACTACCCACTAATATTTCAAGTTCGCATACAGTGAAAGCTATAATTATATAAAATTCGAGATAATAAATGCGATCCGTCAACTTCTCTCGAGCCGTATAGGTAATCGAACCGTAACATGAGTAGTGGTTCAAAAAAAAGGGTTCTCGAAGCTACATTTACGAATTTTTATAGTACCTTAATTATTTACCTATTTGTGAGAGACGAGAGTCTATTTATGCTCATGAGAAGTACGTTTTTGTTTCAAGAGATGAAATTGGTTTTTTTTTTCGAATCCTGATTTAATTTTCTCAAAATTGTTTCCTGTTTCAATTTTCGAATTTTCACTCATTTATTTGAAAATGTTCAACTCTTTAATTTTTTTCCGAGACAACGTTTTCAAGATTATTTCCAACTTGAAATTTCTTCGCCGTTTTCCAAAACTCAATTTTTTTAAATTTCTTACCAGTTTTAAAATTTTTTAAAATTTTGAAACTAATAGATTAATTTGCGATTCAGAAACAGAAACACAAAAAATCCTGCAACTGACTGAAAAAAATTGAAATTCCCTCATTAAATTTTCCCCTGCCAACTTCCGCTTTCCGAAAATAGGTGTGAAAATCTGAAAAAATTCTACACGCCTATATTGTAATAATTTTTTTAAACATTTAAATTTTTAAAAAATTTGTTTTAGCGCCGAATTTTTAAATTTTTTTTCCAATTTCGAATTTTTTCACACTTTTTTCAAGTTTTTAAAATTCCACAATATTGGCAATATTCTTCAAGATCACAAGTTCATTTTTTTCGAAATTTTTATCAATAAGTTTTCAAATTTTCATCAATTTTTTCACAGAAATTTTTGAGCAGAAAATATTTTTTCCATGATTTTTCTGTAAATACCTATGTACTTACCATTTTCTTAATCGTTTTTAGAAGTTCAAATATTTCAAAAATTATACTTGGGAATTCATTTTTTTCCAAATTTTTCTACCTTCAAAATGTTTTTTCAACTTATTGACAAAAACTCTTGATTTCAATTTTCAACATAAATAAACGTCAAAAAATTTATACTTACCTAACCTACTACATAATTTTATGTTAGGTAGGTATTCATTTTTCTTTGTCATGAAACGACTTTTCATAAAAAAAAAACCCGAAAAAAAATTTATAGGTACTAATTAAGAGAAAATTTAGACATTCAAAAATATTGAAAAAAACCGCATAACAAAAAAATGTAAAAAAAATGTGGTACTGTGAACGTGGGAAAAATTTTGAGAAAACTGAACGTGAAAAATATTTAGAACTTTCTGGCTATTCAAAAACTATTTTTTTTAGAGTTGAGATTTCCCCTTTGATTCTACACTTTCTAAAAGGCTCAAAATCAATATAAACTCAAAAATAAATTTTTGACACCCAAAGGTGGTTTCCATATCAATTTCCAGGCATAGGTAATTTTTTACAATTTTTTGACGACTTTTTTTTGTAGAAATTACCTACTAGATTCGATGATTAAATTTGAGAAAAAAAATTGGAGGCAAAAAAATGAAAAAATGTACTTACCCATATTCCCTAGAAAATTTCAACTTTAATAAAAGTTTGAGAAAATTGAAATTGAAAAAAATGCAGAGTAAATTCCAACTAGGAAAATTTTCAGAAGACGTTGTAGAAATTTGAGAATTTAAAAAAAAACAATAGAGAAAATTAGCTATTTTTTCAAGTTTTCGACACCTACAAAAATGGTGAGAAAATTAATTCAAACTTGAAAATATTCTGAAAGTTACGTAAAAAATTGGTGTAAAGTTGAGAAAATTTTTTATACCAGTGAACTTGAAATAAATTTTGAAATGAAAAATCGGAGAAAATTCAAAATCGAAAAAAAGTGAAAAATTCACGATTGGAAATATTTTGAAAACAATTCAAAAATAGTGAAAAAATTTCAAGAGAGCAGAAGTAATTCTTCTGTGACTTTGGATTGATTCCGGAGTCAAGCCGGAGTCAGGAAGTCAAGGTCATAGATTGACTCCAGGGTCAAGTCGGAGTCTATAGTCAAGGTCAAAGACAGACTTTGGAGTCAAAGTGGAGTCAGAAGTCGAAGAAAGTCTTCAAGTGACTCCGAAGTCAGGAATCAACTCTCTCCCACACTCCTATTTCCTGGAAAAAACGTATAAAATTCGAGATTAAGAATTTAAAAAATTCAAAAAAAGAAAAATTTTTTTTAAAATTTTATTACTAAAAATTTAAAAATTGAGAAAAATTTTGAGGAAATTTGAAGTAAAATTTGGGAAAACTGAAAATGGAAAATAGGAGTTATAAAATAGATACAAAATTGAAAACATAATAAGAAAAATCGAAAATGGGGAAAAATTTGAATTTGGTATAAGTTTATTAAATACTTCAAATTCGAGAAAAATTTGTGAAAATTTTAAACAAACATTGAAAAAAAATTCGAGAAAACTTAAAATTAAAACAAATTGAGAAATTCAAAATCAGTGAAAAATTTGAGTTTTTTAAAATTCGACCTTGAAAAAAATCAAGTGCACCACTCGAAAAAAACCCCGTCCTTCACTCGAGTGTAAATAGATTCGAGTCCCATGAGCACTTGGGCATTAATAAAACGTCACCAATTATTCGATACTTCTACTTCGGAATTCCCCTCAAGTTAAATATTGTGAACAATGGATTGTTATCTTTGATGAAATTATAATATAGAGGTACCGTTTCACCTTCTAACGGCTCGATCTTTTTTAATCCGCCGTCTGAGCCATTAAATAACGCTTTCTTCCTGGATTTACATCATACGAACAGCAGGTACCCATTTCAGCATTTCCGTTTGGCGAATTTGCTGAATTTAAGAAAGTCGCTGGCCTTGATCGTGGGCAGTAACTTTGCGGATATAGGCTACGAGCTACGCCAGCCATCATCATCGGTACCTTTTTCGTTTACCATGATTGATCATAAAATTACAAAACCACAAACTACTCATTAAGAAAAGTTTTGCAAAATTCTCAGTATAGAATTTCGGTTTTACCGTAGGAATTCAAAATGGTCATGCGGGTGGGAGAATTCGGTATAGATAACAGTATTTTTTACGAGTATATACGAATAGGCATTATAGTTCCAGATCGGAAATTATTATAACTGTCAAATAGAAATCACGAATGAGATATTATTGACGATAGGACTTTCTCTCAGGGTTATGTTATATGATCCGTGACCTACTCTGTGTGGGGAAAACAGAAACATTATTATGTTAAATGCATTATTATAAGGTGACATTATATACCTATACGATGTAGATATTATGTATGTATTTCGATTCCAACGTATACTTATATTATCTCATATGTACAGTACATTGGATTTACTTTGGTTATCTGGCTCATAGTTCTTCGTGCTGTGATTAACAATGATGATTCTATTTGGGAAAGATATCACTGGCACTGTTATCAAATTTCTCATTTGGGGAATACCGTACGCGTTCTAGTACCTAATGTGTAAATACACATTTATCATATTTTTTCTGATTTTTTGATATCAGTTTTCCTCTGATAACGTTGTCGATAAGTTTGAAATTACCTCGAATGGTTTTTTTTTTCAAGGATAGCTCAGTTGAGTAAATTCTGCCTAATCAATAAGATCGATGTGTGGTAAATTTAGATATGGGTCAAGACAAGTGTTGAGCGTAAGTATCTAGTAGGCTAAAAAAATATTGCTGTAATTTTATGCATGAAAAAGTTACCTACCTGAAAATTTACTTGCCTGCAAATTTTTAGATTTTGGTTTTTCAACATGTACCATAATAAAAATTAGTCATGTTTTTTTTGTATTTTTAATACTTGAGATTTTTATGAATGGGATCAGAACTTGGTTGGAATTAAAAATTTGCAGTTTTTTTGGCTCAAACCTCAATTTTTTTTGAAAAACAGCAATTTTATAAAAAAATCTAGGCACTTGACTCAATTTTTTCAACTAGAAAAAACAGACCTACAAATGAAAAGTTGAAAATTTTCTAAATTATATAAAATTTGAAATGCCGAAAAATTCTTTGAAATTTTTAGAAATTTTTTTACCAAATTTTAAAAGAGAGGATGAAGAATTTCTTCTTACTTCAGAACTTTGAATTGTTACGAATTTTTTAAAAAAATTAACCAAAACCATTTTCGCATACTTGTTATTTTTGGGAATGGGATCAGAGCTTGAATGGAATTAAAAATTTGATCAATTTTTCGACTCAACCCTCAATTTTTTTTAAAAAACACCAATTTTCCCAAAAAATTTAGGCACTTGAACTCAATTTTTTCAAGACCTTAATTCCAAAACGGCGTAAATCCAAAAGCTGTATATGAGAAAAGAAAAGGGGCTCGAGTAATTTTTTTTCAGCTTTTGATTATGAAAATTTTTGTGATGAAAGTCCTTTTTCTCAAGTACAAATTTTGGACTTTGGCTGCTTTGGAATTGGAGTCTTCAATGAAAAATTGAAAATTTTTAAAATTATTAACCTTAAGTATAAAATTTTAATATGTACCTGAAAAATTGTTTAACTTTTCATTGTGTATTCCAACGTTTTTTTTTTTGGAAAATTCTGAAAATCGTTAAAAAATTTTCATCAGTTGGTTTTTTTGATCTTGGTTGAAAATTCAATACAATTTTGAGAAACCCTTAAAATTTATTTCATAGGTACATATTTAATATTTTCATCTTATCCACCAATGATAGGATTGTAAAAATGTCCTAATCATTACTTTATCAAATTACATAATATTATGTATTATAATTATCTTATCGCATCTATTTATAATATAAGAACAAGAAAATGATGAAAGTTCAGATTCAGTTTGATGTAGGTAGGTGTAGGTGTAGGTCTAGGTACATTTAATCAAAATCACATCTCATATACTTGATTAAATTATACCTAACTGGAAAAACCATAATTTTATCAAAACAGATAAGGTTTGATATAACTCTAAATACAATCAGAAATGATTTGAAATGATATACTACCTAATGTAAATTTTTTTCCATTGGAAGATTGGAAAATTTTATTGGTTAAAAATAACATCATTCTTAGAATATGTCTAAAAAAAAACTATCAAATAATTTACTCTAAATTTCTTTGAAACATGAATCAAATAAATTTTATATTTTTGAAGCATGTAGTCAAATAGGTAACTTTTCAACATAATTTTCTTTTAATTTTTTTCAAATTCAATTTTTTAGTATATTTTTAATTGACTGGAGTTTGTTGGAAAAATTTAAGCTTGAAAAGCTGATATCGTAGGTAATAGGTATTATGCCAAGTATTAAAAAATAATTCTTAATAGTTTTTTATAATAGGATCCTTCTCTTTCATTTTGAATCACTAACAATCATTGAAAAAAGTCGAGATTGCAGCACAGGAAAAAATCAGCGAAATTCTTTAATTTTCAGCCGATTTTCGCTGATTTTTCAAAAAGGTCATTGATTTTCCTAGGAATTTCACTGATTCTTAAGAAAATTTCAGATAATTTACTGACTTTTAAGTGAATTTTCACAGATTCAAAAAAGATTAAAAAACTGAAAATTTTTCATGCACCATTAACCTTACTTTTCAACTCAGGTACCTATTGAAATTATACTCGTACTTGAAAATTTTGAAGTATAAAAAAGTAAGATTATAATATCTGTATAATCTTTTGTGTTTTTCAAAAATAATATAGTGTATGCTTAAATTAGTTCATTTGAGATGATCGCGTCCAAATTGTAGATCTACTCAGGATAATTTGTCAAAATTTTGTCATTTTTTTGGAGCATTGCGCACAAAAAGTTTTTGCGTGACACCATGTCCAAATTGGATTTTTCTAGAACAGTATATTATCGAAATTGATTTTTTTGGTGGTGGGAGGGAGAGATGTTTGCGAATTGTAGAATTTTTCAAGCCACTGGGTCTCATTTAGCTTTATTTAGGAAACTATGTCCCATTCGGTTTCATTCGGGACGATATATCCTAATTGATTTTTTTTGAAACTTTACTTTTGAATAAGGTTTTTCTGGGACACTATGTCCAAAATTGCCAAAATGGCTTTTTTGGGACCCCATGTCCAAATTGGTTTCTTCATTGAAATTAGATTTGTTCAGATTGGCTTTTTTGGGACTTGTGTCCAAATTTCGGATAAGAATCTAATAAAACATTATAATCAAATTCTTTTATTATTTGGAGAATTATGTCCAAAAATAGGAGTTTTCCCCGACATTATTGGCTAAATTATTCATCCAATAGTTTTTTTTTAAGAAAATTGTTTCGAAATTTGATTTTTGGTACCCTTTTCTAAATGGATTTCAGACATGATTCTAAATTTCTTACCTATGTTTCTGAACCACTTCAAGTACATACACAATTTTTTTTTTTGAAACACGATGTCCAAATGTAGAGACTTTCTGAGACATGAAAACCAAATTGTTCAAATTAAATTTTTGGGATACTTTTCTCTCTGTCTTAATTATTGTTTGATCAATTTTTAAAACGTGATTTTAGATGCCAAAATTCTTTCCAGCGTTGAATTTTCCTCCAATTTTTTCCAAGTTTGAATTTTTCAAAAAAATCGTTTCAACTCCCACTTTTTTTCAACTCGATTAACTCTCACCCAAACTTGAAAGGATAAAAACATTGATAATTAAATGTATGGAATTAGATACTTAAACGTAAAAAATTAAATTTTGAGAAAAACGTCAATTAGTTTTTTTCAAGTTTTAAAAATTCAACCTTGGAATAAATTTTAAAGTTGAATTATATTGGGAAAATTTGAACATTTATTGAAAAATAAATTAACATAAGGGGGAAATTCTGAAAAAATTGAAAATTCCAACTTTTAAGAATTTTCAGTATTGACAATATTTTGAAAAAATCTCATGAAAACAATGATCTACCAATTAGAAATTGAAAAAACCGTACTAGCTAATTTTTTTCCAACCTAAAAATGAGTAGGTAGATATTTGAGATATGAAATTCCACAGGAAATAATGATTATCTCGTCTAGTCAAAAATTGTCTCATTATTCATTATTTCGTTCTTTCGGCCAATCAGAAGATAGCATTATAAAGCCTGTATTCAATTGGCTAATTCGAATAAAAAACCAACATCCGTTCCTAATCGTAAACCATAGATAGGCTTAAGGCAAGGCAATGTAAAATCCTTACTTATGTTTTATTGCAAAATTTCCCTACTTAAAATCATAAAAACCAAAACTTATTAACAAATTAGCATAAAATCCAATAAAATATACAAAATACAACATCCAATTCCGCTAATTACCGCCAGTAATCGGTAAAACAGGTAGGTAAAAAAATCCAAGAATTCCTCATCTCCCTACGTCTGCATCTTGCAATTTTTCTACAACGTAGACAAACAGCTGCAAAGATACAGAGACCAATAACGTCGTAATTTGAAGAAAATATAAAGTAGACTATGCATCAAAATCACGGTTGAGTTACCGTTACATATAAATCTTGCTGATCGTAGAAATACATTTGCCACATGCCATCCTAGTCTTTCATTTTCTCATTAAACAAACTAAAACACTCGTATTACAAGTTGCTCTTTTAACGCCGCCTAAAGAAGGGGGTTTCCCGGTTAACGTTTTGGGTTCAATTATTCTTCTAATCCCATGCAAAACGCACGTATTCAATCTGCTCTCCACTGCCATACCAGCGCCAATAAAAACATATGGGTTTTTCCTCTGGTATACATAGTGACACAGCACGGCGATCGGGGTAGAAAATACGACCAAGGAATAACCGATTCCCTTCTAGCGTCTCTCCATCATGATTACCATCACCTTTGCTCTACCTGACGCCGAGCTCGCTGCCAATTGGTGTTCATTATTCTCACGTTCGGGTATCCACTTGCTCTTATTTTTAAAAAAATTGTCTAGTTGTAAATTTTCATTTTCGAAATAATGCCATTCGATCACGAACCTAATCAAAGTAAGTCAAGTTTTTTCATTATTTGTACGTGTTTATTTTCTTAAACTCGTGTTTATTTATTTTTTTTCGACTGTGAGAGAATTCGAAAAACGTTTTTTTTCTTTTTTTATTCGTTCGGGTTTTTAATTTTTTTAATTTAAATGATTTATCTCTCTTTGAATAAATATACTGTGAAGTGGATCGATGTAGTTCGCCTATAAATGAAATTATATAGTTGGTGTGTATTTTTTTTCATTTTTTAAAACAGAAATTAGTATATTTTTTTTAAAGTTTCGTTGGTTTTTTGCGAGTAATTTATTTAAATTTTCGAATATAAAACGATTATTGATCAATTTTCTATTCTTTCGTGTGTTTAGTTAAATGTGAAGTGTTGATAAATTAATTTGCTCGATATTTACAAAGGATTAGTGGCGTTCTCGATTTATTTCGTAATCGTATTTCGACTTTATTCGGCTTTCCCTTGAATTTCATTCGAATTAAATAAATAGGCACCTGCTCAACTACTCGGTACTTATTGATTATCAATTTATCGAGGATATCGAGTTACTGGTTTTTATTCAAATAATTTTACATACACGTGTTACCTACATATGAAAAAAACCAATGGTAATTTTTTTCGATTTTATTTACATAAATCGTCTGCACGAGGATTAAATTTATTATTTCCCATTTTATGGCATGAGTCTTTATCGACCGGAGGACCAGGTTTGATAATTTTATCTGCAGTGGAAGCTGACTTTGGTGTGGGTTTTACCTAATGAATGATTTTGCGTTACTGATTAAAAAATCTGAAGCATACCCCCTTCTTCGCCTCCCGTACGTCAGTTCACTTGGTTCAATTTGATGTGTATGAGACAGATGTTCGAAAAAACAATGAGTCAAGTTTCGTGTACGTAAGATATGAGTTTGACGTGGAGTTCTATGCGCATGACTTATGGAATCAGTCCAAGTGGTCAACGAAATCTATTTTGATTCAAACTCGTTGATTAGAGATTGTAAATTCCCTAATTTTTTTCAAAAAAATATGACGGAGAGTGGCTTAATTATCGGAGTATTACGTAAACGGTGATTGACCTTGATTTTGGTAGTGCAAAAACCTATATACCTACGTAAATGGACTTACCTGAGTTGAATCGTGTGGTTTTGGATTTGGATAATTAAACGAATTAAATGATCGATTCGATTCTTATAATTGGTTACAATTAGGTATTTCTAATCTCTCATTGCTTCGGAGAATTGTCACGAGAAAAAAAATCTTGCCTTGTTGGAATTTAACCCCGCCTTGAAAAAATTTTAGCTCAGTTTTCTTAGGCATAAGCACACACACAGAAATTAATTAACGGAGGGACTGAAAATTAGAAAAAAATAAGGGCTGGAGGGATCAAATACCAGAAAAGCGATTTTTACTGATATTTCAGTCAAAATTATTGATTTTTTGACGGATTAGGAATAGGAATTGATTGAAAATCAGTGAAAAATCAATAATTTTCAAATTAAAATGATTGAAATACTGCTCGAGAGAAGGGAGGGCGAAAATTTTCAAAAAAATACTGTTTGAAGAGCAAGGTACCTATGCACTTTTTTCATATCTTTATAATAAAAAATCTAATTTTTGAGTTAAATAGTGGAAAGTTGGCCCTCTGAGCCTTCTCTCCCTTGGGTCAGCTTATCTATATCTTTAGGCATTGTTTTTTGTGGTTAAAATGGACCATTGATAAAAATATCAAGTTTTTCACGCTTCTTTCCTTTTAGAAGAGGGAAACGTTTTGAAAATTGACGGCGATACAATTTGACCTTTGAAACTGATTTTTCAAAAAAAAGAGTCTTATTTGAATTCTCATTTGGGCGCCAAAAATCCTACTTTTTGATACCTACCAAAAAAAATTTCAAAACTTTAAATTTTGCCTTCCTCGTTTTTATTGGATTTTGAATCAAAATGGTCCAAAAATATGTGTCGTACTTTTTTTTATTAATTCCATTATTTTCTTATTTCTGAAAGGATGGCTAAGGTGCGGATCCGAGGAATGGAATAGAAAAGTTTTTTTAACCATCAAAAATGCATCGTAAATGTTGAAAAAATGGCCACTTTCCCTTCCGCATCTCCGTCTTTAATAATTTTATGTTCCAATTATATCTATTTTTCGGTTTTATGGTTGATAAATCTCTTTTTTCTCCAGTTTTAATCATATTTAAAATTTGTTCTGAAAAAATTTATAGAGATTTTGGCATTAAAAATTTGATTATCCATCCCCAAATGATTGTTTAGATTCGTGTTCCCCTCCCCTACCTCATGTCTTCCTGCGGATCGAGTTATTTGCATTCTAGTGTTAAAAATTAGAAAGTGTTTTTTTTGAATTTAATATTCAGTACGTATCTTCGTTCATAATCAGCTTCAGGAACTGAAATTTTTGTTTTCAATTTTTTTGGGATTCCCTAAAGGTGTAAATAAGAAATTTTGGATATCTTCAACATCATAACTTAAATTATTTCAAAAAGTGCTGTGAAAGGTATCTACTTGAGTTATCGGAAAAACAAATTGAGGATTTTAAAAATTTGATCGTTTTGGACATTTTTCTTGAAAGTTGCAGAAGGATAGTCAAAAAGATGAGATAATTCCTCCTCGGACCCTACATTTATTCCTTGTCATGGGATCTTAAAATTTGAATGTTCCAAAAATTTTTAAAAATTTTTCCTTAAAAATGGTTTTAGCTCAAGTGATTTCTCCTCTCCCCTTCCCCTACAAGATATCATTTTCGCCCAATTTTAATTTTGCCCATTTTTCAAGGGTCCTTAAAAATATCACTTTCCCTGTGCGTGTATTTTTTTCAAAATTCAGCGAGTAACGAATAGAAGCCTTTTTTGACGAAAATGTTTCTTGAAAAGTTGTTGGTGTGAATATTTTTCAGCCTGAAAATTATCGAGTCGATTTTCCACACTTTTTTTAATACTTGAAAAACACATGAAGTTACAATGCTTTGGAATATGTGCCATATTTTCTTCTAAATTGATAGAACTAATGCCTTAGAACTTTTCCTTATTTTCATGTCTATGTTACGCCTAAATCGGGCAATTGCCGAATGCCGGCATTAGGCAATTTTTTGCCTAATACCAGCATTCGGCAAAGGAGTTGCCTAATTCTGGCACTTTTTCCATTAAAAAGTATTTTCAATTTTTATGAGTGAATGAAATATTTTTTGAACGATTTCGATTCAAAGTGCGCGTTTAGAGCTACAATTTACAAAAAAAAATTACTCTCTAATCACGATTAGGGAGTTAGCAAAGATCATTTATCCAACAACAATTTTTTGCAGACAGTTTATATCATAACTAATTTCGTATTAGTGATAAGGGAGCAAACTTTTTTGAAAATTGTAGCTCCATACATGCACTTCAAGTGAAAATTGTTCAAAAAATATTTCATTCACTCATAAAAATTGAAAATACTCTTAAATGGAAAAAGTGCCAGAATTAGGCAACCCCTTTGCCGAATGCTGGTATTAGGCAAAAAATTGCCTAATGCCGGCATTCGGCAATTGCCCGATTTAGGCATAACATCTATAAATCATGGTAGATGTCAATCTCTTGGGAAACGACATTGATCACTAATGATGTTGATTATCATCATCGAAGGATTCTATCGAGAATTTTCCACTTAGTATTCTTATTTCTGGTACGCCTACGATGTAAAATAAATGCGGAAGTAGACATAGTAGGCACGTGAGAATTTCCGCAGGTTGAGGTACCTACTACGTGACTCGAGAATTCGTAATTTCGTAAACGAGAACACTATCGGTTACATTCCGTTGGGATGATGCGTTGTTAGGAATGATCAATCTCCCCAATGATCTCACCATAAAAATTTTACATTCTGAATAAAATATTCTCGCGTTAAAAAATTCTGTTAAAATTGCGCGCCTAGTACACTCGTTTCGCCAACTTGTTTGCTACTATTTACGCCATTTGAAGGTTACTTTTTTATCGCGCAGTGTTACCACGGTAATTTCTCTTTCGGAGAATAATTCTATAAATTTTACAATTTCTCAGAAGGGTTCGCCATAATTCCGGATTAATTTTTCAGTTAGGATTAGAAAATAATAAACTCGTGCAGATGAAAAAAATTCGGTAAATTTTCACACCGCGGTACAATAATCGAATAATCGCGGGTACAGCTAATTTGTCGTTTCGCCGTCGAACCTAACCTAATCGTGTACGTAGTACGTAATGATGGTGAAGTGCAACGGGAAATCCCAGAGGCCATAGCGAATAACGTCGAGTGTCGATTTTCTCTCTCAGTTTTAGTTCACTTTTTGCTTCGGATATTAATTTCATTCTTTAATTTACTCGTATTGTGTAGTGCCTGTGACCTGTGTCGCGATAATACTTACTTTGTCGTTTTATAATAATTACCATGAGTTATCGGGACGATAAAAATACTCACAGAATGTATTCGAAATTTTCAGATGTTTCATCTAGTCATCGTGCCAACCCACGGGTTGATATGAATGATACGAAATGTACTGAGAAGAAAGACTGCACCAACGAATTCTACGATTCTGGAGTAATATCGGAAACCTGCGAAAATATTCTGTATTCCGAAGGCGATATCGAAAATGACCCTTTGGTAAACGAGCCCACCACATCTAGGACAGATTCCTCAATTGATAAGGACACAAAGGAAGACGCGTACACAGATTCAGCAATTGATATGAAAAGTAGATCAGATATGAATTTGGATAGTGGATTCATCTCCGAAGCAAACATCCAGTGCTCGAAAAGCTTCTCATCCGAATACGAGAAAGAAATCGTCAACCAGGAGGTTAAAACACAGCAACCGATTTCGTGGGAAATGTTGTATGCCCAAGATGAAGACGCAAATACGTAAGTTTTCGAAATTTAGATTACTGCTGGCTCTCGTCGACGTATGCATATTAATTCGTTTTTCTATTCATTAGGCTATTACATCACGCTATTGTTTTGGGAAATGAAACCTTAATCAAATACATCGTTTTCAATGCACCCACCTCAGATTTATTGGATATTCGCAACAATAATGCTCAAGTATGTCTTGGCTGAACTTCTTTGTCTTATTTTTGAGCTCCTATCGTAACTAATCGTTAATTTGCTCTACAGACTTGTTTACATTTATCTACGATGACAAATCAGCCCAGAATTACCCGATTTTTACTACTTGCCGGAGCTAAACCGAACATTGTCAATGGAAATGGAAACACAGCTTTACATTTGGCTTGCGAAAGGAATTATTTGAAATGCGTTGACGCCCTTTGCAATCAAATCACCAAGGCTGATGAGAATTATTATCGTTTCAAATATATTCCCGAAATTGTATCGCCTCAAAGTTACATAAATGAGCTGAATTACAATGGTGAGTTTGCTCTTATTTACTCTATCTTACTCAATGTAAACGATAAACTAACAGTCCATTATTTTAAAGGTTTATCGAGTTTACACATCGCTATGAATAACGAACACGTGTCAATCCTGAAGAAATTAATGTACACCGGAGCTGACGTCAATGTAAAAGTATGTATCGTGTTAATATGTAAAATTAGATACACTTTGTTGGCAAAATAACTAATAATAATGTTGCTATTATCAGGAGCTCAAAGGTGGCCAAACAATTCTACACGAAGCTGTAGCATCTGGATCTGACCACTTGGTGAAATTTATTCTTCAGCATCCTTGCGTAGACGTAGAACTAACAAATCACGCTCGTCATACAGCTTATCAGTTATCTTGGAGCCATCCTAAAATTTCAAAAATGTTGTTGAATAGGGGAGCTACGAAATTAGATTTCGTGGAATACCAGCTCGAGGATGAATCTTCCGACGAAAGTGATTCTGATGATGAATATTCAACGTACTCTCGAAATGGTACGTAACAGACATTGTTTTTAATCATAAATGATGATCGAACGGAATTTTGATTATATTTTTGAATGTTTCATTTGCCTACAGGTTCCCTGTTGAATAATTTAATTGCAAGAAGTCAGCTAGTCGTTTGAGCTTCATTTTTTTATATTTTAGGCCAAGACTTGACCTAAACCATCATCTCGCCTTCATCGTAATGTAAATGTATGTAGTATTGACGGTTATGTCAGAGACGTCCCAAAAGATAGCATTTATGTATAACTAAAAAAATATATTTTATTTTTAATTTTTTTTAAACCATATGAAAATACCATACCTCGATCTTAGTAATTTTTTTACCCTTTTTAACTGTTTTGTTTGTAATCGACGTGTATATTCTCTGAATGTTCAAGCATAATTATAATCTCAATATTCAACCCTGAGTTAGTCGAATGAGTTGATTGTAAACTATTCGTGATTTTTTAATGTTAGTTCAATTAGGCTTGTGTGTGTTTTAGCATTGATTGTATATACTATTTCTGTGTAATATAAATGATTGTATTTGTGTATATTATTTTTTGTATTATGAATTGAGTATTCCTACACAAATTTGAAAATAGCAATTTGTGAATTTTTTGAATAAATGTTTTAATGTTTTCATTCTAGTTGGTTTTTGTTTTAGCTGTTGGACGATGGTTTTCACAGGATGGTAAGGGGTCAAGAACATTGACCTTTGTGGGGTTTACCATTAATTATTGTGATTTAGTATTTCGTAATTTCATTCGTTCGGACTTGAAGTAACGATAAAACGAACGTACAGGTATCTATTCATCTATTTATGGGCCTCTGTATGAGTGATTGGAATCAGAATGGTGATTATTTTAATGTATAGAGAAAAGCCCAGTTTCTAGTCAATTAATTTTTTGTATGTAAGTACACCATTAATTAGGATTTGTAGATTTCCGTTTGGATGATAGGACTATGATAATTGTGAGAGCTTTGAATTGACTTCGTTGAAATAAAATGGTAATAATGATAAAAAATGGCTCAATTTATTTGAAATTCTTCGAAATTTAAATTTCGAACTCGAGATTTTCATTAAAAAAAATTCTGTAGTGGGCTTAAAAGTTGATGAAACGTCGTTGAAACTTTGAATTGTTAGATATTTTTAACAATCACAATTAAATTTTTTTTTTGTAAAATGAGATGAAAATTTTCAACATGCGAGAAAAATAAAAAGCCTAGAATCGAATTTCTAAGAATTAGGGACCTACTTGTCCTACTCCTAATTCACTACCTATCTCAAAATTACTACATATTCAAATTCAAATTCATATTCAAATGCAAGACGATATGAGCATATGAAGTATATTTTTCAAGTTTCAACAATAGTAGAAACGTAGAAAGATCAAGATTGAAAGTTGAAAGTAAAATAATATTTCGGAAAATTTGAGAGCTGTCAATTTTCGATTTCAAGTTTTAGTAGGTAGGTAGACCATAGGCAAATAGGCAATTATTTTTAAAAAAAGAAAAAATTTTCGAATTCCGAAAAGTTCTATTCTCTTCTTGTAGATAGCGCTACCTAACGATAACAATTTGGCGGGGTTCAACATCTATAAACTACAAGAGGTTACACAGAAACCCGTTTTGCGCGAAAAACGGAGGGTCACGTCCCTCTTTACCGCACCGGAATTGTGACGTCACTCGGAAGAAGATTTTCATGTACATATACGGCGGATATGGGCAAATGCATATTTTTTTATGGTTTTTTCATTTTTATGGCGAATCTATGAGACTTATAAAAAATTTTAAGAGGTCCTACGTCACAGAGAATAAAGAATACTGTCTGGTGAATTTTATTTCAATTATTTCGGTTAAATAAATAGCGATTTTTGAACTTTGCAATTCCTATGGCCATAAGTTATTATGAAGTCGTAATTTTTTTTTAGCGAAAATATGGGAATTACAAGAATTTTAAATAGAACTTGATTCAAAGAGGATAAAAAATTTAAAAATGTCATTTATATATAATAAAATGAAAAGAAAATCAAAAAATCCAGAATTTCGAAAATAAATTTTTTGGTTTTTGTGCCTATTTTTGCTTTTGTTTTTTTAATTTTTGAAATGGAATTAAAACACTTTCGTTGCCACTACTTTTTTTCATCTTTGAATTTTTTTTGAACAAATTTTAAAAAATTGAATAAAATTCATCACCACAGTAAAAAAGTAAGCAAAATATTACGTTTTTTGAATGATTATTAATTTTTTTTTATGAACTGATGAACTGAAAAAAAAAGAATTATTTCATGAAATCATGAACTCATGATCACATGAAACGAAAAAATAACCATTGACAGTCTCAAGTCTGACAGGTTCTTTTTTCATTTTCATGTTTTTTTTTTCGATAAAATTTTAGGTTTTTTTTTTTCATTTTTTTATAATGACTGTAAAACTAATTTAAAAATGAAAATTTAAATTATAACCACAATTATTCTCGTATTCTCCTGGTTTTTATGAGTTGGAATTTAGAAATCTCGTTTTTTTATATCGAAATCGAAATAAATAATTATTTTATTTGAAATTTTTTTCAGAGTTCAAATTTTTTCTCAATTATTTTTTTCCAAATTAGATTTTTTTCGAGTTTGAATTTTTTCTTGACTACTTTTCCTCAAAATTAAAATTTTTTCAGAGTTCAAATTTTTTCTCAATTATTTTTTTCCAAATTAGATTTTTTTTCGAGTTTGAATTTTTTCTAGACTACTTTTCCTCAAAATTGAAATTTTTTCAGAGTTCAAATTTTTTCTCATTTATTTTTTTCCAAATTAGATTTTTTTTCGAGTTTGAATTTTTTCTAGACTACTTTTCCTCAAAATTAAAATTTTTTCAGAGTTCGAATTTTTTCTCGATTATTTTTCTCCAAATTGAATTTTTTTCTGAGTTCGAATTTTTTCTCGATTATTTTTTTCCAAATTAATTTTTTTTCGAGTTCGAATTTTTTCTAGACTACTTTTTCTCAAAGTTGAAATTTTTTCAGAGTTCGAATTTTTTCTAAACTATTTTTTCTCAAAATTAAAATTTTTTTGAGTTTGAATTTTTTCTCCATCATATTTATTGAATTTTTTTTGAGTTCGAATTTTAATTTTGAGAAAAAGTAGTCGAGGAAAAATTCGAACTCTGAAAAAATTTAATTTGGAAAAAAATTGAGAAAAAATTCGAACTCTGAAAAAAAAATGAAAAATTTCGAACTTGGAAAAAAGCAAAAGGGACCACTTAAATCATACAGTTGAAAAAAAAAACGATTCAGTCCTTCACAGGATATTTTTAATTTCGTGCCTGAAGCCTCTTTCGAGTAGATTTTTCAGTTTCAGCTAAATTATACACCTTCAAAAATTTAGAATGATTTTTAGAAAGAATAAAACATTATGAATAATTCATTAAGTACCTAAAAAAAATTTCTATGGAAAACTTAATGTCGAATGTACAGATAGCAAGAAATAATTTGGAACAAAAAGTGCGAGTATGGGTATTAAAAATGAAAAACGAACTTGAACACTTTTATTTGCTAAAGTTCATGACAATAAATTTGAAGAAATTAGGAATTTAAAATATAAAATTGATTTCTGAGACAGTTACACGAACTCAAAATGTACCAATATCACTGGTACGAAATATAAATTCAGCACTAAACGTTCAATTTTCAATGAATAACGTTGAATTTTTTTTTAAAAGATAGATAATTTCATCCTCTAAAATAAAATTTGATTAAAAATCATTTTAAAATTCACCATTCTATTACAAAAATTGAAAAACGGCAAGACGATGCGTTTGTTTACGTTATTTAAATGTAAAATCAACGCGCGAGCACGTTTACCTACATTTCCGCTTCTTCCGAGTGACGTCACAACGCAGTCGATGGACAAAACCAGAAATAATTACCTACCTTCTAATTCTGTGTAACCTCTTGTAGTTTATAGATGTTGGGCGGGGTTTTCATTTTTTTTTTGTAAAACTGATAACAAAATTGAACTGAAGAACTGATATAAGATTGTCATATTGTGAAATTTTAGAAATTGTGCATACTTTTGTAATAATTTTGGTTAATTTATATCGATTTTTAGTTTAGAAGATGCTGTGTTCTCAAGCAATTGAACTCATAAAAGAATTGGACAGATCCAGTGAAGATGTCTTGCCACCTTACAATGTAAATTGCAGTACACATTTTTACAAATGCATTTCACTCAATTTGATTGTATCATTTTGTTGTTTTTTTATCGTTTTATTCCAGACTGATGGAGTACGATTAGTTCTAAATGAAATGAGAAACCTATACGATGAAAATTTTCACACCTTGTGAGTATTCGAAAAGTGTTTTTCTGTACATACATACGTTGAAATGATTCATTCAATTATCATAATTTTACAGAAATTCCTCTAATCGAGATCCTAACGATGATGTCGGGTTCGCGTTTTTGATTCGACATAAAGCTTTAACAAGAAACAGACGATGTGTACTAGCATATTTGTAAGTATTCTTTCTTCTACGAGTATGATCTTGCAACCAAGAACATTCATCACGTCGTTTCTGTGATCTATTTCAGATGGAACAGAATCGAACGAATTAAAGAAATGCGTTGGCAGATTGGAAGTATTTTACCACCAGAAATTAAATTTAGCTTATCTCCGGCAGAGGTAAGTTTTTTCATCTATATGTGGTGAGAGGAAAGTTCAGATATGATAATTTATTTTTCAAATCATATTTGTATGATTCAGGAACAATGGTTTAGTAATTATTGTAAGTCTTTAGCATCGTATATGAGAAGTATCGGACCTGACGGAGGATTAAATTTATTACAAGATCTCAAACCACCCAAATCTTTATACATCGAGGTGACTTTTGATAATTTTTTCTCGAGGAGGTCTTGATTGCATAAATGACATGATTATTTTATATTGTAGGTTCGTAGTTTAGTCGATATTGGCGAAATTGAGCTGGATGACGGGGAGGTGATTATATTGAAAAAAGATGCCCAATACATGCTTCTTAGATCTCAATGCGAATCGTTAATCCATCAAGGAATCTTACAGCATGTCCATGACGCTTAATTTCATGATTTGAATTGGGTATTTTCGTATCATTGTAAATATGTATCATATATTTCGCGTTACCGATGTCACATATTAAATTTAATCATATATTAAATAAATATTTATCCAAATTAATACACAACAACGTAGCATTTTATTAGGAACAAAAAAAAACAACAACATTTAAACAGATAAAACAAACGAGTATAAAAATCATCAAATATGATATTCGTGGGTATTTTTTTTATTTAAAAAATAAACGTAATGGAATATTTCAGCAAACGCTTGCCTGAATTGTTTACTCATAGTACAATACAATATAAAATTTATTGCCCCGTTGAGTAAAGCCAATATGTCCATAATTTCGCCAAACAAGTGATAACAATTTTTAAAAAAGCATCTTCCCAAAATTCCACTCAATAAACCCAAAATACACTGGGGAAATTCGGTTAAAAGGAACAAAAATAAAATGGCTATCAGCATATGACTGCTTCGGTCCGCTCGTCTTCGTATCCTCCTTAACTTTGCGTTTTTTTTACTATTCAAATTGGCTGTGAAATTTTGAAGCTTTTCTTTCCTCGTGGTCGTATTATGCAGAGCTTTTATCAAAGCTAGGCTAATTATTGCTAATATAATGCAAGGTAGTAGTTTAATGACCACTGCGTAAAGCCATAGATTTCCTATGTATAGTAATTCGTTATGAGCTTTTGCTAAATCGCTTAAATCTAAATGGTACAATTCGAGGTATTCGCCTTGCTCCAGCAAGACAGTGGATTGAATCCCGAACATGAAATAGGAAGGTGTACATATCACAATGGGTACTAGCATAGCTACTTTTACAGCTGAAGCGCATGTTTTCTTTGTCCACAGTGTACTGCATTTTTCTGGATACCTTTTGGAAAAATAAAAAAAATGTTAGTGAGCTGTTTTGAATTTCCCGTGTGTTTCAAAGAATAAAACATAACGAAATAACTTTCACTGGCGGATCCAATTGTGTGTTCTTTGTGTTGTGACACAGTTGGTCAGTGTTCTTTTCTAGAGAAATGGAGACATTTGATGGTTTTAAACGTGTGAGATGACAGTTCAAGGATCTTATTTTATTTACTTTTTTCTAAGTAAAAAAAAACGCAACATTATGACGAGACAGTTGCAAAAAAATGTATAAGGCATTCTCATTATAGATGATTTTTTTTACACTTTCAGCTCTTCAATCCTCGAAAATTTGAATAATTTCGAATTTTTTTTTTATGTTATGGAAAATAAGGCACAAGTATTTAAAAACTGTCCAATTTTAGGATAATACTGTAAGAGAAATTTTTTTATTTTAAAAAGTCGTTTCCAAATTCGGAAACCGTGCAAATTATTAAAAATCGTGGCAAGTATCAAAAATTGCTCAATATTTAGAAAATAGTCCAAATTTCGAATATTAAAAAATCATCTCAAGTTTTGAATTTTTTTTCATACCGCTTTCAATTTTTACAGAGTTATTCGATTTTTTGAAACTTCTTCAACTTTTGGAAAAATTCGTCGAACGTTATTATCAGATTTTTTAAAAACTGACAAATTTCTGGAATATTTTTTAACTTTAACATCGTACAGATTTTAAAAGCTGACACAGTTTTCAAAAATATCGCAGATTTTGAAAAAATGTTTATTTTTTTTGTAAAATTGCGCCATTTTTAAAAATTATCTAATTTTTAAAAATCTACAATTACTTTTGGAAACTGTTTGGTTTTTAAAAAATTGACTTAGTTTTAAAAAACCATTATTTTGTAAAAAAATCTGTGAATTTTTGAAAAATGGTTTTAAATAAAGCCTGGCTCAAATTTTGATGGAAACCTTTTCTTTGTAGAAGTGTATTCAATTTTTAAAAAATTGTCCATTCTGAAAATTTTTCAGTTTTTTAAAATACTAACAATTTTTTAAAAACTGTCCAATTTTTGGAAAATATTGTCAAATATTTGAGAATTCATGCACCTTCAAGAAATTGCCCAATTTTCGATACATTTGTAATTTTTCATGAGTTGAAAAATTGTCCAATTCTTGAACAATTGTCTCATTTTGAAAAATTGTTAATTTTTTAAAACCATGTTATTTTTAAAAAAAATTGTTCATTTTAAAAGCTCTCTGACTTGAGGATAATTATTTGGTTTTTTTGGAAAATTTTTCATTTTCCATGCATTGAAAAATGTCCAATTTTTAAAAAATTGTAAACTGAAAAAAATTACCAGTTTTTTTTAAAAATTGTGTTTTTACTAAAAAATTGTTACCTAATTTTTTTTGCAGTTTCCTATTTTTTAAGAACTGTCCGGCTTAAAGAAAATTGCCCAATTTTGATACATTTGTCATTCATGCATTGGAAAACTGTCGGCAAGTTTTGGAAAATAAACTTATTTTCTTACAACGCAAAAGCTTCCAAGTTCGAATTTTTAAAAAATGCCAAGTTTTTGGACAACTGTTTCAATTTTGGGGAAAAAATCCGAGTTTTGGAAAACTGAATTATTTTTGAAAAAGTCGACCAAATTCCAGAAAATAGTTGTTCAATTTTTGAAAAATTATGGATTTGTAGAAAATTGTTTCTAGATTTGAAAAATCGTCCAAATTTTGGCTTTTTTCAAATGTACGTTTTCGAAAAGTCTAAAATATTTCTTCTAAATCTTGAAAAATGTTCAAATTAGGTACAGAAAATTATTTATTCAGTTTTCAGAAAATTGAGTGTTTTTTTTTCATTTTTATATTTCACGAATTCACTTGAATTTTTACAAAATTTGGTAGTTTATTTTTCCATGACTTTCGTGTGCGAATTTTTCACCATTTTTGATACCTTCAAAAATGATGCATAAAATCTTACAGATTAAAAAAAATTCAAGCTGTTAAAAATTTTTTAGTTTTTTTTTTGTAATTTTTTGAAAATTGTCCAAACAGATGGATGGAATAAATTGGAAAATTGATACCAGATCGTGGGAAATATTTTCAAAATTTTAAAATGAGCTTGGATATTATAAATAAGAAAAAAAAATTGAATAAAAAAACGTAACTTGGTGCATGACTTTATGTCTAACTACGAAAAGTTACTGAATTCGAGCTTCGTAGTTTGACAGTCGAATTAATAATTTCGGTTAAATTCTGACCTAATTGGACCACCAGTATTCGTATAAATATGTCTAAAAACGGAACATTAAAAGCATTTTGATGTAATTTAATAATTTCAGAAACTACGTCCATAAAAATGCATTGGCTGAGGAATTACGCATAGATTTACAAATGAAAGATAACTTGGAGAAAGTCGAGATCATTCGTAAACCACCATAAAATAAAATGATGTAAGGGTGGCCAAAAATTATGACAGTTGACAACCAGCAAACATCTTGCCCTTGAAATAAATTAGCTAACCCTTTCAAATCATCTGGATCCGCCAACAGCAATTTTTCTTAGACTTCAGATTTTTTTCCCTACATATTTATTTACACCCAACTTATCGATTTCTTTAGTTTAGAACAAAGAAAAAAAAACCTAGTAAGTAATCTGATAAGTTTTAAATATATGACGAAACTTGAAACATCAGGGGCGGGTTTTCCCTTGGAAAATAATTATTTAGAGCACGTTGAGCGGAAATTTTGCCCGGATGACAAGACGAAAGAGACAACGGCGTTGGGCGATTTTTAAAAATTAAAAAACAAATCGTTTTTTTTTTCTTTTTTATTCCGAGTTGGAATAATTTTTTCTTATTAAACCGGCGCATGTTATAAACTTATCATCTGCGAAAAAAGAAAAAAAACTTTTCAAATTAACAAACCGAAAAAGTTGTAATAAAAGTTGAACTTGGGTTTGGAAATTATTTCTAAAAATGTCATAAAAATAGCGAAAAAATAACAACGAAGGCGTTACGTGTAAAAATACTTTGAATAGGATTTTAAAACTTGAATTAGCATGGTTTAATTTTTAAAATCTAATGGAATTCCAAAGTTTTCGCTTATGGAGTTGAGTATAAATTTTTTTTCTTTTGAAAAATACTTATAGTTGGTATAAAAGTTGAACGAATATTTACCTCGTCGTGTTTAACCTCCAAAATGCCAACGTCAGCGTTAAACAAATCGACATTGTATGCAGTACTTGCGACAGATGTGTATGAATGAGTATAAAAATCGCACCTCCGTAAGAAAATCGTTCTATTTTCGTATTCGAATCCATGTACATATATAATGAAAATGGTATATATTCGATCATTAATAACATATCTGTAATGGCCAGCCAAGTCAATATGTATGCGAACGGTGCAGTTTTCATTTGTTTTCTAGTCAAAACGGCGATATTGAAGGAGTTCGCCAAGGTTCCAAATATGCAAACGAATAAACTCACGTAACCGTGCACGTTTCTATATTCGGTGGCTATATTTCTCATCGTACCGTTGCAATAACACAGGTTATTCGAATTGGTCGAAGTTTTCGCATTGGACATTCTCATCGACCATGTCAGATTCATTATAAATTGGACATCTTGATACGTTAAATTCAATTGTTCCAGCGAATGGCATTCGTTTATGCTCGTGCAAAGTGTTCCGTTTTTACTGGCGGCGATGATGTTTTGATAAACTTCATTCATCGTTGTTATTTCATTCGCTTTCATTTAATCTGTAAAAACAAGCGAAAGTGTTTTTAGTGGCGAATTTCGGTAATTCATGTCGAGTTGATTTTTCAGCTGGAGGTGGATTCGTATTGGGTGTTTTTATGTTTTGCGAGATATGTTTCTGTAGGATAATGTATTATTTTTAAATCACGTTTACTTTTCGACGTCGTAATCTTTATTTTCTTCGGTTTTATTGGAGGATATGATTTTGATGGAGGGTGGAAAATTTTCTATCGATTTGAAAACGTATTGAGAAAATAATTTGCTTCTAATCAGACTTTGATTTCAGTCAAGCAAACAGCAGAAGGTATTTTTCAATTTTTTATTCGTGAATTATTTTCGTTTATCAGAGCTGAATTTTTCAGTTTTCTATTCGTTAATTTTTTTTTTGAGCAATTAGGAAGTAGATACATATAATTTTTCAAAATTTGTTTTCGTTGAGAGCTATTCCATACTAAAAAGGAATGAAAATGAAATTCGCTCAATTTTTTTACGAGTTCTCATTGGTGGCTTATTTACAAACACACGATCTTTTTTTATCCTCAAGAAGGTGGGGAAGGGGGGGGGGGCTCGTAATTTTTATGAAATCATGATTTTTAGTAAAATTGATCAACTTTGAAAGCCCATATCTCCAGATGGATTGTATTTTTGAGGGAAAACTGTTCACAAGGTCTGAAAAAAAATAAATAAGAGACTCAAAATCGATAATCATATTTCGAAAAGTTCAAACTTGGACTTTGGTGGTGAAAGCTCAACTTTCATAATGAGAATAAGAGATGAAAGCAACCATTTAAAAGATGGAAAAATTAAAGTATGTAGCTCTTTTTACTTACCTTCTTTTCAACAAATAAATTTTCAAGATCGTATCTTCGGACCCCTAAGGAATCCACAGGGGTCCACAATTTTGACCAAAATTTAAAAAAATAGTAAAAGTGAAGTAGCACATCGATTTCTACTAATTCGAAGGCGCCGATTTCGAATATGTACTTGGTTTTCTCATCCCACCTCTCTGAACCCCCTATTAGCCCCCTTGATAGGGTCAAAATTTGAAAAAATGATGAATAACGTGTGACCTATCGTTTGTTAGCGTATTTGAGGGCACTGAGTTCGAATATTTGCTCATTTTTTGGATTTGACCCTTCAGTGTACCCTTAGCCCCCCAATTTTGGGGAAAAGTATGTTAAAAAATTGGAGGGCTGAGAAGCACTGAAGGATCAAATTTGAAAAATGAGTAGATATTCAAGTTTAGAGCCCCCAAATACCTAATAAACGACAGGTCATAAGTTATTTTTTCGAATCGTGACCCTATCTAGGGGGCTAATAGGGGGTTCAGAGAGAAAACCAAGTACATATTCGAAATCGGCGCCTTCGAATTAGTAGAAATCGATGTGCTACTTCACTTTTACTATTTTTTAAATTTTGGTCAAAATTGTGGACCCCTGTACCCCTTAGGAATCTAGAGATTCCATCTTGAAAATTTATTTGTTGAAAAATGGATGGAAGTGCTACTCACTTCAATTTTTTCAGATTTTTAAATGATAGCTTTCATCTTTTACTCTCGTCATGAAAGTTGAGCTTTCCCTATCAAAGTTCAACTTTGAGCTTTTCGAATGTGATTATCGATTTTAAATCTCCTATCAATTCTTTTTCAAACCCCGCAAAAATTTCCCCTCGAAATACAACCTATCTCGAGATATGAACCTTCAAAGTTGGTCAATATTTGCTAAAAATCGTAATTCCATAAAAATTTTTTAGGCCCCCCCCCCCAATCTCCTTGAGGGTAAGAAGAAAATGATCGTGGTTTTATGAATAGACTACCAAGGGGAACTCGTAAAAAAAATTTGAGCGAAATCGAAAGACCCGACTTCATTTTTGTCTCGTTGTAGTATGGAATAGCCCAGTTTTCAGTTGGTTTAGTTTTTCGAGCAGGAAAGGCAGGAGCAATTAGGAAGTATAATTTTTCAAAATCTGTGTTCGTAGGTAAATTATTCTTATACAAGAAGTTTCAAAATAACACTCACGGTCACACGATTAAATTTTTAAGGAATATGCCTCAGGCTCGAAAATTTAAAAAAATGGTGCGAACGATTGAATGTTTCTTCAAGCTAGTCTTCAATTAGCTTCTAAGCAACTAAATTTTTTAAAGTGAGGAGTGAGGACATATTACGTATTTTCAAAATTTTTCCAACTCGAGTAACAATTTTTTCTTTTCCCAGAATTTTTTCAACTCCATTCTTTCAACTGAGAATTTTTACTAGGTATATTTTTCAACTCTAATAAAATAAATTATCTTAATTTTCTTCTTGAAACTCATTCCATAGATATTTCTCAAAATTTGTCAACTGCGGTATTTTTTCCTCCCAATATCTCTGAGCCTGAATTCAGAAAACACATTTTAAGGTCAAAAATTTGTTTTTCAGTCGACACGGATCTTGAACTTTTGAGAAACAGAATCAAGGGAGAACCTCAACTCAGAAACCAATTTTTGAACCCAAAAGTGTTTTTTTTTTCTCATTTTTTAAATCCAAGCTTACCTACAAGTTTTTCAACTCTGTAGTATGAAGAACGGCTGGTGCAAAATTAACGTAATATTAGTAAACATGAATGAAATATATGATCGAGGCGATGGCGCTAAGCCATACGAGTATGTGAAGGAATGCGAAAAGATGAATTAAAAACATTAAACATTAATCAACGATTATCGTTGCTATTTTAAACCTACCTATATAAAAATGCTAATAATTAGTCAAGGTCCGACACTTCGAATTCGAATCGTATCGCGTATGTTTAACGGTTATAAACATCTTAATATTTGTGTATCGAGAAATCTCAAATAATATCCAAGCAGGTACTTTTTTGTAATACGACAAACTCTTAAAATGTTTTCTTAAGTTTTAAATTTTTTCTTGTCAAGTTTTTTCCTCCTCCATTGCAATACTTTTTTTTTTTCAAATTTCAATTTTAATTTTTTTTAAAATTTGATTGAGAATTCAATGTATTCTTATTTTTTTCAACTTTGGAATTTTTTCGGTTCCGAATTTTTTTTCTTAAAAACAATATATTGTCCAATTTTGAAATTCTTATGGGATAAAAAAATAAAACATGCTTATTTGTAAATTTTAAATTTCTGCTTTTCCTTGTTTTGGACTGAGTTTTGGGGCAATTAGGATAGATTTTTTCAAAAATCTCACTCTTGTTCAAATCAGAGGCTTTTTAGGTGTCTACTGAATTTTTTAGGTATGTAAAATTTAGGACACAAACATTTTAATGAAAACAGTTTTCATATAAAATAATTTTTCCAAAAACAGGTTTAAAAATTAGATGATGTTATACGATTCACCAGATTACGTATGAAATTAAAATTTATTCAACGTGGGAAAATTGCAATCACGCTTATTTAAATTTTCGAATTAATAATTTTTTACCTTGAACCAGATTTTTCATTTTGGGAACTTCGCCTTTCATCAAATCTGAGCTTGATTTCAGTTCGTTGTTTGAATGGCTTGACAAGGAGAGTGCACGACGTGCGACCCGTCAAAAAAATTCTTATAAGTTTGTAGAGCATCACAAGAAACTTTCACCGCCAAAATTTTATCTCCTGGAGCTGACTTTGAACTTTTTGGGGTAGGGGCGGGAGCTTGAATTTTGAAAAATCGCCCAATAAGGTACGAGTGAACGTCACAAACGCTACAAATTGCAGTGTTATTTGAATTTTTCTATTTCTCAAATTGGATTGGTGTAATTTTTTTTCGGTGTATTTAATAATTTTTCGAAATTCAAACCCCCATAATTTTGGCTACGAAAGTTTCTCGTGATACTGTACTAGTTTGTAAAATTTTTTTTGGTGTTTCACTTCTCGTGCATGTTCTTTGTTCGATAAAAACGATGCCAATACTCTCCAATGCTTCTTGTAAACAAAACGAAAAAATCGTTTTCTCTCTTACCTAATTGATTAGTGATTACTGATACGTTATCTGTTATCTCGAGACAAAGTACAATTTTTATCGTCTAAATAATCATTTCATCACCATTAAACAATTTTAAAATGTAAAAAATCAGTAAATTGGTTGAAAAGCAGCCATAAAAGAGCAATATCAAGAAATGGCCGTATGATTTCCCCCCTCAATTTGTATTAAAATATGTACCAAATTACTCGCATGGAAATATACAGAAATGGTAAAACAAGAATCAATTTTTTTAGGTACTTTTTGTGGTCACGAAGTAAACTCGAAGTAGGTAGTAAAAATGGCGGGTCTTACGCGCTCGTGTTGACTTTTCCTGACATATTACATGGCTAAAGTGAATACCTAATATGAATTCTTGGGTTTTTTATGAGAGATAATACAACAATTTATGTATTTATTTGAAAAAAAATCAATTTTTCTTTCGGCTATTTGATATTATAAAATGTTGAAAGTGATGTAATTTGTTATTTACATGTTGGTGATCGCACAACTTATCATAGTCTATCATAAGCTATCCATAAATTTTGCGAGGGGGAGGGTAAGAATTTGAGAAAAAAATGGGCATAGTCTGAGTCAATATTTCCTCTCACCGAATCAGTCAAATTTAGTAAAATTCTGCTTTTTCGAATTGGTAAAATGCAGAGTGGTCCAAAATTAGCACAACCCGCAGAAAAAATTTAAAGACACATCAATGTCAGCGTTGCCGGCCAAAATTTTGAAAATTTTTAAAACAATTGAAAATTCCTCGGTCAAAATTCATTAATAATTCCTTACCCCTCCGTTATCTGCCGCCTAATTTTGAAAAAATTTCAATAAAACACGTAAAAATTGAATAATTTTTATTTCAAATTGTGTAGGTACTTTGTTTTTTTTTTTAAAGATTTTTACCAATTTTTACAAAGAAGCTATAGACGAAAATTCACGCTGAATTTTCGGATTGGGGAGGGAAGTAATTTAAATTTTACAAATTTTTAGAAAATTTTTCCGTTTTGGACCAAAATTGGAACAAAATTTGAAAAAAAAAGGCTTTGACTTTTAATTATGTTTTTTGTTTATTTTTCATATTTTTTTTTTTTTCAAAATTAGGTACTTGGAAATTCCTCGATAAATTCTTTAAAATTTTTCCCGAATCTCGGCATTTTTCAACTTTAAGATATTTTCCTTAAAATTGGCAACGCTTGTTGATGCACTTAACCCAAACCAGTTCCACGAATCCGTTGTCATCCTTATTGTTTTAGGATTTATGCACTACTGCACAAGATAATTATATGACAGTTCACCTGGCATAGGGGAAAACGACACATGCGCATTTCTTTGACTTTGCGAGAATTACGGACCACCCAGTATCTTTAATTAACAATAACCGATTTTTTCTGATACACATCAGTCAAATTTACTAATTTTTTTGACGAATTAAAAATTGACTGAAAACTCAATTTGACTGATATACTAGCAAAAAAAAAAATCACCGATTTTGAGCAAAAATTTCTCCTTTGATTCAAAATGGTAGAATTTCATCTGATTGATTCAGATTTAGGAAGTAATGTTTTCTTTCGAGAAATATAAATCTAGATTGATTTTCGAAAAATCAATTCTGTTTGAGAAGCACAAAAATGAACTTCTTTTTGACATTTTTACGATGAAAAATCTCTTTGGTGAGTTTAAAAAGGGAGCTCGAGTTTTCTGCGCACCCCCTCCAAGCTTGTTATGCTTGCCACCGAACACTTGTTATCTGCAGCCTATGGGTAAATAAAGACGTCCTCTAGCGCGATTGTCAATGCCAATGAACTGACTATGAGTAGGTGGTAGGTACATAAATACCGAGGAACATTTTTTATCAAATGTATATTTGTACAAGTAAGTAGGTACATCTACATTTGGTTTTCTTCTCTTGTAGTGAATAGTAGTCCATATTATTTTTGAACAGTTACGTAGTTTTCGATGATACATAAATTGCAACGTTGCCACTTCGAAAATTAATTTTTTTTACCTGGTCGAAAGAGTAAGTTGTATGATGTCCTTTTTAAAAATTATTTTTCATATTGTTCTAATTCGTACATACCTGAAATTTTTTCCTTAAAATTTGATTGAAAATTTTATATCGATAATTCAGTGGTTATATTCAGGGTTGTTACGCAGAATAAATGGCGCATAATATTTTGCATTCTGCGCGCAGAATAGCACACGCAGAATAGCTCTCTATTCTGCGCATAATGCAGAATATGTAGAATACGCAGAATACAAACCTATTTTAATCAATAATCACATTATTCAAATGATAAATTCAATTTAAAATATTTTTTAGAAATTTTCCACTTAGTTTCAGATATTATAAAAAAAAAAAAATTGAAAATTTATAAAAATTGCTTCAAATTCTAAAGTAAATAGGTAGTGACAGTTTTTCCTGCTCACCGCCTCAAATTAGCCCAAATCTGAGATCGAGGATCGATATTGATAGTAGTTACACCTAAAATTAGTAATAGTTGGTCAATTGGTCAACAAAACGTCATGAAAAAGAAAATAATTGGGCTTTTTACATGCACAAATTTTAGTTACATTTATCACATTATGCATCATTCTGCACATTCTGCACATTCTGTGTATTATACGCATTCTGCATCTATTATGCATTCTGCACTGCATTCTGCGCAGAATGCAGAATAAATTATTCTGCGTGCAGAATGACAACACTGGTTATATTCTCAGGAAATATTAAAAGTACCGGGATTTCAACCTTGATTAAAAAAAAAAAAAAAAATAGAATGACAAGTTTTCCTAAAAAGAAGAGTAACTCGAATCGATTGAAGACCATTCAGTGGCATCAGAAGCATTTTTTTGAGAGGGTACAGAGCGGTGGAATGACTTAGAATATCAGAAGGATTCTAGGGGGAAAAAGTAAAAGGGAGGCTTCTTTTTTATTATTGCCTCAAATAGAGTTCATAACAGGCATTCGCTTGGGCAAAGATTTGGAAAAAAATCCCCTAAAAATGTAATTTTTTTCATGTTTTAATGATTTGAAAATCTTTATCTGATGTAATTTGGAGGTACATTTGATACTTTGTACCTCAGCAATGAATCACTTGTATCCTACTTTCCCACGCTTTTTGGAAAAAAAATTTGAGCCGAAAAAAATATGAAGAAATTGAAGTTAAAAAGATTTTTAATGTTAAAATTTTTCAACTTTTAAAAAAAAAATTCCCTACAACTTAAATTTTTCTCCAATATTTAAAAAATTTTTCTTCCATATTTTTCAACTTCAATTTAAAAAAAAATCGACTTCGTGTTTTTTAAAATTGCACAATTTTTAAAAAATTGAAATTTGAATTATTGGAGAAATTTTAATATTGGATATAGGTAAGTGGGTACCTATAATTTTTAGAGAATTTAAAATTCAAGAAATTAAAAAAATTTAGGGTTGAGAAAATTTGTATTTGGATTGTCGAAATTCATTGATTATTGGACAATTGGACATGATTAGTCTGTGGAATGACTTGTGCTAGATCTCAAAATTTCCTTTTTGTTATTCAAGTTTTTAAAAATTACAAAATAACATTTGTAACATTTTAAATTTTTGCATCTTTTTAAAAATAATTTTAATTAATTTTTTTCCCAATACTTTCACAAATATTTGAACACTTTTGAACTATTAAATTAGTAATCAACATACGTTTTATTCAAATTACTTTTCAACTTCCAAAATCACTAATTTACTTTGATTCCATTTTCAGATGATCACGATGAATAGAGTTCTGCTATTTTCTTTTCAAATGGCTATATTTTTCTCCATATTCGTAAGAAATGCAAACACAAAAATCCCAAGTTTCGGTATCCAACTCGACCTCGACGAAGCAAATAAAAAAGAACCAATTCCTTTTAAATCAGCCTCGTTTTCATTTATTCAGCCCAACGAAGAAATTAAGAAACAACGTATACCTTTGAAATCAGTCCCTACATCAGTATCCCAGCCCGACAAAGAATCCCAAAAAGAACCTGAATTCTTGAAACCAGTCCCTACACCAGTTACTGAGCTCAACAAAGATCCTCAAAAAACCCCTGTACCTGCCAATACAACCTCAGCTTCAGATACTCAACCCAAAGAGGAACCTCTACCTTTGAAGCCAGTTTCAGCATCAGTTCCCAGTACTAAGCTCAATAAAAAATCCAAAAAAGAAAAAAAAGTTCGAGAATCTGAAATCGTAAAGACAAACCCTGAAGAAACAATGTATTGTATAACAACGATTGAATGTGTTGCTGATGACTCGGAGCCTGAACCTGAACCTGAAGAGCTGCAGTGTGTTCTTGTCGAAGATGAAGAATATTATGAAAATGTGGCCAATGCTAGAAGAAAGACAATTGATTATTTGAATAAGCTCCTAAAATTAGTGGACGATGCTCAGAAGAAAGAAGAACTGCAGAAAAAGTTGGCTGACATTCAATATGCTGCTTGATTTTTTTTTAAATTGAAATTTTTTTATTGTTAAGTAAAATGAATTTTTGTTTCATTTTAAAAAAATTTTTTTGTATGTGATGGTACTTACTTATTGTTTTTTTCCTCATTTTATTAATTTTTATTTTTTCATCCAGCAAATTTGTTACCTACTAATGAAATACTTGGAAATTTTCAATAATTGGAATTTCTTAATACCTATCATAGATGATAAATTAGCTGGACTCATGTGCATTTTAAGAAATTGGTGATTGTGGTTTTGTGAGACGACTTTAATTGTTTTTATTTGCTTACATAGGTATAGCTAGTAAATTATATAAAACTAAGACTGATTATTAAATTTTAAAAAATTATAAAATAAACACTAAATAACTTTTGCACCTACTAATTTTCAAACCTAAATACCTACCTAATTCTTTCAACTTATCTGAAATCTGAAGTTAGGTACTTACCTGATTAAAAGATTTATTTTTGTACATTAGGAACCGCACAACTCAATAATTGCCACTTTTTTTTATCTCTCAGACGTCAGATACGAAATTTCCACCATCAATGGAAAAAATATCTACGAGCGGATGTGTTTCTTATCAAATGCAGTAGGTAGTTTTTTTTTCTATTTCTGTTACTCACGATTAGACGAAGACAGTATGGATATTTTCCTTTCATTTTTAAATCATTTTGATGATGAATTTATCACAAGTCTTCGTTATTTCGATTATTGTAAATTTTATTTCTCAACGATTAACAAAATCCAAAGTATCTACGTTATTGGAAAATTTTTCCCAATTATTATTTTGTCATTATAATTTTTATTCGATGTCGATTTTCTCAATTATTTGAGTAGGAATCACTGGGGTTTGAAAATTTTTAAAGTGATGACATTTAAAAATTCCAATCGTCAGGAAAGGGAAGGGAAAAGAGAAGGGGGAAATCGTCGTTCAGACGAAAATCTTTTCTTGAAATGATAAAAACTAGATTCAAAAGGTTGAAAAATTCACGATTTTAGCATTTTCAAAATTTTTGCTCTTTTCCATCCTAAAAAGATGGTCAAAATGCACATTTTGAGGCATCTGCTTCACTGTTCGAAAATCTCCGTAAAAGTTAATTTTCTCGTAAAATAAGGAGAGAATTCAATTTCCTTTTGCCCAAGTTGATTTTTGTGTTTTTTGGAGATTTTCAAATATGGATATTTAGTATCATCAAAATTTCGTTGAAAGTTCTAAAAATACTGGAAGTGGTCAAATTCGAATGTAAGAGATAATTTTCCAAAAAGTTTCCAATTTTCAACCGTTTTACTTGAAAACTGCTGCGAAATATTGACTAAATTTTTAAATTTTCAACACATCTGCTCGAAATTGAAAATTCTACCGAATTTTAAAACTCTTTCCAAAATTTTTACTTTGTGAGGAGTGGAGGAGGGAGGCAGAGAATCCTCTAATTTTTAGCTGCAATAAGGAATTTTGAAAAAAAAAATCTGATTGAAAAATTAAGGAATTTTTTTTTAGTTTTCAGCGGCTCGAAGTATACAAACGTTGGTAAGGATTCTGCATTCTGCGAAAATTTTACTGAGACTATCTGTAAAGATTTTGCAGCGTCGATGTACTACACTTGGCACTAAGATAGGCAACCTACAAAACACGCGTGAATTGCAGAATCAATGCAGGATCTTTACAGAATCCTGGCAGAATCGTAACAGACTTCATTTTCGCAGAATCGTGAGACTTTCTGCAGGAAATCTACGAAACCTCTTCATTTTTCGAACGATTGCCGAGGGGGGAGGAAGGGCGTAATCAGAAAAATTACAAAAAATAGGCATGGAAGCATAAAACGTAAAGCAAAAAATTAAAATTGCGTATTATGCGTCAAAGTTTTGCATACATGAGGGGAGGGGGAGAGGTGACGGAGGAGAGTGTCAGAAAAAACAAAAAATCTACGTCACATGATTTAAAGATGAAAAAATTCCGAATAAGTGGATAAAAAACATAATTAACATGGGTTTTTAGCTCGAAATCTTTCCTAGTTTGATTCAGGATTCGATTTTTCCAGTTTAAAAAAATATAGGTCTGTTTTTTTTTTTACAAGTCCAAATTTCCACAAATTTTTTCCCCTAATCAAATTTTTCAAAAAATATTTTCAAGTTTGAATTTTTCTACCCAATATTCCTTAGAACTTTTTTTGATGCGAGACAAAGAACCCAATTCTATGTAATTGAATAGGTTTTTTTTTTTTGGAGAGGGGCATTGAAAAAAAGACAAAAATGAACGAAGAAATGAAGCACCAATTTGTAACTTGGAGCATCCTTTATCGATTCATGACAGGCAGCCATTTGTACACTAAAGTATAACTAACTGTATTTTTTATTTAAATTGGATAAAATCGATTAATTGAAGTCTAAACGGTATCATTTTCATACAATTCGACCCTCCTAAACTCGAGCCTATGATTGGTTTTCCGATCAAAAGCACAGAACTAGCACAATCGTACAATTTGTGTCATGAAAAGTGGCCAATTTTAAGGAAAAGAAGGTAAAATTTCGTGTTTTTTTTCCCCATCTCGAAATGAATTATGTTGATCAAATAGGGGTGAAAACCAATTTTTCATATATGTAGGTAATTCGGATTTTCTAATTCCAAATTATTGTTACCTACTGGTAATAGGTATTTTACCAAGCTGATAAATTTTTCAATATTTTTAATTGTTATTAGATACAAATTATCTACATTTTCCTTTGAAAAATCGACAAAATTAATTTTATATTTTTTGACGTTGAGAAGAAAATACTCGAAAACTCCTCGTCGCGTCTTTTATTCAAAACAATACTCTTAGTTTTTTTACGTCCGGAGAGAATTTCAAACCAGAGGAAACTTAGGGTGGAATAAATTGAAGAAATTCTATACTTATGTATTTTAAATTTATTGGGGATCTGAACGTGAACTTTAATAATAAAACATTCACGAGCGTAGAAGAATTCTCGTTGCGAGCTACCCATGTATCCACACGAAGTCTATTTGAAGTGATCGTAAATTTTAGCTTTTAACATACGAGTATTTTGTTGGCATTATGAACTTGAGATGTTTCAAGTATTTAAACTTCAAGTTCAACTTGTATCTATTGTTTCAATTAAGTAATTATGGCTTTAGTCTTGAAATAAAATCACAAAGATAAATAAATGAACTTAAAAATGAGGTATTTAATCTTGGGGAGTCATTTCACGAATAAATAAAATAATTAGAGAATTCAGGATAACAAGGGAGGTATCCCAACTCAAAGTAAAATTTTGAGGCAACAGGCAAACGAAAAAAAAAAATCAAAAATACATTATGAAAGAGCTCCATATCCAAAATTTCAAATGCTAAGAAGAATTTTTCACATTTTGGCGAATTTTTGAAATTTTAAAATTACCTCATAGCCCCAAAAAATACAAAAATTGGACTAACTAACATAAAAAGCTGAACTTTGGTATACCCTATTTTTGACCCTCCGAATCGATTGGAAGCAGTTTCGAGACGTTTTACAGCCGACAGAAAATTTTGGAATTCTTCGGCGCTGGAGAAAATCCCATAATATCGGCCCATACGAACATTAGCATCTAAAATCGCAGATTACCAATATTGGTGACCAATAAGCACAATTTTCCAAAATTTGTAACTTTGAACTCAACCCCATTCTAAAATTCCTCGCTGTCGAAAAAATTCAAATTTTTTTCTAGCAAAGTTTTCTTCCACCGCTCGAAAATTCCAAAAAATTGGAAGCTTCAGAAAGTCTTGAAATTTTTTTCGTAGGTTCAGGAGGTCAAAAATAGGGTATTCACTACATTCAATCTTTCAACTTTGGTTGGATTAATTTTTCATTTTTTTCAAGCCCATAAAAAAATTAATTTTCAAAAATTCGTCAAAAATCGGAAAATGAACTTTAGCTCCTGAAATTTTTAATATGCATTTTTTGGAAATATTTTCGATTTTTTTTTTTTTAAATTTCCAGTTCCACCTAAAATTTTCTCATCTTTGGAAAATTTTCTTTGAAACAGGTAATAAAAAGATTTTAACAAAAAGGGAAAATAAATCACTACCGAAATATCTGCACGAATTACCATTATACAATTTTCTTCCAACTTTGAACAAAATTCATAATTTTCTCTTCAGAAAGCACGCACGATATAATTTTTTATTAATTTGCGAAGAAATTGTTATACTTAGCAGATAAGTTGCCTTTGACAAATGAGTATAATATCTCACTTTATACTTAGAGGAACTTTTGAGCATCACAAATGAACTGTAACGGTATTTATAACCTTTTGTGTGTGAAATTCTTTCATCATCGAAGCTATCTCTTTTAACGAAATGAATTTTCTCTTTTCTTATACCTACTTGCAATGTATTTCATCGTCATCGGTCCGTATTCATCTCGAAAACATTGTAAAGGTGTAGGTGGGTGAAGTTGGGAAATTTACAAAGCAGATGACACAGCTCGTTATTTTTAACTCGACGCTTGTCAGGCAGTTTTTACACGCGGGTTTCTCTCGTGATTCGTTACCTATACTATAACAACATAACAAACAAATTACATTCCCATTTTCAGCTCTAAAAGCTCATTCTACATATGCGGTGCCGGATTCCTATCTTACGTCTTGTAACTTTATTCAATCAACTTTTTAATTCTCTCTGTCTCATCTTATAATCATCTGTAAAATTCAACTTTATCTTTAAGTATAGGTACATGTAGTTTTATACAAAAGTACAACCTAACGTTTCGTAATTTAATTAAAATGCTTTCAAAGGTAGGTGTACGATACCCAACGCAAAAGATTAAACTATAAGTAAAATTTTATGTTCATTTGAAGTGAAAGTTAAAGGTGCGGTAAAAAGTTACGAAATTTAGTTAAAGAACAGTGAAAATGAAAAAAATAATTCCGTATAATCAAATAGTAGATTACAAGTTCGGTTAAATAAGCGTATCTGTATAATGAAAGTTGAAACTTTTACTAATACCTTATATATCTATTGAAACAATAAATGTTTAATGAGATAGTGGAAATTTTTTGTTTAAAAAGTTTACATCGTCGAAAACCCATTAGTTGCGGATGGTTCATTTTCAAAAAATAGCTATTCCATTAAAAAAAATATATTGGAATACTTTTGGCGACTATTTATTTTTTTAAATACTGCCTAGATACCAATTGTTTGGAAAAAAAGGACCATTTAATGTTTAACCCGAATAACTTTCAAACACTCGGAGTCGAAGTGTATAAACAGGAAATAAAAATTCGCCATTGTTTTCGACATGTATCGTTTTTTTTCGTGGTAAATGTGGGATATTTTTCGAAAAGATGGTGAAATTGATTGGAGTCTGTAGTCCAAGTACGAAATAGTGCTTTTTCGTAGGAGAGGGGAGGAGGGTAGTTGCAAAAAACTGATACGCATTAAACAAAATTTTAAAAAATGAGTAAGGCACCTGCTTAATTTTTTAGGTAACAATTCAATAAATTGTTGTAATTATTGAAAACCTTCCAATTAGCATGACTCAATTTTTTGAAATGAACTCGATTCTTTGTAAGTTGAACATTTTTCAACGCATATTTTTATTTGAAAGGAAGGTTTTTTGAATTGAGAACTTGGATACCTATCGAAAATTGAATTATTTTCTAAAACGTGAACGATCAACTATTTAAAACGTGGATAATTTCCTAAACATCGGATGATTTTCTAAAACGTGAACATATGTACAAAAATGTGACAATTTTCCAAAAGTCTGGTAATTTTCCATAAATCTGACAGCTTTTTACAATATCTGCAATGTTTTAAAAATCTGACAATTTTCCAAAAGTCGTGTAATTTTCTATAAATCTGACGACTAAAAAATTTGACGGCTTCGTAAAAATCTGACAATTTTATAGAAATCTGACAATTTTATAAAAATCTGACAATTTTATAAAAATCTGACAATTTTATAAAAATCTGACAATTTTATAAAAATCTGACAATTTTATAAAAATCTGACAATTTTATAATAATCTGACGATTCTATAATTTACAATTTTTCAACAATCTGACAATTTTTTAACAATCTGACAATTTTTTGAAGGCTCAACAATTTTTTTAAATAATCTGACAATTTTTTAAATAATCTGACAATTTTTTAAATAATCTGACAATTTTTCAAAAATCTGACATTTTAATAATCTGACAATTTTTTTAAAATCTGATAATTTTTCAAAAATCAACAATTTTTAAAGCCTGACAATTTTGTTGGAATAATCGTGGATTTTTCGTAACGTAAAAGAATATAAAAGTTGGAACGACATTTAAATAAGAAAGTCAGTTTTTAGTTTTGAAAAGGCGTAATTTTATTAAAAATAAAATTACAGTTTAAATTTGGTCGAAGGACCGTAGAAAGAAAAATTACGTTCGCGTTAGACGAGTTTCATAGAAGTAATGAACCTCAAAAAGGTTCAAAATTACAAACTTAAAAATTAAGACGAAATTTTCTGGCCGCAGCCAACGATTCTTTGAACACGTAGCCACATGATCGTGGCTTTACAAAATTTATAACGAGAACGAAATAACGGACGCGAACTTCGACAGTTTTAACTTAAATTAACGCGAGAAGAAAATAAAAACGAATAATTAACGGTATTTACTACACCGCCCCTCGGACAGAAAATCGGGAACAGTCGACGATAAGTCGATAAATACGATTAAAGATGAATAAACGAGTTAATTCGGGTCGATCACACTGGTAGAATCAAATAAAAAAAAAGATTCACCAGAGTGATGGCCCAAATTGATTAAAATTAAAAATCGAAAATCCGTTTAATAAGACGTTCGAAAACGACCCTGGTGGTACTTTTTGTCAGTACATCGGCTAAATTATCAATCGTCGAGATTTTTTGTAAATAAACATACCCTTCTTCGATAGGATTACGAATATGGTGATACGATACGTCTATATGTCGAGTTCGTTTAGATTCATTTGTATTAGCAATCGCGATCGCGGCCGTAGAATCGCAATAGACGGGCACGGTATCAACGTTTATCGATAAAGTTTTCAAAAAGCTCAACCACGAAACGGCGTGCTTACCAGCGGCGGATAGAGCTACGTACTCGGCCTCGGCTGAAGATGTCGAAACACACGATTGTTTTTTTACGTACCAGTCGATTATATTGTTACAATGCGTCGTTATCAATCCAGTCGTGGATTTTCGATCGATATTGTCGCCGGCGAAGTCCGAGTCACAGTAAATACGAATGGGGTGAGTACTTTCATAATTATCGCGGCGATACGTTAATTTACGATTTAAAGACGAGTTTAAGTAACAAAGTATACGTAACGAATATTTATAAATTTCAGCGTTCGATTGGTGCTGAAAACGACTCAAGTAATTTACAGCGAAGTTTATGTCTGGACGAGTCCCACGAGCGATGTAAGAGAGTGATCCGAGTAAGCCCCGAACTTTCGATTCGTATTTCTTATCAAGAACCGGATTTTCGATACGTAAACTGGTTTCCATCGGCGTAGCTATCAGGTAAGAATTTTCGACTTCGTAATCCTTTACTAATTGTTTAATGTACGAGTTTTGGTGCATATACGTTACACCCTTATCGCGTTCTATTTCTATACCGATAAATTTTTTGCTTTGCTGTAGATCTCTGATTCCGAATTCGAGATTCAATTGTTCGACGAGCCATTCTATTAACGCGTTATCGTAGCCGGTTATGAGAAAGTCATCGACGAAGACTACGAAAATGCACCGGAGAACATCACCATCGTTATTCACGTATACGCAAGGATCTACAGCCGAAGGAACGAAACCGAGTTTAGATAAGAATTCTTTTAGACGTTTATTCCACCTATTGGGCGACGTTTTAAGCCCGTACAACGATTTCTTTAAAACGAGTATCGTATTTTTATTTCCAGGTACGCCGGGCGGAGGTTTAAACGCGATTTTACGAGAAGCGTCGCCGTTCAGAAAAGCTGTGGTGACGTCAACCTGCCTTAGCTGCCAATTATTCAACGTAGCGAGATTTACGACGGAGCGGATGATAGACGTTTCAACGGTCGGCGAATAGATCTCGTTTAGCTCATACGAATGCGTATCCTTATATCCACGGAGTACCAAGCGGGCTTTATATTTTATGGTATGTTGGACCGTGATCTTTTTACGTAACACCCATTTCGTATCGACGAATACGACATCGGAGCAGTCAAGATCATCGGTAGTCGTTTCATACCAAGTCTCTTTAAAGATTAGAGAGCGTAACTCTTCGTTGATAGCCTCTTTCCAAAATTCCCCTTCGGGACCGTTAATGGCTTCATCGTACGTCAGTTCGTGGTCGTTTTCCGTGGATATAAATGCGGCGTAATTAACGAATTCGTCGTCTTCGTTAATATTTATTTTACTCGCGAGTTTAGTTCGGTTTCGAGTGTCGTAGGCGAGTATCGGATCGTCGACATTTAAATTATCGTTTTCGGATTTTTTGGCTTCGTTTTTATCGTTAGACGCGACATTCGCGATATCGTTTATAAATTCGGAATAAAGCCGGTTTTCATCGAAGATTACGTTTGACGATACGTGAATTTTATCGTTTGGCAAGTCTAGTAAAACGTAACCGGAGTCCGTATACCCGACTAGCATCATTTCTCGCGATTTCGGTTCGAATTTACTGCGTTTTTCTTTAGGTATGAAAATTTTGGCTACGCAACCAAAAATTTTAAGTTGATCGTAATTCGGTTCGCGGTTATGCCATCGTTTGTACGGAGATTCATTATCGTTCGACGAATGCGGAAGACGATTGTAGATAAAGTTCGCCATATAAACGGCGTATGGCCAATACTTAACATTTAGCTTCGCGTCGAATAAAAGCGCTCGGGCCTTTTCGCATAGAGATCTTATGAAACGTTCGGCGGTTCCGTTGTGTTCTGGCTCAAAAGGCTCCGAGGGCACGAGTTGCATACCTATTTGTTCTATTATTTCTCGAAAATGTCCGCCCAAAAATTCAGCGGCGTTATCGCAACGTACCGACTTAATATTGCGATTCCAAAAGTTTGAAACCAACTTTTGGTAACTATCGAAAAAGTAACCTACTTCGGATTTTTCGGTCATCGCGTAAGTAACAGCAAAACGTGTATAATCGTCGACGAAAACTGCGATGAAACGATCATCGTGATATGAATTAGTGACAGGCCCTACGATATCGACGTGAACCAAGTCGAGTGGCTCCTTAGCTCGGTCCCTAGTTTCAGAGTAGCTACCTCGCGTTTGTTTAGCCTTGGAGCATACATCACATTCACTAATCGACGGGCATTCATGATTCCGAACCGCAGGAATTTTAAACATGACCGATTTACTCGCGTGAGCTAACCTACGATGCATTAACGCGCTCAAAGCAAAGCCTTCGTTTTCGTCATCGTTTGTATTAATTAAAAATTTGACCGTGTATAAGCCATTTTGCTGTATCGTAACGTTAGCTAATTTTTCGTGTGTATCTCTATGAACGATTTCAACGTTATCGCTGATTATAATATCGTAACCTAAGAGACGAATCTGATTCGCCGATAGTAAATTATAGCTTAAGTCCGGTACGTAGCTAACATTTTGCATAATATAATTAACGTTTTCGAAATTTTTAATTTTCAGATTACCGGATTTTATACGCTTGATCGCCGTCTTACGCTTGGCCACAAAGATTTCATCGTTATCGACGACCGGCACCTCATCAACCAAAAGTCCGTCGACGTTTATCATATGACAGGAAGCTCCAGTGTCAACGACGAAGGTAATTTCTCGAAGTTCAGTCGTTAGAGCTACGTTCGGCGCCGTTGTTGGATTGCTCACCGTAATTGTCGCTGGAGCCTCGTCGTTTATCGATTCAGCCGTTGTTGAAGCTACGCTGATCGTTGCTGAAGCGTCGTTGACCGTATTTGTCGGGTCATTTTTGTCGTTTGCCGCGTCGTCGTCAAAATTGAACGCAGCTAAAAGTACTCGCGGCTTGTTTTATTCGTTCGTAGACGGCGGCGGTCTCGTTGATGTGGGCGCGTTGTTTTGTTTCGACGTACTCGGCGTTTCGTTATTTCGTTCGTTGTTTCGATCACCGTTGACTTTGTCTCCGTATCGAGGGCAAAATTTCCCGATGTGGCCGAAACCATTACATCGGAAACATTTCACGTCGTTGCGTGGAGACGTATTTTGCCGGAAGCTGCCAGAGCTACGGCAATTTTTACCGTGATGGCCGAAACGTTTGCATTTGTAGCATTTGATTTTTGATTTTTCTTGGCCGCGTCGATCGTTACCAGATGAAGCGACCAATGCTGAGCTCCGAGTCGTCGAACTTGTACTCGTTGAAGGCGAATTTCCGTCGTCGTTACCGGTTAACAGATCTCTCAAAATTTTTGGATCGGCCGGAATTACGTTCAAAATTACTTCGGCGGACGTTTTGATAATATCCCACTTTGATTTTCGTAATCCGGTTTTCAGGAATGAAAATTCCTCTGATTTTGAAACCGGAAAGCCAGCCAATACGATTTCGTTCGCTAAGCGGTTCACTTCGTTGCAATAGTCGGTGGGATTTTTGAAATCGTCGATATCGATTTTCGCGAGTTTACCGCGACTAGCTATGGCTAGAGCCTCGTTCGGCTTTTCGAATTTCGCGTCGAGTTCGTTCAGTAATTTTAGCGGGTCGCTTTCCTCGCGAATTAACCGGAAAATCGTATTACTTAAGTGATTAATAATTAAATTAAACGACTTGCATTTTTCTTTTAACGTAGCGTTATTTTCCGGTTGTAGCGTTTTGCCTAGATCTTTGGAATTTATTAATGCTTTTATACGTTTTTTCCAGATTGAGTATTCGCTGCCGGAGAAGATCAAAAAGGCCGGAGTGTGGCTCGTTGAATTGTCGCCAGATGCCATATCGTCGTCGTCGTCTGAATTTTCAGTTGTTTCGTCGCTTTCGTTTGTGGATTCGTCGTCCCGGTCAGCGTTTGCGTCGTTATTGTCGTTATGGGCTGTTTCGTCGTTCGTAGCGGTTGCCTCGTCGTCGTTTGTAGCGGCCTGTTCGTCGTCGTTCGTAGCAGCCTCTTCGTCGTTGATTCGTGAGGTATTAGGCGTTACCGGATTAGATTTAGAATTTCGATTTTTACGTTTGCGTGGACGGCCGCGTCGTTTCGCAGATTTAACTTTCGGTTCTGGAGTTCCACTTGGAAATCCACGAAAACCTTCGTCGTCGTCGTTTGATTCGTCGTTCGTATCGCCGCGGTTACCGATGAGGCGTGAAAACCCTCGCGAAATCATTTACTTGCGAAAGTAAACCACGGTCTCGGCTACCATGTTGGAATAATCGTGGATTTTTCGTAACGTAAAAGAATATAAAAGTTGGAACGACATTTAAATAAGAAAGTCAGTTTTTAGTTTTGAAAAGGCGTAATTTTATTAAAAATAAAATTACAGTTTAAATTTGGTCGAAGGACCGTAGAAAGAAAAATTACGTTCCCGTTAGACGAGTTTCATAGAAGTAATGAACCTCAAAAAGGTTCAAAATTACAAACTTAAAAATTAAGACGAAATTTTCTGGCCGCAGCCAACGATTCTTTGAACACGTAGCCACATGATCGTGGCTTTACAAAATTTATAACGAGAACGAAATAACGGACGCGAACTTCGACAGTTTTAACTTAAATTAACGCGAGAAGAAAATAAAAACGAATAATTAACGGTATTTACTACAAATTTTTCAAAAAATCTGACAATTTTTCAAGAGTCTGGCAATTTTTTAATAATCTGACAATTTTCAAAAAAAATCTGCCAATTTTCCAATCAAATCAAAAATTTGAATTATTTTCTTGGAATTAGTTTTTGAAAACTTGGACATTTCTAAAAATGTGATTTTATTAATGTTCGGAACATTTTCCCAATGACGAATTCTAAAGCTTGGGCAGATTTTCGGAACTCGATTAATTTGTCAAAGATTGAATCATTTTCTGAAATTCAAGCGATTTTCAATGTTTGCAGTTTTTCCGAAAATTCTTCTTCAAAAAATAATTAAAACAAGATGTTTCGAAAAAACAAATTTGATTCAAAGATTTTTTTTTGAAAATTTCAACATTTAAGTAACTAATTTTTTAAATTTTTCAGATCTCTGCCCATAAAAGAAATTACCTATCCGAAAAATTACTCACAATATGAAAAAAGTAAAAATGCCAATTTCCTCGAATTTCGATTCCATATGAATGATATTTCAACTAATTTTTCTTTCCTCGAAAAAACTATAATTTTCAATTACTATAGAACATCACTTTTTCGTACTCAGATTTTCCGTAGCTTGATACGATTAAGGAATTTTCGTCCACGTAGTGGCAAAATTTCACGAATTCTTTTCCCAGATAAATTGCAATTTAAGAATAAAAAATTGAAAAAGTTTTACATTCCACCGGGATCGCCATTTTCCTACTTTTCTACGGGAAAACGCTGACAGAGAAAAATAGAAAATACGAAACGACCGACGACCTTGCGTGAGAATTTCGGAACAATTAGGTAAACATTGTAACTCAAGCTTATCAAAATGATTTTTTTCGGCTAGAATTACGCTTAACGGAAGCCATCAAACCGAAGCAATGAAAAACTTGCGTACGTAATTTAGATGCTGGTATCATAAGTACTTGCGTATGGTGAGATGGTAAATATTTTACGAAGGAGCTCGCGTCTCCCGTCGTACATAAATATTTTATGTTTTTTCAATATGTATCATTTTTACGCTGACAGCTTTCGAAATCTTCGTCATTCATAATTTTTTATTAGGACTCTCGAGTAGACCTATCTTACTCCTGATTACATTCATTGAAAAAGTAGAGAAAACATAGATAACGTTTTGGGTCGTAAACTGCACGAGTTTTACGTTTATAAAAATGAACCCCCGAAAACAAAACAAAAATCTCGTTTGCGACGTTATTACTGTGTATAGAAAATTTAGTTTGGGAGTTGAATATATTACATTTTTAAAAATAGACCTATTACTCAAATGTTGACAAATTATTTGAAAAAACTGTTTAGAGTAATTTTACTGGGGGTTTTTCAAGAGTTCATTCTATAACGTCACTTTCGTTTTCTTTTGGTAAACATTTCCCTATTTTGAAACAAAATATTAGATTCCCGGCGGAATAAAAATTGTACTTGGTTACCTACTCTGGTTCGTACATACCTACTTATTGAGTAAGCCAACATTTCATTTCAGGCAATTTTTTTTAATATGTATTTTTTTCCCGAAATTACCTACGACATAAGTTTTATTAATATTTGTTCACATATTTTCTTTTTTTTTTTTTATTACTTTTATGAACAACCTATTCCCAAGTTACCATGTTATGATATTTTTCGGTATACAGACATTTTGAAAATTCCATCGTAGATGTAAAATTCAAGTACGAATCGTGACACGTTTGAGATCTGGGGAGATATGGAAAGAATCAGATGTATACAAATGTCATATTTAAACCGAATGAATTTCATTTCTAATTTCACGTTCAACTTTTGATATACTGACGTAATAAAAATTTAAAAATTTGTCCCCTACATTTTCTCTCGACAAAAATCATTTTCTTATCATATCTAAGTGAATATAAGACGTGAATATAAAGTGAAAGTGTGCTTTAGGGGAGGGGTGAGGGTGTCACGAACTAATAAAATTGTTGGACGAATATTTTCTATAACACGCGACATCTGATAACAACACATTTTGTATCGCACAATTACAAATGATCAGCATCAGCGCGAAAAAAAACCTGAGCAATTTAAATCCCTGTTTGTAATTTTCGTTATTTTTAGAGTCGGGTCACGAGTAGCAATGTCGCCAGTCACGTATTTGGTACATTTTTCAATTTTCAGTCATCCGCTTTAAATATGTTGACTTGATGTTTCACATAAGGAAACCAAAAAAAGAGTGAAATTCGTGTATTTTCCGTGTCTAAAGATTATATTGATACTTCTATCCATATGTTTTTTAAACCCTGAACCGTATTTATTATCTGTTGAGGAAAACTCGATATTATTTTGTTGCTCGTAAGAGAATTTTTTATGTAACTGGACCAGTATTTGAATCTTATCGTATTATTTTTCGTAAACGATTTTTACGAAGGGTTTGAAAAATGCTGTGAAATGAATAGTGGCATGTGGTTGGAAATTGGGGTACAAAAGGGTGAATTATACTCCTCTAAAATTCTGGTGGAGGCGCGTGGTGCTTCCCCTCCCAATTATATCAGACAAGAGGTTTAAAAGCATTAAAATAAGTAAAAGAAAAAATACCATTTTTGTCACTAAATATCCTATTTTTTTCAAAGCTTTACCCTCAACTCGTTAACGCATAAACTAAATTACGATTATTTATGTAATGTTTGAAATATTTTTAGCAAAAATGCCCCCCAAAAAAAGGCTTCTTTCTGTTCTCTACTTCTAAAGTCCTCCTGGCACTCCAATTTTTTGTAATAATTTTTCACTCACACTAAAAAGAAGGCTTTTGACGTACCTGGAAATGAATGAAAAGTGGAACAATACTGATTTTTGATTTGGCTCGAATAGAGTTGAGCCGATGTGTCTTTCGGACGGAATTTCGTGAATATTTCTATAATAAATCGTTTCCATAATTCGAGCAAAAATTGATCAAAATTCAAAAATCGACGAACCATGAAAAATCATCGCCCATATCGATGGGAAGGGTATAAAAAATCTTTTTCAAAAATTTAAAAAATTTTCTGGAGCTCAAAAACGTTTTGGAATAATTTGTGAAATGGATTTTTTTCGATGAAATTTCATTTCAAAAATCATCCCAACCTTGAGAATCGGTAAAAAAACGTGAGATTATTCGTGAGATTGATTTTCATTGCAAATTTTCATCCCGAAAATGATTCTAGCTTCAAATGCTTCGGAAAATCTTCCAAATTTCAAAAACTCGAAAAAATTGTAGGATAATTTTTGAGATGAAAATTCATTACGACAATGCCAGTCTCAAAACATCAGAATAATCGCGAGAAAGAATGCTGAATATACCTGCTTCGAAAACTGAAATAAATCGAAGAATGATTTTGAGAAGAAATTTCTGAAAGGTATCCCAGTTTCAACAGCTCGGAAAAATGTGGAATTATTTTTGGGATTATATTTCAACATAAAAATCTTCTTAGCTTCCTAAACACGAAAAAATCGCGGATTGAGTTTTGAAAAACCATCTTAGCCCCGAAAAATGGAAAAAATCACCCCAACATTATAAAAAAAACACTGAAAAAGTCGTGGAATGACTTTGTGAAAATGATTTTAATCGCAAAAATTATCTCGTTTTCTTATTCCAGGAAAAATCATCGGATAGTTTGTGAGATAAATTTCATCTCAAAAACTACCCCTGCCTCATTAGACTTGAAAAATTGTCCCACAACTTCAAAAGCTTTTAAATATCGTACGATGATTTTTGGAATAAAAAGCCATCTTAAAAATAATCCCGGGCACAAAAACGCGGAAAAGTTGTGGAATGATTTTCAAAATGAATAATTGTCCCAAAAATTATCCCAGCATCGAAAACTGGGAAAAATCATGGGATGATTATTGGGATGAAAATTAATCATAAAAATCATCGCAGCATCAAAACGTTGGAAAAGCGAGGGATGATTTTTGGAATAAAAATAATCATGAAAATCACCAGGAAAACCATCCAGCTTCAAAAACTCGGAAAAGTCGTGGGATGATTTGGGCTGAAAATTTATCACGAAAATCATTCCAGCCTCAAAAACTCGGAAAAATCGTGGTATGGTTTTTAGAATGAAAATTCACTCTGCCTGTATCCTGTATCAAAAACTCTAAAAAATCATTCAGTTTCAAAATCCCAGAAAAATCTTGGGATGATTTTTGACTTTTAAGATGGAAATATAGAAGTCGACAAAACATTTTTTGCTCTGTGTTTCAGTTCTAAAGTTCAAATTCTTATTCTGGGCTTCAAAATATAAATACTCATTCGTGGCTTTCAAAGTTTGCTTTATGATGGTGGGGGAGGGGTCGAAAAAAACTTTTTTTTGTACGATAAACATAGGCTTGAGAAAAAAAATATTCAAATTTTTCTCAAGGTGCTTATTGTTCTCAAAAAATTTTATTTTTCGACCACCCCTCCTCCTCAAAAGCAAACTTTGGCTAAAAAAATTATTTTTCCCTTCATTAGTTACTTAAAAGTAACAAAAATTTGGCAATAGGGATCCAAACTCAAAAATCGTGTCGACTTGAGTTGAGTAATTTACTCCAAAAACCATCCCAGCCTCCCAGACTCAAAAATATCATCTTGACTTTAAAAACTTGGGAAAATCGTGTAATGACTTTTATGATGAAAATTCATTCTGTAAATCATATCTGGCTCAAAATTCTGGAAAAAGAAAACATCATTCAGCCTCAAAATCTTGAAAAAATCGTGTGATGATTTTTTAAAATGAAAATTCATCTTGAAAATCATATCCCAAAAAACTCGGAAAAATCATGGGATGATTTTCAACATGAAAATTCATCGCAAAATTCCTCCCCGTCTCAAAATCTAAGAAAAATCATCCCTATCTCAAAAGCTGGAAAACTTATGAGATAATTTGTGAAATTTATTAAAATTCATCCCTGTTTCAAAGGCTTGGAAAAAATTCGTAAAATTATTGGTGAAAACCCATCACAAAATAATTTCAATTTCAAAAAAATCCTGGAATGATTTGCAAAAATTATGCCCATATCAGAAAATAATCTAAAATATTAAAAATCCCTTTTTGTGGTATTTCTCGGGTATACTGCCAATAGGCTGAAATATTTTCCGAATCAACTCGTCCGTCCGCCTAAAAATAAAAATTATCCCTCATATTTCTGAACAATCGAATCTATTCTATTTTTAAATACGTCCTCTAAGTCCTATATTCCAACTTTTGTCTAATTCGTTCATCGTCTAACCCACACGTCTGTTTCACTTGATCCAATATTTAATTAAACGAATCAAATTAAAGCCAAGTATTCTCGTTACTTGATGCATCCAACACCATAACGGTCTGTACTCGAAGCGAGAAAATACTCATTCGACTCCAAAACACGGCCCATTCATCCTAATAAGGCTTTTCACAAAACGCACAAGTCGTGTGTAAATATACGTCGGTCGCTTAATTTTCCTCCTTGATCGCGAAAATAAAACCCGCCTATAAAAAATGATCGCCTTATTAAAGTAATAACGGACGCAATTCACATAGACCACAATGACCATTACATACCACTCGGAAATTCGTATTCCATAACTTTTTTATAAGTATTTATATTACAAACTTTACAAAATAAGTACCCAACTGTCGTAAAAAGCTTTACAGTATAATCCAACCACACTCCACCTTTTTTTTTTTTAGGTACTCGAAATTTGAATTTTTTTCCACCATTTTTATGCGACGATTTTCTTTCCTCAAATCAAAGTTTTAGCCAAGAAATTAAACGCCTTCGATGGGTTGTTTTCTAATTGAAGCGAGGCGACGTTACAAGATTTATTATTACCTTTCGATTATTCGGAAGTTGGCAAATTCTCCGAGTCGTAATTCATGTTGAATTATTACTTTTTCCAATAAACCAAGATATCAACTTATTCGAAAGGTATTTTCTATAATTTCCAATTAAATATCTCGAATCAACAATAACTTCGATACGACTGCCACAGTTGGTAATCTTTTACTCGAAAAGGATTTCTCGACTTTTGGCTATAAAGGGTGGCGAAAAAATCCGCACAAGTTTTTCTACTATAAAATTTACGCTCGAGTAAAGTATTTAGGTTTTTTTTTCTTATTTTTTTAATGCCCATATAACATTCCAAAGCATGCATTCTTCCATACAAAATGTTATCATGGGATAATATATTGGCGCCGGTGTAGGGTGTTATTCATTGAAAGGAAATAAATATTCCAACAGCGGATGATATTCTGTTTTCATCATTTCTTTTTCGGGTCCTAACCTTGTTTATGCCAAAGAGTGGATTTTTGTTCTCGATAGTCTCGGTTCGCAAATTTCCTTGTACTACTACTACATTAAGTCTAATATTGCCATAAAAATAGGGAGAAAACAAGACTCCGTTTGGAATATGGCGTTCTATATGGTGCTTTTTGAAAGAAAACTCTTCATGGTATTGTAGGTATTGATGGGTTGAAAAATGTGTTACATTTTTTTCCTCGCGAATCAAACCATGCGGTGATGAGATGTCTTATTTTCATGCAAAAAATGTAAATAAGTCGAAAAGAATTTTGTTTTGCTGGTAGAAAAATCTTGTTTCGTCGAGATTAAATAAAAGAAAAAACTGACGAAGTAGACTTAATAAAATTTCTATTCGTTGGGAATTTTTTTTTTTTCGCTTCAACTTTCTCAACGACTGGAACAAATGCGGAAATTAAACGAAAGTTTTATCGCGCTTTCGAATGTAATAAAATATCATAATAAAACAATTAGATGAGCGCGAATGTAAAAAATGGTAACATTTTGTTGGTATTTTTAGAAAGTTTCGCCTAAACGCCATTTAATTACGAGCTTTTTCTTACCTGGCTAGGTATGCCTTATTTAGAACGTTTAATTATTTTCTTTTGCTGTGCCACGTTTGGTGTAAAATCAAGCATTTAAGGTTTGCATTTTTTCCCCCTTTATAAACATTGCGATTGTGGTTTTGCCATTCTTTATGAGTCACCCTGGCGGATAATCTTTTTTATAGTTTAATTTTGCGTTTCTGGTTTATTCGGAGGCTATAGAGGTGAAAGTGTGATGGCCTTTGTGGGCTTTTGGATTTTTTGTGAAGGTGGAAATGTTTATTTTGGATGGGTTGTGGAGAGGGGGGATTTTTGGATTCGTGGTTTCGTGAGATTATTTTGAATTAACTGATAATTCGAAGAAATTCTATAAGTTGAGCTTTGAAGCAAAAATTTTAATGAATGCATTTCAATAAAATGACAGATAAATGAAAAATTTTCATATGGGGTATAAAAAAATTAGGTATTTTTACACAAGTTTTATTTTAGAGCAAAATATTTTGACTTTTTATTAAAATTTGAGATGTTAAATTTTTTTTCAGTCGATGATTTTTCGTTAAAATACGAAGTAAGTACATATTTGAGTCTTTTTTTCAATACTTATTAGATTTTATGTGAAATCTTTTTTTGTTGAAGTACCTATCAAGAATTTAACCTTTTTGTTTAAATTTTCAAAATTGCTAACCAATTTCCATGTCTGTAATTTTTTGATTCAAGCGCATCGATTGATCGAAATTTCATCAGGTTTTCATGTTTCATATCAAATTTTGGCGACCCCTGACGCAATGATATTTTATTTTTGGGTAGAAAAAAATTTGCTAAAAAAATTGAAAAATCGATTTCATGATTTAAATCATGAAATAAATTTTTCAATTTTTTTGTAACTTCTTGATATTTTTCAATTTTATGATTTGGAGACTACATAAAATTTTTTCAAGTTCGACCAAGACTCAACAAAATATTATAATGCCAAATTGCCAATGATACTCGAATTTTCTCCAAGAAAATTTTTTCAACTCTAAAATTCTTTTTCGAAGTTATTTTCAGTTTAAAAATTTTTCCTCAACATTTTGAGCTTCAAAATTATTTTGTGAGTTATTTCTTAATCAATTTTTTTTCAACTTGAAAATTTCAGGTACCTATTATGATTTTTTTTGACTCCAAATATCACTTCAAAAATATTCCAATCAATATTATCTAAAAGGAGGAAATCCTTTTCCCTCTGAGAAAACAAAAATCGCTAAAATTGACCAAAAATATCAAAAGCGAATGTTCATCTCGATGAAAGGAATCCATTCCAATCGATCCGGGAAGTTGAAAGTAACGTATTCATCAAATCAAATTTTAGCTTTTTTCGTCGATTAGAATAATTTTTCATATTCTGCGGGGCCATGAGATACCTAATTCTAAAATTTAAAAAAATCGCCAAAATTTGTAGGTAAAATTAATTTCAACACCTAAAATTTTAGATAGTTCTATGGAGTTCTTTTATAATGCAATTTCTATTCATGTTTGTTCGTATCAAAAATTTAATCCGAATTGTTGTATGGCAACTCCCTTGTTGGAAAATAAGCAAATTAAAAATCGTATCTGACGAACAGATTAATATGGTAAGTATCATTTCAGCTGAATTGTAAAAAGTTGATAAATTTTTGGTGAATCGATGGGCATCTAGGTATACTTACTTGATAAATAAAAAAATATCAAATTCCTAAGTCACTAAGCACATTTTGTTAAGCTTGAAATTTTTTAGTAAATTCCAAATGTGAAGCCAAAGAGATGGAATTTTTTACCTCGCCGTTTTGAAGTCTAGACAGCTTTTGTGCTGCCTTTTTTCCATTCAATTCTTTAAAAAAATTCTCATTTTCTTGAAAGATTCTGCCCTTGAAATTCTAAATCTCAACAAAACGTATCTAATCAATTCTTCTAACCGAATTTAATCGGAAAAAGTACCTATTTTTCCAATTTTTAGCCCGAGCAAACGAAACACGATACCACGATTTCAATTTACCCAATATACATCAAGCTTGAGAATGAATTATCGAAAATGATTGATTCGTCCGGGGGTCTAAAGTCCACTCATTTCTTAGCAGTATCATTTGACAGGTAAACTGAACGCTCGGAATACATTTTCTACCAATTGCCAGCGAATATGGCGGTAATAAAAAATTATTCGACGATTCAAAAATCAATAAAAAATATTCAAGGATAACCCCATATCCTCTAAATATATTCGCATGAAAATATCTACAATTCTACATGGTATCTAATCTCGTACTTTTCCACCAAACGGAAAATTCGATTAGGGAAATTTCCACGGAATTGGCTAATTTAATGAAAATTATTTTACTTTACGCAATATTCTTATCATAACAAAACTTTACTTCGTTTATCGGCGTTTCCTGTTTGTTGGGAATAAAATATTATCGATGATGTTTTTCTCTCAAAAATCAATTCATACTTTTCGGTTTCGGTTAAACTCGCGAAGAAAAGCATTTAAAAATACGATGTTTTGCGCGGCGGCGTGGTTATATCAAACAAAAACTCTCAAACATCTTTTATAAAAAGTTTCTTTTGTCGTATTTTCTTGTGACGCCTGATACAACCAAAATACAACGTTACTTTTGAAAAAAAAAAATCTCATATGGATACGCCATCTATTTACGACGACGACGGTGTTACGGTGTAAATAATTTAATAATATCACGTGATGGTGAATTTCTAGGCTACCGAGAGAAAAACAACTCAGTAGAACTTTGTAAAATCTTGATATCTGTGGTTCAGATTAACTACATAGATATTAGGTAGGTATCAGTACGTCACCAAGTTTTTTGTCGTTTTCATCCCAGACAACGTGATGATAAAAGTCATCCCAAGTTTTCTAGTTTATAACTCATGCATGCAGAATGTATCTTTTGTCACGTCAGTTAAATTCAAGCCGAGATTCGTCAACCTACGGTAATTATGTTTCGGCGTCTCGCGGGTACATTGCGTTTTAATTATTTTCTCGTATAGTAATCAAGTACAGGGATATACCAATAGAAAGTGGAAGGGGGATTTCCTTCCCATCATCAATTTTCAATACATAATTTGAAAAATTTTACCATTTGTACGGATAATTTTGCAACTTGGGAAAATGTGTTGGTACGTTCCGATCGAGTACTAAATTTTTAAAAATTGACAAAAAAAAGTGTACCTACAGAATTACCTATGAATTTTCCAAACTTAAAATATCAGAGAAAATTATAATTTTTATCAATTGGTTGTTTATGATATTGGAAAAATTTATCATTTTTTGCAAAAAAAAATTCTAATTTTCCCCAGAAGCAAAAATCATCATATTCGTAGGTAATTTATCAAGTGGAGAAAATTGATAGAAACTTGAAATGATATCAGTTCCAGTTTTCAGTTTTTAGTTCCTAGTGTTAGGTTCAGCTTCGGTTCTTAGAAGGTTTTAATTCCAGTTTTCAGTTCTTGATATCACTTTTTGAATCTTTTTTATTACAATTTTTCTTTTTCTTTCCCTCCCCCTCTTGCTCATAAGATTTTAAATAATTTGGCCTCCAGCGAGATTTCACCGATCCTATCTTAAATTTATTTCATTCAATTTCTCTAATTCCAAGATTTTTGGGATGAAAAAAAATTGAAGAAAATTTTAAAATTATAACAAAAAATTTTCGAGTTAGATGAATTTTTAAAAAATATTAAATCGACTAAAAATGTTTCATTATTTTAAAATTTTTTATACATTTTTGAAAACAGATTTCATGTAACATTGAAAACGTTTCGAAATTGCATACAATTTTTAAAAAATAAGAATTACAGAAATTGAAAGAATTGAGAGTGGGAAAAATTTGTCCTTGAAAATAAAAATATCAATCAATTTGAAAAAATTCAAGTTCAACAAAATTTTATTAATCGAAAAATTTTGAAATTGGATTAAATTTTCAAATATAGTAGGATTTAAAAAAATTTAAAAACTTGAAGATTTAATTTAAAACAATATTTTTAGTGAGTGGAAAATTTTCAAACTGTCGTTTTTCAAAGAAACGACAAAAAACGACGGCTCCAACATGCCTAGAAATGATCATTTTAAGTAGTTTTTTGAGAATAAAAAAGATTCCAGTCGGAGCAGTATAATTTCAGTGTGTTGGAAATTTTTCAAACTGTCGTTTTTAAAAGAAACGACAGGAAACGACGGCTCCAACATGCCTAAAAATGATCGTTTTTCATCGTTTTTCCAAATTAAACATCTAACTCCAGTTTTCTTCAGTTTTCAGTTCCAGGTTTTCAAATAATTCATCATTTTTTTGCAAATAAATTCAGATTTTCCCCAGCAAAAAAATTATACGTGTGTATTTTTTTTTTTCATTGAAGAAAAAACTCAATAAAATGGCAATTTTCTGTGAGAGAAGGGGAGGAGGAATTCATTATTCGTATTTATATATTTTGAGTTGGGAAAAGTTAACAACTGCTTCATTTTTTCATCTTGGAAAAATATGTTTAGAAAATAGTTTTTGAACGTTGGATTTGAAAATTGAGCTGAGTAAAAATCATAAATAAAAATAAATTAATTCTCCCATCTCCAAATTGCGATAAGTCGGAAAATTTTGGTTGAACTCGTTGATAAAAATTTGCAACCCTTCCCAAAAATTGAAATTTTTTAATTTTTCGACTAAGATTTTTTGTTATTCAACTGAGCAACGATTTATGATTCAGATAAAATTTCAAAATGACAAATTTCCTACTGTACGTAATTAATGAGGCATTTATATCAACTTACTAGATAAATCAAGACATAAAATTAGAAGTTTGAAAACTGAAACCAGGGGTGCTGAGAGACCTAATTCCTCGCGGACCAAGTCCTCAAAAAGACTTTTTGGGAGAATGGGAACTTCTTTCAGAAAACATAATCCAGCTTTAAAATTACCTCTTAAATCTTCAAAAATTTTGGCCTCCCTGCCCCTGTCCTCATTGCATTTTTCTTTATTCCTCAAAATTATTTCAAGCAATTTTATTGAACTTTTTCTTCTTAAAAATTCAAATTTTTGACAGCTGTGGCATCGCTGTGTTTCGATCTCATCGTATCCTCTCTTATTATTTTTAAAATAAAATCGACTGATTTTTTATTCAAGTTTATTAATCCAAAACATTGTTTCATTTCACCAAGGTTTTCTAAAATTTTTACCCTTATTGTTCGCTCGGGTCAAATCCATTTCTCTCATAATCACATTAAAACTATAGAATTTGTCAATAAATTATCATTTTTCTTGAAAATTTTCACTCTAGCAGACAATTCCACAGGTTTTTTCAATTTCAATGAAATTACTCATAAAAAACCAATGAAGTGTTTCGGTGAAAGAAGTGGTCGAAAAATTTAGTTCGGTTGAAAAATTTGTGTCATTCACTCTCCTTTTACTCTCGCCTTACCAAAAAAAAAATAGTCAGTCAGTTCACTATTCCATGCTTGAATAAACTGATTTTCAAAATTTTTCAAAAATCGAGTCGAAAATTCTGAGATTTTGCTTCCATTTTAAATTTTTAAATATAAATATTTTGGAATTCGATAGTTACGTGACTGTCTTTGAAATTATGTTTTTTTTTTTTTTTGGTTAAAATATTATCACATGTTGAAATCCAGGATAGACACGTCATGTAAAAAGAACATTATGGGAAGGCAAAAAAATTCAAGTGATGTGGGTATCACGTAGGTACACTTGGAAAAATTGAGAACCTAATAACTTAGAATTTTCATAGATTTCACCCCTTTTCCCCTTCTCTCCCATCAATATGCCCTCGAAACGTACCTGTTTAACTATTTATCAGTTCGAAAATACGAAGTCTAAAGACGGTGATCACATGATGAAAGATACCTCCATCATCCACCTTTCTCAGTTTCTTTCGCGATTTCGTTATTTACGTAAATAACACGAAAGACAAATATTTTCAAAGCTTTTCGACGTATCAGGCCACATATAAAATGAAGTTTAAAATTGAAAGTCGCTTTGGATGACATTTCTCCGTCAACTTAAAAAGACTTCTTAAGAATAAATAAACCCTTTTCAATCGTAAAATCTCACGTTTCGCTGCGCGTTTAAGTAATACACAGAGAACTGCTTAAGCTAAACACACAAAATGCCAGCATGAAAGTAGGCATCTTACGTATACCTACGTAAAGGAACGTATTTCTCCTATTTTTTTTTCCAAACCCTATGGTTAGATATTGGATACGCATACCAAGATTACAGTCTGTACAAATACACTTGGAAGGATTAAAAAATCGTCGGAAAAGTTTGGCCTACATAAAAGAAATGCCTTTCTTATACACGAGCCGGAAATTTGAATTCTTTCGAGAACTCCGAACGGTAAAGAACTTTTAAGGCTAATTTTATAACATCTTGCAGTATTTAAGTGCGTATACCTAAACGTTTGACGATAAGTTGTCGAAATTGATCGTTCGCTGGTGAACGCGTTTTCGGTACCAGACTTTCCGTTTCAATTTAGAATTGCAAATTGTTCAAGTTGCTCGTTTCTCGGTACTGGAAATTTTTAAAATTAAATGTTTTCAGTTAACTGCCGAATTTATATTCGTTTTGCGAGCCTAGTTAAAATTCCGAAGAATGAGCTTTCGCCGTGAATTTTTCTCTTAATTATGAAGTGTTCGTAGGAGGGGAAGAAGGGAGGGAGGGGTTTCGGAGTCTGGTGTATTTTCGAGAGAAGCCTATTAGAATAGTGAAAGGTTTAATGTTTATTAATACGTGACATTTTGCTTTTGGGAGTTTCAAAAATTATTCTCGCAGGATTCGAATGAAAAATTGTAGCTCGTAAGGAGGCTTTGTCCAGTTTATACAGAAGATATGGGCCATTTCTCTTACCTTAATACATATGTCGGTGGGTTAGGTATCTAAGAAATGACTTGAGGGAATTTAAAATAATAGCTTTACCTATAATAAGTGTAGGTAACCTTGGATTCGGACATTTTGTCAGCCAAGGAAACTTTACGCATATTTATTCATTTCGAGATGAATTTTAAAGTACTTGAATTTTTTTTTGGTAAGATTTTTAGATACCTAACATAACTGTAAAGTACACAGAAGTTTGTCGAAGTTTTACATATAAAATAGCACACGAGGCAAAATATTTCCCTGTTGAGTATTTTTGTTGCTTGAATGATTATTAAAATGGAGCAAAAAAATTCTCGAATTTTGGAAGAAATTGGTATTTTAGTGTACTTTGAATGGGGAAAATTTCCGAAAAAATGAGTCTCCAGTTTGAGATGAGATAAAGTTAGAAGATCTCGAAATGATTTTTTTTTAAAGTTGCAATTTTTAAATTGTGTCTTTTTCTACAAAGTTTGTAATATGAATTTTAACACATTTCTGAACCATTGACCTTGAAATTGAATTCCAATGTATTGAAAAGTTGTTTGTAGATCGCAAATTTAAGGAATTTTCGATTTTTATGGCATGCCAGTCACTTGCCTGAATGCTTCAAAACCGAACCAAAATTTTTCAAATTATATAGAATGATTTTTGAAGAAATTTATTAAACAATTTTCATTACAGTTCTGGCCCACTTTTGAATTAATAGTTCTGTTGGAACTTGGAAGTTCAATTAATTAAACAAAATTTCAAGAAAATAATTTTAAATTCATTTCAGAAAAACTGAAAAAAAATAGTTACCTGCTTTTCAAGTCATTAAATAAAAAATATAAATTTTATGAAAATTTTGCGAATCAACTAGTTCCTACAAAATTGGAAAGTTGATATTTTTCATCGTTTCTAAAGGAATAACAGGAAATGACCAATTTAGAATATTGGGAAGCGACAAAAACGACCGACTTAGGTACCTATTGTATTGGAAACTGGTCCTGGTCTTTTCGCAGTTTTTCAAGAAACTACAAAAAAACGACTAATTTAGAGTTCCTAAGTTTTTTAAAGTAGTCGTTTTAACGTCCTTTCTGAAGGAACGGCAAAAGACAGCTTTTAGAATATTGGAAAAGTAATCGCTTTTCCTCGTTCTTTAAAAAACGATGCACGACGAGAAACGACAAAAACCGACTAGAAACACGTCAAGAGACGATGAGAAACGACGAACAACGAGGGAAAACGACAAGACACGATCATTCCACAAAATTGGAAATAGTTATTTTTCATATTTTTCAAAGGAACGGCAAAAAACGAACAATTTCCAATGTAATATTTGAAAATTAAATAATTAAATATTAATATTTGAAAATTTAGAATATTGAGAAATTTCTGTTTTTTTTTTGTCGTTTCTTAAGAAAGGACAAAAGTGATCAATTAGAACATTAGAAATCGTTAAGTCGTTTTTAAAAATAAACGAAAAAAAAAGATCGTCTTTTTTTTTTGCATAAAACCCCTGAATTTTGAAATAACAATATTAGCTGGATTTTCGCAATTTATTTTTGGTCCTCAGTTTAGAAAAACTGACTATATTCAAATACTTGCGGAAATTCTACTAAAAAAACCTAATTTTTTTAAAATTTTCAAGGCGATCGTTCTTTTTTCTTACATGGCGTTTTTCACGTTTAAATGGCTGAAAAAAAGGTGAAGGAGGCGAGGAGGGCACCAAAATTAATTAAAACATTTTCCATCATGAATACACCTCCTTGAGTTGTAATTGCAACCTTGCGTCAAAAAACAGAAATTTTTTTCTTTTCTGTTGAAATAATTTTTTTTTGAAAATAATGCAAAATAGTATACGGTTTTAACTCTGAGAGGGAGAGCGGAGGATAAAAATTTTTTTCATTATTTTTTCACATCAAGGTAATCTATTGAAAGAGTGGAATGAATATTGGAACTGAGCCCGATTTCACCATCTAATGTGGCTAAGCTCTTTCGAAAAAAACTCGAATAAAAAATTCCAGGAAAAGAAAATGAAATGAAAAGAATCTAAAATTGAGAAAACGACGAATAAAAACATTTATTTTAATCAGTGTCTTGAAAAAAATGATAAAGAATGTGATGTAATGGCTGTTTCTCATAATTTCTGTCCGTGAAGCGGCATCTCAATCGTATATTTACGGCGAACCGAGTATGCAATTTAATTAACACATGAGGATTTTGCGTGATAACTCAGTATCAGGCGTTTATCCAAATATCCTCTGAAAGTAAAAATTGACTATTTTTTCGTTTCTCTACACAATTTCTCTTTCGGTACGATGCAAAGGCGAATAAAAAATTTGCATTCGACCCGGATGCTTAGTAAAAAGTTATCTGAAATTGAATGGATTTCCTTACTTGGTATAATTTTTTTTATACTTGAAAATTGGTAAGTGGACCAAAATTATCAACTTTTCAAATAGATTCAGATGATCCCTGGTCCTTTTAATTTTGGTATTGGACATTCAAATGGATACCTGAAATTATTTTGATATTTTTTTTTTTTGAAATTCAATATGTTTTATAAAATTATATACTAGTGTGGGCCGAAAAAACAATTTTTTTGATTTTCAAAAACATACCCCCCGCAAAAGTTGTTGGCTGATGAGATTTGAAGAATAAAAAAAAAAAAATTCAAAATCAATTCATATCTTCCGATCGCGCATTGACATTGAAATTTTCAAAAATTGGCAAAAATTCAATTTTTTCAAAAATTTTAGAAAATTTTGAAAAAAATTGAAATTTATTTAAATTAGTTTTAAAGCTTATCTAGTGACTATTCAAACCAAAAAGCAGACATTTTTGAAAAAAAATCATGCTTTACGCCTTTTTTAAATTTGTGCTATTTCTTATTCACATGAAGAAAAACAAAAAAAAATTATAAAACGTTGATTTTTTCAAAAAAAAATGTTTTTTGGTCTATGTGGTCACTAAATAAGCTCTAAAATTAATTTTAATCAATTTCGAATTTTTTCGAAATTTTTAAAATTTTGAATTTTTGCTAATTTTTGAAAACTTCAACGCCAATGCGCGATCGGAAGATATGAATCGATTTTGAATATATTTTTTTTATTCTTCAAGTCTCATCAGCTGACAACTTTTGCGGGGGGTATGTTTTTGAAAATCGAAAAAATTGTGTTTTCGGCTCACCCTATTATATACCCTAAGCACAAAATTTATTGAAAAATTTCGTACACTTTTATTATGGAAGTTTTTTTCTCTGGCAAAAAATTCAACGCATTTAACGACAATGAAACTGAATAAAAAAAATATCTATGAAAAAATCAATGTAACCTCAACTCGAAAAAATTTACCCCCGTTAATTGAAATGATTTCAAACGAACGACGTTATCAAGACCTTTTCCAAATCGTACAAATGAGTTGACATTTTTCTAACCTTTTATCGTGCTCGGTTTACGCCGAATGTGATTTGTTGTTTAGCAATTTTTCATGCAAAATGGACTAAAAACATGGCCAACATGTGGTCCTAGCTCTCACATCCAGCTCTGTGGAATATTTCTTTGTAAAAAAAAACTCCCGTCGAAGTACCTAATCGAGTTGAAAACAAATTTAATTTGCTCCATTTGCTCCGAGTTGCCTGTAAGATTTCGTATCTTTCTTACCCGAATTAGTTATTGGATTAAAGATAAAATCATTCGAATGGCATTGAAATTCCAACAAATTGGTTGAAATAACCTTTGTTCTGTGAACTTGAAAAACTCCGGGGGTTAATCACACCCTCTCTTTTGAAAATAGCTGTTAATTTTTTTCAAGTGCTGTCGAGTGAAAATTCTATTCCCAAGTGATTAACTTACCGAAGGTTAATTTTTAATGAAAATTTCATTTTGAAAAGTACCTATTTCGAAGGAGCAATTGAATTTTTTAGTTTTTTTTTTATCGTCTACTGAATTCCAAGTTCCCTGCTGAATAGTTGAAGTCGAATCAATGTTTTATTTTGTTAATTCGAAGGAGGTACCGTACAAAAGAAAAAAGTACGAAGATGATTTTTCCACTTCTACAATAAAATTTATAGTATGTTTTGAATTTGTTTGCAAAATATTTTCAAAAACTTATACGCAGTAGAATTTAGAGTTACTTTCAATATGATTCGTTTTCTTATATAGGCAATGAAATTGATAGCGATGGCAATAATACTGTAATACATTTAACTTACGAAATATATATGAACGGGAAACCAAAGCATAAGCAATTTTCGAGCTGATTTAAATGGTTTGGTTTCCTTTCGTAAATGATAATTTGGTCGAATGAGTTTTCACGAACAATAGAACGAAATAAAAATAAATTTATTTCAGGGCTTTTATGTACCTATACTGCAGTGGTTATTGAAATGACGTATAAAATATTATTGAAGGCTGCGCAAGTAATGTATTTATCTACCAATATTACCTACTAATATATCTAAAAACTGAAACGAGATAGTTATTACAATTACAAGTAAAAATTTCGTACTTTGTGGGCGAAAAAAAATCATGTTTGGTTTTCATATGTAATCTTTTTTCTTTCGTTTTTCAAAAGTGATGTATTGTATTGCATTCGCTTCATTCATCTTGTCATATTTCATTTTGAAAAAAGGAAATCAAGGTGCCAAGATGATAATTCAATTAACGTTGAAGTACTTGCATTTTGAAATGATTACAAATTCATCACCAATCGAGAGAAAATTAATCTCGAAAAATATTTTTTGACACCCAAGGGTGATTTCTACATCCAGACTGATGTACCTACATCAAAAAAATTTTTTGAAAAAAATTTAAAAGACAAAAAAATGCGTACTCGGAGTATTCAGCTGCCAATAGTGTGCCATGGCACAGCTATTGAGCTACAATTCAGCAGACTATTTTAATTTGTTTAAAAATGAATAAATTTATTTATCAGGACATTTTCCCCCATTTTTTGAAGTAGTGATAACTTTTAAGGAAGTTTTTAAATTTTTTTAAGTACTTAGTTTTTAAAAATGTTTAATTTTTGAGAAAAATATCAATTTTTTCAAGTTTTGAGAAACTATTAGATTTTTAGATTTTTAAGTTTTCAAATTTTTTCAAATTTTTAATGCTCAAATTTTGGATTTTGAGAAATCGTCTTAGTTTTTGAAGAGTTGTTTAATTCTTGGAAAATCGTAGAAATTTTGGAAAAATTCATTCGAGTTTCGTAATCATCCAGGTTTTGGAGAATCTTTCAAAATATTGAAAAATTGACTGATTACTCAAAATTTAAAAACCAGTCTTGTTGTGGGAAATCCAATATTCGAAGAAATTTTCAATGATTGAAAAATTTTCACAGTTTTGAAGGATTTCTTGCCCTCCAGAAAATTTTAATAATTTTTCAACTTTTGAAAAATAGTCCAAGTTTTTTAAAAAAATAGTCTGTTATTAAAAACTGATCAATTTTTGAAAAAATGTGACTCAAATTATAAAAACAGTCTAAATTTTTTAAAATAGAGCAATTTTTTTACAAAATTGACGGTAGAATTGCCCAAAAATTGTCAAACTTTTGGAAATTGTCGAGAAATTGTCGAATTCTCAGAAAATGATTCAATAAGATTTAAAATTTTTAAAAATTGTTCAAATTTTTAAAAATTGACCAATTTACGAAAAATTGACCAATTTACGAAAAATTGTCCGCTGCTAAAAAATTCTGTTAAATTTGTGGGAAATTGGACAATTTTTAGCAATGTGCTTCTAGTTTTGAAAAAATCAGGCAAGTCTTTAAAAATCACTCGATTTTAGAAAAATTGATGCATTTTCAAATCATCTTAAAATCCCATATTTTGAAGAATTGTCATTTTTGAAAAACTGTAAATTTGTTAGCCAATCATTCAAATTTTGGAAGATCATCCAATGTTTAGAAAATCGCTCATGTTTTGAAACAAAGTCCAGGTTTTGGAAAATTGTCCAATTTTTGGAAAGTTTTCAATATGAAAGTTCATACCTTGAAAATTTTTCAAGTTGACGAAATTCATAAATTTAGTTTTCAAAAAAAATACCTTGCAATCGGTCGAAAATTATTCACAATTTGAAAAAAAATCAGCTTCAAGTTTTTCAAAATTTGTCCGAGTTTTGAATTTTGAAATAGCCAGCTGTTTTTGAAAAATCGTTCAATTTTTGAAAAATTGATTCATTCTTAAAAATCTGCAAAATTTTCAGAAAATCGTCAAAAATTTAGTTTTATGTTTTAAAAAATCGTCCACGTTTTGAAAAATTGTCTAATTTTTGATGAATCAATCTGAAAACAAACTTTTTCAAATTTTGAAAAAAGTTCAATACTCAGTTTTCAAAAATTTGAGTCAGTATTTTTTAATTCAAATTTTTACAAAATGTTTTCACTTTTTAAAAAAATTTTCCGAAGTCATAAAAAATCATATCATTTGTCAATTTTCAAAAAATTGGGTGAAGATTTTTAAAAAATTTCAATTTTTACATTTGATTATAGCAAAATTAGGTTCGTTCCTTTTACAATGTTTGATGCTTGTTTTTATTTCTGGTAATTTTTGAAAATTTTATTCTTGGTGGAATCCATTCTATGTAATTTTTTTAAAAAAAGCTCGAATTTTTTTCAAAGTAGGAAAAAATTAATCCATTTGGAAATATTACTTGATATAAGATGATGGAGGGGAGGGGAAGGAAAGTGAAAACCATCAGAGGATTGCAGAGGGAGCAATTACCCTTTTTTAAAAAAATTGACATGGCCATTCTATGTATATTCCTCCAGATTCGCCAATATTTATTTAGAATTTTGGTCGAATTTTGTGAAACTCGTATTTAAAAAAAATCTCGATCTTACGTAACTTCAGTTTATTTGCGTTGGTGTTTCTCTTTCCCGAAAAAAAAAACATCTTCACGAACCTCGAACCACGTTTACATTTTATTACGGTGCGTTTTACAATCTTGTAAAAGTAAAGTAATCAAGTGCTTTCAAACTTCAAACCGAATAAAATATAAAGACCTTCATTTGTAAAAACGACACAAAAAGGTGCGAATTCGCGACAGAAACCCCTCAAAATGAAGATTTACTTGGCAGCAGAACATTGAAGGTGATTTATTCCACGGACACCGGCACCATTTCTATCAACACTCGGGTGAGATATATTATCTTTATCACGATTAGAAACATATAAGATTAGCTCTCATGCATAAAGTTTATTCATTCCGGAAAAACTTGTGGCGCAAACCGCGACCAAATGTTTTTATTTTGTTTAGTTTCTCGTGTGGCAATGGTGTAACGAAAAATAATGAAAATTAATCTTCGTATACTTATCTATAACCAGAAACCTAGAACGTTATATTTTGTATGTTTACTGCGACTCGGTTTTCCGGTGGATTTTCCTAGCTTTGGCGGAATTGTTTACATGCCACAGAGAATTTCCGCGAATCAATATTCGTTCAATTATGTTGACCACATTTGTAAACTTTGCGTGAAAAATTATCGACGTTAAAATATACGGTATTGTTGGTTTTGCTACAGAGTCCTTTTTTTCCCTACCATTTGCATCCTTCGATGCTCTTTTACCCCCTTTCAATAAAAGATAATTCGATTTTGTTAATTGAAAAGTTCATTTGGTAGCGAAAAGCCGTTTCAGTCGCGAAAGATTAATTTATTGGTAGAATCAAGTCGATGGCGACGGTATGAAAATAAATATGGATGGACCTTTTTGAGACCTTATCAATCATCGAGTGTTTACTTTTGTACTCTTTAACCTCGTTCTTGTTTGATTTTCACTTGTAAAAGCGCTTGGTGATTTTTATTTATTTCTTTTTTACAATTGTAGAGAAGAAATTTCTAAACAGAACGAAAAGTACACTTTTTTTTAACTTTTGTATTAGAAGAAGTGAGTGAACTGAGAAGTTTAATTTTCAATTATTCTCGTAATTAAAGTTCGGTATATTGTGTTTAATTTGGAAAATTTTTAATTAAAAAATTTTGTTTGTTGAGTAAAAAGGTCGAGATTGAGGTTTAATATAAAATTTGTTGTAGGGTTGTTGGGCACTTCTCTAGGCATCTCGAAAATTTCGTTTTGTAGTTTTCTAGTTGGTAGGTAACTGGGTACCTACCTAATAAGTCTGCAAGGTATTATCTAACATAATTTCAAAGTACATGACAATTGTTTTACTTAAAGTAGTTCTTTATAAGTAAAGAAGTTCAGTTGGAAAACCTCTAAGAAAAATTACTGGCACATCTCTTCCCATATTTTAAAATTATGTACCTACTAAGCTAGAGGTGATAGATCTCAAAATAACTTTGTAAAAATTTCATCAATCTTATTCTACATTCATCTCTCCTTAGCACGTTTTGAAAAATCTATTTTTTTAAAATAATTTCTTTTTAAAAATGGTATAGATAGTTTATTACCTGAAACCTGAAATACCAATTTTTTCAAGGGGTCTTATAAAATGTATCACTTTTTTCATTCTATTTATAGGACCTCTCATAGCCCGGAATTATTTTTATGCCTTGGGAAGGGCAGTCGATTCCAGTGATTTTTATTTTGTTAGCTCTTAATTACTTTTTTTTTTTGACTCAGATGGAATTTCGACGATCCAAGTCCAAAAATGCTTTTCATTTTTCAAGTTAGAATTTTTCTACCTCTGAATTTTTTGAATTTCTTTAATTCTCTGTTTTTTAAAAATGAGTCCAGCTCAGAAAAATTTACTTTTCTCAAAATTTCTTCAACTTGGATTTTTGAAAAAATTCATTTAAAAATTCCCTTACATTTATTTTTTAGTTTGGAGAAATTTTTGAAAACGTAAAATTCCCAGAAATTAATTCAGGAAGGAACTGAGAATCTGGGAAAAATAGGGGAAGGGTTCAAATCTTGAATTCGTCATTTTTTACTGATCTTACGATCAAAAATCATTGATTTTTTCTAACAAATTGGAAATTGATTGAGGAATCAGTGATTTTTTGACTAAAAGATCAGTGAAAAACCATCAATTTGCGACCCTGCCAAAAAAGGGACCTTGTGTAAAAAAATCAAGGTCTCATTTTGGTCCAAATGATACCAATCTGGACAAAACACATAAAAATAAAGACATCGATTTTTTTTTACACAAAATCACATTTTTAAAATAAAACGACTAAAATACTGCCTGAGCGGAGCGAGAACCAAAATTTGTTGAAAAATGCTATTTGAAAAGCAAAAAAAGCAGTTTTTCACATTTTTGTAAAAAAATTTTTTGAGCTCAAAGAGGGGGCTCGAGTCCTTTTAGCCCCTTCTTGGGTGTGCTCCTGATGAAAAGTTGAAATTTTAATGAAGAATTTTAATTTGAAAAAAAAATAAGAAAAAGTTTTAGAATCATTGAAAAAATTTTCAATTAAAATAATGAGAAAAATAGGTATGAATTTGAAGGGAAAAATTAGAAATCCAAATTGGAACAAGTTTGAGAAAATTTCAATTCAAAAAAATATTGCCAATGAAAATATGATTTGAGGAATAAAATTGCTACTAATTCATGATTTATTGTTCGAAAATTATCGTTCACTCCTGTTCCAAAAGTTGGAAAGTAACAACTCCCAAACTGAAATCATTACTTTTAAAGTTTTCAGCAAGTGACACTGGTCAAGCTGGGACCAAAAAAGTATTCTTTTTTCTTTTAAAAATAGCCTTCACTGACAAGGAAGTCTTACCTACATCCAAAATTTCAGGTGTTAAAATTCATTTCTCGAATTTTGGCGAATTTTTTAAGTATAAGAATTATCTTATTATGTATCCTGCAAAATATAAAAATTTGATTTTATCAAAGGAAAAAAAAACTAAACTTTAGTACCTTCTATGACCTATTTTGAACTCCCGAGTACCTATATTGGAAATAATTTCAAAGAGTTTGGAAGTCCTAGCACTGTAGAAAATCCCATAAAAATGATCCATATAAACTTAAGCCTTTACGTTCGAAGATTACTCATTTTGGTGGCCTATTTTATCGATATAGCACAATATTTTCAAAATTCGTAAATAATCATAACTTTGAAATTTAAAAATTTTCCAAATTTCAAATTTAAATTAAAATTTTAAGTACCTACCATAGATAAATCAGTAAAAAAAACTTCTAAAATTTCAAATAGTGAAATTCATTTTTCGAAATTTGACGAATTTTTGAAATTTAATAATTACTTCATCGTCCTGGAATTAATAAATGAAAATTTGATCTATTCAATGAAAATAATTGAGATTCAAAATACACTCTATTTTCGACCTTCCCAATCGATCGCGGAAGCAGTTTCAAAACGTTTCAGTCACTGAAAAATTTTGGAATTTTCCAGTGCTGGAAAGAAACCCATAAAAATTGTCCCTATGAATTTCAACTTTGAATTCCTATTTGATTGATTAAAGAAAAATGCTCCAAAATTCGCAACTTTGAGCTCAAATCCATACTTTTTGGCTGAAAATTACTTATCCTGGAAAAAGTTAATTTCTGCCAAAAAAAAATGTAGATCTGGTTGCAAAATTGTGGATTACGTGAAATTCAGCATCAATCAATCAAATAGATCACAAATGGGTGTTGAAGTTCATATTGACCATTTTTATATGGGCTTTCCTTCAGAACTGGAATATTCCAAAAAAAATTTTAGAGAATCTAAAACGTCTCGAAACCGCTTCCAATCGATTTGTAAGGTCAAAAAAGGGCATTTCAGCTGAGTTAAAATTCGAGAAATGCACTTCAGTAGCTGAAATTTTGGATATTGCGGTTTTTCATGGTATACTTTCGATTTCTTTTTGTTTGGGCTCCGAATTTTACTTTGAGTTGGGATACCAATTCCATGTTAGAAGTGGAATACCTCCTTTTTTTCGTAAAGTGAAACTTTTCAATTTTGTTTCCAAAGAATTTTTTTCAATATATCGACGCAGGTCCCAGGTGTATTTTAAAAATTTATCAACTCTAAAATTACAGTTTTTTTCACTTTCAAATTTCAACATTGAAATTTTTTTGAAATAAATTTCTTGTAAGTATAAAAATTTTAGCGATAAAAAATTTTTCAGGAAACCTAATTTGAATATTTCATATTGGTTTTTTCGTTAAAACTACAATTTCCAATACCTACATACTTCAAAACAATAAATTTGATTTTTTTTTCGACCCATTTCAGTGAGGTACAAACAAACCACGTGCATGTGCTTGATGTTTGCCACACCATAACCTTTTTCAAATTGGAAATCAGAAGAAAAGTACCAACTGCAGCCACCAATAAAGCGAACAAACACCTTACACAATCTATTAATAAAATTCCAGACGATGTAGAACGATTCTAACGTAGATTTTAGATAATGCACCTTTGGAAAAATTCAAGGTTCCATATCGTAAACTACTCATGCTTCGTTTTTGAATTGTTATTAAAAAAAACTCGACTCGATATTATTACACAACAAACGAACGGAAAATTGAAAAGATAGGTTGGCTATTGTCAATTTCTGTAAATTTGTATTTGATGAAAATTCCATCGCTATGTTGATACGCGGTACGTATGTCAACGGGAAAATTCTTTATAGTTGGAATTGGATAAAATGAGCTTTTTTTTATACTTATATACTCGACAAAGTTACAAAATTCGATATAGCGAACGTTACAAACAGGAAATAATTTACTTCTGTTCTGCTCTAAAACGAGATGTGATAAAAATAAAGATCGTATTTGAAATATAATATCATTTGGTCTACCTGTAAAAATTCGGATTTTTGATAACATTTTATGAAGAATTATTTCATTTTGACGACTATGTATTTTATTGGCCAAAATACTCGACTTTGGGGAAAATAATGAAACCTATAATAACCATTTTTTAACACGATTTTTGATTTGCAAAAAAATACCTAAGTACTCGATTTTTTTTCAAGCTTGTTTTTAATACTTTTTTTTGCAGAATCATGGAAGATTTGTATCTATAACGTAGGTATGCACTTTGAATCGCAGAACGCGTTAATAGTTTGAACGTAAACACTAATTAATCAGAAATGCCTATCCTCAAATGGTTTACGATATAACACGATATTATCATTAACATTTGGACTTATAATGAAAATTAACGAGCCGGTCGGTTTTTTCCTCGTTACTTAGAGGAAGCTTTTAATTCAAGCCTAATGAAATCACTTAAACCGTTTGACTTCATTAAACGCCAGTCTTTATTTTTCTTAATCAGTGGCTTGGAAAAGGATATAAACGAGTGAGATGCATGTTTTTAAAAGGATCACATGCTTTTTACGAGATACGCAAGCCGAATTTAAAACCGTATTCTACAAAGTGTAGTTATAGGTGAATTACTTGTTCAACGAGACTTAAAAGTAGGTGGCCACAAAAAGACATCGCCCAAGTGTAACTTTTTTTCTACCTCAATTTTTTTTAAGGCTGGATTTTTACAATATTCTCAAAATTTTATTTATTTTACTCGAGTTCTTCCAACTTTGGATTTTTTTCCAGGTGGACGATTGCTGTTGTTATAATCTGAAAACATGTCAAGAAAATTGAATAGAAAGTAGGTACCTACCAATTCATTGTTTCATATTTTCAATTTAAAACACGAGGTCATTGAATTGGAAAAATTTTGTAAATAATCCGAACAAAAATTTTTTGGAAAAATTCTGTTTCGAAAAATTTATTTTGCGAATTTCCTTGAATTTTTCGAAAAATTCAAGGAAATTCGTATTTTTTTATCAGCCTGATTGGTGCAAGTAACTTGATTTATTTGCATGGTGGAGGGGGGCGATTTCGTTTCGTGTGGTGCAATTTTTTTTACGTATTTCAATATTGACAGACGAAGAATACTGGCACGTTTTTTTCGAAGAGCAAGTATTGTTAATCCAATCTCATTTTTCCATGTTTAAATTTTATAGATTTCATTTTTATACTTTTTCAAAATTTCGTTTAACTCAAAAAAATTTTTCCAACCTGAATTCTTTTAAAAAATTCCAATTTTGAATGTTTTGAAGATCGTTTTCAATTCTAATTTTTCCCCTAATTTTAAATTTTCTCAAAGCTGTACTTATCTGGAGTTTTCTTGATTTCGAATTTCAATTTTTTTCAAACTTCAAATATTTTCAAAAGATATTTCAACTTTAAATTAATGTACTATGCTGTTGTAATCGTCTCGTTTGTGCTTTCTATTCTTGGCGTCCGTTTTGTTCTTTCGACTTAGCTAGAATTGTAAAATTGTGAAATTTTTCATGTGATCATTTACTGTGAAAAAACACATTTACAATTTTTGAAAAAAAAATAAATTTTCAGTAAAATGTCATTTTTTCTAAGATTGATACTTATTTTCTTTTTACTGAAAAATAATTCAAGATTTTTGACAATTTTCCATTCGTAGTTTATAAATCTTCAATTGGGATAAGTACTTTTCAAAGTTGGAAATAATTTTGAAAAAAAATTTTAAAATTCTAAGTATCGGTACCTAAAAATTTTTGAGAAAATGCAGGTATTTCTCGAATTTTGACAAATTTTTGAAATTTTAAAATTATCTCATTACCGTGTAAATTATGAAAATTTGATCAAATCAACGGAAAAAATCTGAACTTTGGTAGGTGAATTAGTATATTATGCAACAAGGGAGTAAAATGATTTTTTGACGAATTTTGAGGTTTATTGCCCGAGCGAAGCGAGGGAAATGAATCAAAATTGTCGAAAATCATTTTACTCCCGAGTTGCATACGATATTTTTCGTTATAGAGGGGAAAAAACGTGAATTTAAGCACTCGAGCGATTCGCGAGAGGGAGTAAAGTAGCGTTTTACTCCCTAGTAACGAAAATCCTATTTTTAAACTTTCAAATCGATTGAAAGCGGTTTTAAAATATTTCAGAAATTTTGGAAGTGGTGGAGAAAAGCTCGTAAAAATGGTCCATAAAAACTTCAGCACCTATAATCGTTGATTACCAAAATTGATAATCTATTTTATCGATTAAAACAGAAATTTTCGAAATTCGCAACTTAATGTTCAAATCCGTATTTTTGGGCAGGGAATTTTTAATTTTTTCAAGAGAATTCGTTACCCTAAAAATGTGGATTTGAACTCGATATTGCGAATTGTGGAAAAATAATTATAATGTAATCGATCAATTAGGTTACTAATATATTGATAATCTGAGATTGTAGATTCTGAAGTTCATATGGACTATTTTTACAAACTTTTTTCCAGCGCTGGAAAATTCCAAAATTCTTTGAAGGCTCTGAAACGTTTTGCAATAAAATTGCTCTCAATCGGTTCGCGAGGTTGAAAATAGGGTGCAAAAATTAAATTCCAGTTTTTCTTGTTGATTAAATGAAATTTTCTTATTTTACAAGGCTATGAGGTAATTTTGAAAATTTTAACAATCCGCTAAAATTCGAGAAATGCATTTCAGCGCCCAAAATTTCGAAGATGGGGGTTCTTTCATGATCTAAGTACTTTTATTTCATAATTTTTAATGATGTATTAAGCAAAAATGTTATATTTTTGAAATGAATTGAATTCGAGTATTCACTGAATATTACTTTTCTAAACACAATTTTGTTTTTTCATTTTCATGTGATTCACGAGCCTCCCATCCATTACCTATTTTTAAAATTTTCCAATTTAATACCGAAACTTTGTGTTTCATGTGGAATTCCAGCCAAAAATTGATTTAATTTTTTAAAATTTAATTTATACTGGGCGACGTTTTTAAAAAATTACAAATTGTATTTTACACGGTATAGTTGAAATATTTTGAAATTTTAATCCAAATGTGGGGTACAGAATACTGATGAGGCCAAGTCGAAAAATCAAAATTCAATTTTTCGACTCGACCCCCCATTACCTCTGAAATCATAATAAATTAAACATCACACAGTATTTTCGTTCATTTTTCGAATTTTTTAATTTCTCAAATTGATTCCTTGGGAGGAGGGGTGAAAAATTTTCAGTCTTGACACGAAAATTTGCAAAATGCCAAAAAGGATGCGATACCTAAAAATACTCTAAAAAAGGGGAAGACTTTTTACTGGAATGAAAATTCCAAAATCTCTTAAGAATATTCTAATGATGACGTTTTGGGTGGAAAAAATTTAATATACAAGAACTTAATTTTTTTAATGAAATTTTCAAAAACTCGTACGATGGAAATCAGGCGACTCTTTAAGACTCCCCCCTCCCCCAATACCACAATTTCATTCAATAGGAATAAGTTCGTTCGAATTTTCAGAAAAGATCGGTCTCTTCTGTATTTTTTCCCTAAAAGTATAATTTCGCCGAATTTCGGTTACCTATCGAAATATTTTTTCCAAAACTCAAGACCTCATTAAAATCATACCCAAACCTTTTCGAGTGATTCCCTCATTCAATTTAAACTACCCACTCGAAGTCTGCTATTGAAAAAAATTACCTATTCCAGTTTTGACTTCCAACCAAAATTATCACCTTTACCCGATCAAATTGTCAATTGGATACCGAAACTACATATGTATTATTTTCACCAGTAAAAACATTTCCACCATATCGATTCGACTTCGCCACCATTCAACACCTCTTTATTTCAACTCACACCCGTCTTATATATTCCAATATAAACTTGAAAAGTGAACAAACTGAAATGAGTTCAGACATTTACCCATCTAAATTCATCGAATATACTCAAACGAGAACTTTTTATACGTTTCGACATTCAATACTTCCCGAATTAAACTGAAAGTTCGTATTAAAATAGCGCGTAAGTAAGTATTTTTTATCATTTTCCAATGTAACTGCGGTAATTTCGTAACTTTTATTTGACTCGAGAACGAACGACAAGTCTAATTTGCGAAACGAACAGGAAATACAATTAACCATCGTCTTGCCTTCGCTCGAATGAAATTACCAAAACGTGTTATTTGCGATACTCATTCCCGGGTATAGGTATCCACAAAACCGAGTATTTGCAAATGTTACAAGTATATGGAAAAACAGTTCTCAAATAATACGGTTTTGTTGGGTTAAAAAACAGAGGGAAAAAAGGCGACTGTATCATTAACAAAGGAAAACTCTGCGGAAAAAAATGTTTATATTTCATGTTCAAGAGGGATAAACAGAAAACTATTAAATTAAACACGAAAAGAAACGCGACATCGTGGTAAAAATATTAATTAATTAAACTAGTACGAGAAATACCGAGTTCGCGCGCACCCAGAGACGATTCGATGGAACAATATTTTCTTTTCTTTTTTTATCCAAAATTAAACTCGTGATCTTTCATAAAACTTGGAAATTGTTTACCTACGAGAGTGTTAAAGCATTTTATCTCAACACGTAAACTCGAATACCTCATTCGAGCGAAATTTGTATTTTTTTATGTTTTTGACATGTCTATCTGTTACAAAATACTCGTGTTTTCGCGCTTTTTTTTTACATCATTCAAAAATAAATTCCGTCTCATTATTTTTCGTTTTCCAGGCTTCCGGTAGATTTTTTCACGGTCTCGGTTTCGATGTTCAATAAAATTGGAACAAATTTTAAATGAAAATAAATTAATAGTATTGTATCGAGTTGCCAAAATAGGCAATCGAAGTATAAATTTTTTACGCGACGATATTACGTAACATTTGTAACTCTTATAATCCAAGTTGAATGTACCGAAGAATTTACTGATGGAATTTACCTTGCTGGTCGTTTCATAATGTAAAGCACGTCCTCGCAAATCTTTTTTCCCCCATGTTAAACTACCGCACGTATATAGGTATTAGCTACCTAGCTAGCTACCTACGTGGTTGTTCATTTTGAAAAATGCATTTCACCAGAACGTAAATGTTGTTCAAATGTCTGCTGCCCACTTTTTATAAAAGTATTATCGGACAATAAGTTAGCTAATTTTAAAACAGCAGGAGACCGAACAATGGAACTCATTTTTTTTATATTGACAACGAGCAATTCTTCTGGATTTTTGTAGCTCGAATCGTCGAATAGCTGTATCATTTTTTAGGATATATTGCTCTTTTTTTTTTTGCTCTTCTATACAATTCGTTGGGAAAATTTTTAGCTTCAATCAAATAAATTAATAAGTCGGTTTTGTATTAAAGTTTGCTAGATTGCATAAATAAAGCATATTAAAAAAAAAAACTTGAAAATTGCTGAGTTGGGATATTTGCTATTTGTAATGTTTACGATATACCTATTTCGGCCTTTCGTTCGTTTCGAAGTTATCGAAGATGGTTATTTAAATTATTTATAAAATGCAGATTACTCAAATGTGTTTAACGATTTTCTCTCGTTTAAAGTTGGGTATTAAATGAAACCCTTCGGTTTAATGAATAAATCTCCAGTGTAAACAGTTTTACAATACGAATCACAAAATACAGTTCATCAAAAATTGAAAATACCGTAGCACGTGGAACAAATACGTATTGTTGGTATGGCTTTGCACCAGCGAATTGTCTTGTTTATATTGCTGTTAGATATTTAGAATATGTGCGAATAATTTTCAGAATTGCTGAAGGTGATTCATTTCGCCGAGTTCTTTGTGAATAATTTAATGGGTACGTGCTGGGGATGTGATTTGATTACTTTTGACGAGCCAGCGGTGCTAAATAGATATTCCTACGTCTACGTATTACTTGGGTATGAATTTTCGTATGTGATTGCGTGGTTAAATTTTTAAAAAACTATTAGGTAGGTAATATAAGAAGTGAGATATATTTTCACATTTTTATGACGGAAAAAAGGTGTGAATTTGACCACCAGAGACCCAAAAAGTACATATGTAGGTAGGGTACATGGTTATTGATTTTTTTTCTTAGATATCTTGAAATTTTTTCCATTTGAATACCAAATGAAGTTGGAATTAAATTTATTTTAGATAAAATTGCTTACTGACAGTAATGTTTTTTTAATTCAAAAATGAAGTCAAAAATTTTACATAGAGGTAATTTTTATGAAGCAGCTGTTTATATGAAAATCGGTCAACATTGTTACAAAAACATCGAAAACGGTTTTTTGTGACAATGTTGGCCTTTTTCATAGAAATTGCCTCATTTTAATCAACTTTTTCGAAAGTAAAACGAAAGAAATGTTTTTTAAATATTTGTATGTACTTATCAGTGCAGGCAAGTATAGAAAAAATTTAAGTAGGTGCCCTAATTTTGTATTTTAATTTCTTCCAACCCGTTGATGAAATTTTTCCTCTTCTAAAAATTTCAAGTTGGTAAAAATTCAAAAATATAAACTGTGATTTGTCAACTCCAAATGGCAATTAAAAATCCTATATCCATTTTGAATTTCGATTTCAATCTACTCGTTGGATGTTTGATCCTATTGGCTGACACAGACGGCTTGAACACCTGTGTCAATTATTTTTGACCCTATTCAAAGCCTGGAAACGTTATTTTCAAGTTGAAAAGGTATTTATGTATCACAACTTGGATAATTTCTCAATGGACAGGTGTTTGAATATTTTTTTTAAAATACAACAATTTTCTAAAAATTGCGTAATATTTTCCAAAACATGAAAAAATTTCTAAAAATTGAAGCTTGATTTCAAAATTTTGTCAATTTTTCAAAAGTAGGAAGGTAAAATACCTATAAAACATTTTTCAAAAATTGAAACAGTTTTCTAAAAGTTTGAACAAACGGAGCGTTTTGAAAAATTGAAACAATCATACCAAAAAAATTGGCGTAGGGGTGCCAAATTTCCTGAAAAACGAATTTAAAAATTGGCAATATTCTTAATGTTGAGCAAATTTTTCAAAAACTGAATAAAAACAAGACATGCTTTCAAAAAGTGGAGTAAATTTTTCAAAAATTGAATAGGTACATAGGTATATACTTGATGCTTTAAAATTTGAAAGATTGATGAAGTAAATCGGATAATTTTTTAAAAATTGGGCCAATTTTCCAAAATTACTCTTGAATTTTCAAAAAAATTGTCAGTTTTTTAAAAATTTGCAGTTTTTTCAAGACTTGGAAAATCTTTCTAGAAATGATCGATTTGTACTCGTAAAAAAAAAAATGGATTAATGCGATTCAAAAACTTGAACACTGAAACGATTTTCACAAATACATCTTTTGTCACTTTTGCAAAGTTTTGAGAATTATCTAAAAATTATACAACTTTACAAATTTCCAAACCTTGTGAAATATTTTCCAAATTTTTGACGTTAATTTATTCCATAATTACCACATTTTAAAAAAAACTTGAACAATTTAAAATTAAGTACCTAATTGGCAAATTGTTCAAAAATTTGAGAATCTTCCGAAGATTATTGGAATATTGGTTTTTTAAAAATTGGATAGTTTTCATATGAGGGAAGAGATTTGCACGATAATCTAAAAATAATAAAAATATTAAAATGACGAACCCTCTGAAATGAATATAATTTTCTTTTCAGTTCCAGAATTCTCAATAATTTGAAACTTGAACAGTTTGTTAAGATATGAATAATTTTTCAAAAATTGGACTCCAACTCAAAAATGGAAAGTATTTAAAAAATCAAGTAGATATACCTAAATTTTTTAAAATATTAATTGTATTTTTTCTTAAAATTTTCTACTAAAAATCGAATAAAAGTTGGATGTCTTACCCAAAAATTTTCTGAAAAATGAAGAATACTACCTACTTAAACTTGTCACAACTTTCTAAAAATGGAATAAATTTTCAAAAAATGGAGATTTTTTCCAATTTTTCAGGATTTTTTGAACATTTAACATTCTTTCAGTGATTGGGCAAAGTCTAATTTTTAGAAAATACCTACTTATCTTTCTAGTTTTTGTAAATTCTAGAACTGCGTGGAAATTTTAGAAGATTTGCCATCTTTATATTTAGATAATCGTGCAAATCTCTCCCCCCCCCCCATGAAAACTCTTTCACTTTTTTAAAACCAATTTTCTGATCTTAGGAAGATTCTAAAATTTTTGAAAAATTTTCCAATTCTTTTAAATTGATCAAATTTTTTTCAATAAGGTATATAATTATGGAATTTTAACGCATGAAAATTCTCTAAAAATTGAATAATATTTCCCAAAATATGTACAAATTTCAAAAAAAATTGATCAATTTCATGATACTTACTTGATTAATTTTTTTTTTCAAAAATTGGTCAATTCTTTAAAAATAGCACAATTTTCTAGAATTTGAATGATTTCTTTAAATTTTGAATTTCAGAAGTTATACAGTTTTTCTGATACCTATTGGAAGATGTTTTTCAAAATCTATGAAATAGTATTTCGATAATTATACAATGTTTAAAGAATCAGAAAAACATAGTTTTTTAAAAACTAAACGATTTTTTTCAAAGCGAAGACGATTTTTTTTAAAAAAATACATACCTATGTACTTCAATATTCTGAAAATACTTTTTCGAAATCTGAAACGACAATTTTCCTAAAGAAATACAAAACAATTTCAACGAAGAAGCGACGAATTTAGAAAAATTAGATCTAAAAAACATCAAAAATAATGATCGACTTTTTGAAATTTTAACGATTTTTTTTAAAAAATGTCATAAAAATAAGTAAGTAATCAAAAAAATTAACCATGAAAAAATTATCTATTTAAGCTTGAAAAATTACTGAAAGTAAGATACCTACCTAAGTGTAAGTTCTTGAAAAGAAGAAAATTACTAAAAAAAAAAAAATTATAATTTTTCATTGATCCATTCTAAACTATTCAAAAATGCCAAATCGAACATTGATCAATTTCAAAATCACTATTCAAAATTCCAAATCGTAATAAATTTTCCAGAAAATATTTAGAGAAAAAAAAACACTTCTCGTAAACACAGTAAATTCAAAGCCTCGAGTTGTTTACACAATTCCTCGATCATCGTTGAGATAAGGCTTGAAAAAATTCAGCCGAGCTCCCTCGGTATTATTTTTTAATACATCGATGCGTCTTTATTGGCTACACAATAACACTTACTCTAAGGACTCGTTCTCAGCTTTATAATTTCATCCAGTATTGGTTTCTTTCGGCAATTCTCCAGCTTTTATCATTATTCGTAATCTCTTTATGGCGTCTGGCGGAAAAAAAATTCACGCTATCGTATACGTATAAAATTCGCCCCGTTTCGTATTTCTATATGCACTCATGGCCGCGTATATAACTCGAATTAATAATCCTTTCGTATGAAAAGCAACGAGTCGACGAGATACGTGTAAGTATAAATATAATTCTATAACTGGGAACGTGCGTTTAAGTAAATCCTTAACGAATGAATTCTTTTCCAGCGTGTTTGGTTTGTGTTTGGAATTTTTTATGAAAAATACTCCTCATCAACTTGCTGCTGGGTTGCCTTCGCCCGTTCATTATGAATTGTCGACGTGAAAAATGGGTACTGCGTTTTTGGTAACGTCGTCATGTCCAATCTCATTATTGCCAAACTTCGTACGATTTCAACTTTCAAGGTATACCCAATTCGAGTTTTATTTTAACCCCAAAATGTATACAGCTTTTCGATGTAATAGGATACAAAAAAAAAATACAATTTTATACTAAAAAGTATTGATTTTCGTTTTTTTTTTTTTCAGTAGGTATTCACGTGCAAATTGTACATACGCATCGAGTTATTATCTACTGTTGTTTCAGAAAAGGAGGCTATATACGCTCTTCCACCCTCACTCTTTATATTTTTGAAAGCATTATCGAACTCTTTACATTGACTGAGTTTTCTCTGATCCATCGCGACTTTTCGCCATTTTCGTATCTTTTTTTTTCTTATAATTGTGTCAAAACGTCAACACTTTGGAACAAACTTTTTTAATGTATTCGATGACGAGAGATGAAGCATAACTTGGCGAAGTTTTCTCATCGCCATCGAGCTGTATATTAATCGCATGTGTATCGCTGCTAAAGTGAAATTATCCCTGCAACGGAAGAGCAGATTATTATTTTGCAGTACATTAAATCATCAAAATATTCACCCAGCTTTTTGTATCACGTTTGGTATCATACTGATGTAATATACAAATGCGAGCATTCTTAAGCTCGTTACGTGGTGTTTGTTAATTTTAATTAATACTCGTGCTCAGACACACGTATGATGCAGTATCTACCTTTACATGAGAGAAACTTACAAGTAACTTTCATCTAAGAGTAAAAAGAACCATCCTGGCTTTCGAAAAGCTTTATATAAATTACGTTTAGAGTAAAATAGTCCCGAGAGATACAAAAATGGTGTTTTAGAAAATTTTCAACCTAAGTTACCTTAAAGTTGCAATGAAAGTACAGGCGAGATTCGACGATTGAAATTTTTTATCATTTTTGGTAAGTATAGTTTTTAACTCGAAAATGAGAGTTGGCTTAAGTAGACGTCAAAATCTCTAAAATGAATGGCGAAAAATTTACTACCTATTGAAAAAAGTGGTAGACTGAGGTTGGTGTTTGAAAACATATTGTGTGCATGGTAGATTTATTACTTTTTCTGGATAATTTATTTCGCCACCGGACGACAATTTTCAAAGGCTTTTTTCGTCGTCGAAGAATATTGAAAAGTGGTACAATGAAGTATTGTGAGTTGCATACCGGGGATTTCGTCGGTGGCCTTGAATGTGGCTGGAGAATTTTGGTGGGGTGAATTGTTTGTGTTGTGAGGATATTTTGATAAGTAGGAGAAAAGAAAAGGTGAGATGGGATTAATTGATGTTTTTTGGGTTTTATCGTTGAAAATGATAATTCTAAAATTTAAAGAGAGAGTTCATTTTACATTTTTAAAAAAAAAATCAAATGGGATAATTAGGTAAGTGTGTCTGTCTCTGTAACTCAAAAATTCGGGTGAAAATTTCTTCCTCCTGGCGCAGAACTGACCCCTGCCTAATTGCCCTTAAAATCCGAATACGTAATCGAAAAAAATCAGCAGCTGGTGATTTCTTGGAAATATTATAATTGCTATCTACTTACGTAAAATTATTTAAAAAATGAAAAGGGGTCGTTTTCCAATTTTATTCCCTGAAATTATAACGGAATAATTAAGTATGCGAGTATTTCTGTGTCTCAAAAAAACTGAGTGAACATTTTTCCTCCTGGCGCAGAACTGACCCCCTGGACCATTCCATACTAAAACGGGGCAAAAATGAAGTCGGCTCATCCGATTTCGCTTAATTTTTTTTACGAATTTCTCTTGATGGACTATTCACAAAACTATGATAATTTTTTTTCTAACCCTTAAAGGAGAGGGGACGAGCCTCGAAATTTTGCAAAATTGCCCAAATTTGAATGCTCATATCTCGAGATAGGTTGTGCTTGGGGGAAAATTGTTCACGGGATTTGAAAGAAAATAGATAGAAGATTCCAAATCGATAATCATATTTTAAAAAGCTCAAAGTTGAACTTTGGCGGTGAAAGCTCAACTTTCATAATGAGAATAAATATGAAAGTTACCATTTTAAAAATGGAAAAATTATAGTTGTAATAGTAGCTCTTTTTACCTTATTTTCAACCAATAATTTTTAAGATGGAATTTCTAGACCCCCAGGGAATACAAGGGGTCCACAATTTTGACCAAAATTCAAAAAAATCGAAAAAGTGAAGTAGCATATCGATTTCTACTACATAATTCGAAGTCGCTGATCTCGAATACGTACTTGGTTTTTTCATCCAACTCCTCCGAACCCCCCTATTAGCCCTTTTGATAGAGTCAAAATTCGAAAAAAATGAAAAGAAACGTATGACTTGTCGTTTGATAGGTAGCTATTTTGAAGGCACTGAGTTCGAATATTTGCTCATTTTTTGGATTTGCACTTTCAGTACCCCGTAGTCTCTCAATTTTGAGGAAAAGTATGTTGAAAAATTAAAATGATGTGTGACATATCGATTGTCACTAATTTGAGGGCGTAGAATTCGAATTTAGATTTACTTTTTGATTTTACTATTTTCTCCCCTGATTTGACGAAAGATATGTACGATTAATTTGGAAGAAAGTCGATTAGAGCTCGAGGAAGGGCGAGAATGTCAAATTTAATAGGTAATGAAAAAAACAGAATTTTTTTTGTTATTTTTACCTCGAACCTAATTTTTAAAGTTTTTTTTTTTTTTTTTTTTTTTAAATAGGTCAATGAAAAACTGAAAAAATTATTTTGAAATTTTCTCTTGAAATACTTAATGGATTCTTCTACTTAAAAATGTATTTGCCGCGATTTTCCTCCGTTGCTCTCTTCGTCAATTTTTAAATACCTATTCTGTTTTCTGTTCCTTTCGATGATCTAATAAAGAGATCACTATTATTTTGATCCTAATTCTTCAGGAGACTTGGGAAGAGGCGGTTTTCTCAAATTTCGTATAACTGGAATTTTTTTTGAAAAAGGTCAGCTTCAATGGTGCAGATAGATTTGTTGACACGGTTTTATAGACAATTGAAAGGAATTCAAAATTGATAATCACATTTCGAATGAAAGCTCAACTTTCATGATAAGTACTAAGTATAGATGAAGGCTAAAATTTCAAAATATTAAAAAATTACAGAGGGAGAACTTATTATGTGTTTTTTAATTACTTACCTGAGTGATAATTACTTTTCAATATCGGATTTCAAACTCCCCTTAGCGCACAAGGGGTCGTCACAATTGGCCAAAATTCAATTCAAAAAAAAGTAAAAAATGATTCATGTTTTTTTAATGGGATGGGGGGGGGGGGGCTAGAAAGCCCTAAAAGATCGAATTCAAAAAAAAAATAATACTATTACAAAATTGTGAGAAATCACCCTCGATAATTTTTTGGAGCAAAAGTGTCCATATTTGGACTATTTGAGAAAAAAATTCATTTTTTTTTTTTTAAATTGTCGTAAAAAATGTTTAAAAAACGAAAAAGTGTTTTTTCTGGGTATCTCTAAAAAATAAGCGTAAGCAATTGTTGAGTAAAAGCTTTAAAAACTCCAAATACAATAGAGAATAAATTACGTTCTCAGTGGTTCCCCTCAAGGTGTTTTTTTTTCAAAATCAAAATGTAATTTCAAAGTGGTTTTATTAAGACACTGAGTTCTTCGAAACTAATAATTGCTTTAGACGAAAAAGAAATCTATTTCACGAGCTTTTCAAAGTATAAAAACTTTTATTTATACCTTTACTACAAACCGAGAGGTTACATCTTCTCATCATTCGCGTCTTGTTTTATTGCCAAAAACGAAAAAAAAAGCACTTTTATTTACACATCACATAGAACCATAGGTACCACAAAGTATTTTAGGACCTGGATTTTCACTGTCCCTCTCTTTCATAAACTATTTCTTTGCATATGCATACCTACGATTGTTCCTTTTTTTTTCCTATTTGACTCTATAAACTCTTTTTTGCTTTGCAAAGTCAAGTAAGTACCAATGAATTTTTTGAAAACTTCTGCAAACGTATGTAACCAAATTATTAAAGAATTCATTGCTAAATTACGGAAAAGGAAAAAATTTGTTGCAAAATTTGGGAAAATGTTTTACTCCCAGCTTTGTGGAGAAATTTTGTACTTACAAAATCCTAAAATAGAATTCTTTGAATTTTAAAGTGATGATAAAATAATTATCTAACTTCCAACTTTTTACGTAACTTCCAATTTTTACCTATTTTCATTTTGGGAATCTCTAATTTGAGTAAAGTACGAGCACCTAAAATGAAAAAATGATTTGCATTGGTAATGTAATACTATATAATAATTCACTTTTCACAGCTAACAAGGGAGGTGTAAACCGACCAGCAGCAAAATTTTCAGTCGAAATGAATCAAACAAAATCTTTATTCAAATTTCCGGCATATTAAAGTTCATTTTATGAATTTCAGTGAATTTTTAAATGGTTTGTACAATTTGTAAAAATTGATCTTTATTGCTTTTCAAACGTAATTTTTCAACAAAAAAAAAAGAAAGAAAGAAAGAGTTCTTTCTTTGTAATTTATATGAAATATACTAAGTAACTTCCGTAAAATCGTATTTTATAAAATAGGTAATTTTATAGAAATCACATGGATTTTTTCGATTCATTTTAGCCCTCTTTGATAAAATTCGAAAAAAAAATAGCATAAAATTTCATTCATTTCCTACCTTTTCCTCCTCCCCCCCCCCTAAAACAGTCAACACCCTTGCCTAAATAATTTGTATCATTAGCGTTCCATATTTCGCTATTTTTTCCTACCTACCTATCAAAATATTGAAAGTAGGATATGGAAATTGGAAATATAGGCAATTTTAAAAATATCACGACAACGTCAGTTCAACGAATGGTCTTAAAGAAACACATTCAGCGGTCAAATTCGGTGCATAAAACTTTGAACCTATGACGCCTCCAGTAAAAAAAAGTATTCTTTGTTATTCGACCATTATAAAAATAGATATTATAGGAAAATTGTAAAAAACCAGTCGAATTTCCAGCCTCTGGCCTGAGTAAGATCACATGACGCACGTTTTTATAATACTCAAGTATAAGAAAAACGTACCATTTCTAAAAATAATCGTAGAAAAATTCCCTATAAAGAAAGCACTAAAATTGCAAAGAATACGAAATTATTCAAAAGTAATGCGATTTTTTTTTTTAGAGAGAGAGATTTATCAAAAACCATAGAATCGTTTAATTTTATTTATAGATACAAAGTGTTGAATTGTCGAAGGAGGATACTTGTTAAATTTTAATGAAGTTGAATTCGAGAATAAAAGGTACGTTAAAAGGTTAGTTTTTTTTTTAAAAATTGGATTTAATCAATTTCGTAATTTAGTTTGAAATTTTTACCACTTCTTCGTAATATTCTATATCGATTCTTTTTCTCGAATTGAAATACTCTCTAAAAAAAAAAAAATCGTCATTAAAATCTCCCTTAAATATTTTCATCAAGTATGGAGGATTAGATACCTACCTGTATACCAGACAAGTCCACAAATAAGGTTATTTTGTTAAAAAGTGACATGCTTTTTGTTATTATTTATCCTGAAAGGCTACCAAATTTACATAACGAATTGTTTTATCCATCACGCGAAACCGTAACAAAAGTGAATACCGAATAAGGTAGCTAAAATTTCACCATACAAAACCATTAACGCGTTCGGTAGGTAGCCCTTTGTGTAGTTTTCGGCGCCTATGACGAAAAATGTGTGCTTCGAAAGATATATTTTTATAACCTATTTTCACCTCTTATATCGAAAATAAACATCGCCCCGATATTGATAAAGTTTGGAAAATAATAACCCATTTTATAGACGTGAGAATTATGTCGGATGTTAATTACACCTTTGTACGTGTTTCCGATTGCCTTTTAATTTAACTTTTTCTGTGATGATGATGGAAGATTTAATTATTTTTTATACGTTTGTTTCTCGCCTTTTAATCGGTGAAATTTGAGAATTCTCTCGACATATTTTACGGCCTGGTCGAAAATAAATTAAAAAATAGAAGCTGCAAGACGAAGCAGTAATTGAAAACGAAACCGCCAACACCAACCAAGGTTAAAATTTGATTGTGGCTATAAATTGTTGCGCCTCTTTTTCGTGCTAATAAAATGCACAATGAAAACTGCGAAGGAAAAAAATTCGCTAGTTTTTTTAAAAGTTTTCCTTTTTTTCGTCTGTTTGAAGAGAAATATTGTCTGGAAAGCTTTTCGAGTATGAAAATATACAATGGAACATAAATCATTATAACAGATGTCGTCTTCGGTGGTGAACTTCGGCCTTGGCTTTTTCTATCATCTAAGTACTAGGTTTAACTTTAAACGTAAAATGTTTTTAAATTTAAAATTTAAAGAAAAAATGTAGGTATTTGAATGTATTCGTCTGATAAACGATTTGCACGATTTACCGGTAAAAAAAATTCTCTAGGTTTTGGATAAATTCTCATGCAAAAATATTCAAATAAGTAGGTATTCGAGTATAAAAAATTACCATAAAAATATCTTCATTCAAACGAATTAATTTCTCGATTGAATTCAACGCTGCTCGATCAATTTAAGAAAAAAAAAATCACGTGGCGAACATTTTCGAAAAAATAAATTTTTCACAAATGACGTCTAACGTGTGACTCGACCGAAAATAAAATAAAAAGCGCGAATAAAAAAACATACGTTTGAGACAGAAACGCGGAAAATGGCGAAATCGAGTTCATCGCGAAGATTTTTAAAAAAGAGAAAAATTTTCAACTCACCGAACTGTTGATTTTCGAAATTAAACAGCCCATTGTGAAAGTCTGAACTTGGCGAAGTGAAACATGATACTCACCAACAAGCTGTGTAACAAAACTTCACATTTCTGGCTCTCTTACTGACTTTCCCGTTTGACCCTCGCAGCTTTCCTTTTCTCACGCAGTTTTGTACGTATTTATCCCGTTTGTGATTTATTTTCATCGAAATTATATTCTTCCAGTACGTCGCTCTCGTTTAGTAAAAATTATCGGCAACAGCAGCGTTTATTTTTTTCGCCAGAATTGGCCGCGAATAGCCATCTTTTCGATTGATTGGCTCGTTATCGTGGTATATTTTCGAAATTGAATCTTTTGCTGGGGTTGAGGTGCGAACATGGTTTTTAACGGCGGAATGCGGTGAAAAATGAACAGACGCTGGGTTTGGTTTTAGAAAATTATGCAAATTTAGCGTTAATTAAATATCTAAGTTGACGTTACACAACGTGTAGCCAAGAGAAACGTGGTATTGTTCGAATTCGTCGTTATTTCGTTACGGTGAAAAATTAATTCGTAAAAATTTCGTTCGTGAATGTTTTCTACCTATGAAAAATACGGTAATTAAGTTATGAATTTATGACCTCCGGAATGAAAATTTTTTAAAATTTACTCGACAAAGATTCGAAAAAAGATACCTAGAAGTGTTTTATTCAAGTTTTGCCTAATGATCATGGAGAACAGTGGTAATTAATTTAAAGGTGACCACCGGTTTAGAAGAGGTTTAGTATAATTCTCAAATTATTGCTTTTGCTAATCTAATTACGCAGGATGAGCCATCTAGAGATGCTAGGGATACGTTGGACATATTTACGGCGATATAGTTAGGCAATTTATTTAACGTTGAATAATTGAAGGCGTTTTCGGCGGTGCTTATTGTGTTAAAAGTGTTGGATTTCAGATATTTAAAAAAAAAATAGAATCAGGTTTAATAATTTGTAAAGGAAAAAATTGTAATTATATTTTTAAAATAGTTCATTGGTAAAATATTATTACAATTCGAAAATATTACCTTAAGGGACGTTTCAGCGTTGTTTTTTTCGGGAGGAGGGAAGGGAGTGAAAAAAGAAAACTACAAATTCTATAACATTGAATGTAAAATTTAAAAAATTGAAGTTGATAAGTTAATAAAATTTTCTAGTTCTTCAAAAAATGATATCAACTTTTAAACTTGACCATTTCTTAAAACAAAAAGCAAACCTCGATGTGATATTGATAAATATCTACTTGAGAAAATTACATATTTTGTTTTCTGACAAAATATCGAAAAGTTACAGAAACTCATACCTGCCAAATTTGATTAAGTATTTTTTCTTAAATTCAATAAAATTAATTACTTACTCGAAAATTATAAAGTTGATGTTATGGAAGGTGGGGCGGAAATATTTTTTAATTTATAAAATTGCTGAGCAAATGGAATCCTTGAAATACATCCATGATTTAAAATCTTTATTTCAAGAAAAAAATTGTGTAATTTTCATTTTTTTTTTGGTTTGAATTTTCAAAAATTTGAATCTTTTCTACCTTTGAAAAATACGATTTTCTAATGAATTCAAGTTATGAATTTATGACCCCGAGATGAAAAATTTTCCAAATTTAAATTTACTCGTCAAAAATTCGTGAAGAGGAAGTACTTTGAACTTTTTATTCTAGTTTTGCCCACTGATTATGAACAGTGGTAATTATTTTAAAGGTGACCACCAGTTTACAAGAGGGCGATTTTCAATTAATTCGGTGTATTCGAGGTACTTTGGTGGATCAATTCGTTAGCGCCTCCTGAACTTGTTCCAAGATTTATCAGCGCATTAATTTGGCTCGTCCCAGCGGCGTTAGCGTCGATTGATCTGTTTAGATCGTCATTTTCAATTTCAAAATCAGATGAATTAACTACGGGAACTTTATTTGATCTGGTTGATTTATTTAGCCATTTGTTTATGTCAGAAAATCCATCGGAGCATGCTGAAACCACTGATTTCTATGAAGCCGTTCGAGGAGTAAAACTAGCTTTAAATTCTTTCTCCACTCTAAAACAATATACAATAAAAACAAATATATCGTTTCCGATGTTAGTTATGAATTATTTAAAAATAACTTACTTCTCCATACTCCATGACACGAAATCGACTAGCTTCGAAGCTCGATTATTATTTAAATAATTGGCGATGTTATTCTTCTCGAACGAAAAAATCAACTTCTAGGAAATCTTGAATTCAGTAACAAACTCAAAATCTGTTCTCTGCATTAAACAATTTAAAATTAATCCCTTCGTCTCCTTATTTTTAAATTTAAAAAACAAGCATCTACCCAAGATCGATAAGTCTATTCAAATTTTTTCAAACCATCAACGTTCTCTGAATTTACGAGATATCCGATTTTGAAATTTTTAGTTCTGGAGTAGTCCAAGGTCGCGCCTATCAAAATGAACTTATGATCTTTATACGGACTTCGGTAATTCCTATCCAAGATTTGTTGAATTGCTACTTCAACTCGGTCGTTCAATTTATTCTCAATAATTATGACATTCTTTCCGTAGACGTACGACACGTCCAAATAACCTTTGTTAATTCCGTCGTCACAGTAAAACTGACCGCCGACAATGCTTTTCAGATTTTTTGTAAATTCATTTCCAATGAAATAGGATACACTGTTGATGACGAATTCATTCACACTGGTTTTCGATGAATTAATTTTATACACATTTTTCAAATTTTCATGCAATTGTTTCAAACTTTTATCAAATTTTGTAACATCCGGATCATTTGCTTCAAGCAATTTTAGTAATCCGAGGATCAACTGAGCACAAGGAGAGAACAATGTGACATCAATTCCGTATTTTATCGCAGTATGCTTTAGTAGAAAATCACAGAAGTCCTGCTTTATCTCGTCGTTAGGAAGTTCGCACGTTACAATATCTCCGTTAGTTGCAATAATAGTCAGGTACCCCTGATTTAACAGGTGCGTATAATATAATTCGATTTGCACTTCCGCATGTAATGTCAGCGACTCGCACATTATGCTCAGGTTTATCAATTGTTCATAAGTTATTTTGTGCACAGGATGGAAACTCAACGATTTTCCTCGAATCAGATTAAAAATGTCGTCTCTTACTTTTTCGTGTTTACACACGTTAGCAGTAACTCCAATTGTTCCGGTTTCACACCACGCTCGCAGAGGTGGCGAATTCTTCGGTGATTTGGCAAATTGAAATGCCGCCCAAGGATTGTATATGCGAAAATTTACATCGTCGTGGGTAAAACGATAACCATTGTAAAGCTTTTTCGCTATTTCCAATTGACTATCGTCTTTTTTAAATTTATCTATTAATTCATCGTATTCGTTCTCCAGTAAACCGAAGAATTGGAAGAATTGTGAATTTCGTAGGAAACGGTATCTCGTAACATCATTAAGCGGGCCCGATTCTTTTTCACTCACCACATCGGAAATACCGGCGAGTATGGCAAAAAGCACATTATCCTCGTTAAATTTAATTGCTTTATCCAAAGCGCCTAAAATAAAATCTGTAGCTTCTTGTAGCAATATGGTCCATTTTTTTTTCTCGTCTGAATCGGTATCGGTGACGATGGATTTTGAGATATGAGTTAAGATGGTATCGTATCCGTCCACGATAAATACGCATTCTCTTTTGTGATACCAGCGTAACCGTTTTGTAAGCGTTTTTAAACTGGTCGTCAAATCCGTATCTAGCATCCATTTTTCCTGGCGTTTTTCCACTCTTTCGAATAATTCAGGGTCGTCTTTTTTTAAAATGTAAAGATGGTCCAAATGGGATTGATACACTGCATTACGGAAGCAATTTTCTACGTCGGCAAAACAAGTAAATCTTGTCTTCTGATCTAAATTTAAATACACAACGGGATGGTTTCCCATATACTCTCCAACTTCCTTCTGAACTTCTGGGGCCATGACTTTTAGACCCTTAAATTTCTCAGTGGGATCACGTTTTTTGCCATATGCGTCGCACGTTGAAAAAAATTCCTTTAACATTCCGAGGTTGAAGGACTTGCCCATGCGACGTGGGGCTAAAATTAATACCGCTCTGGATTTACTTGAAATAATCGCTGATATAAATAACGACTTGTCTATGAATACATAATTCTTTTCGAGAACTTTGGAAAACGACGAACAACCGATAATGAGGTTTGAACCCTACGGAAACACAATACGAATTAGGTCAAGTGCACTAGGTATTCCTCCTTATATTAAAAAAGTGCTCAGTTATGAACCTTCCTCCCTAGAATTTCACTATTTCAGCCATCAAATACGTGGGCAGGTAGTTACCTATTTTCCATTCGTCGTTGGTAGGTACCTATCTGTACACGTACGAATTAGAGCTCTGTACGATACGATAAGTGGAGTAACCACATCGTATGCTTTTTTGCAATGGCAATGATGAATTGGAATCATACTAAAAACGGTAAAAAATAAACGATGTCGCATCGCATTCAAAACTATATGATTTCATTCGTATCGTACCGAGCTCTAGGCAACGTTGTGAAGTAATTTATGAGCGTTTACTCATTCAATTTGTAGTATTCATCTCAGTGTTACTATTCAAAGTATTCTGCCTAAATGCTAATTTAACATGTTTCATTCATTTTACCCAGCACTAAGTTTCATATATATTATCAACTTACTTTTAAAGTGGTTCTATTAGCTTCGAAACTGTCATAATTATTAACACTGGTGCTTGGCTTTTCACGAGATGAATCATTTAGGCAATCGTCATCCGGCAGTCGCTGCAAACTCGTTCTTTCAGTGACGAACCTTTCATTACCAGTAGCCATCAGCCTTTCACTTTCAGGAGATGAATCATTTTCGGTATTAACTTCAATCGGCGTTGGCATTCGCGGTCGCTGCAAAATGATCATAAACTCATTTTTGGTGCTTCAATAATGATACTAAGCAACGAAGACTTACTTTCGGTTTTTGCTGGTCTGTGGGAAGTATATTTGTACGTTTCTTTTCATCCATTGAAATTCCGTCAATTAAGCTCGTTTTCTGGCGAAGTTACTAATTGATTCTAGGAAAAATTTCGAAAACTGGACGATATTTTTAGGCAGAAAAGCTTCGAATAATCAACAATGTCGAACGTCTATGTAATACGCAATTCACGTTCAGATTAATGAGTGGATTATCACTATTTAAAATAATATATTACAATGAAAACCTTCCAATTCAAAGAAAATTTTTTAAAATTGTGATCTCTCATCATTTTTTTCCATACCGGTACGGGACTGATATGAAATCAGTGTTGTACAAGTTCACGAAAAAACAAAATTGTTGAGAGGTTGGGAGCCGATTGGCTAGAGTCGCTAAATACAGATTGAGAAAATTTGAAAAATCTTTTCTCAAAAAATAAAAATAACAAAAAAAATGAACAAAAACAAGTCTAATTGAATCAAATTCAATCAAATAATGTCCAACATTACTTTTCCTTTTTTTTTTTCAGATGATGAGTATAATTTTTCACCGAATAATGAAAATGATGCAATCAGCGTGATCCATTACATTCTTACCAAACCAAGTTTAATGAAAGGGTGGCAACATTACTTTTCTTATCGATAGACGATAACCCGGAAAGGAAAACGAAGAGGGCATGGAGCATTGAAAAAATTTATTTCTTCTTGATTTACCTACCTAATTCTCGAAATTATTTAAAATCATATTTTTTTAAGATGTCCAACATATTACGTTCCACTCTGAAATATTCCTTTAAACAGTTCGGTAACTGTTTGAAACTGAGCGATGGTGTTTTTATCAACCGAGCTGCAGCATGCACTAATCATTTGTTGAAGTAAGTTTTCTAAATTTACCCTCAATTTCACCGGCTTCACGTTTCTGAGATTCGTTAAAAATATATTTTATTATTCTAGCAATAGTTTTCATACCAGTATTACTTATTCGTCGCATGCCTCCATTGACCGGCAAATCAAGAAATTAGATTCAGATGCTCGCCGTAATGGACGTATTTCCTTACGAGAAGTTGAAGAAGTCATCGAGGAAATTAAATCATCCAGTAAGCGAATTATATTCATATTCGGAATTGTCATTTGTTGATCATTACGTTATTCTTATGTCGATGATTGTTTTTTTGAAGGATCTGCATCGGGTTCGCAATCCCTAATGGTTATTCGTTGCTGCGGTAATTTAATCTCTGAAGAAATACCTGAGAAAAGAACTCAACTAGTACAGGAAGTATGGAACACTTTGGAGAAATTAGGTAATTTTTACAATCTGATGAAATATACCCATTTTACTGTTATTTAAAATGTATTGTGTTTTCGCAGGAATAACCTTGGATATAAGTCATTATAATGCTTTGTTGAGAGTTTATCTCGAAAACGAGCATCCTTTCGTTCCTACCGAATTATTGGCCGAATTAGAGCAAAAAGGCATCGAACCTAATCGAGTCACTTATCAACGTTTTATCACTAGATATTGTCAAATTGGTGACATCGAAGGAGCTACTCGTATCTTGCAATTTATGCGAGAGAAAGAAATGCCTATTAATGAGATCGTTTTCAACGCTTTAGTATTGGGTCATTCGAGAGCTAAGTAAGATTAACGTTTATTAATTTTCCTCATTTTGATTAAATCATTACATGGTTAATTTTCTTATTTATGCATGAATTTATTTAAAGTGATATGGAGAGCGCTGAAGGAATCCTGAACGTTATGAAGCAAGCTGGTATAGATCCAACGGCCGAAACGTACACGATTTTAATTTGCGGTTATATAAACGACGGAAAATTGGATAAAGTCAAGTCAATTCTAGAAGAATGTGATCAGAACGATATTGTGTTCATTGATAAAGATTATCTGGAGATGATTTACCATATGGCTTTGAAAGATCTCAATATCGACGATGTAATCGAAACTTCATTATTTTGCGATTTTACATTATTTGATGTTCATATGCTAACCCAAATTATTCTTTAGATATTATCAAAAGTCAAACGTAACACGGGATACAATCAAGATGCCATCAATTATGTCTACAAGTTAGTTAGTGCTGGTAAATTGAAAGTAGCTTTTAAAATCGTCAAAAGCATGGTGAGGTCTAGTCGACTGGATGGCACTCTGACTCCAACTGGTGGATTTTTCATTTCAGCTTTAATTCGCAATGACGTTGTAAGTGGTATACCGTCAAATTTGATAAATTTATGAAATCTTTTCATTTATGGTTATTTTTTTCGTAGCCGGTTGCCGAAATTCTGAAATATTGTGATAAACTGGTCGAAGAAAACTTGAACCTGCAAGCTCTCAACATCGCCATGGAGAACAGCTTGCGACTCAAGAAAGAATCTTTAGCTTTGGAACTCTTCAGAGCCGCTAAGGAACGAAATATCCCCATAAGGAATCACTACTTCTGGCCTTTGATAGTCTCTCGAGGAAACCGTAACGATGTAGATGGTAGGAAAAATCTTCTATAACGGTTATTCGATGTAAAAAATTTTCCAACGATGTACTCCTCTTTGTTAGGTATTTACAAAGTTCTTTCAAGCATGAATTCCGAATTCAACTTACCGATTGATACTGAAACTGTTCGAGAATACGTTGCACCGTTCACGTTGCAGAGCAAGGCCAACATTGCTACTTTATTAACTGAACTTAAATCGTGCGGTGTTTCTACTGCAGCTGGTGTTAGCGCTTTTGTGACTCATCTTTTATCGAAAGGACGTTTTAGAGATGCAGCCGAAATTGGTTGGTTTTTTTTGCACAATTCCTTCGCTTTGATTCAATGATTAATGAGGGTTTTTTTTTAGCTTCATCGTATAGAACTACCTATCAGGTGTTTCTTATTCGTAAACTCCTGGTAAATAATTATCTTCGAACTTTGGATGCTGATTCGTTTACCACGATTTTGAAACAAATTGCCGCCGGTATCCAATTTCGCGCTACCGGATTACAACAAGAATCAAACGTGAAAGACGACGAAGAAGTTGAATTGCCTGAATATCGCGAATCCGTCGGTAATATTGTTCTCGAAGCTGTTAAACAATTGAAAACTAAAGACTCGTGTAAAGCTGAGGTTGAAAAAGTCCTTAAAGTAAGTTGTCATTTAGGGAATCATCTTTTAGTCATTCTGGTGTTAAATCTGACCTATTTTGTTTTAGCTTTTGCTCGAGAAAGGCGTAGGAATCAGTAGCAGATCTGCTGAAGCCATTCAAACCCAATTGCAAGATAACCTCACACAGGAAATATCAAGCTTGCTAGAAAAATTGACTGCAGATGATATGCCTGCACCTGAACAAGTCACTGGAGGTGGAAAGAAGTTTTCAACGGGTCAATTGGTCAGTTCTAGTTCGTAGTGTTGAAATTAGAAGCGAATTGGTAGAATAAAATTTTCCTGTTCGCAGGATGAAGAGTCTTTGGTTCGGTTATACGATTCTATGAAATCCAAAGGTGAAGTTTCGAGAGCTATCCAGAAACAATTATTCAATACGTACGGTCGAAGTCATAATTTGGAGAAGTTGTTGGAATTGAAAGATGTTAGTGTTTTGTGGCAGCATCCAAAATCTCTTTCAAAACATCGAATACTAAGTGGGTTTTTTATTCCTAGGAATTGGAAAAGGAGAACTTCGTATTTACCAACGGCATGTACGCTCATATTATTGATAGTTACGTCGAACACAAGAAATTTGACGAAGCGTGGGAATTATTTCAATCGCGTTTAGAAAAAGAACCAGATTTTGTATTGAATCCTTCAAAAATGCTCAGATTAGCGTTGCTAGCGCTTAATAATGAGCAATACGATAGTAAGTCAATGTTCATTCGAACCACTCAAGTTGAGGATTGCAATTTGTCGGGTATTATTGAAGATGAGAGTGAATTTTAAACGTATCTTTTCTTTTTTCAGAGGCCGTTGAATTATTGAGTAAAAAGGCATCATTGAATGAAAATAATCAAACCCCTGAAAATACACCTTTCGTAACCGGTACCTTCTGCTGGCGAATTCTCAACCATTTCGCTGAAAAAGGTGACGTGGATAATGTGAAAAAATATTTCAATTTCATTATCGACAATGAATACTGCTCCGTAAACAACATCTTGTTGGGGCCGCTGGTTAAAGTTCACCTAGTAAAGTAAGAATCCTTTCGAAGAAATATTCGTATGGTATCATTTCATGTCAATTCAACCTGATTTTTGATCTTGAATCTTCGACTTTTGTTCAATAATTTTGAAAGAGGATCTGCCATTTCAAAAGTTGAATGTTGGAAGACCTTTGTTATTTTGGTCCCATCACTTGAGAGAGCGTCAAAAGACAGGTTTAGGTAGTGAAATCTGAAAATCTCCAAGGTCAAAAAATGATTGAATTTACATAAAATGACCTATTGCTTTTGAAAGATAATTTGTGTGATTAATAACACTGCTGAATGTATTTTCAGGAATGATTTAGAAGGTGCTCTGAAAGAGTTCGAAGATTGTTGCATCAAATATCGCTCGACTCCTTTCAAAACAGAATTGGCTAAACGATGTATCGAAACTGAAAATGCTCAGAGCTTACAACGTCTAACTGATCTTAGTACAGAGATCCATGGCGAAATTAATTCTCTTTACGATTTGATGCTTTCGTTCTTGGAATGTGGTCGATTAAGGCAAGCTAAGAAGATTTTAGAAGTGAGTAATTATTTTCTTTTCAAATATCTGATGAATTTTCGGAAATTTCAAAAAAAAAAAAAATGAAATGTTTTAGACTCCCGGTCTTCGTGTGAGACAAGATCGTTTACAAAACGCCTGCCAAAAATATCAAAATAGCGGATCCATCGAAAATTTGGAAAATTTACTCGCTGTTACGAAAAATATTGGTTCAATCGATCGATCCGATCTATATTACAATCTCTTACTTGCTTACGGTAAAACTCGATCGTCTAGTCTACCAATTATCACATTCATGTTTCAAAAATGGATTGCTCGTTTTCAGACAAAGCAGATGAGCCCCAAAAAGCGATGTCATTATGGTTACAAATGCAAGAAGAAGACCAATCTCCGGCCGATTCGTTTTTAATTCTGTTGGCCGATATTTTACAAAAACATAATTTACCCGTTCCTTTTACTGTACCTGAGGGAACTGAAGCTCCTCGTAAGTGATCCCGAATAATTCATTTCTATTCGATAATGTATGCGTATTTTTAACACAGTGTGATTTGTAGTTCGTGTCCAACATGGTGAATCCAGGGTCGAAATGAGCAAAACTTCGAAAGAACTTAGAAAATTATTGAACAATGGTGATCTCGACAAAGCTATAGATTTCAAAAATAGGTATTTAATTTTTGGCTGTTTCAACCTTAGTTTATGATTCAGAAAATGATGAATTTTTCATATTTTTTTTCAATCTAGCCAAAAATCGAATGCATTGAACAATACCGATTTATCGCTACTGCTGGAAGCATTGGCAAAAGACGGCAGATACGAAGAAGCTAAAAATATATATCAAGAATTGCTATCTCGAAGCGTGTTACCAATGACCAGAGTACTAAAATATTTCGCCATCAACGCTATGCTCAAAGGCGACATTGAGTTGCTGGAAAATCTTAAAAGCAGACTCGACGACGTGAGTGTTGACTTTATTCGATGAAAATCATGTCTCCTCGTTGATAACAATTTCTTGACTTCATCCATTTACAGAAATTGAAAACTTACATCAAGATTGATAACCGAATAGGCAAAGCGTATATTCAATGTGGACGTGCCGATGAATTTGTGAATAAATTGGAAAAAGAATTAGATTCGATTAATTCTGAAACGGAAATGGAATTATTTATGAGAAGCTTCCCTAAAGGAACGGTGCTTGTATTATTGGAAGAAAGGCCAGAATTTGTACCTCAAGGTAAAAATTGTTTTAGTTATAGCCTAATTTTACCAAAATGAACTATTTGTTAAGTGGATTTTTTCCCTTTTGTAGTGAAAAGAATAGCGGATAAATGTTTGGAAAGAGATAGCAACAACCTATCACCCATTAATGTTCTATGGTTACATCATATCGGAAAAGGAAATTACGATGAAGCTGAAAATCTCTGGTGTAATTATTTACAAAATTCCCAGGTAGCGGTCAGTTTCAAAGGTTTATGCAATCGTGCCGTCAAAGAAAACAATTCCGAAAAGTTACAGATATTGAAAGGTTTCTTGGAACGTAAAGCTAGCAATTCACCTAAATCAGTTGGCATTGTCTATGGTTCCTTGATCAAAACATTTGGTAATTTTCAAGCATATTCGACGAAATTGTTAATAATTGAATTATAAATAATCGTTTTTCGCGGTTTTTTTTTTTCAGTTGCCCAAGATAAGGTGGCCGATGCTGTAAAAATTTTAGAAGAAGGTGTTTCCAAAATTGGACTCGAAAATGTGATGATAAATGCGTTGGAAACGTTGAAAGCTGCTTGTATAGCGAAAAATATTCCATTCAATTTTGAAATTCCGGAGGTAAATAACCAAATTGTAATTTTTTTCAGGTTTTTTATTATTATTAACTCGAGTGGTTATTTTGTTACAGAAAAAGTCGAAAAACGAAAACGACGAAGATTCGGATTAGATTAATATCGCAGTTTGTTAAAATTTGTAATTTAGTTAGAAATTTGTTTGTATCAAGCTATTGTAATACAGTTTTTAATTAATTTTATGCGTATTTTTCTTTTGTTTGATCGCTTCGTGAAGTTACCTTTCTCAAAAGTGGGAAGCAGTGGAGAAAAGTAATCGTATTGTAATTAAAATGATTGATTGCTTTCAAAATGTTTTTCTTGACATTTTTATAGAACTCGTGCAAAAGATACTCAACGCACTTTTCAAGATACCTATATGGGCAGCTAAGAGATTCTAAATAGTGTATTGCAAGTTTGAAAAATATTCGAGTAGTTTTGGGCTTCAAAATATTACCGTTCGTCTCAACTGTCCAATTTTCGGAGTGTTTAGTAATGTTAGAAAGAAAGTCCAAATTCTGAGGATTTTATTATTGCTTCCAAAATTGTCCCAGTTTTGGAAATGATTTCCACGAATCACCTGTTCTGAAAAATCGTTTCATTTTATAAAGGAAAATATATCATCGTAACTATGTATGGAAAGCACAAAAGCAGGGCAAATTTTGGAAAATCTTCAAAAAATTATAGTTTTTTGCATTCTCGTTCTTCATTCGTTCAAATGTATTACCCGCGATTTTCCTCCGTTGCTCCCCCTCGTCAATTTTTCAATGTTCTGTTCCTTTCGATGATCTAATAAAGGAATCACCATTATTTCGATCTTGATTCTTTATGAGACGTGGGACGGGGTGGTCTTTTAAAATTTCGTATTACTGGAATTTTTTTCAAAACAGCTCAGCTGCAAAGGCTTAATTCTCAAGAACCCGAGATTGGTTCAGTCTAAGATAGATCTGTTGACATGGTTTCATAGAGAATTGAAAGAAAATTCAAAATTGATAATCACAATTCGAATAAAAATTCAACTTTCATGATATGTAGGTAAGTACAATAGATGAAGGTTAAAATTTAAAAATCGGAAAAAATTACGTTGTGATTTTCATTTAATCAGCCCAACCACCCATCTAGTTTTTAAAATTGTTATAGAATACTGTCATATCTTTGGCTCTTGTTGAAATTTTTTCTTTGGAATTTAAACCTCCTGTCAGGAAAAACCCAGCTCGTTCGATAAGCAACCCCTTGTAGGTAAATACAATTCAATGCGTACTAACAACATCTCGATTCATCTACCTATTTGGAATTTTATTCATCAAATTTAACTTCGAAGTTGTTCATTATCGCCCTAAAATTCCGACTCGTCCATCACCGCCTCATCGGCCAAAAATTCCGATTCGATTATTCATTTGTATAATCCTGATAAAATACATATAATGCCTTTATTCGATCACGTTTTGGTCTTGCCTTGACAGGATCAGTATCATTTGTTAGATACCATGCCGTTGTTAGAATATTGTAAAGTCTGGTTCCCAAATTGGAATTTTATTTTTTGAATTTAACCTTGGAAAAGGTTACCTGTACCGGCTGCACAAAATTCCAACTAGTGCTCAAGTTTGAAATTTTGAATAGAACTGGAAAAACCCAACCAGTGACTCAGTCTCGGATTGGAATTTTATCTATCGAATTCAACTTTGATAACCGTTTACCCTCGGCCTAAAATTTCAACACGTCTCATTTTAAAACTCGCATAGAATACAATGCCTTTTTTTTTTTTTTTTTTTTTTTTTTATTAAATTTCGGTCTTTTTTATCATTTGCAATATGATTCATTCTGTTACCTACGTTGTTGCATACTCGTAGGTGAAAAAAGCTCCATGTAGAGTCGTCATTTTGTCAGCGTGCTTGTTTGATGAGTCATTGAGTCATCATTTACGTATGCATTATGTTTAAAAGGTTCAATAGAATTGGATAAAATCTAGGATTCTCAATTCGGTTGACATATCTGTTGAATGAGTCATTCTTTCGATTCTTTTCGCAAAATGTTCAAATAAAGATTTAGGAAAGTGGGAGAAGCGAATTTGGGGGTTGGATCCAATCAGATCGCAATCTGTCATCATTTTTTTTTTTTTTTATTCTTGCCCATATTTTTTAGGGGAGAGAGGGTATTATGGTTAGATTAGGGACTTTTACGTTTTGATGATGATGATGGCTACGTGATTTTCAAATTTAGAATTAGTCCTTCAGGTATCGTCGAACTAGTAACGTCGTGTAGGGATCTTCCTATCTTTTACTAGAAATTCGTAGAGTTTTAGATGTGATTGGTTTTCTTGGTGTTGATCGTTTCGTCTTAGATATTTTTAATTTTCGATGTGATCTGTTTCGAGATTTTTTATTTGACTTCTGTCGTTTAGTTTCTCTTTTCTAGACTTCAGTGTGGTTTTTTAATTTGGAGCTTTTATTGTCTTGGTCATTTGTTTTCGAATTTGGGGCTTTTGCTGTGATCATTGGTTTTTGAATTTGGGGCTTTTATTGTGTTGGTTGCTTATTTTCGAATTTGAGGTTTTGGTTTTATTTCTTTATGGTGGTCATTAGTTTTTGAATTTGAAGCTTTCATTGTGTTGGTTGTTTAGTTTTCGAATTTTTTGGCCTTTCGTTATGTTTGTGTTTTGGTTATCGTTGTCTGTATAGGAACAGTGCACTGGCCTGGGCATTCTTTGTTTTTTAGTTTTTTCCTATGAGGTCTCGAGGTAGGGATAATAACACTGATTGAAAAACATCATTACACATGGTAAGTACTGCTGTTATATTTTTTAAAACTTGCTTTATTTTTTTTTATTAGAGTTCAATTTTTCTTGTGTATTTTTTCATTAAATTCGTCTTTTCAATTTCGTTTCAAATTTTCAAAAAATTTCCTAATGTCGAATTTTTGAGTTGATTTTTTTTCTCGTTCTTTTCATTAAATTGTCAGAAGTGATTTATTCAGTTTCCATTTTTTTTTTCGAGAGTAATTAACTACGTTAAGTGAATATATGAAAGTTGTATTTTTCAAAAAAAAAATTTTTGGTAGAGATTCTAAAATTTTGCGAATTATTCTACTTACGCGATTTTTTTATTATTCAGTTCGTTTCGTCTTTTTAATTTTATTTTTGAATTTCAGTGTCATGTTGGCGAACCACTCCCTCGATTTCTGGATCCAGATATTTGTAATAGAAATTTTCGAAATGGAACTGATGGATACTGTTTGGAAGGCGTTTCATTCAAGAATATCGTAACTTTTATTAAATTAGTAAGGTAAATCATTTTCAATTTTTCATTATAAAAGTTGCATTTTCTAGTGTATTTTTTTATTCAATTTTGTTTTTTTGTCAATTTCGTTTCATTTTCGATGAATTAATATTTTTGGTTCAAAATTTTTCGAATAATTTTTTAAATTCTGTTTGAATTTTGATAAATTTTAGTGAATGATTTTTAAAATATGTTTGGTGAGAAACTTTCTGAAGTGTATCTTTTTTTGACTGATTTTTTCCGGGGTTTTCATTGATTTTTCGTGATTTCTTCATTTTTTATTTTTTATTCGTAATTATTTCCATTCTATTTTTTAAAAAATTATTCCTAAAAATATTTTATTATTTTCGTTTCGTTTCTTTTCAATTTTATTTTTGAATTACAGCATCTTCTCGCCGGCTGCGATAATCACATCGAATTTTGGCTTTTGAAACAGATTACATATTCAAGAACTTCGACATCATTAGTTTGTGAAAATTGCTGTTTTGAATTTTTTGGGCCACACTCGATAAAGGTAATTTTGATTTTTTTATTTACCTATGTTAAATTTTTTTCGTGCATTTTTTCATCTTTTGAATATTAATTTAAATATTTTAATGAATATTTTTTTCTCTTTCTGTTCAAATTTTTGGTTCAGATTTTTTTAATTTCTCAAATGTGATTGGATTTTATCATTTTTTTAATTCAATACCGTAATGACGATTACTTGTCAATTTTTGGTAAATTATTTCTATTCTGTTTTTTTAAAAATTGTTCCTAAACTTATTTTAGTATTATCGTTTCGTAATTCTTTTCAATTTTGTTTTTGAATTACAGCATCTTCTCGTCGACTGCGATATCAAATCGAATTTTGGCTTCTGAAAACAGATTATTCAAGAACTTCGACATCATTAGTTTGTGAAAACTGCTGTTTTGAATTTTTTGGGCCACACTTGATAAAGGTAATTTTGATTTTTTTTATTTACCTATGTTGAATTTTTTTTGTGCATTTTTTCATCTTTTGAATATTAATTTAAATATTTTAATGAATATTTTTTTCTCTTTCTGTTCAAATTTTTGGTTCAGATTTTTTTAATTTCTCAAATGTGATTGGATTTTATCATTTTTTAAATTCATTTTTGGTAAAATTCCTCCAAAAAAATTTTCGAATTTATTTTGATTTGATTTGAATTTTGACGATTTTTTCAGAAGATTTTTAATTCAGTTACCTACATTTGTACTTCACCGAGTTAAGCAAGGAAATTTTTCTTGTGTTCAGATATAATTTTGTTTCTGATATTTGTTTTGTTTTTTAAATTTTCAATTTTTTAGGATGAATTTCATAAGCTCTTGTCAGAAGTTTCGTATTAAAATATCTGATTTCTCATTTCTATCTGCATTTTTAGGTCCAGATGTGGAGATATCTGCTGATAATTGAGACGATGATGACTAAGAGCTATCACTAAAGATCCAAAAAATGCTGTGCTGTTTATAAACATTTTTGTATGAGAACCCAAATACTATTAAATGGTAAGCTTCCGCACTCTGTATTTTTATAAATTTATTTTATCCAGTTTTTCGCATTTTTTGATTTATGAAATTATGAAAAAAAAAAATTCACAAATTTTTCTCTTGAAAGTTTGTCATTTTTTATGTCATTTCAATATCAATTCTTTTCAAATTGGGAACTATGCTTTTTTAATTTTTGGTACAAATTCTTTTGAAAATTATTCAAATTATGATATTGCTAACGTACGTTTTTTCCATTTCAATTTAATTTGGATTTCGACAATTTTCCATGATTATACTTTTTTATTTTGGTTCTAAATTTCCCAGATTATCATAATACGATCTTTCATTTTTTTTTTCGTCATTTCGGCAACGTGTCAAGCAATACAATTTTTCTTGTTTATTTTTCCATCCATTTTGTGAATTTTTTTCATATTTCAGTCAGATATGATTCTGTTTTTTTAAATTGTCAATTTTTTGGGATGAATTTTGTTTTTTTAAATTGCCAATTTTTCGAGATGAATTTCATGAGCTTTTGTCAAAATTCTAAAATCAAAATATCTGATTTTTTTTACCTTGGTAGTTTTCTTTTCGTTTTTTTTTTTTTTTTGCAGTATGTTGCATATTTAATGCCTCATCAATTAATTCGACACTTTTTTTTTGTTATTCAAGTAGAAATGTAATCTTTTATGTAATTTTTAGGTCCAGATGTGCAGATATCCGTTGATGATTAACGAGCTGGCTGTGCCGTTCATAAACATTTTTGTATGCGAATTTCAACATAATAAACAGGCTTGGGTCGTTCGTTCAAAAAGTGAACGAAAGTTCGTTCACGTTCACGAACGAAACACAAAAATGAATTGAACGAAATGAACGAACGAGTTGTTGGAAATGAACTGAACGCGAACGATGAACGGCTTAAAGAAAGAAAACGAACTGAACAAAACGAACGAACGAGTTGTTGGAAATGAACTGAACGCGAACGATGAACGGTTCCAAAAAAAAACCGAACTGAACGAAACGAACGAACGAGTTTTTGATAACGAACTGAACGTGAACGGTGAACGGTTCCTTAAAAAAACGAACTGAATGAAACGAACGTGTCCAACGTTCAATTTTCATTCATTTTTTTCATGCAGACGCTAAAACGTTCAGAATTGAAAGCCAATAAAAGTGTAGACAAATATTTCGCGGTATTATATGTATCAGTGTGTGATGTGTGATTGCGATCACTTACGTGATTTGATTTTACTGATTTTAACTGTACTGGAACGAACGAACGAACGAACGAACAAACGAACGAACGAACACGAATGAACGAGTTGTTGGAAATGAACTGAACGTGAACGATGAACATAAAAAAAAACAAAACGAACTGAACGAAATGAACGAACGACCATTTTCAGAAACGAACTGAACGTGAACTGAACGTTTTGTGTTTTTTTTTTCGAACTGAACGAAATGAACGAACGACCATTTACAAAAAATGAACTGAACGAAAATGAACGAACGTGTGGGATTTTCAAAACGAACTGAACGTGAACGCGTTCACGAACGACCCAAGCCTGATAATAAATGGTGAGCTTCCGTACCTTGTATTTTCAAAAATTCATTTTATCCCATTTTTCGTATTTTTTGATTTATGAAATTATTGTTGTTTATTTCATTTTCACGAATTCATTCTATCCCGTTTTTCGTATTTTTCTATTTACGAAATTGTTATTGTTGTTGTTCATTTCATTTCAATATCAGATTTGCACTTATACTTACCATTTCTTTATTTTTGGCAAATATATGTATTGTATTGGAAAAATTTCTCAAATTGAGAACTCAAATTTTCTTAATAGCTTTCTTTAGTTTCTTTTGATTTCATCATTGTTATATTTTCGTCAATTTCGTTTCATTTATTTAATTTTGAATTTTTTACCTCTTCATACCTACCTCAATTGTTTCTATCAATTTCTTTTCAATTTATATTACTTTGATTTAGGTGATTGTTTTTTTTTAAAAAAAAAAAATTGGGTTGAATTTCATTAATTACTTTTGTCAAAATTCTCAAATCAAAATCTCGGATCTTTATCTGTAGTTTTCAAATTTTTTTTGCAGTAGATATGTTACTGAATACCTCAACCATTTTCATCATCAATTTCACTTTTTCCCTTCAGTTTTGAGTACTTTTTACTTCTTTTTTTTCGTAATTTCATTAGAAATGTAATCAATTGTGTAATTTTTTAGGTCTCGACGTGCAGATATACATTGATAATAATTCAGACGATGAAGATTAACGAGCTGTTACAAAAATTGCAGAAAGGCTGTACCGATTATAAAGATTTTCGTATGAGAACTTGGACACGATAAATGGTAAGTGGAATCTTTCCACTAGGTTTTGTCGTTTGAATAATATCGATTATTTTCAATAAAAGCATTCTTCATTGTTGATAAATATATTGTATTGGCAAAAATTTATTTTTTTAAATGGCTTTCTTTTGATTTAATCTTAATTTTTTGTTAAATTGTTTTTTTTTCATTGATTTTGGTGTGAAATTTTCATTTGATGTAAATTTTATGAAATTATTTTTATTTCATTCAAGATTTAGTCAATTTGAATGGATCATGTGTTACATTTTCGTTCCACATTTTTTCTAGGATTTTTGACTGGTCAGTTAGATGTATATTTTTTTTACATTCGTATTCTTTGATGAAAATTCCACTGCATTCCATAGATTGCGAAGTCTACACTACGAATTTTTCATTATTCAATTAAATTTATTTTCTTTGTTTGTTTTTGAGGGGTAATTTTTTTTAATCCTGATTTTTCGAAAAATTTCTCCGATGTTATCTGATTTTTAAATGAGTTTCCTTGTTTTTCTGCATTATTTCATTTTCTATGATTCAATTTTTGATTTTTGAAAAATAATTTTTCCAGTCAATTTTGCCAGAATTTCTTCAAATGAAATATCCGATTTTTTAACCCAATGATTTCTTTTTGATTTTAGTGATTGTGCCTTTTACATTAAATTTGTAAATTTATTTAATATGACGCTTGATCTTTTATTTATAAATCTTTTCGTTTCAATTCCTCCATTTTTTTTTAATTTCAGATTTTTATTTGCAAACATTTTACCTAAATTCTTTCGCCCTGTTCAATTTTGAATGTTTTGTTAACTTTTTAGCCTTTTATTTTCAATTAATATCTACAAGTAGGTGAAATTTGAGTTTTCATTTTTGGATTTTTTTCAAATTTTTCATTTGAGCTTGCGAGTGCATATTTTTAAAAACTTGTTTAATTTAATATCGATTATTTTCAATGAAAAAGCATTTCTCCATTTTTGATAGATATATCGTACAGGTATAAAAATGTCTCAAATTGAGATCTTGGATCTTTCAATACCTATGACTTTTGATTTCATCTGAATTTCACTGTAATTTTTTTTCGTCGCCTATGCATTTTTTTGTAATTTCCATTTCTTTTATTTTGAATTTTTCTACTCCTACCTATATTTGATTTTTCGATTTCATCATTTTTGGTAACTTTTTTACTTGATATTTTTTTTTTTAAATATACCCACCAGATTATTTTGGTAAAATTTCGATTCATTACTTACTGAATTCGTTTTTTTATTTTGTTGAAATTTCAGTCTATTTTAATGGATTATTTGTCACACTTTCGATTCACATTTTTCGAAGATTTCTCGAATGATATCAAATTTATGATTTTGTAATTATTCTTTTTTGCATCACTTGCTGTGATTTTTTTTGATTTTGGTTTTTTGAAGTAATTTCAGTGTTATAATACTTATCTAATTACCATTTTCCAATAAAACCTTTTTTTTAATAATTCATTTTCGAAATTTAATTTTTTCCATCCTAATTATATCAAAAACTTTTTGGATGTTATCCAATTTTTTTAATCAATTATTTATTTTTTTCATCATCAGATTTTCGGTGATTGCTTTTTTCAATTTTTGATTTTTGGAAAGAATTTCTCCAATCAATGTATGTATCAGATTTTTTAATGCCTGAATCATTTCTTTTTGAATAGGTACCTCATTATTTTTTTCTATTTTTTTCGTTTTTTAAGGTGATTTTGCTTATTATCGGTGAAGTTTCTCGAATTATGATATTCGATGTTTTATTAGAAATCTGGAAATTGGACTGGACTCTTTTGTAGATATGATATGAGTGATTTTCTTTGGTAAAACGTTGCCTAAAATTTTTCGTTCATTTCAATTTGGAATTTTTTGTTAGATTTTTATTCATTGCCTGCTTCTTTATGAATTGATTTTTATTTTTAATTTTGTAGTATTCGGTTTTTTTTATCTCAATGGTGCAGAATGCTTATCTAACCGTGTTGATTTTTAATCAAAACATGTTTGTTCATCATTTAATTTTATATTTTCATCTTTCTTAGGATCGGAACCCACCTCACTCCACCGAGAACAACATCAGTAATTACTGCCTCCTGAACCGGTTCATCAAAAATTTGCATCCTCGTATTGAGTGAGTTTGATTTGAAATTTTACAATTTTTTTATTTTATTCATTCGCCTTAGCTTGCAATACCTATGAATTCACCCTCATCTCCCCCCACCAATTAATTGATTTTAATTTTTTAATTTCAAAATCATTTACTTATTGAATTGCTGAAATTTTTAAAATTTTGTACATTAAAAGCTAGCTCAGTTTTGATACATTGTTGCCATTTTTAAAAAATTTCGATTTATTCACAGTATTTTTGATGCAATTTTACTCTAGAATTTTTTCATTGCAAACTTTCTCATTTTGATTACGGACTTTAATACGTAAATCTGACTTGAAATTTTTGGAATTTTGGCTTATTATTTGGCTACCTAGACTCTACTAAGCCCCAATGTTGACCGATGATGCAACAATAAGAAATTAATATTCGTTGTGATGCTACGACATGCATGCTCATAAGAAGTTGATATTTGTTGGAAATATGACATATCGAAAAGCTACCAAATTATTACCTATTTGTTATCGTGATACAACGACTGCATACTCATAAGAAGTTACTTAATATTTGTTGGAAAGACAACTCATCCACGATCTACGAATTTTCCACACATTTTTAATAATTTATCAACCTACTATACATATTTTCGGATGATCACTGTACATTGGCGAATAATAGTAGTACATATATTTTTCAATACGACATTTTTGATTCGCCATTTCCTGAAATCGAATCGAATTGAATTACTATACGGATTATGGGTACCTACTTTGGAGTGTACCTGATACTTAATTGTGTATAAAAACTGAATCGAATTTGCATACCGCTGATGCTGTTCATAGAAAGGTACTTGCAAGTGTACCAGATACTTATTTATTATTATTATTTTTTGCAACATTGGCGCAGTAAAGGAGATCTTTTCTCCGAAGTTTTATTCTGCAGAAGAATTCTTATCCTTTATTTTCAAATTTCCTCAGTATCGAAGTAGGAGTCGAATTCGTTTGGATTTTTTTTTTTCTATCTCAAAATAGCTACCACACTTCTTGTAGGGAAAATCGAGCGTTTTGACTTCAATCAAGCGATCAGTCTGGGTGGCTGGAGGATACGTTGGAACGTAACTTTGATTGCACAACTTACCCCTCGGGTACGCCAGTTGGATGGAAGGGCAATCATACAATGGATGCGATCCCATCGGATGTACCGGCTCAGCTCGTGGGATTGCTGTCATTTTCGCTCTGCATCGACAACGGGTCTTGTCGATGCTCTCAATATGACCTAAAATAGGATTCTTTTTTCTGGACTCAATTTTTTTGCCAAATTCTGACATAATTGCGGAATTTGGCGACGGTTTTTTTTTCAAAACCAAACTTTTTAAATTTACTGAAATTCAGCGATACTGATTCTTTCATTTCTCGTCTGTTTACTCCTTCCTCTCTTCATCCTATCCTTTAATTTTTGTTTTCTTTTCAGTACCAAAGGTAGGTGAATAGGTATTATTACTTATAATTTCTATTCAAACTTTTGCAACATGAACGCAAACGCAATTGAAGGCAGTTTCATAATCCATAAATACGCTTATATTGCTGATAATATTCATTGAGGTACTTGCAAGTTGCAAGTGTACCAGATACCTACTTATACTAATTTTATTATAATATTGGCATAGCGAAGGAGATTTTAGCTCCTGAGATAATTTGCGGTACTTGCAAGTGTACCAGATACTATAATTTTATTGTAATATTATCGTATGGAACGAGATTTTAGCTCCAGAGAAGATTCTTATCCTTTCTTCCCATTTCCACAGTACCTATCAGTGCAGGAGTCGTATTTGTTTGGATCTTTTTTTTCCATCTCAAAATTTCTACCACACTTCTAGGGAAAATCGAGCGTTTTGACTTCAATCAAGCGATCAGTCTGGGTGGCTGGAGGATACGTTGGAACGTAACTTTGATTGCACAACTTACCCCTCGGGTACGCCAGTTGGATGGAAGGGCAATCATACAATGGATGCGATCCCATCGGATGTACCGGCTCAGCTCGTGGGATTGATGTCATTTTCGCTCTGCATCGACAACGGGTCTTGTCGATGTTCTCAATATGACCTAAAATAGGATTCTTTTTTCTGGACCCGATTTTTTTTTGCCAAATTCTGACATAATTGCAGAATTTGGCGACGGTTTTTTTCAAAACCAAACTTTATAAATTTACTAAAATTCCGTGAGGTGATGGGTACTGATTATTTCATTTCGTCTCTGTTTACTCCCTCCTCTCTTCATCCTTCCTGCCAATTTTTATTTTCATTTCAGTATTGAAGGTAGGTGAATGGGTATCATTTTTACCTATCTCGATTAGAGTCATGCAAGTCTTGCGAAATGAAGCATCATTTCATAATGGACATATCTAATTACCTGCGTACAAACAATCAATTTTTTTTCTCATTTCAATATTCGAAGTCGTTCAAGACGAACGTTATCGTAAGAAATTTCATAATTCTCATGTTGAAAAAATCGGCACGGTACCCCTTATCTATGGGGATAAATTTTTCATCTCTTTGAAAGATGGAAATATTCTTCTTAAACACGCTCACTCCTATTCAAGAAAATGTTCCTGCTCTTTTCAGTCCTAATGTCGGAGAATCCAGGTTTGGTATTTATATGTGTACTTATTTTTACTAACTTGATATATTTTTTCCCTATGTATGTCTTGACAAATATTTCACCTCTTTTCCGTCGCGGAGTATAGATTCCTTCCTGATCCTCCTCCTTAACATGAAATATTCCTTCTCTTTTCAGTCCTGATGTCGAAGAATCCAGGTTTGATATTTATCTTATATTTTATTCCCCCTCCCCGCATATCTAGGTAGCCCAAAAATTGAATCTTTTTAAAAATTTTCCTTTCCTAACTTTGGCAACAATTTCCCTATTTTTTTTTTTGTTAGTTGCAAGCTTCGTGCATACGTATTTTTTAGAGTAATTTATATTAGGTATAATTAGGTAGGAACGTCCTTATTCCATGGAAAATGGAAAGGTCGATTTTTTTAACCACACCAGACTTAGAAATAGTCTGACAGTCCGAAGTCTGTTAAAGTGGGACGGAGAAAATCGTTCTTCTCATTTGACTTGAAGTACCTATTTATTTCAATCAAAATTTTTCGAAGTTTTTATTCTCTTGAAAATTTTTTCAATTATAAATCTTTTCCTTGACTGAAAAAAATTGGAAAAATTTTTAATGCAATTACTAATTTTCTTTGACTTCTTGCTGAACTGAAAAAATGAAATAAGTTGAGGGAAATATAAACACTTCAAACTGCGTAAAAAATTTTTCAAGTTCAAAAAAAATTGAGAAAAATAAATTTTTGCAAAATAATTTTTGTATTTTTTTAAAAGATCGAATTTTCTGATACCTGTTCAAAAAAATTCAACTTGGCCAGATGAAAAAAAATTGTTTGATAATCGGATTTCTTTTAGAAATATTTTGCTGCCGAAAATAAATTTAAAAAAAATTGAAATTGAAAAAAAATTACAATACCTAGGTACTTGAGATTATCTAGTCTGTATCATTTACCATATTTGTTTTTGTGTACTTCTGCTAAAGTTTATATATGTCTTTGTATGTTACTGCTATGTATGTCTATGTATTTGCAGTTCAATAAATAAAAATGATTTTGAAATAATGTTGTTCCTAATTCCTAATCCTTTTTTGTTGGCTTTGGTAAACGTGGTATTGTACGTAGTGCTGAGTATCAGGTTATGACTTATGACACTTACAATCAATTTTTTTATTTTTGACATTTTGTTGGATTTAATTTGGCATTAAAATATATTGAAAATTTTTCGATTAGTCTCAGATCTCTGATTATTAAAAATTCAAATTTAGTCGGAATGTTGAAGTTTTTTTGACGATGAAAATAAAATGCAAATATTCATTCATAGAAAACCCATTTGATTGGTCATTTATTAATTTTTTTCAACTTCGAGAATTTCGCAGTAATAAAAACTGACATTTTGGTCTGTAGACCTATCTAGGACATTTAGAAATTCTGAGACGCACGTATTCTCATGTAATAACATGTTAATGCATTGATGGGTTGTGATTTTGGGTGTTAAATTCAAGAGTACGTTTGTGATTTTTGAAAGAAGACATCCCCCTCCCACCTCAAAAAAATTTGAGCCAAGGTTTTGGACTCCTCTGGGTAAAACCCCTCGATTCCACGTGCCAATGTTTTACCAATTTTCTATACGATTTGGAAATTTACTCGTTTTTTTTCTTCTTTTTTTTTCAGTAGAAAATTATCATATCATGAGAATAAAAACCGAAAGAGACAAACTTTAAAAAAAGGTCTGTTTTTGACTGATTTGAAGTCGCATAAATCTTAAATGCCAAATCAATCATAAAGAATTGCATTTTTAAAAATTAAAATGCATAAAACGAATCAATAATGTGTTCATTTGCATAATTTATCACTTACCACGCAAATGTAAGTAGGTAGTAGGTATAGGTGCCCACAGTCATAATAAATAAATGGAATGGAAGTAAGTATTGGAAAATTTGAAAAATTTTGGAATTATCCCTCGAATGTCATGGAATTTTTTTAAACGACGAATTATTGAAAAATTGACGAAGTAAGTACCTATTTTTTTCGGAAATTATTTTGAAAAATAGTGGGCTTTATGGTTTTGCAATACCTATTTAATAGATCGTGGTTTTTTATAGATTTTTTCTAGCCTATACTTACACGTGAGATTTTTTCACTCGGATTGTAATTTTAACATAAGAGGAGATGGTCTTCAAAGATTTGCATAATTAAAACCTTTGAAAATCCAAAGTTGAAAAACTACCAATTATGGATCGATTCGTAATCTTCAGCAAAATTTTCGATCCGCAATTGGTAATGGAAAAAAATAATTCCTTTTTTTGAAACAAAATTCAACTTCATGTTTTTCAAAATGTATTCTGACCAAATAATTGAAAGGATGAGGAATATTTTGAAAAATGAAATTGAAAAAAGTGGAAAAATTCAAATCGGAATTAATTTTGAAAAAATTTAGCTTTAAAATTAAAATATTTTTACTGATTCAACTTGAAAAATTTTTTCTTAACTTTTTTTTAGTTCTAAAAATCTTTTCCTCGAGTATCTATCAAATCTTTTTTCAACTCCAAAATTTTCTTCACTTTTTTCCTCGGCTAATAAAACTTTCTTCTCGGAATTTTTTTATCATCTCCAACATTTTAACTTTTATCGAAATTCATGGAAATAAATCGAACGTAGGTCATTGAAGAACCCTAGATCTAAAATTAAAATTCAGGTGCTGAGAAGTTCATTTCTCGAATTTTGGCGAATTATTGAATTTTCAAAATTATACCTCAACAGTATGAAAAATGTATCTTATCACCGAAAATAGCTGAAATTTGGTATACTTAATATTCTATTTTCGAGTTCTCGAATCGATTAGACGCGGTTTCAAGACGTCTCTTGGGAAAGTTAAAATGGTTTTTATGAACCTTAACAACTGAAATCGTAGGTAACCAATACTGGTGACCTACTTGAACGATTAAATTAACATTTTCCTAAATTCACAATTATTTTGAAGGCGTTTCATCTAATGTCTTGCCGTTATTTTAAAAATCAAGACAATTTCAAAGTAGTCCTTTTTTGGACCATCATTACCTACGTGATTATTGTTGAAATCGTTTTATTAATTGTCTTATTGCACCGTTGATACCATGACTTGAGTGATACGCACCTTAAAATCTAAATTCTCTTGAATAATTAAATAATTATAATAACGGTTCTACTTTATAAATTTAAATCTACGAGGAATGAACGCTACGAAAACACAAAAGTTCCAAAACAGTGAAACGAAACCGAAAGTTAAACGTGAAACCAGACGGCGGGCTTTCGTACCCTCTGATTCTGATTGGTCGCTATGCTATGCAAACAGCGTACTAGAGCGTACGAATGATTGGCAACACTTCTTTTCTCTTATCAAGTATCAAGTGCATGTGTTCGTTTTTTCAGCTCGAGCCCTTATCGATGACCGGAATGATTTGAGGGACATGGAGCAAAATTTTTAAAAATTTCTTAATAATTCTTCTGGGAAAATGTAAATTTTTGATCATCGCAATTAAATCAATCATCAAGGTGTTCAATATTTCTATGAAATGTCCAACATATTACGTTCCACTCTAAAATATTCCATCATAAAGTTTGGTAAAGGTTTGATTTTGAACAATGGTGTTTTCATCAATCGATCTACGGTATGCATTAATCGCTTGTTGAAGTAAGTTTTTCAATTTAAATTACAATTTCTCCTCTTCAGATGACCGAGGTGAGTAACAAATATACTTTGTTATATTAGGAACAGTATTCATACCGGCAATACTAATTTAACACCTGCCTCTATTGACCAGCAAATTGCGAAATTAGATAAGGATGCTCGCCGAAATGGACGCATTAATTTACGAGAAGTTGAAGATGTCATAGAGGAAATTAAATCATCTAGTGGGCAAATCTATTTAGATTTAGAATTGATACCTATATTATATTTTAAGCGTATTCTAATGTCGATGAAAATGTTTCTGAAGGATCTGCATCAAGTTCGCAGTCTGTTATGGTGATTCGTTGCTGCGGTAATTTATTATCCGAACAAACACCTGAGAAAAGAACTCAGCTAGTACAAGAACTATGGCACACATTAGAAACATTAGGTAATTTTTGAAATCTGATGCAATATGCGGATTATGTGATTACTAATGTATCGAGTGTTTCGCAGGAATAACCTTGGATATAAGTCATTATAACGCTTTGTTGAGAGTTTACATCGAAAATGAGCATCCTTTTGTTCCTTCCGAATTATTAGCCGAATTGGAGCAAAAAGGCATCGAACCTAATACCGTCACTTACAAACGTCTCATCAATAGATATTGTCAAATTGGCGACATTGAAGGAGCTACTAGTATTTTGCAATTTATGCGACAGAAAATGATGCCCGTCGATGAGATGATCTTCAACTCTTTGGTATTGGGCCATTCCAAGGCCAAGTAAGACAAAATATTATTATTTTTATTTCATTTTCATGGTATCGTCGCAGTATTTATCCATTTATTCATTTATTTGAAGTGATATGGAGAACGCTGAAGGAATCCTGAACGTTATGAAGCAAGCTCATATAGATCCGACGGCTGAAACGTACACGATTTTGATTTGCGGATACATTAACGAAGGAAATATGGATAAAGCCAAGTCAATTCTAGAAGAGTGTGAGCAAAAAAAAGTTATGTTCATTGATAAAGATTACCTAGAAATGATATACCATATGGCTCTGAAAAATTTCAATATCGACGATGTAATCGAAACTTCATCATTTTGCGATTCTGCATCATTTGTTGTGCATATTCTTACACAAATTATTCTTTAGATATTATCAAAAGTCAAACGTAACACCGGATATAATCAGGATGCCATCAATTACGTCCACAAGCTGGTTAGTGCTGGTAAATTAGAAGTAGCTTTTAAAATCGTCAAAAGCATGGTGAGACCTAGTCGATGGGATGGCATTCCGACTCCACCAGGAGGTTTTTTCATTGTAGCATTAGTTCGAAATGATATTGTAAGTGGTATATCGTCAAATTTGATACATTTATAAAATCTTTTTATTCATAACCATTTTTTTCGCAGCCGGTTAACGAAATCCTCAAATACTGTGATGCAATGGTTGAAGAAAATTTGAACTTGCAAGCATTCAGCGTAGCCATGGAGAACAGTTTACGTCTGAAAAAAGACTCGTTAACTTTTGATCTCTTTAGAGCTGCCAAAGAACGAAGTGTTCCTTTGAGAAGCCACTACTTCTGGCCTTTGTTAGTCTCCCGAGGAAATCAAAACGATATAGATGGTAGGAAAAAATTTTTACGTCCATAATTAGATAATATGAATTTATTTTTGTGATGTAGATTTACTTTTCAGGTATTTACGAAGTTCTTTCAAGCATGAATTCTGAATTCGACGTACCGATTGATGCGAAAACTGTTCGTGAATACGTTATTCCATTCACGTTGAAGAACGAATTCAACATTGCTAACTTATTAACTAAATTGAAATCATGCGGTGTTTCTACTGGCGCCTGTATTAGTGCTATTGTAACACATCACCTGTTGAATGGCAGTATTAAAGATGCTGCCAAAATTGGTTGGTTTTCTGTTTGCAAAAATACTTCCCTTTGATTCGTAAATTGATTAGTTTTTTGTTTCAGCTTCATCGTATAGAACAGCCTATTCGGTATATTTGCTTCGTAAACCTTTGGTGAAGAGTTATCTTCAAACTTTGGATGCTGATTCATTCACCACGATTTTGAAAGAAATTGCTTCCGGTATTCAATTTCGTGCCGCCGAATTACAGCAAGAATCAGACGAGAAAAACGTAGAAGAGGTGGAATTGCCCGAATATCGTGAATCTGTCGGTAGTATTGTCCTTGACGTTGTTAGACAATTAAAGACTAAAGACGCATGTAAAACTGAATTCGAAAAAATCCTCAAAGTATGTTGTTATCGGAGAAATCTTCCCGAAGTACGCTTGATGTTGAATCTGGCCTATGTTTTTTTTAGCTTTTGCATGAGAAAGGCGTAGGAATCAGTAGCAGATCTGCCGAAGCCATTCAGACTCAATTACAAAATAATCTTACTCCGGAAATATCAACTTTGCTGAAAAAATTGACCGCAAATGATTTATCTGTACCTGAAGGAAGCTCTGTAGTTGGAATGACGTTAACGCCGTGGGGTCTGGTTAGTTCGAGTTTGAAGTATCGAATTCAGATGTAAATTAGTGGAATATTGCTTTTTTTCTTATTGCAGAATGAAGAATCTTTGGTTCGGTTGTACAATGCTATGAAATCCAGAGGAGAAGTTATAAAAACAATTCAGAAACAATTATTCGACGCGTATGGTCGAAGTCATAATTTAGAAAAATTGTTGGAATTGAAAGATGTTAGTATTTCGTGGCAGCATCCGAAATCTCTTTCATTACATCGAATAATATGTGTTTTTCTATTTGTAGGAATTGGAAAAGGAGAATTTTGTGTTTACCAACGGCATGTACGCTCATATTATTGATTCTTACGTCGAACACCAGAAATTCGACGAAGCGTGGGAATTATTCCAATCACGTGTTAAAAAAGAACAAGATTTCACATTAAATCCTTTGAAAATGCTTAGATTAGCGTTGCTGGCGGTGAAAAATGAACAATACAATAGTAAGTCGACGTTCTTTTAAATTTGTCGGATATTATTGAAGATTGCAATTAATTACAAATGTATTCTTTTTCAGATGCCACTGAAATATTGAGTAGAAAGGCATCGAATGATGACATTACCCAAATTTCTACAGACACGACTTTCGGTACCGATGCCTGGTGTTTGCGAATTCTAAACCATTTCGTTGATAAAGGCGACGTAGAAAATGTGAAAAAATATTTCAATTTGATTATCGATAGCGAGTACTGTTCCGTAAACAACATCTTACTCGGGCCGCTGATAAAAGTTCACCTAGTGAAGTAAGAATTATTTCAAAGAAATCTATATCATAATCTACCACTTTTAGACACCTTTTTTTTTGAAGAAAATGCTCATTGAATGTATGTATATTTTTAGAAATGATTTGAAAGGTGCTATAGAAGAGTTCGAAAATTGTTGTACCAAATATCGCATGACCCCTTTCCATAAAGAATTGGCCAAACATTGCATCGAAACTGAAAATGCTACCAGCTTACAACATCTTACTGATCTCGGTACAGAGATCCATGGCGAAATAAATTCACTTTACAATTTAATGTTTTCGTTCTTGGAATGTGGTCGATTGACTCAGGCTAAAAAGATTTTAGAGGTGAACAATTGTTTTTTTTTCGAGGAGCTGATGAATTTTTTAAATACTGAAAAGAAAACAAATATGTTTTAGACTCCCGGTCTTCCCGTGAGACAAGATATTTTACGAAACGCCGCTTATAAATACCAAAAGAGCGGATCAATCGAACATTTGGAGAATTTAATCACTGTCACGAAATATATCAGTTCGATCAATCAATCCGATCTGTATTACAATCTGTTACTTGCTTACGGTAAAACTCGATCATTTCGTTCACCAGTAACTGCATTCATTTTTTAAAAATGAATTTCTCATTTTCAGATAAAGCGGATGAGACTCAAAAAGCATTGTCATTATGGTTACAAATGCAAGAAGAAGACGAAATACCGGCCGATTCATTTTTAGTTTTGTTGGCCAATATTTTACTAAAACGTAATTTACCCGTTCCGTTTCAGGTACCTAAAGGCACCAAAGTTCCTTGTAAGTAACTTTGAATAGTTTATTTTGATCGCGTGTTCGTATTTGTAACGTAGTGTGATTTATAGTTCGTGCACAACGAGTCCGATCTGGGATGGAAAAAGTGAATCCAGAATCGAAAGAGCTGAGAAATTTACTGAACGATGGTGAACTCGACAAAGCTATGAATATCAGAAATAGGTATTTATTTTCACCTGTATTAATTGCAGTTGTGTAGAATTTGATGAACTCATTTTTTTCCCTACCCAGTCAAGAATCAATCGAATTCAACGACACCGATTTATCTTTACTGCTGGAAGCATTGGCAAAAGACGGCAGATACGAAGAAGCTAAAAATATATATGAAGAATTGAAATCTCGAAACGTGCTACCAACTGCCAAAGTATTGAAATATTTCGCCATCAGCGCTATGATCAAAAGCGACGTTGAACTGCTGGAAAATATTAAAAGCAGATTAGACTACGTAAGTTTTGGCCCAATATGAATGAAAGCGAGTCTCTTTGTGAATAAAAATTTGTGAATCTCATTTAATAGAAATTGCAAACTTACGTCAAGATCGACGACAGAATAGGCAAAGCATATTTACAAGCTGGACGTGCCGGTGAATATTTCAGTAAATTAGAAAAAAAATTAGATTCGATAAATTCTGAAACGGAAATGCAATTGTATTTAAAAAGCTTCCCTACGGAAACAGTACTGTTAATATTGAATGTACAACCGCAATATTTACCTCAAAGTAGGCATTGTTAAGTTACAATTAAATTCTAACAATGTGAACTGTTCACTGATGCTTGTCTGTGTTTGTAGTGCAAAGAATAGCTGATAAATGTTTGGAAAGAGATAGCAACAACATAGCACTCATTAATGTTCTATGGTTACATCATATAGAAAAAAAAAATTACGACGAAGCTGAAAATCTGTGGAGTAGTTATTTACAAAATTCTCGGATAGCGGTCACTTTCAAAGATTTTTGTAATCGTGCTGTCGAAGAAGGCAATTCTGAAAAGCTGCAGGTATTGAAAAGTTTCCTGGAACGTAAAACTAGTAATTCTCCTAAATCACTGGGCATTGTTTACAGTTCCTTAATCAAAACATTGGGTAATTTTTGAACCACCTATTCGACCTAACAGTTCAATTTTTCAAATAAAGATTAATCCTTGTTTTTTTTGCAATTTTTTCAGTTGCTCAAGACAGCGTAGTCGAAGCTGTAAAAATTTTAGAAGAAGGTGTTTCTAAAATTGGGATCGAAAATTTAATGGTGAATGTATTAGAATCGTTAAAAGCTGCTTGTATGGCTAGGAATATTCCATTCAATTTTGAAATACCAGAGGTAAATAACGAACTAGATATTTTCTAAATAGTTCTTTGTTATTAACCGAAATATTTATTCCGTTACAGTGGACGCCAAAAATCGAAAATGACAACGATTCGGATTAAATTTACGTCGCAGTATTGTTGAAAATTTTTTGATTTAGTTTGAAATTTTTTTGTTTGTATCAAATTATTATTATACAGTTTTTAATTTGTTTTACATGGATTTTTCTGATTGCTTTCATTCGATTGTTAGATTTTCCGAAAATCGGAAGGACTGGTCGAAGATACTCATTGAATTGGTATTCTTTAGGGTTAATTTTGTTTGGAATTTTTTCTATCAGTTTCGTAAGATTTCTGGGAACCGATATTTTTCGTATTTTCCAACTTGAAAGTACGTGAAATTTAGGGCACTACTGGTTAAGAAAATATTCAAGTTTTCAAATTGAGAAAATTATTTCGTTGGCTTTGAAAAATTATCCTTTGTTTCAATCGTCCAATTTTTAGTAGATGATTCAAATTTTGACGAAAAATGCCAAATGCTGGAAAATTATCCAATTTGTTAGTGATTGACTGATTTTTCAAAAAGTTACTGTTCAATTTTATAGAAAAATATCCATGTTTTGAAAAGCTGAATGAATTTGTGAAATCGATGGATTCCCAGAAAATCGTTAACGTTTTCGATTAAAGTCAGGAAAACAGCAGCGAGTTTTCAAAAATGCCCAAGTTAAAAGTTTTTCGAAACTACCAATTTCGAGAAATTTGTCTGGTTTTAATTAGGAAAAGCGACAGTTTTTGGAATAATGTCGTCATCACTTTTTAATATTCTCTCGGTGAGGTAAAAATTCAAATGGATGGTTGGTAACACTTATTTTCTTATCAATTTTCCTTTTATCACGTTTTGCTATTTATTGCCGGAGCCGGACTATGGAGTGGTTAATTATTATATTATTGTGATTAATTAATGTAATAAAGTGTTGGATTTTTTAATAAAATGTCTAACATTATACGTACCACCCTAAAATATTCCCTCAAACAGTTCGGTCAAGGTTTGAATCTGAACAATGGCAATTTCATCAATCGATCTGCAACATGTACCAATCATTTGTTAAAGTAAGTTTTCTAATTTTAACCTCAATTCTACCGAATTTGCGTTATTCAGAATAGTACATTTAAATAATATTTTTCTCCATTTTAGCAACAGTTTTTATACCGGTATCACTTACTTGTCGCATACCTCTATTGACCGGCAAATCAAAAAATTAGATTCGGATGCTCGCCAAAATGGACGTATTTCTTTACGAGAGGTTGAAGATGTCATTGAAGAAATTAAATCATCCAGTAAGCTTACTTATTCAGATCTAGAATCGAAATTGGATAGAAAAAAATGATACTATTATTGGTGATTGTGCTTTTGTAGGATCTGCGTCGAGTTCACAATCCGTCATGGTGATTCGTTGCTGCGGTAATTTAATCTCCGAAGAAGTACCTGAGAAAAGAACTCAGCTAGTACAAGAAGTATGGAACACTTTGGAGAAATTAGGTAATTTTTGCAATCTGATGAAATGTGCCAACTTTACGATTTTTAATCTATCGAGTGTTTCGCAGGAGTAACCTTGGATATAAGTCATTACAACGCTTTGCTGAGAGTTTACATCGAAAATGGACATCCTTTCGCTCCCACCGAATTATTAGCCGAATTAGAGCAGAAAGGCATCGAACCTAATTTCGTCACTTATAAACGCCTCATCAGTAGATATTGTCAAGTTGGTGACATTGAAGGAGCTACTCGTATTTTACAATTTTTGCGAGAGAAAATGATGCCCATCGATGAGATGGTCTTCAACTCTTTGGTATTGGGTCATTCTAAAGCCAAGTAAGATTAACGATTATTAATTTACCTCATTTTGATTGAATCGTTGCAGTATTCATTTTAATTTTTTTATAAAGTGATATGAAAAGCGCTGAAGGAATCCTAAACGTGATGGAGCAAGCTGGTGTAGATCCGACGGCTGAAACGTACACGATTTTGATTTGCGGATACATTAACGAAGGAAATATGGATAAAGTCAATTCAATTCTAGAAGAATGTGAGAAAAAAGATGTTATGTTCATTGATAAAGATTATCTAGAAATGATTTACCATATGGCTTTGAAAAATCTCAATGTCGACGAGGTAATCGAAACTTTGAAATCTTCGATATTGCATTATTTTGTGTACTAATTCGAACTTTTTTTTCGTTTAGATTCTGTCAAAAGTTAAACGAAAAACCCGATACAATCAGGATGCGGTAAATTACGCCTGCAAATTAGTCAATGCTGGAAAGTTGGAAGTAGCTTTTAAAATCGTCAAAAGCATGGTGAGATCAAATCGAGAAGATGGCACGCTGTCCTCAAGTGGTGGCTTTTTCGCCAAAGCTATGGTTCTCAATGATATTGTAAGTGAAAGACCTTCAAATTTGGTACACGTTTAAAATCTTTCTATTTATAGTCATTTTTTCGCAGCCACTTACCGAAATTCTGAAATACTGCGATAAATTAGTTGAAGAAAATTTAAACTCGCAAGCTCTCAGCATAGCCATGGTTAACAGTTTGAAACTCAAAAAAGAATCGTTGACTTTTGATCTCTTCAGAGCCGCCAAGGAACGAAATGTTCCTTTAAGGACTCATTACTTCTGGCCCATGTTAGTCTCTCGAGGAAACGAAAACGATATAGATGGTAAGTAAAATCTTTAGCAACCGTTGTTCCATGTAAATTTATTCTTATGATGTATTTTTTTCTCATAGGTATTTACAAAATTCTTTCAAGCATGAATTCGGAATTCAACATACCGATTGATACGGAAACCGTTCGCGACTATGTTATTCCATTCACATTAAGGAACAAGACCAATATCGTTAGTTTATTAACTGAACTGAAATCATGCGGTGTTTATACTGCGACTAGTGTTAGCGCTATTGTAACGCATCTTCTGTTTCGTGGCCGTATTAGAGATGCAGCTGGAATAGGTTGGTTTTTTGTTTGCGAGAATACTTCGCTTTGATTCGTTGATTGATAAGTTTTTGTTTTAGCTTCATCGTATAGAACTACCTATCCGGTGTATGTGCTTCGCAAACCTTTAGTGAAGAGTTACCTTCAAACTTTGGATGCCGATTCGTTTACCACAATTTTAAAACAAATTGCTGCCGGTATCCAATTTCGTGCTGCCGGATTACAACAAGAATCAGGCGAGAAAAACGTAGAAGAGGTGGAATTACCCGAGTATCGTGAATCTGTCGGCAGTATTGTTCTCGAAGTTGTTAAACAACTAAAGACCAAAACTGAAATCGAAAAAATCCTCGAAGTAAGTTATTTGAGAAATTTTTCCGAAGTAAATCTTTTGTTAAATCTGGCCTATGTTTTTGTTAGTTTTTGCACGAGAAAGGGGTAGGAATCAGTAGCAGATCTGCTGAAGCTATTCAGACTCAATTACAGAATAACCTCACTCAGAAAATATCAATTTTGTTGGAAAAATTAACCGCCGATGATTTATCTGCTGTTGAACAAACCTCTATAAGTAGAGTAAAGTCAACGTCGGAATTTCCGGTTAGTCCGAATTCGAAGGGTCAAATTTAGTAGCAGAATGGTAGGATAACCTATTTTATTCTAATTTCAGAGTGAAGATTCTTTGGTTCGATTGTACAATGCTATGAAATCCAAAGGTCGTGTTTCGAAGTCAATTCAGAAACAATTATTCGACGCGTACGGTCGAAGTCATAATTTGGAGAAGTTGTTGGAATTGAAAGATGTAAGTGTTTTGTGACAGAATTCGAAATAGCTTTCAGAATATTGAATAATAAGTGTTTTTCCATTTGTAGGAATTAGAAAAAGAGAATTTTGTTTTGACCCATGGCATGTACGCTCATATTATTGATTCTTACGTGGAACATGAGAAATTCAACGATGCGTGGGAAGTATACAAATCACGTTTAGAAAAAGAACCAGATTTTGTATTGCCGAATGCAAAAATGCTTAGATTAGCGTTGCTAGCGGTGGAAAATGAACAATACGATAGTAAGTCAATGTTCGTTTGAAATACTAGAATTCGTCGGATTTTATTGAAGATGAGATTGAATTTTAATTTATTGTTTTTTTTTCAGAGGCCATTGAATTATTGAGTAAAAAAGCATTACTCAACGAAAATAACCAAACCCGTGAAAATACGCATTCAGCAACCGGTGCTCTGTGCTGGCGAATTCTTAACCATTTCGCTGAAAAAGGTGACGTAGAAAATGTGAAAAAATATTTCAATTTGATTGTCGACAACAATTACTGCTCCATAAACAACAGCTCACTCAGTCCGCTGATTAAAGTTTACGTAATGAAGTAAGAATCCTTCCAAAGATAATTCGTATGGTATAATTTCATTTTTATGTCACTTTTTGACCTCAAATTTTCAGATTTTGTTTAAAAATCAAAAAAAAATTGTTTTATTCGGGGCTCTTTGAATAAAGGGGAGGAAGAAGTTAGAGCAAGAGTAAGATCGATTTTTTTGTAAAATGAAAATGACTTTTTCCAGTCAAAAATTACTAATTTTTTTTCTGACAAATTGTGGGCTGACCGAAAAATTTCAGATTTCTAGTAAAATTTATTTTACCGATCAAAAAGGCAGAATTTCATTACTACAGATCCAAGGTCAAAAAGTGATTTCATTTACGTTGTATAATCCGTCCTTCTTTGTAAAAAATTCGTATAATTAATAGAAAAAATTGAATATGTTTGCAGGAATGATTTGGAAACTGCCCTGAAAGAATTCGAAACCTGGTGCTCTAAATATCAGGTAACTCCGTACAAAACAGAATTGACCAAACGATTCATCGAAACCGAAAATGCCAGCAGCCTTCAACGTCTAACCGATCTCAGTACGGCCATCCATGGCGAAATCAATTCTCTTTACGATTTGATGTTTGCGTACTTGGAATGCGGTCAATTAAAACAAGCTAAGAAGATTTTGGAAGTAATGATTGATTTTTCAAAAAGCTAATTAAGTTTTTAAAAATACTTTTAAAAAAGAGTATGTTTCAGAATCCTAGTCTTCTTTCGAGACGAGATCGTCTACAAGCCGCCTGCCAAAAATATCTAAATAACGGATCCATCGAACACTTGGAAAATTTACTGGATGTTTCGATAAATATCGATTCGATTGATCGATCCAATCTGTACTACTATCTGTTACTCGCGTACGGTAAAAATCGATCATCTAGTTTACCAATAAAAATATGATATAGTTTATTTTTAAAGATTCGTTTGTTCATGTTTAGCTGAAACTGAAGAGCCCCAAAAAGCGATGTCGTTATGGTTACAAATACAAGAAAAAGACGAAACACCGACCGATTCGTTTTTAATTCTGTTGGCCGATATTTTACAAAAACATAATTTACCTGTTCCATTTGTCGTCCCTGAGGCAACCAAAATTCCTCGTAAGTGACTCGCAATGATTCATTTCAGTCGTGTGTTCGTTTCTTGTAACCGTATGTGATTCACAGTTCGAGTCCAACAAGCCGAATCTAGAGAAGAAAAAATGAATCCAGCTTCGATAGAATTGAGAAAATTTTTGAACAGTGGTGATCTCGACAAAGCGGTGAAATTCAAAAATAGGTATTTTTTTGGCTGGTCCGAATTCAGTTATTATTAAAAATGATCAATCTCTCATTTTTTTTTCAATCTAGTAAAAAATCGTATAAATTCAACAACATTGATTTATCGCTGCTGCTCGAATCGTTGGCAAAAGCTGGCAGATACGAAGAAGCTAAAAATATATATCAAGAATTGAGATCTCGAAACGCGCTGCCGATCACCAGAGTACTGAAATATTTTGTCATCAACGCTATGATCAAAGGCGACATTGCATTGCTGGAAGATCTCGAAAACAGTAAAATTGATTACGTAAGTTTTCGCTTTACTCGATGAAAATTAGGTCTCTTCGTGAATTATAATTTTTCACTTTTGTCATGTTACAGAAATTGAAACAATACCTCAAAACTGACCGCCGAATAGGCACAGTTCATCTACAAGCTGGAACTGCTGATGAATTTATGAATAAATTAGAACAAAAATTAGACTCGATTAATTCTAAAGCTGAAATTGATGAGTTTTTGCAAACCTTCCCCAGAGGAACGGTGCTTTTATTATTGGATGCTAAGCCAGAATTTGTACCTCAAGGTAAAAATTTCATAGTTAGAGCTGAATATTAACGATGTGAGCTATTCGTTGATCGTTTTTTTCCTTTTGCAGTCCAAAAAATGGCGAATAAATGTCTGAAAGATAGCAACAACCTAACGCTAATTAATATTCTATGGATGCATCATTTAGAAAAAGGGAATTACGATGAAGCTAAAAATCTCTGGAGGAATTATTTACAAAAATCCACTCAACCGGTTATTTTCAAAGGTTTATGTAATCGTGCCGTCAAAGAAAACAATTCCGAGAGGTTGCAGGTATTGAAAGGCTTTTTGGATCATAAAACCGGCAATTCTCCTGAATCCCTGGGCATAGTTTACGGTTCCTTAATCAAAACATTGGGTAATTTTTGAACTTACCTATTCGAGCAAATAGCTCAATTTTCTAGATTATTATTAATCCTTCGTTTTTTTTGTGATTTTTTTCAGTTGCCCAAGACAAGGTGGCCGACGCTGTAAAAATTCTAGAAGAGGGTGTTTCCAAAATTGGAATCGAAAAAGTAATGGTTAATGCGTTGGAAACGTTGAAAGCCGCTTGTATAGCGAGAAATATTCCTTTTAATTTTAAAATACCGCAGGTAAATTACAAAATTCTGATGTTTTTAAATTCTTAAATATTAATTCGAGCATTGGTTTTGTTACAGAAAAAGTCAGAAAATGAAGACGACAGTGATTTAGATTAGTTTGACGTAACAGTTTGTTAAATTTTGTGATTTTGTTAGAGATTTGTTTGTATCAAGCAATTCTAATACAGTTTTTATTTTACTTAACATGAATTTGTCTGTAATTTCATTCGGTGCGGTGCCTCGGTGGTATTTATTTTTCTGAAATTCAAAAGTACCCACCTAAATGACATATTTGTATATGAAGTCCATCAGTTTTTTGTAGGTCGCTGAAAAATATTTCATAAGGATAAGGGACTGTAAGCTTTGTGGAGAATACTCAAATTTTCTCTGAAAAATGGTCTCTCGTTCAACTGCCCGGTTGAAAAATTATCAAAATTCTATGAGATTTCCCAAATAATCTGAAATTACTCAGATTTTAAAAAATGTCCTATTTCCAGTTTTTAGAAAATCATCTGGTGTGAAAAATGCTTTCCATTTTAGATAAAAAGATTGTTCAATTTTAGGAAAAGCAGCAAATTCTTGGAAAATTGCCTGCAGTTTGATGATCATTCGAATTTTGAAAGAAATACTCAAGTTTTAAAAAATTAGCTGAGTTGTGGAAAATCTCCAAGTTTTTCGAAAGTGCCAATTTTAAGAAAATTCTCAAGTTGTAGATTTTTGAAAATAGTTCCGAATTTTGGAAAATTACGTATTTCCAGGGCTCTTTAGCTAATTGGCTTTACGAAAAATGTGCAACTTTAGGAAAATTTTTGACTGGGGTACCTAGCTGTCTACTTACTGAAAAAAAATTCAATTTGTGGAAAATCATCCAAATTTTTAGAAATATACCTATTTTTAGAAAATAAACGGCTCCAGAATTGCAAAATGGACCCATTTTTGGAAAAGTGTCCCAATTGTGAAAAGTAGAATACGGTATTTCTATTTGAGGACCATGGCTTCAGAGGTGTGGAAACTCGAATTTTATTTTTTAGGAGGTAACCGAGTTTTCCAACGGGCACACCAAAATTGACTAAAATCCAAGTTTTTTTAATGGCCCTACTTTGAACTTCTCTAACTCCATCCTTATTTGGGTTGGAGGAGGCTCATTTGCTCATTTTCTTTTGTAGAAAGTGATTTGAATATGTGAGATTGTGAATTTTTTTTTTAATTTTACATCGCATCGGTCTGTTTGTATATTTTGGACCAACTTAATTAATGTATTTGTTATTTTTTCACTTCACATCACCAAAAAAAAAAAAAAAACAAAGAAAAAATCGTTTAAAAAAAATCAAATTTTTAAAACAGCGGAGACAATATTCAATCATTTCTCAATCATTTTTTCAGTGTTTTTGAAACTTGGAACAGAAAATCTAGGTACCTACTTAAAACAACCCATCCCAATCGGCATTTTTGCTGCTCAATGTGAACTTGATAGGAGTCTCAGACTTGAAAGTAAGGTACACCACTGAAAATGAAATATAATTTTATTATTATAATAAATAAATAGGTACATCGCAACATTTTCTCAAACGCTGGTAACTGAAGACTAGAAAAAAGGGATAGAAAACCATGTACTAATTCACAGACACAGATACCTAATTTTCTTCCCTAAAGAAAATTAATCCCGGCTTGGTCGTATTTACAGGATAATATCGATAGACTGCCACATATTGAATTGCTTTCGAGCCAATTCGTATTTCATTTAGGTACATCATCTTGTTGTAGGCCTCAGTATACGTATCTGTATCAGAATTTTGATTAGATTACTTCGAATAGGTACCTAATTTTTGATACAAATTTTTTATTCTTCTCTAAACGGAAAGAAAGGAGAGGCAAAAATTTCTTACATAAATTACAAAATAAAATAATATCAACAACTTATCGACTTAAAAGTAACAACACAAAATTACACGTTTAATTAAAAATTTATAATAGGTACAATCTGAAGGTGAAGGTTTTGTTCAATATTTCACATTGCTATTGAAAAACATTGGTATATGCGTGGGCGACATGACATAGGTAAATTCATGAATAAAAGTTTTCGATGAAAATGAAAAGGAGGTCGGAGGAATCCTTTAAAAAAATGCAAATGTACGTGAAAAGGTAGGTAGGCTATGAAAATAAAATTAAACTCCACCACCGCTTCGTTCTACCGTGATTTTCTTTTTCAGCTTGTCCTTCTCGTGTTGTTCTTCTTCCATTTCAGCCATTTTTGCGAATCTAGAGTATGTCACGTGTCCGGATTTGATGGCAGACATCATCTGTAAAAATTGCAATGGTGGTTAGATTTTGGCGACAAATGAAACGAAAAATTACATCGATATAAATATCAACAATAGGGACATTCTAGATCAATTTAACCAGTTTTTGATCTTTGGTCTTCAAAATTTTCTCTTTTTTCCCTCAAGATTTTTCCATCTCGAAGTTGAAAAACCATAGTTACATCGGTTCTAGCTCTTCTGTGAAATATTTCATTTTTTTTTTTTTTATTGAATTGACAGCCATTCATAATATTTTTTTCAATATTTTTTCAGACTTTGGAAAATTTATCAAGCCTCAATCGAAAAATTGTAGAAATACATATCGAAATACAATGTCATAAAATTTTTAAAAATTTGAGGAAAATTTTTTTTTATCAGATGTCATAGATTATCCCTCAGCCCTGCAAAATACTCATGTTTTTACACTTCTTAACAAAAATTGATTTTAGGATCGGAATTATTTCCTAAAAATACCATTAATGTTAAATTTTGACCTTTGGCTCATTTTTCAGGAGTATTTTCAGAGAAATTTTTACTTTATTTTCAGTTGTAAAAGATCGAAAAAAAATTGTTCTTACAAATTATTTTCCAGAAATGGTTTCAAAAATTATTAAAAAAACATATTTATCCTGAAAAATAATCAGGGATAATTTTCCTCCCATATCGAAGAATACGTAATGATGAAGACAGTCGAAAGTGATCATTTAGAGTGAAAACATTCTTTTTAAGAACACCGTGAGAACAAATTTTCTCAAAATAATTTTTTACGATTTTTTTTACAGAAAGTGGGAAAATATTAAAAAATATCAACAGGTGCTGAAAAGAAAAACTCAACAGAAAAATGTCAGAATTTGAGTTCAAAAACGTCAAGTGACCACGTTGAAAAAATTTTAACCATCGAAATAGATAATACTTCAAAAACTGAACAAATTTTCACTATACTTACGAATTTTTCCTCAATTTAATAATTGAAAGAGGTACAAAAAAAATTCTTAAAAATAAATCAATTATGGGAATGGATAGAAATGGAGGGTCCACGACTCAAAATGAATGAGCTTCAAAATTTTTCAAATTTTCTCAATTTTGAATTAAGTACCCTTGACCTCTTGATTTTTGAAGTTAGGCAAAAGTGTACAGGACAAAATTTATTCGATTTTTAGCGTATCTAAGTCCATTCCCTAAATTAGTTCATTTTTTAGAAATTTTTTCGAAAAATATTTTTCTTACAAAGTAAAAATTTGTTCATTTTCAGTGTACTATCCATTTTCATATCTAAAAAATTTTCTACGCGATTTTTTAAAAGCAACATTTTCCCCTTCAATTTTTTAAAATAGGCAACATGTTCATCCCAGAATCATTGAAAACTTAATGAACGATATGCCGCTCGAGTTTTTCAATTTTTTGAGAACAATTTTGGGCGCTTATGAGATTATTTTGGGGTAAAATCTGAAAATTAAGTCGATATATTTTTTATAGATTAGCTACTCCAAATTTTAGAACCTCAAACCACTCAGCAAGGTTGAAATTCTACCAGAAAAAAAACAATGTTCAAATTCTATTATAAAAAACTTATTAGTGCAACTTTTTCCATATTTTAAAATTGTATCCCTAAACATTGACGATCTCTAAAAATTAATATTTTTTACCAAAAAACCAAATTTTAAATAAAAAAATTAGGTATAAATAATTTCGAGTCTCTATTCAATTTTTTATCCAACTGGATAAGCCAGATTGCTCCAATTCCAATCATCACTCGTCTTAAGACATCAAAGTTATAGATACTTCGAGAAAAATCGAAAAAACAAAAAAAATTCTCCGTTTCAGAGTCTTCAGAAAACTAAGAACCAAAAAATCTTGATTTTTTCAACTTAAGGACGAAAAAATTTCGTAAAAAAAATATGAGAAAAATCTGATATACCCAAGGTCAAAAAATGATTAAATTGACGTAAGATGACCCATTAACTACATAGAAATATTACAGCGGTATCGAAGATAAAGCTTGCTGTAGAAACACGTGCCTTAAATTGGTGATATTTAGCTTCGCTTATAATTTAACAGCGGAAATAGCGAGAAAAAAATTCAATCCAAGTCCCCGAATCTTCGAGTACAATAAAATTGATGAATAAAAATGTCGTCACACTCATTCAATTTTGAATTTTTTTTTTTTCATTCTGTTATTCAAATCAACTCGATTTCAAAATCAAAATTCAAGCAAGTTGATAAATTTAAAAAGCACATGTCACTACAACAAGCGAAATACTCCGACAAAATAATTTTCAGAATATTTACAGTTCAAACTGGTTATTTCGTTACTTTGCTGCGTGCTACTATTTACTGCATTTTAAAATTAAAAAACCATCTTTTTGATAATCTACAAAATTCGTACCTATTTAACCAAGGGAAAAATTGGCCATTGATAGGAAACTACCATCTACGACTATGTGTAGGGGTAAAAAAACAAAAGAAAATTAGCATGTAAATTAAATTTAAGCAAAATTTTAAAATTAATTTCAAATCATAAATTAAGCAAAACAAAAAAAAATCCAGTACCAAAAAAAAAATTAAAAACCAAACACAACGAAATTAAAAATTGTGGCAAAGGGTGGTAGGGAAAGGGGTGCTTACGCATGCTAAATAAAAAATGCCTCAAAATAAAGCGCTTTGTCAAACGTTCGAAGTTATAAAATCGTTAAAAAAAATTTCGTTTGTAGCAGCCGCACAAAGTACCTGTAAATATTCATCCAGTTCGACTTGACCATTCATATTTGTATCTATTTCTCGTAAAATGTCGTGCAATTCGTCACCGCGTACTTCTTCACCAAAGTTCTGTAACAGAATTAAAACTACGACCTTAAAGTACCGTATAAAATAAGGCGAAAGCGACGCATAGTCCATTGACAGTCTGATTTTTCAATCATCTCCTTCCCCCCTTCCCCATGAAAATTTTTTACCATTGATAGATCTTCGTCTAATGAATTTCTTCGGTGACCGCCAATTTCGTACACGTGCTTTCTTTGGATAACTAGTTTACCTGAAGAAAATCGGGTAATGTCAAAGATCCGAAATACACATGGTTAACTTCGTCAAAAAACATTTTTAGAGTGTCTTCGCCGAGCTCCAGTTTCAAATCCTACATTTAGATACATATACAAAAATTTTAAGTGAAATTTTTTCAAACATTCAAATTTTTTGATTTTTTTATCCGTTTAGGAAGGTATTTCTTGGTTTGAAAAATGTTCCTATTTTGAACGAGATTTTTTTCATTTAAATGAGCTGTAATGTGTTTGATTAGTTGAGAAAAAATCGCTGTTGCTCGATTTGACTCGAGTGCCCAGTGGAGAGATTTTATTACCAACGTACCTTGAGTCCGCGACGAATATCGTTGATTGAGACGTATCCTTTGTTATCTTTGTCGATGATTTGGAAACGTTTAATGTATAATTGAATTTCATCCTTGGTTAAATTAATAGGAATCTTATCTTTGGAAGCACGATTCACCGTTTGACCCATTTCATTCGCTAAGAAATCACTGGCGGCTTTGTATTGTTTCTGAAAACATTCATTTGCAATTAGATAGGACTACTTTTAAAGAAAAAAGGTACGAGATTTCGCTAATTTTTTCAAAAAACCGAAATTCCTTCAATTTTGAGGATTTATAAGGTAAGTTAGATATTTTTAAATAAAAAATCAATTCTGCCTTTGATTTTTTAAGTAGGCAATTTTACATTCAATTAGAATTACTAACCTGTTTTTCATCTTTACTCCAATTTAATTCTTCAGCCATTATGTCGATAATACCAGGTAAAGCTTCTTGGGCAGCTTGAACATTCAGAAAAGCTAATCTCAAACGTCTAGCGATCATGTCAATAGCTGTAAGGGCATACTCGCGAACTCCGTAACGAATCTGCAAAAAAAGAAAAAAAATTAGGTACTTCAGAATTTAATAAACTTTGAGAATGATCATTTTGTCCTTTTTAAAAGTTGAATGAAGGGGGGAGGGGGAGAGATAGTACAAAAGACTGTCTATGTCGGAATCTCAAAACGGTCCGTCGGAAATTTCATCTTTCCATTCAGTTCCTTTGTCTTATTCAAAAACATTTTTTATAAAAAAATTGAAAATTTCAAAAATCAATTTTTAGATGATGAAAAAATTACTTAAAATTTTAAAAAAATTGATAAAATGAATTTTTTTCAAATTTCTGGAGACAAATTTAGTAAGCACATAGTAGATGGAGGGGAGGGGGAATAAAGTTTAAGGATTAAAAATCGTCCCGTGATAATTTTTTGAAAAAGAAAAATTACAAAATTTCATTGGTGTATCAACGCGACTTGATCAAATGTGTCTATTTTTTTCCAGACCCAAAAAGTTGGTTGTTGAACGACTCTAAAATATGAACTACCTATTTCATAAAAATTGTGCAATTTTTTGCAAAAAATTGAATGATTTGGATAATTTTTCCAAACATTTGATAACTTTTGGAAACATTGAAAATTTTCTCAAAAAATCGAATATAATTTTGATAATTTTATCAAAAATTATCAACAACTGGTAAATTTTTCCAAAAATTCGACAACTCTTGGCATTTTTTTTCAAGAAACTACATTATTAAATTTTATTCAAAACTGGACAAGTTTGGAATAACCAGCACATTTTTTTTAATAGTTGCAGAATTTTCGTTTTCTTTCAACTTGATAATTTTCCAAAAATCAAAAAAATCGTACAAAAACCATCAGTGTCAACATTTAAAAATACGTAAAAAAAATTTCAACAATTTTTAAAAAACGAATATTTCGCCCAAATGGTAAAATTCTTATAAAAACTGAAGATTTTTTCAAAGATGACATAAATTTTGAAAAAAGAAACAATACATGACTGTATTCAAAAGTTTTTGCCAAAGTTCAGATGATTTTTCTTAAGACAATTTTTTTACAAATTGAATAGGTACCTTTTCAAAAATTAGACGATATTAACTACTCAAAAAATAATTCTGCGATGAATTGAAATATATTAGACCCACATATTTTATTTTCAAGAAACAAAACGATTTTTTGTTTAAAAAAGTCATTTTCCAGAATTGACATATTAAAATTTCAAGTCGAGCCAACCAATTTTACAAAGATTTAAAAATAATTTTTGATTTCATGGCATACTTTCAATTTTTTTCAAAAAAAAAAATAGTTCTATTTTATGGCTTTTAAAAGAGAGAAAAATTTGAATCAAAAGGGATGACATTTTCACCATCATTTCAAGATCCAGACATTAGTTCTTTTTTACCTCCTTACTCAATTCTCATTCAACTTGAAAAAAAAAGAGCAAAAAATGGCCCTTAATATTTTTATACCAGAAATGAAATGATTCATACCTCAGCATCAATATACGGAAATTCGGGATGAACTTTTTTACCAATGATGGGCCACCTTTTACCCGTCAACGAGGCGAGTTTGGCCACAGCGAAAGCTCGATCGCCGTAAGATTTAGCTAAATGTTGGGCTACTTCGCATTCCAATCCGAAATCCTGTACTAGACGAATATACATAGTCGGAGTCCATCCGTGAGCACCCTCGATGAGTAAACCGTCCGTTTGACATTCTTCGTTTTTCGGTTGGAGAGAAGGAACAGCTACGTGAACGTAAAATAAGTAGGTAAGTAATCAATTAAATACCACAAAAATTGATAAATTTTTTAATATTCATGCCTTGTATTGCAGCGTCGATGGTTTCAGCAGCCATAGCTCGGTACGTGGTCCATTTTCCACCGGCGATAGTGACCAGATTTGAATCACTCACGTGAACGATGTGATTACGAGCTAAAGATTGGGTATCTTCTTTATTCGGGTCTGAGACCAAGGGTCGAATACCACTCCAGGCAGATAATACGTCGCCTCTTCGGACTGTAAAAAAGTAAAATTTTGTTTTTAAAAAGGTCACCTGGCACGAGGGAGACCTAATGAAATAGGTAAAATTTTTTATACCTTCTACATCTGGATTCAAGTAATTTTTCACTTCGTGTAAAATGAACTGGATTTCGTCTTCGGTCGGTTTCGGGTGATGGGTGACATCGCAGGGTAAATCTGTAGTTCCGGCGATTGTTTGCTTTTGCCAGGGTAGGAAGAAGATGACTCGGCCGTCAGATGTCGATGGATCCAATAAACCCATTTGTTCGGGACTGCGATAAATTCATCATTAATAGGTACAATTATAATTATAAATTTTGAATAAAAAAAGGGGGAAACCCTTTTCTCACCCTTTCTTTTCATTTTACAAAATTCAAATGAAATGGTAGAAAAATTCGAACCAAATTATGCAATAAATAATTAAGCAAAGACCATTTTTTAAATTTGATTTTCGAGGAAGATAAGTTACCTAATAAATAGCTAATTAGGAAAAATCATATCAATTCAATTTATCAATCAAGAAATCCTAAAGATCTACCAAGTATTGCATCATGAGCATAGACCATTTTAAAAAGATAAAATTTCTCAAAATTTTCATTAAAAATGATTATTGAACCAAGTAATTGAAAATCCAAATTACGATTTCGTCATACCAACGAATTTAAATACTCATCAACATAATTCGCTCGAAAAACAATTCTTTTATTAGTCCTTAATTATTTTCCCAAGAATTAAATTTTGATTTTGACGATCACCTTCAAATTTATTCTCGCTTCAATTTTTTTTAATTCTGAATTTTAAAAAAATGCACCCAATTTTTGAAGTTTTTCAACAACGAATTTTAGATTTTCTCAGAATTTTCATAATTTTGATTGGTAGATGTTTAATTTCCATTATTTTATATTTTTCAACATTTCTTTCAATGCTAGAATTTTTTCAATGTTTTTGAAGTTTTTTCCTAATTTTTTTCAACTTTGAAATTTTTTCCAATTTCGAATACTTAATTCAAAAAAAATTTTCAACAAAGGTAAGCAATGTTTTTGAAAATTTAAACCATCTCAATACCCAAGTAGGTACTAGGTACTAGGTAATCAAAAATAAATTTGAAAAATAATTTAATTATCAGAGTTGAAAAAAATTCAAAAAAATGTTACTTACTGTTGGAAACTTTTTTTAATTGGATACATTTTTGAAAAAAATTTAGGGTTAAAAAATTTGAGCTGGGAATAAATTTGGATTTTGATTGTCGAAATCTCATTTCTGGCAGAAATAATCAAAGGCTAATAATTTTTCAGGAATGTAGAAACGTACAAACCAGATTAACTAGTTCAAGTAACTCTTTGTGAAATCTCCGCATAATGAGCCAGTTTGGTAATTTTTTTACCTGTAATATCCAGGCAACACAATATGAACCCCAGAACTCGGGCAACATATTTTATTGGTGGTTGGATTATCCATTTGACGAATAGAATCGGTGAAAGGTCCAGTAGCATTTATAACACATTTGGCTTTCACATCCCATTCTTTTCCGGTGATCTGTTCTTTGACATGGACTCCGCAAACTTTACCATTTTCGTCTTTCAACAATCGCTCTACTTTAACGTGATTGGCAACAGTTGCACCGTATCTAGTGGCTGTCATTGCGATGGCTAAGCACATACGAGCGTCGTCTTGTTGTCCTGCAATGATAAAATTAATCGAATTCAGCCTTTTCAGCTCGAGTGTTCCAATAGTGTAGAAATTTCGAAATAATTTATAATTATTTTGGTCAAAAATGAGATTTCGAAGATCTTAAACCACATTTTTTAAGTTTCTCCTGTTATGAATTTTTATTAAAATTTTATCCAATTTTACAATTTTTTCATTTGTATTTTTTTTTCAAATTAATATTCTTTTAAATTTCAGTTTTCTTCCACGTCATATTTTTTGGGTTTCTTTTAATTAGAGAAAATTAAAAATTTTTCAAAAAGCACAAGATTGATCAAATTTGTTGAAAATTTTAAATCATTGGAAGAATTTTCGGAATATAAAGAATTTCAAAAAATATAAAGGAAGTCGAAAAAATTTAATCAAAATTGGAAAATTTTGGGGAAAATTTAAAATTACAAAAATTTTCTACCAAAAATTTCAAGATTGGTTTCAATTTTAAAAAAAGTTTGAATTGAAGGAAGTGAAAAAATTTGATTTTAAAATAAATTTGGACCTAGATCATCAAAATCCCATTTCTGACAAAAATGATCATCAAAGGCTGGTATATTCCATTACCGTCGTAATAAACAATAGCGCCGCATAGCTTATCGTCTCTCAACATAGGGAACAATTCTAGAGCGCTTTTTTTCGATAAATAATACGAGCTTTTAACTGTTTTTGAACCAGCCACTAAATCGTAGGCTTTGATACCAACCCAATAATAAGGAACTAACCACCACCTGTAAAATAAAAATGATACTTGTTTAGATAGGTACAAAATAAATTCACTTGCAATAGTGTTGACGTGACGTAAGCAGGTGAATGAGTAAATGTGAATAATTATCATTTTGCTAAACACTTACTGATAAACGGGTAACATAATAGGTAATGGGTGGGTAAGATGGGGAGCAATGGCTAGCATTGTAGATCTTTCGTGTAAAGCTTCTTTGACCATTTTATACTGTTCGTAGTCTAAATTCATAATTGCCTTTTGTAAATATCGAACACCACCGTGGATTAATTTCGTACTCCGGCTGCTGGTTCCTGAGGCGAAATCATCGGCCTCGACTAGAGCTGTTTTTAAACCTGAAATAAATCAATTAATGAGAATTAGGTTTCGTTGATTTTGAAAAAATGTTAAAAAGTGTTGAAAGTTGGAAAAAAATGGGGAATTTTTTAAAAAAATTAATTGAAAAAAATGAAAAAATTAAACCGAATTTTACCTATTGTGATTTTATAGCCAATATTTTTATCCCAAAATGTTTTTGATGCTTACTTTTCCCCTTCATTCAATTTTTCAAAGCACGTCCCTTGATAATAACTTTTTTTTATACTTTAAATTTCTAATGGAATATTTTTTTAAATGTCTAAAAAAAATCAAAACTAGTACTAATATTTTTACTAGCACCGAAAAATCAAAATTTCGAATATTTTTCATCGTTACCTCAACTCTCCCTTCTCTCAATCGTATTGACCATTTTTTTCAAAAATGAAAAATTCATTACACGTGATTTTTTTGGGGCAAAACTGTAAAAGTACCCATACAGATATTTCAGGGAAATTTTTAAAAATATTTTATTAATTTTTAACCAAAAAAAAGTTTGGATAAGGTTTTTTTTGGACCTTTCTCCCTCCGCCCCACTGCAAAAATTGACTTGAATGGCTTAGAACAATCGTGTGTGGTCTTTTTTCCATTAAAATGTGCCATGAATTTTCCCAAAGCACGTCAGAAATGAGAAAGGAATCATTCAAGTTGAAAACTTGAAAAAATTTTGGAACCACTGCGAATAATTTTAAAAACCGAATAACGAACATGGGTAAACTTAGTATACTTTAGCAAAGTTATTTAGCGAGATTTTTGAATTTTCAACTTTTTTTCTAGCTAGGGAGAAATTCTTCAATTTTTGAAGATTTCGACGAAAGGGACGAAAACAGTCTCATTGAGACTCTTGTGTAGAAAACCATGAAATATGCATCTTTTCAATTATTTGGATTTTTTGGATTTTTCAAAATTTTTCAAATGCAACCAATTTTTAAGAGCAAGATTCGGCTAGAAGTAAGTATTATTGAATTGGAGAAGGAAGCGATAAAATTTTTAATTAACACAATTTTCAGCCAAACTTTCCAATTTTTTCAAATTTTTATCATTTAAAAAAAATACATTTGTTCAAGTTATGAAAAAAAATGAACAGAAACGAAAGTTGAAATAGAAGTGAAAATAAGATTATCTTGCTTTTTCATTTTTTTTTTCTGAATATCGTCAATTTTTAGAAGAAATTGGACAAAGGTAAGATGATCGGTGAAGAGGGGGGGGGGGTGAAATGTTGAAATGTTGATCAATATTTTTCTTAACAAAATCTTTTCAAAAAAAATCAATTTTTGAATTTTTTAAAATAGTAGAGTTTTGAGAACAATATTGAGCAGGAGTAAGGATTAAATTAAGAAAGGAAAGAGTAAAATTCTGAATTAACATCATTTTCAGCCTAATTTTTCGATTTTTCAAGAGAAATTAGACAGAGTAAGGTAGAGTTAAGAGAGGGGAGGAGAGGGGAGAAGAAATCTTGACCAATATTAATTTTCACAAATTTTTTTCAGATTTTTTTCTTTTTTCAACAATTTTTTGAACATGGTCAATTTTTAAGAAAAAATTGACAGGAATCAGGGACTGAATTTGAGGGGGAAAATGGAATTCCAATTGTATCCAATTTTGGCAAAATAAAAAAAAACATATTTCTTCAAATTTTGGAATTTAATCCATTACTAAGAGTTAGATCGAGAGAAATGAAGAAATATTGATCAATTTTTTCATGATCATGATCCGAACAAATTTTCAAAAAATCATCAAAATGATCCACCTCAGCTGGTACTCAGCTACTCAAACCTACCTCTGGTAGTGGCATCCAAAGCACAACCAGCCCCCGTCGCACCTCCGCCAATAATCAACACATCGAAAGCTTCCGTTTGCAAAGATTTTATCTGATGATCTCGAGGAGGCAAATGCCGTTTTGGACGTTCTGCTTTGACTGGACTAGCTGCGAATACGATTCCCTAAACGAACAAATAAAAACAGCAAATTAGTTATTCTCGAGTTCAAAAATGTATATTTTTTCATTCTCCAAGAGCAATAACATTATTTTTAAAGATATAACACTGCATACGATTCTCGATTCAAAAAATTTTGTAAAAATGCCAATTCAATATAAAACCACGCATATTTACATTATTTTTTCAAAGCCATCTCACGTGCTCTAATGCTTCAAACTTCATTCGTACGAGAAAATTTTTATTCAAGGTGACAGACCAATTTATAAATTTTCCTTAATCACTAATAAACCATTATCAAAAATGAAAATGAAAATACAGCAAGTAAAACAAGCTGAAATGAAAACACTGTAGAATCAATGGCGTTTAACGAGTTTATCGATATGACTATCGCGTGACGGAAAATTCCCTTTTTTGCGATTATGTAATTGGCATAACCGCGTCTGATGATTTAGAATTTTTCTTTCGAGCATATTCAATCATCCAACTATTTCACGGTTAACGGAGCGAAATCGCTAATTATAGGAAACGGCGAAATTTCTATAGAATCTGCGTAAATCACACGTTTTTTGCAATTTCGTCGAAACGTTGTTTTTCTTTCTTCTTGTCATAGCATTCATCACCTATTCGACGTGTGAGATTTTTCAGAGAATAATGCAAGTAGGTACTTTATACTCGTAATAGGTATATCGGAGTTATGTGAAGTACTATATTCAATATTGTTCTTACATTATATAAATAACTTATAAGTATAGATTTTTTGCTCGCTGACGATACCTGCAGTTCGAGTATTTTATTATTTAACCCTTTAATACTCGTTGAAAACCACTCGGCCAGCTTTATTACGAGAGATAACGTTGTAAAAATGAAATTACCTAATCCTGTCGTTAAAATTATTCAGAAAACGGATTCGATTATTCGTAAAATTGAAAAATTAATGTAGGTACTTTTTTCCATCAAAGTAACGTGAAAATCAAAAAATGAGATTTAATTAAACGTAATTGGTTGTTTAATAGATGCCGATAAAAAAATTAATGAAATCTTTTCAAGAACGAATTTTTTTCATCGATTTTACAGAGTCGACCCGGAACATGTATACTGAGATGGGTTCACCTACTATTATCTAGTTTTACAAGTGTATAAATTTTTCAAAGGGTTGATTTATTTTTCAAAATATACTCGACTGTTGAGAGTGGAAAAAGTAAAGCGATTTCTTTGAGCAATTTTAGTCTGATTTCGAATACATCATTTCAGCGAAAAAAAAGAAATTTCAAGTACAGTAAATGTTTTCAAAAATAATAATGATTTTGAGGTCCATCGAAATAAGTTCCTCACTATTTTGCGAGGGGAACGAAATTCAATTCTAAAAATTATTGAACTTTTTTCGAGAATTTTGAGCACAATTGAGCAATTTTGACCACTCTTTAGGTGATCTATCAAAATGGGATAAAATTTTGTAAAACAAACAAACAATATTGAATTTTTTGAGAATTTTGAACAAGAAATAAGGGGTTTGTTTTAAAAATTTTGAAAATTCGCCACACAGCTAAGTAATCACTAATCAAAATCAAATCAAATTTCTCAAAAAAACACACAAAAAAAATTACATGTAATACTTATAACATTTTTCGAGAATTTTGAGATGAAAATTAGTTTTTTGATTTCAAAAATCATTCGATCACTACTTAATAAAAAAAAAAGATCAATACTCCTAAAAAAAATTGAGATTAAGTAAATTTTAGGGCATTTTCTTAGAGAATTTTGAGACGAAAAATGAAAAATTTTGATTTGAAAAATCATGAGACCGGTCAGGAGAACCAATTAAAATAAAAACAAAAAAAAATCAAGAATAAATTTTTGAGAATTTAAAGCCTTGAATAAAAGTTTCTTTAAAAAAATATTTTGACAACAATCACGAACCACGAAGGTAATAAATAATCAAAATGAGTAAAAACTTGGCATGAAAAACAGAAATTGTGCTGTTTGTGCTCAATATTTTTTGAGAAAATTTAAACGTTTGAAATTATTTACTGAATATTTTTTGAAAAACTTGACGTGTCATATGATAGAATGATTGAGATTCTGTGATTTGAAAAAGTCATTTTTTTCAGTTTCTCACTTGTACTGGTTCAAAATTCTAAAGCAATACTCAAAAATATATTACCAACTTATGATTTGTATCTTTCTTACCAAATTATGATTCAAGACACAAAATTCTTTAAAACACTTGTTTAAAAAGTTTTGCGCATATTTGTTTACTTTGCAAAACTAGTGAACCAAGCGATTTATGTTCCTGAAAAACCCTATGATCCAATGCTCAAAATTCTCAACGTCAACATTTTGATTTCCTAGCAAAATTTTAAACAACTTCGATGAGTCAGAAAATTAGTAAGTTTTGGTTTTTTGAAAAATTTTTGTTGTGGTGTAAAAAAGCAGAGAGATACAATTTTACAAAATATTTCAAGAATCACTTTAAAAAATTTATTTGAGGCTTTAAAAGTCTCAAAAAATTTTTAAAAATTATCTCATAACGATTTAGACATTTCAAAATTATTCTAACAACAAATTTTATCGGGGCTTAAAATTTTCCAAAACGGGCGCTTGAAATATTTTACCCTCGATTTTACCCAAATGGGATTTATTCCAAATTTTTTACAAGTTCAACGATTCTCAATTCTTTCTATCCAGCATGTGCTAAAAAAAAAAAATTCAAAAATGATTTTATCGGTAAATTTTTTTTAAACTTTGAACTTTCTCAAATTGATTGTCATTTCAATTTTCGAGTACATTTTATTTCAGTTTTTCGAATTGTTTTTTGGAAATGGATCCAATTTTTAAATTTTTTCAACATCAAAATTCCTTTAAAGTTTTTTCAATTTTATGCTTCGAAATTTTTTATCGCTGTGTTGAAAAAATTTTGAAAAAACTTGGAAGTTGAAATTTATTCAATTCAAATTTGAAAAAATAATAGGGAAACATTCACAATTATAATTAAAAATTTTGGAGGTTCATTAAATTTTTGAAAGTGTAGAAAAAATTCTTTAATTTGCTCTTTTCAAGTTTTTTTTTAAAAAAATTGTTTTCATTAATTTTTAAAATTTTCTTCGAATTTGTCAACTTTGAAATTTTCTCAAATTATGCTTCAAATTTTTTCTAATTTCAATTTGAAAAAAAATCAACTTGACCTATATTTTTGAAAATTTTCTCCCAACTTTATAAATAGACAAGGTTTAGAGAAAAATTTGGAAAAATCAGATTTGAAAAAATTGAATTTGGAATGGATGGATCCTCGAAATCCCATTTGCCAAAAAAAAAAATTCAGGAGCAGTTAATTTCTCACGTCATTGCAAAAATTTACCTGCTCATTAGATATATTTCATTGCAGAAATGCAAAATGCACATTTTCCTGATATTAGATCCATATACCATCAAAAATCCAATCATTTCACGAGCCAATTTCAATTTCTACAGAATTTTTTCGTAATCGAACCACAATCCTATTTCTTCAAATTGAAGACATTGTCGTTCGACATTGAAAAATGTACACAAGAATTACCTATGGTGTTATCTTCAACGTTCACTACCTAACTATAATGGGTAAAAAAAATGACGACGAGTGTTTTCGAAGAATTCTAGATAAATGTGTAAATAAAGTTCACCTTTCGTTTCGTATTCAACTTTAAGTAAACGAACGAAGGATTTTTTTAAGGTTAATTTCCTAATTTCTAATTTTCAAATCTCGTGATCAAATATATGACATGATTTGAACAAAAAATAATATTCTATTTCGAGAATTACTTTCCCTATCCAAACTCTAAATCTTCAAAAAAAAAAAAAAAATGATAAGGTAGGATAGAAAAAACTGCATCAATACTGCTACATCGACTCCACCCCCTTCACCCTGCTCTAACGAAAAAAAATGCAGTTCACGTTTCAATTCTCTTTTCCCTTCAGAATCCAAACGCAGCACATTTCTCAGCAAAAATAGATCAGAATAATTTCGCAGATATTTTTCAGTTTACAACATAAATTTGTAGGTACTTACATTTAATTTATCTCCTCCGACGAAGTAGGTAGTTGCTGCAGCCCCGGTAGCTATCGAGAATCCGGTAATGAGTATTTTCTTCATTCTGCTCGACGAAGCCATCGTATTCTATCTTTAAAAAATCTAAGAAGAAAAAAACCCAAAATCACAATTTCGAAATACCGATACTCGAACTTCAACACGATCGAGAAATTACACCACATCACTCGAATTTAAACCCATTTTAAATTCGATTAGAGAAATTTCCAGAATCGTTTTATTTCGATCCAAATACATTCGTGAAAAGAAGAAAATTATCAAGAATGCGAATTGTAAAAAAATCTAAGGTCAATTACGGCGTCTGCTACTGATAAAAGAACCGTAGTAGGTTTATCGATCGAATGGGAAGCATTCATTTTTTTCACATTGCCTATATTCGCATTCAGGCGTACCCGAATACCGCCAATACGATTTTTAAATCATTTCAAACGAAAATCATCATCGATGGATATCTGCCCTGGACCGATCGAACGATGGAGTTGAATAGAAAAATTTACGTATTACTTACTCGATTAATAGAATTCACTGTGGTGCACGATGCAATGGAATATAAAACACGATCACGTTTCGAAATTATCTTATACGTGTAATTGATACTCGAACTAATACATTTTATACACAATTTAGACCTGTAGAGCGATTTCAAAGACATTCAAGGTTTACAAGTCGAGCTCGCAACATGGTTTAAAATTCGCACGGCGCACGGTTAAATAAAGTGGTCATTTTGAGGACATTAATCACACAGATACCGCCGGATCCTAGTCTCGCGATTAAGCCTACGCTCAACGCTGCCGAACACGCTTGCGTACTAAACTAGGCGCGGGTTCGAATACCACGTAGGGCTTATCTTTCAACTTGACTTTCCCTTTTTGCCACAAACCACGTGAGCTTTCCTTTTTTTTTCAATTTGTATGCAGCTGAAGGCAGGCCAATGTTGCCAACCGATGGTAGAAAGAGAACAATGGAGCACGTGGGTTTGGTTTTTTTTTTTTAGCAGATGTAGATCGAGTCTATTGAATTGATTATTCAGCGAAATTGGCTGAAAAATGATGCTAATTTGCACATTGTACTTTTCGATATGAAACGAACGTCAAACGTGCGTAAATTCTTCTTGGGTACGAATTATCGCAATGTCGGTAAACGCGTATACAATGTGGCAGTACATCTACATAGATATTACTCATGATTTCGGTGTGATCTCAGTGTCAAGGTCATAATATCATATCGTTCGATGCTTTTATTTTATGATTTTTTTATAGACGTTTTGATTTTACGTGCATTTTGTGACGAGCAAGTCGGAGATGAAACGTTGAGTTTCGAAAATTTTAAATTTTGGAGGGATTACAGAGTGGTGGTGAGGGGGATTTGCCATTGGGAAGCTGAATGTCCATGAAATGTTCTTGATACCAATCTGGAGGTAGTTGTCTCCTCAAAAAGTTTCTGGTAGTGGGAGGGGGAGGATAATGACCCAAGGGATCCCCAGAATTGAAATTTTTGTCAATTTTTCGAGGTGTAAGTGTGTAAAGAGTCACCTGAATTCAAGAAAAGGCAAATTTTCGTCAATTGCTCTCATTTCTGAGTAAAATGAGGGCAGAGGGGGATCAATTTTTCGAAAAAAAATCGTATTCTATTTAATTCTTTTTTCATACGATCATTGGAAATGATTTTCAATTCAAAGGTCATCTCACCTTGTTCAGCTTCTAGCCTTCAGCTTCTGTTTCTGTTCTGTCACTTCCTGTTTCACTCAGGCAGGGTCCATCCGTCCATCTTTATCTGTCGATCATCCAGCAAGTTTCTGCTTTTAATTTCAAGTATCTAGCTACCCTGTCTCAAAAGTCAACTTACGCCTGGAAAAAATCACGGGGTGATTTATGAAAATGACTTTCACGTCAGAGGCCATCTCACCCTTAGAAGCTCGAGAAAAACATGGGATAATTTGTAAAAATGTTCTTTTTTCTCAAAGGTCATTTTATATACCCTGAAAAATCTCAGAATGATTAGTGAAAATAATTTCATCTCGGGAGACATCTCATCTTCAGAAGCTCGAAAAAAAGCACGGGATGACATACAAAAATGCTTTTCATCTCAAAGGTCATCTCACAATCTGGAGCCCAAAAAAGAATAGGATGATTTGTAAAAAAAATATGATTTTCATTTTCAAAATCATCTTACACCTGGTTAAACTTGGAAAAATTTCAAAAATTGGAGGTTGAGAAAACTTTCAGAAAAAATTAAATCTTGGAAAATTATTTGAAAAAATGACAGTGAAAATTTGAGCAAAAAAATTTTTGGAATTGAAAAAAAAAATTATAAAAACAAAACTTGAAAAACTTGATTAACTACAATTTTGGCTCTAAACAATTTTGAAATTGAAAGAGTGAGGAAAATTCGACTTGGAAAAATTTTAGGGTTTGAAAACACAATTATGAGAAAAAAAGTCTAAGAAATTCATTCAAACTTCAGAAAAATGGAATTTTAAAATTTAACCTTGAAAAATTTTTATATGTAGCAAAAAAATTTTAGATAAAACAATAAAAATTCCGAACTTTGAAATAATTTAGCAATATTTACGAATATCAAGGACAGAAAATATTTTCCTCCGATTCAGAAATGAATCAATTTTATCGATTTTTTTTTTTGACCTTGTTTTCTTTTCAACATTTTGAGCACCCCTGAAAATCTAAAATTTTATTCAAATTATTCTCCAAAGGGTCAAATTTGAACGTCCAAGAAAAAATGTTCATAATCTCATTTTTTAGAAGCACTAGCATTTCCAAGGATATCGAAAAAATTGATTTCATTTCCGCGATCGTATTTCTTAACCCCTGCTGAATAGATACGGGATTATCCCTTCCACACGCGTTAATAAAATTGCATAACCGGTTTGCCGTAAATAAACGGGGTTGCTGGGTAGTAGTGCGTCTGCGTACAGTAATGAATGTACATCAAACGTGGTAACAATTTCCTTACCTGACTTCACTGCTATGTTTCTCCTAACATTGCCTTGAAATTTGATTGTGTTCAAAAAATTCAGTGAATTTTTCCTTTTTTCAGGGGTTCTCAGAAAATGTTCAAAAATATAATTTTTTCCGTTTTCCGTATTTTCCCTAAATATTCAGATAAAAATTAAAAAATTTGATTGAAACGATTTTTACTTACCAATAAAAATATTTTTACCACTAAAATATATGGATGTCGATTTTTCAAATTTTACGTCCAATTTTTTAAAGAATCTGGAAAAATTAAAATACGAGTATCTTTTAATTTTTTTTTGCAATATTTCCTAAATGTGACCCTGCCGTAAAGAATGGATCTGGTTTTAAAAAAATCGATGTCTCATTTTTCACGTTTTTAATCCAAATGACACCAAATCTGAAAAAAAAATGCCCAAAAAAAGTGACATGTCTCAAGCATTCCTGAAAAATGATGAGAGCTGATGGTATTTTTGGGTAAAGACGCCAATATTAAAACCATTTTTGAAAAAAAAATCATAATTTTTTAATTAATAATTGCTTGATATTTAAAAATCGAGACGGAACTTTCCAAATTTTTGGAATAATCTCCCCTCCTCCTCCGTCCTCCCTCATATCATCCAAAATTAGTTCCAAACTAAAAAAGTTACTCATCACTACATTCTACATTAATTTTGATCCTTATTACATGAACTCTCCCATTATCAGGAAAAATTAAAAGAATGCTCACATTGGTTCCTAAAATTTTCAAATTTTTAAAGACAACTTTTTTCCCTCACGGGGACATTTTGTAAGATGGAAGAAACCAACACCTGATTCATATCAAAACCCGTCAAAATTTTAACTGACTTCGATCATCAGCTCAACTACTCATGTATTTCGGAACTCCTTCACAGCAACAAATTAGTAAGTACCCATTGAAGAATCGAACGAAATAGTTGAAAAAAAATATAACTGGAATTTCATTTCATTCGAGACATTCAATTCTGAGAACTTCAATATGACTCATTCGAGATTTCCACACCACGAATGATCCTTCTCATGCATAAAACACTTCAATTTCATCATCGATCAATTCTCTCCTCGTCATCATTCGACGAACTCGCTAATCTGTTTTTTTTTCTCGTTACACTTCCGACCAGGCAAAAAAAAAGCTACCAAACGAAACACAATCCTCACGAGACTCCTATCGTACACGCCTTTTTTCCAATTAAATTACCCCTTTCAACCTCCATTCGCATTCAAATTCAACTAATCAACCTCGAATTAAAAAAAAAACACCTCGTAATAATTTTGTTAAATGAAAAAATAATTTACTTTATTGAAACAATAAGTTATAAGTAGTCATCAGTTCGTTAGTTACAATATTATAAATCGGTAATAAACAATTTTACACTTAATGGCGAATTTGAAATCATTAAATAGGTAAAATCTGTAAAATAAGAGAGTAAAACAATGAAAAATAAATCGCGTTTGATTGACGTCGTCTCTATATGTGAAGTAACATAAAAACATAATATTTTGTCCAGTACGAACATTAGGAGAAATATTCATACGCAATAACATTCATAAATATAGTAAAAACGACGATTTATACTACGATGTTCCCATCATAAAATCATCTTTACTTTACACATTTCAATCACAAAAGAAAAGAAAAAAAATAGATAAAAAAGAAAAAAATATATAAGAAAGCACAGTACATATAGAAACATGATAAAACATTCGCAACAAATTCATTTACCTAATAATACAAAAAAAAAAGAAAAAAAAATTAAAATGCAAAATTATTTTTTGGTCTATTTTCCAACGTTGAGAAGTTTTTATAAAATTTTTCCTTCTTAAACATTACGACTTTTTCGATGGAGAAAATTTCCCCTTATTCCAGTTTTTATGTAAACGCAGGGTAACTGAAAGTAAAAATGTCTATCACGTTTTTATCCTTTTTTTTTTTCAACCTTCGATCACGTTCCTATAATACACGTATTTTTTTACGTTTTGTAATTTTTTTTTTTTTCATAATTTTTGGAAGCTACTAAAATTACCTCCTTTCTTTAAGAAAGGCTTAACATAAATAATAATTTAATAAGCTTCGACAGGACACACTCCATTTAATATAAATATCATTTAAACACAGTAAACTGTATAAAAATATTTACCAAATATGAATATAAATTTTGTAAAAAAAAAATTACATATTCGAGAAGGCAAAACCACAAAAAATATACGAAATAATGCTCAACATTCTGTAACCAATGGATATTTTTTTCAAATTCGTCTCAAACATAAAAAACACAACACAATATTCAATCAACAAAACTACAACTTTTTTTTAAAAATTGCGCGTAACGTTTTCGAAAATATGGTAAAGGTGATCACTGGGTAGAAGCAGGTGATTGAGAGGAAGGGGGCCCAGACAGGCCGAAAAACGTGTCCGATATTCGATTCTATTGCGACCGATACGATAAAGCGAGAAAAAATTGTTATAAAATAATTACCGATATTATTTCCGTTATTTTCGTGGTTACGCGTTAATAATTAATTCATTAGTACGAAAATGTGATAAAATTATTTCGTCGAAAAAGAAAAAAAAATCTCGTATTAAATCACACACACACAATAACGTATGGCGTGTGAACCGTGATATTTATAGTGACAAGAATACTGATAAAAACGTACAAAAAAGGGAATTAAAAATAAAAGCTACTACGATGGAATAAGTATCGAGGTACAAAAAAATTTCTACGATTAAATCATAACACGAGTAGACGCTTTTATTTTTTGTGTGTGTTTCGTATTTTCAAAAACCCGCCGCGTACAGGTACATCTCGTTTCTCGCCGCGTTTAAGCAAATTAATAATAAATTTTTTAAAAAGAAAAGAAAATAATACAAAATAAACAAGAGAATTCGTTAACAACCCTTACATATTTAAGGTAATATCATCCATTAATGTCATTTTCGAGTTAATTGTGTACTTTTATTTGTTTTATTTTAGTTGAGCTGATAATTACCACACCAACGACAAACTCGTTCGGCGCTGTTGTGCCGATTAGCCTATACAATTTTCTAATTCGATTCGCGCCGTTTCGCGGCGTTCAAATTACCAATGACATGTCTCGTTTATTAGGTAAATTTACTTTTTTGCCTTGCCACAGGCTGTTGTGAATGGTAAACGCGTCTATGGTCACTGTTAGATGTTTGGTATGCACTTGGGTGAAACATTTGCCTCCGGAATTATACCTGGAAATTATATAATTAATCGTTGGTTTCATTCGGTCAGTAAATTTTCATAATTTGCTCAAAAATTTCAAAGGCTCGTGTTGTAGTCATTTTTTCCCTTATTGAAATTTCCTCAGTCACGACAGTCAACCCTGGAACTCGAATACCTTCATGATCATGACGTCACTATTCATACCGACGTGAGCCTGTTTTACCGATTCGAAGTGGTTGGTGAGAGATTTTTTTTTGTCCAAGTCCACACGTTTTTCCTGTTCCGACTTTTTTTTCAGCTTCAAAATTTTTTTTGACGAAATCTAAATTTTTTTCTCATTTTTTTTCCAACTTCAAATTTTTTTGACGAGATCTAAATTTTTTCTTCAGTTTTTTTTTTCAACTTCAAATTTCCCAGCCAATTTTTTTCTATTTTTTTTTTTTAAAATTTAAAATAATTGAAAAATGAAAATAATTTAATACCTTCAAATTTTCATGTTGTAAAAATTATTTGAAATTTAACAAGAATGAAGGAAAAAATTGGCGGGGAAATATTGACTTGAAGAATTGACCTGGGCTTGTTTTACAAATTAGCTGTGATGTTGGAAACATTTTGTAAAAAATTGTAACCTTGAAAAAAAAAATTGAAGTTTTGAAAAGAATTTATACCTCGTCAAAAAATTTTGAAGTTGAAAAAAAAAGTTGAAACAAGAAAAACGAATGAATTTGGACAAAAAACATTGCTCACCAACCACTTCGAATCCGTAAAATAGGCTCACGTTTCATACCGCTGAATGTCGTTTCGACTTTTTTTTTCAAAATCCAAAATATTTACTTCATTCTGGAACAGTTGAGAATTTTCATGAAGTTTTCCAAATTTTTTCCTCGTGTTTTTCTCCACTGAATTTTTTTCCGATGTTATTCTTCCACGACCAAATTTCTTCTTATAATTTTTTCATCTGAAATTTTTCTGACGTAATTGTTCCTCACTGAAATTTTTCCTGAAGAATTTTTTCCATAGTTGAACTTACGTCTTTTTTTGAAAAGAATAATTTCTGTTTGATTGAAATCATAAACATTTTAAGGAGAAAAAATCGAATTGAAAAAATACAGAGAAAAAAAATTTAAACGCGGAGAAATATTCTTCAAAAAAAATTTCAGATGTGAAAATTGTGAGAAAAGTATTTTTTATGACGGCAATAAAACAGAAATTATTCTTCTCAAAAAAAGAACTAAGTTTAAAAATGAAAAAATTCTTCAGAAAAAAATTTCAGTGGGAAAAATTGCGGCAGAAAAAAAATTGGTCGAGGAAAAATAACATCAGAAAAATTTCATTCAAGAAAACTGAAAAAAATTCAAGAGTTCAAAAAATTACAAGGAAAAAATTTGGAAAACTTCTTCAGAAAATTCTATGAAGGTATTCAAGTTCCAGGGTTGACTGTCTTGTAATGAACCAAGATAAACTTGTAAAAAATTCCAACATTTTTTATTTCAAAATTTTTGGACCTGAGATCTGAGAAAAATTGCAAAGAAATTTCTAAATCGAGAAAAATTCTATTCGTACTGAAAAAATTTCAGAGCTGGAACATATTTTGTGGAAAATAATAATTCTGATGATAAATTTTATCGAGCCATATCTTGCTCATACGTTCCTTAAAAATTGGAACTCTAAACCTCAGATCTGACACTACTGACTTCTATTTTCTTGATTTCGATTCGAATTTGAAATTTTCCTGGGAATATGAAAAATTGATTGAAGGGTCATACCCTGTTCCTAACGAACTCAAAAAGAACCATAAAAAAATGAATAAAACGCTTAACATTTTTGAAATTTTGGGACAATTGGGATATCATAGGGCTCTCAAACTAAAATTTTCAAATTTTTGGCATCCTATTTGAATATGCTGGATATTTTTTCAATAAAATTATCACCCATTTTTTCGATTACAGTTTTTCGAACAATCGAATTTTCAAACAGAAAAACTCTCAAAAAATCATTTACGAATTTTTTAAAAATTGGAAATTGAAAATTAGTTCATTTGAGAATATTTTCACAAATCTATATTATTGTGAGCTACACTCGGAAGGGATTTCAATACCTTTTTCGATAAAATTCAAAAAATTCAATTTTGATCTCCAATCGCCGTCGCGTCGAGGAGGAAGTGAAAAAACATATTCAGATTCCTCAATCAGTAGTCGATACTGTTAGGAACTTCTCAATTTTTTCGATTTTGGGCCCAACTCCCTCATCTTAAAGGGTCAATTTCAAATCTATGGAATAGTCAGAAGCTTTGAATCTCTTCACCCATTAAAAAATTCAGTTTCTGTGTTCCTTTTTTCATTTGTTGTGGTTAACAATTTAATTGAATTCTCTCCTACCCTTGGGAATAGAAAAAATTCAAAAACAAATTTTCGACTCATGCAACTCTGAAAAATAAAACGCTACAATTTTTTTTGAAGCACGTGGCTTCACCAGCCCCAGAAAAATGAGATGAGATTATTTTTAAATGTGTTTCGAATTGAAATGCACATAAGCTATGATTCCACTTACTTGAAAAACTTATCGAACATTTTTTCAGTAACTTGTTTAGGACCAGTTCCATACAACTTCATGACCTCTTCATTTTCCGGGTAATACGAATATAAGGCACGAAACTGACATCTTGAATCGCGAAATAAAACTAGAAAATGTTTGGTCGCGTCTGATCTGTTGATTTCCTCCAATATGCGATTTTTGGCACTACGATTAACTTCGCCGGGAAACACGCAGTATTCGATAGCATTCATAATGATACCGCGATTCGATTTAACAGCCGGTTGTTTGTATAGCCTGCAAATATTCGTCAGTGCATATTTCAATTTTGACTTTTTTTTGAAAAAAAGGTGTAAGCTCATTTAGAGCATTGATTTTGAGAAATTTACCTTAATCCGCTGTACTCGCTGCCGCCACTTTCGCTGGCTGTATCATCGTATCTTAGACGCCTACTGTGATGTGACGGTGGTAATGAGCCTGGGCCGGAAGGCGACGAGTTACTTGGAGCCGGAGATGCAGTTCGGTGCGGCGGCGTTGCACGTCCAAGACCGGAATCTGTATCAGTGACATATCTTGAATTATAACTTAAACTATCTTGATCGCAACTCGAACCTTAAAATATACATCAAAATGTGCGTTAATTGGTTTGCCGCAACCGATTCCATCACCGTGCTGAAGTTTCGATTGTCTCATTTTTTTTTTTTTTTTTTTTTTGGAGATACAAGGTGTCTAGCAAAATTTGTTGGGAAAAATCTCAACTTGGTTTGATCTTTTTGAGAGAATTTTTCACTTTTCATCCCCCCTTTCACCAAAAAAAAATCAATTTCAACAAAAAACTTCAATCAAATATTTAAAAAAATCAAAATCAGCTCTTTTTATTCAAATTATTCAACAAGAATAAATTGATTTTTTTCAGTTTTTGAAAATAGGATTGACCTTTGAGTCAAAAATCTTGACTTTGCATGACTCTCTCTACTTTGGTCAAAAGCTTGACATTTTAATCCATTGAAGAAGAAAAAAATATTAAGAAGAACAGAAGGAATATTAATATGCAAAGAGAAATAATTCGAAAACATAAAAAAATCAATCTTTTTGATTGAATTTTCGAGAATTGACTTCGCATCATTTTGAACGAAATTGATTCGATTGTTCACACAATCGAAATTTCTAAAAAAATCAAGATGATATCAAACCTCGATTAGATGATTAGATACGAATATTTGCAAACTGATAAGGCATAGAGCTTCAGTCTATAATTCTGTATCTATTCTCATTTCAGTATAATTAAACACTTCCCAGTTCAGCAGAAATAGCAATGATTTTCTGATACGTTTTCTCTTCGAATATTACGAATAAGCATGATTAAAAATATGTAGCTTCGTTCATATGATTAATTTTCCAAGAAATTATGAAAGTACTTATGAAATCATACGCGACTAAAAATGAAATTGCACGATTTCATAAATTTAGTGGATGAAAAACGTTTACAAAAAAGGGCCAAAAATACAAACAAATAATTGTAATGGACGATGCGGGAAGAGAAAATTGACGATTCGTCAATTGAAAAAAATTAAAATGATGCAATATTAGCAGATTTTCTCAATAAATAATTTTCAATTTCTCATTCTCTGGCCTATTAATTTTTCAAAGTCTTACATCGAGCATTAGATAAATTCTATGAGGCTCGTGGGTACTATCATTTCATTTTATGGAGCGAGGGAAAGAGTTTATCTTCATAAAATGGGTGAAAAGGAAAAATAGGTCAAATAATATTGATATTTCGAAAATTTTAAGAACATAGAACATCAGAACGTCAAAATATTAAAAAAATAGAACAAAAAATAGAACATTCCCCTGAAATAAAATCAGTATTTTTTTCTCTTTTACTAAAATTCGGAAGTTTTTCGGTTTTCTCTCTTACAAAGGGGTATCCCCCCCCCCCAAAAAAATGATAAATCGAAAGTACATCATTAAAAAAGAAACCATTCCAAAATTTCAAGTGCTTCAGTTTTTTTATTTGTAATTTTGATGAATTTTTGAAATTTCAAAATTATTTTGCAGTCCTTTAAAATACGAAAATTCATTCTAATCAACAAAAAAAATCTGAAATATAGCACCTATATACCTTATTTTCGACCACCCAAATCAATTAAAAATGGTTTCAAGACGTTTCAAAAAAGCTTGCAGAAAATTTTGGAATTTTTAAGTGCTTGAAAACCCCCATAAAAATGGTCCATATCAACTTCTGCTCCCATTTAATCGATTAAAGCATAATTATCCAAAATTCGCAACTTAGAACTCGAATGCATATTTTTTTACTGAAAATTTTCCTAGAAAAATGAATTTAAAATTTTGAACTCAAAAACGTATATTTTGGAGGGTTTTCTCCAACGCTCGATAATTCCAACATTTTTTGGAGGCTGCAAAACGTTTTGAAATTGCTTTCAATCAATTTGGGAGGTCGAAAATAGGGTACACATGTACTAAATTTTAGCCAGTTTAATTGATCGAATGACATTTTCATATTTTGCAGGGCGGTGAGGTAATTAGTTTGAAATTTCAAAAATTCACCAAAACTTGGAGAAATAAACTTCAGCACTTAATTTTGGGTATATTTTTTTCTATGACGTACTTATTTTCGATTTATTTTTGTTTGGGTTTAAAATTTTACGAGTAGGGAAACCTTCCCTGGTAGGGTTTATTTTCACTCCAGAGAGGAATTCAACTTAAAATTGCAAAAATTCTTTCTCTCCTTCTATTGTTCTATTGAATTTAAAATACTTACGTATCAATTTTAGAAAATTTCAAAAAATCTATTTCCATATTTTTTTCTGCAATGAGTATTTTTTTCAATATTTGAATTATTTTCATCGGGAAATTTTTTCATTAAAATTTCCAAACTTCTAACCCAACCCGAATAATTTTACAGAATTTAAATTTGACGAATAATTTTCATTATTCTCGTTTGGGTCTCATCTCAAAAATTCATACGACTCATTTAATTACAAAGTAAAATTCTCAAGCCAACGACACAATCCGAAAAAAATTCAAGGTCAACTTTTCTCCCAGCAACGAATTCGTCGAAGTATTTTTTTTCCTCGCAAAATTATACGCACTCACATTCGCACTGTAACTCGTAATATCACTTTTTTTTTGGCACAGTTCGTTACAAATTTACGAACTTGACTAAATCATTAACCTGGATCAGAAATTATTCTTCACCTGAATTTCACAAACCACTTTTTCCTCACTGCAGCTTACTCTTTCGCTAAAATTGACATGTATTTTTTGGCTGAAATTCGAGGCATCTTTTCAACGATGAAAACCTTCACCAGTGTTACTCGTATATTTAAACATTAAACTCCCGTATCGTCGGGAAAATACCAAGCATTTCGTGAATTTATTAAATAATTAGATTCAAAATGAAAAAATCCATTACAATAACGCGTTAACTATTCCGTCAATTAGTTATCAGCGGTTCGGTATTTTGTAACTACGATAAAGTCTATAAAAGTGAAACCGTGGGTAATTAAAAAATATAATTTCTTATCAATTATCGCGATATTATGTTTCGATAGATTACGCAATAAACAGGGTGTTTCGGGAAACGAACCAAAAAGATTTTTATCGTAAGGTTGAAGAAAAAAATGATGAAAAATGCATAATTAACCAACTGATTGGAAAATCATATCGAGAGTTTGGTAAAAGGTTCCAAAAATAATGCTTAGGAGAGTTCCTCGACCTTCAAAATTAATATAGTGAAGCAAAAAATATTTCCAATTGCACTGAATTGAAATTCCTTCAATTCATGAATGCAGGTGAATTTTTCTACATTTTTTCAACTGGTAACAGAAATTTCTACATCATTGAAAAAATATTTTGGAACCTTTTTTCCATTATTTAGAATATAAATATCTATAAAAAAGTTTCTCGAAACACACCGTATTAGTCGAAGAAAAAAAGAATTACCAATCCATTTCGTTAATTATTTAAATCAACCATCTCCTTTTAATTATTTTCTTAATTCAAACCCTCAAAGATACCTTCGGTTAAGAAGTACAGAATCTGAGTGCATAGATAAGCAATAGGTGCATTTAACCTCAACCCGTTAGTTCGATCAAAATACTCCGACAACCGATTGCTCAAAGGGAAACCCCTACCCAGTGGATATCAATTCCATCACCGTGCGATTTTTTTTGTGAGAAGGGGCAAAAATGCTCAAACCCAACACCCGAACAATTTATCATCTTACCGCATAAATTCATGAGTGAGCTCGATTTACGCGGATAACTTTGATATGTAGAAAATTTAGGTCTCGCTATACGAGACGTAGCTCTATCCAGCGATACATCTGTAATTTAAAAAGAAGTGAAAAAATGATCGCATTCGAATATCCCGCCAACAAAATTCCCGCAATTTTTCACCAAAGCCCCATTTTACCGTCGTCTTAGGCGTTTCAACGGAATATCTCACCTCGAGACGTTTTATACGAGGATCCGCGACGACGACCGATTGAACCACACGTAGACCCGTTCACCGAGTACGAAACACGATCTTCGTCCGTCACATCTACATAAATTACATAAAATCGTAGACGTATTCAACAAAACGTACACACATCAAACCCCGAGATAGACACCACATAAAATTCACAATTGGAGTAAGAAAAAAATTGTAGAAGACGAAGATTTGAGAACGAAGAATAGAGAAAAAAATAATAACAGAACAAATTAGACAAGCGTTACCAAGCAGGTTGGAAAAATTTATACGTACCGGAGTATATCGAAGATGCCGAAGTACCGGCTACATTTCCTAGGTCGGTTCCAGCCAACAGAAGATCTTGAGAGCCTCTGTAGTAGTCTCGTCTGCTCATACCGTAATTATTATTATTATTGTGCTCTGAAAATAAAATAATCGATATTAATTGGTTTTGAAATTGAAATATGATCAGTAAGGCATTTTAGTCGAATTTATTCCGAAAGATTTTTAAATCAATGTTTCCTCGTTGGGTTTTGATAATCAATTTTAGAATTTCTAGAGATTATTGAAAAAAATTATCAGTTATCAAATTTTAGACGTGTTCAACTCAAATCTAGCTAAAATTTTGTTTGTACTCTTCTTACAAAGTCAAAATTTGACCCCACCTAGGCCAAATCGAAGGGTAAGAGAAGGAGAATAGAAACGGTAGCGTCTTCGTCCTCCACAATGAAAAATTGGCACTTTTGGTGGGAAAATTTAGGTTTATTGAAAAATTTTCTAAACTGATGCCCCTTTTCGAGAAATATTTGTTCGAAATGAAAAAAAAAAATGAAAAAATGCGTACTTATCAGGTTGAAAAATTGGGAGTGAATTTCAATTTAGATCCAAAATTTTAATTTTTTAGCCTCCGTGGTTTCCAGCTACTTCTCAGAAACAAATTTTTCCGATTTTTTCAGTTTTTTTTTTCAAGTCAATTTTTTCGGATATTTTATCAGTTTTAGGCAAAATTTATGTACATTATCGAAAAACAATACTCCAGCTGAACTCCTTCCTCCTCCTTAGATTTTCAAAAATTGCGCTGGAAATATTGGGGCTTTGGTTGTTGGTTAAGGGGAAATTTGAAAAAAAAATCAATTTTGGTTCCAGATAATTCAAAAAGCGTAATAAGCAATTTGACATATTTTCAAACATCCACATAGTCAGACAAGTCAGTTGATGAGGCCAAGAGAGGTTTTCTTACACACAAAAAAAGTCATTCATAATTTTAAAAGAAACCACTCTAATTTTTCTTCAAAATGAAATTTTTGTCTGGAATTGGTTGAAGTCGGCGTAGGTCGCTGGCTTGAGCCAGCTGCCAGCTGGAATCGTTGGCAGGAGGTTTGTATGAATTATTATTGTTATTTTTGTTCACTTTAACGACCTTTCAGCTGAGAATTTATCATTTTTTCCCCAAGTTTGGGTAATACATATTTGATATTAAATATTCTGACTGAGATTTTTTTCAATTTTTAGCAACCCTAAGTAAATTTACCCAATTTTTTTGACTCAAAATTAAAATCTACAGTCTATACCTAAGAAAAACTGCAAATCTCAAGTTTTTTCAACTCAAACGGTTAAAACTGTTATTCCAACCAAAAATGCAATTCTTTTTTTACTGAAAGGAAAAAGGCAAATTTCCCTCTCTCCTTCCCCTCTTATTGATCAGTCTGATCTCAATTTTTTTCCAATTGTAAAAATTTATAAACTTGAAATTTTTAAAAATTTTTTCCAAATTTCATATTTTAAAATTTTTCCAGTTTTTAAATTTTTCCCATTTTTTAAATTTTTCCCATTTTTTAAATTTTTTCCAGTTTTTAAATTTTTTCCAATTACATATTCAGCTGCAAAAAAATTTGAAAAAAACTGAATTCTTAAAAAAAATAAGGAAACAATTTTAAAACACGTAAAGTTTGAAAAGATTTGAAAAAATCAAGAAAAATTCAACTTAAAAAAATTTTCTGATTTGGACGTCTTCAAATATTTTTTATTTTCACGTTTTTAAAATTTCTGCAAACTCGTAAAGAAATTGGAAGTAATTGAAAAAAAAAGTAGAAAAATCAAATAGAAACAATTTTGAAAAAATTGAAATGTTGGAAAATTTTACTCCTATTGAAAATTTTAAAATCGGACATAGCTTTGAAAAAATGATTTTTTAGAGCGAAAATGAAGATTCAAGAGGAGAATCAGTGTCGTTCATAGAAAAATATAACCCTCAAACCGCAATTTATTTATTTTTTTTTGAATTTCAAATCAAAACACGATTCAACCCCCTTTTTTCTTACAAAAACTCAACCAAAAATCCTCATTTTACTTGCTTGGAATTTTCCAATTTGAAAAAATATCCGATACTTTCACTCACCAGCTAAATTAACGGAAGATCCTTTCTTGCTCAAATTGAAATTGATCACTTCTCCTCCCGGATCTTTTAGATTACTACCTACATCTATGTGAATGGTTTTCGGTCGAGGCCGATTAGCGTAATGATTCTTAGATCGTAATTTCGGAGCTGCCGGCGTCGTAGATCCGCTATAATTGGAATTTGATTTTGGAATGGTATGGGCTAAAGCTGCGTTTAATAACTCTTTATCTAATGGTTTGCCCTGCAACGCAAAAAAAAAAAAAAAACACAAAATTATAAACTGTCGAAGACATTTTCGCTTTTCTATTTTTTTCGTATGTGGACGTACTTCTCTTTCGGCTTCTTCGATAGCTTTTTTCAGTCTATGTTTTTCTAAAATTTCAGCCCTTCGACGTTTCTCTTCTTCTTTTTTATGGGCTTTTAGTTCTTCTTTCTGTTTCTCTTGTTCTTTTCTCCTCTGCAGCTCGATTTCTTTACGAGCTTTCATTTCTTCTTGCTGTTGTCGTCGTTGCAGCGATTGTAACAGAATTCGTTCTTTTTTACGTTCCATTTCGTCGACTTGAGCCTGTAAACCAAAATATTGAAATAGTTGAGAAAGTCGAAGAAGTATTGCATAGGATGAATTTTGGAAAATTCACGTACCGGATCGTTATTCGTATCAGCACTGATGACTATAGCAGCTGGATTATTACTCTTCCTAATGACCATCGTGTTGCTAGATATTTTACTATCTTGGCTTTTATCACTGTCGTCTGAATTTTGCTTTTGTACGTTTCTAAAATTGTTATCTGGTGAATTGTTAACGTTTTCTCTGAGAGAAGATATGGTTTCGGGCCTTTTACTCCTTGGAGGAGGTCTGATTGGCGCACGATCTTTATCATTCTGCGAAAAATAAAAAATTAAGTGTAAATTGAGAGAACATTTTTAAAATATGACGATGAGAGAGGGAAGAACTTACATTTAGCGACGAATTAGAATGCGCTTTTTTGAACCTAGGCGGCACTTTGATTGGGCTTCGATCACTAAACCGTTTACCAAAATTATCGTCATCGTTTGAAAACGACACGTAGAAGCCTTTTTCGCTTTTACTGTTGTCTTCGTTGTTGAAAGCGTAATGAGTATTTGGTCTAGGCTGGTTTTTATTCGTCGGTGATGGTATTCTATAAGTACGATTGCCGTTACTAATGTGTAATTTATTCACGTTCTCGTTTAGGTGTAAAACGTCATCGATTTCATCGTTGCCGGACGAAGTTTTACCAACACCGTCCAATTGCGATCCTGAGTATCAGAAAATATCAATTTTATTAGTCATCAATCATTCGTTCAATTAATTAAAATTGATCATAATTGCATCCAAAAAAAAAGGTTCTATTCGAAATTTCAATCGCTGAAGTTTATTTCTCAAATTCTGGTGAATTTTTGAAATTTTAAAATTATTTAGGTCGGTATTTGCCTCTTCAATTTTGCTGAAGTGCAAAATATAAGAAGTGAATCCAAACAAAGAAAAAAGTTGAAAATCATTTCATCTCTGAGCTGTGAATGATATTTTTCCTCATCGTGGAAGAAAAACACGAATTTCTTCCGAAAAAAATTTAAAATTACGTTAACAGTTCACACTTCGAAAAGTCGAAACTTCAGATGCACATTATTTTCGACTTCTTAAATAGGAAAGAGGCGATTTCCAACTCTGCCGGATTCTCCAGATTTAAAAAACTATTTCCAGGGAGAAAAATAAAATTTGAGCCAAAAGTAACAAATTTTGGAAAACTAAATTTTATTCGATTAAATAAAATACCAAACAGATTACTTTACATTTTTTCAGATGTCCAAGTTCATATTATAAACCAATTTTAGGATTATTTTTTTTCAATTCTGAAAAATTCTAAAATTTCCCAAAAGCTTTAGAATGTTAAGAACCGGTTTCAATCAAATTTTGGGGGAGGGGGGCCAAATATGCACCTAATTTTCAACTTTTTTCTTTAATTGGATCAAATCTTCATATTTTATATTTTGCATTTCCAATGGACGTAATTTTGATTTTTCAAAAAATCCATCGAAATTAAAAAAAAAAAAAAAAAAAACGATCATCAGCACTGGATATTTGGACAAGAACTCTTTTTGGATGCATTTTCAACATAATTTCATTTCGATCCAAAATTTCCAATACACTCACCAATAAACGATATACACTGAGGAGCCATATCATCAGCTGACGGACTCGGTATCGACACAGAGCCGGCCGAAGAATGTCTGCCAGATCCGTCGCTTCGAGAACTAGCGAAATAATTACTATAATCCAACTTGGTTGGCTGATTGATGGGTTCATTATGCAACGACATATTCGTCTCGTCGTCCGAATACTTCGATTTGTATTTCGATTCGTTATACATAGTGGTAGGTTCTTTCGGCGCACCATACCTGGACAAAAAATCAAGAAAATATACATCACCAAATCTGAAAAAAATTCGGCCGAACTATGGAATACTTTGAAACGTACCTGGCCGATGAGAAAACATGCGTCGGAGAATGAATCGGCGACGAACTAGACGAATTATCCCACGTTTTACGTTGACTAAACGAGGTCATATTCGAAGGCGTCGAATATCCGGTATTGGTCGGCGCCGGCGACGCATTATGGAACTGAAACGCAGCCTGGAGCGCATCCCCGGATCCGCTGGGTTTATGCAGATAGAACTGATGCTGCTGGGACGCTTGCTGCTGCTGAGGCGTATTCTGATAATTGAAATTCGCCGTATTGGCTGCTGCGTTACGTAAATCGTTATCGACCACGTTGATGCTATGATAATTGCCTCCCTTGTAATTCTGCCCTACTCCCATATGAACTGGCTGATGGGGCTGTTGCTGAATTTGGTGCATGTGTTGCTGCTGTTGCTGCTGCTGGTGGTACATATAATAATCGTTATCGTAGGGGTTAATCATGTGCTGAGGTGTAGCTCCTGCGGCCGGTACCGGAGATTTCATTATCGACGTCCCCTGTACCGTTGGTAAAAGCGATAAATGGTGATGTTGGGGCTGCTGCTGAGGCGTATGTTGGCCACAGGTTACGTAGCCATCGGCGTAGTACTCTCCGGCGTAATTTTTATTCGGCAGCGTGTTGTAGTTGGTTCGATTGTCGTATTCGAGAGTCGCATTCGCGAAGAAACCGTTTTGATTTTGATGATTGTTGACCAGAATTTTCTGCATTTGGTGTCCTTGAGCGGTTTGCTGCGATTGGTGGTGTTGATCTTGATTCAGCATGAACGATATTGGGTACTGGGGTGGCTTAGATAGCTCCATCGGGTGTAGTGGGGCGCCTCCGACATCGATTATATCATTCGATGATTCGTTTTCTATCATCGCTAAATATTGCAGGTCTGTTTGGAGCGCGTGTATGCTCGAATTCATTCTAAATACAGAGAAAAGGTAATTAATTTTAGAAAATGATAAAATAAAACAATGTGGTATTCTATGATAGATTTACTTACTCTGAGATTGATTTTTGGCATTTTTCAATATCCACCGTATCCGAATCCGGCGTCTGTCGATCGGATTTCGGAGAAATATCGCCGTTCAAATCGATATCATTTTTCAGCCACCTCTGTTCAACCTGCGTACAATTATCTCGAATTACTCGATTACCCATTACACGATAATTTACGCCTTCTCAGGCTTATATGTACATTATAATTACACGTATTTAAAAAATTACACCGTGTTGCAAGCTAAAATTACCGTCTAAATGTACCAAACGTAGCCGAAAGTTCATTAACGAGCGTAGCAATCAAAACATAAATAAATTATGAAATAGAAGCAAAGCGTAAAACAAGGCGATGTTCGTTGGCGCGATCGTGGTATTCGAACCATTAAACTTACGAGTGTGATTTATGGGTGAAATAAAAATTAGAACGGATTGAGATCTAGGAAATGAAAATAGTGACTGATCTAAATTTGAAATTTTATGAAAAATTCGAAGCGAAAAAAAGTTGACAAAGAAGATTTAAATTTTTCCTGAGGACATAATTTTTAAAGACGAGCCGGGAAATAATTTTCTTCCGCAGTTCTCCAATGTATTTCACACATGTCAGAATTTTTTCAGATTTTTTTGAGCAGTAGAAGTATAGTTAAAATATTCCAAAATCGTAAAAAAAATTGATAAAACGCATAAATTTTAAGAAACAAAATTGATTATTACGTCGGTTTTCAGAATTAACTGCCTTTCAATACTCAAAAAAATTAGAAAAATTTTTTAGAGGCGTGAAATACCTACAAAAACGTTGGAAAAAAATTAAAAATTTTAAAGTCAAATTCAAGGTCATTAAAGTGGTTGGAAAAATCTGAAAAAGTTTCAATACCTCAAGCTATTGTGACGAGTTCGAGAAAAATTAGTTGAAAACTTTCAGAGACGAAATTTTGGGTCAGAAAGTGACCTATTTTTGGGGTCTCAGAAAGTTTCAGAACCAACCACTCTTCCCTCTTCCAGTCTTTCGTGAAAACATGGAAATTCGAATTTATTACCCCAAAAAAAGTCAAATGAAAAAAAAAACTTTTAAAGCGATTTAATGAGGTTTTGAAAATGAAATAAATCAATTCAGGGTGTCCTACGGGCTGAAAATTCAAAAATTTCTTCTAAAATCATTGCTCACTTCTCCCCTCCCCTCCCTTCTCAATCTAAAATAATAAAGAAACATCTGCCTAAAATTTTCAAATTCCATGCAAGTTCTTGCAATTATTTCGGTTTGTTTAATAAATAAAAAAATCATTGAGAGGGTAAAATATCAACCATTTTGTTGAGATACTTACATTGATATGTTGACACCGAACGAAGGACATTTTTTTTTTTTTGCAAAAATAGACCTTCAAACGTTGAAAATTCATCATCACCTTTCTCTCATTGAGATTTTCTAAAACGAGACCAATAATTTTGAATCACCCCCCCCCCCCTCCCTATGACGTTCCATTCTCGTCACAGTTCATACAATAGTACATCCCCCCCCCCAAAAAAAAAAAATCAATTCTTTTTAAAAAATGATTTCTGCGAAGAGAAATGTGTGAATTATTCCCTAATTTAGCAAGGGGTTCTTTTAATAATGAAATAAACAATGAACCACTTTTCCATACGATTAATTCTTCATTTAGATTTTTAAAAAATTCCAGAAAAAAAATCAAAATTTTCTGACTTTTTCCAGATTTTCCCAGGGTTTTAAGACATTGGATACCTTGGATAGTGAAGATACTAGAAATAAGACATACGTTTACTATCTATATTAATAATTTCGACAAAAAATTTCAATTTCCAAGAAATTTGGTTTGAATTTCAAACACTGACCGTACCGATAAAGTCATGATTTTTTCTTTCGAAAAAAATCATCAATTTATGAATAAAAATTTCATTAAAATTTCAAAAAAAATACCAAAATAAATTACGTAATTCGCTCAAAAAAACTTTAAAATATAAAATTGTCATAAATTTTACAATTTCGAAAATAGCAGATGTAAAAGTTTAGGATGTTTTCTCCTTCCAAAATACCCTTCTGTTGGGGTTTCAAAAAACTAAGCTATCAAGATATTTTTTCTGAAATTTCCAAGTTCAACTTTAATCTTTTAATGAAAATATCTCAAAATTAAGCTTTACACGAAAAAAACAATTGATCTACATAAAGAAAATTCCATGTTCTACAATTTTTACTCTACACATTTTTTTCACAGAATCCTTCAACTTCCTCACCTCAGAATATCAACTTTTAATGTCACACGTTATCAAAAAATGTAAAATGAATTTTCAGCAAAAAATTAAATTTATGAAGAATTCTGACTTGATTGAAAAAAATTGAAATTACATTCGAACTCAGCACTGAAAATAAACCAAAATCACCTATCAACATAATCAACACATAAAAAATTATCAAAATTCTGGCCTACGTAATTTCACTAAAAAATCACCCTTTCCACTCGAATTTATCAAAACCCAAACAAAATACATCACAATAATAGAAAAAAAGTAACCCAAAAAACGCCACCAAAAAGCATCTACCTACACAAGCAATTAGGTAAGCTACACTATTTAGGATTAATTTACAATCATCTTTACATCTTATCGAAGCCATCTCGCAAATCTACAAAATTATTCCACCGCGTACCGTGGAATGAAAAATTTACACAATTCGAGTCGAAATTGCGAGTAATTCACGACCCATTGAATCACGCTACGGCAGAAAGCCCTGCTACCCTAGTTCGAAAAGGCCGATAAAAAATTCACAATGCCATTCGTTTCGTGGTACTACACGAGCTAAAGCAATCGAATCGCCGTTGACATAACCCCTAACCTTTTTCCAAGTCGTTATCACGAATCAGGCTAAAGGCTACGCTCCGCTAAGCTCTATCCAAACTGTCTCGAAAGCTTTAAGAAATTTCATCTCTTTTATTTTACCTGATTTGTAAACGGGCTGGAATTGGGTAATTTAGCACCAAAAACTACGTCCGATTTTTCAACTTCATCGTACGCGCAGATGCTATCGTTATCAATATCATCGCAACTGATATCATTACTACCACCACCACTGTTATCATTACCACCACCATCGTCGTCATCGTTATTTTTACTACATACGTTGTCTTTTCCAGTCTAATAAAAAAGCATTCCAACATGAAATCGACATTGGTAAAGAAAAAAATTAAAACACATAATAAAAAACAAGAATAAATTTAAAAAGCGATCACGAATAAGGATGCAGGGTCGACCATCGTCTAAGAACGGAAATTCAGCCAAAAATTAGGTCGTCTTAAGAATACGTTGCGTGCTGAATACACATTACAGAAGCCACGCGAACCCTTCGTCGTCGTCCTTTTTTCGACTCCACAAATCATTCGTTTGTTGCGGTTTATTTTTCCTTTCAAAATTACCAGACTTTGGCCCTCTCCTGCCAAATTTCGTTCGATGATGTATCATATTCGAGAGATTTTTTTTGAAATTTAGAAATCAATCGAAGATGCAAGAATTTTATCGATTGACGATCGATTTTCAATACTTATCACATGTTAAAAGACAGTAAATTCGAATAAGTCGATGTTTCGGTATAAAGTGCAACGTTACGTTATATTTATTGCATCGAATGGCAGACCGATGTTTTTACGTGATTTGGAGTACGTGGTGAGGGTAATTTACCTTGGAAGCAGCTTGTAAAATAGCTGCCTGGTTTAATTTCTGTCTAGTTTTCTTTAATTTCATTTCCTCTCGTCGTTTACACATCTCCATCTGTTTCCGTTTCTCTTCCAGTTTTAATCTAACGTTTAATAAATGCGAGCTATCTTTGCAGCTTTCCAACATCTCGACGGTTTCGGCCGAAGGTACGATCGCATTGGCTTGGAACGACGTGAAATTCCTCATACCGTTGACTTTATCCGAGGATGCTGGAAAAATCCAAAGCTCAGTATGGATTCGAACCAAAACCTCATCAAGAGTGGTTGAAAAATACCTGAAGATGCTGACGTAGCCGAAGAAGCAGCAGAAGCGTTACTGCTGGGTCGATTCGGTGCCGGTAAATTATCGTTATTATTTTCGCGTAACAAGCTGCTAATTCCGGCGCTGCTCCAGTTCTCCTGAGCTGCCATCTGACACCGCTGCCTATTTCCAGTGTCTGTATCGCCTCCATCGTCCGATGTGCTAATCTTGACAATATGAACAGCCGGCTCTTTATCGGGATTACGTCCGAGCACGCTGAGGTTTTCATGCGATCCGCCAAAGTTCTCGATGGTCAGCTGCGTAACACAGAGAAAAAATTTCATCGTAGGTGGTTATGATTAGACACACGCGAATAGACGACCACGCCTTTGTATTTCCCGACGGGATCGACGACACGCATCGAGTAAAGCAGAAAATGTGCAGCTTTTTGCAACGAATCGATACGAGCGAGTTGGAAAGGTACCTGCGATTCGTCCGAGAACGAATTACGTCTAGATCGGCGACCACCAGCGCCGGTGATTTGGTTTTTACGGGAATCGTTCCAGTTTGTCGGTTTACCGGCGGCTATTGTCTCCGCTCGTTCTTTATGGCCATTATCCGGATTCATCGAACTGAGAGTAGGAATGTTGCGACCTTTATGTACAATAAATTGTTCGGTATTTCTGTAAAAAAAATTAAGGATTGATAAAATGTTGAGTGAATTAATTTTTCGAGGGTGGAAGAGCTACTTACTGAGATTCTGGTACACTGTTAGTTCGGGATTTCCTATCCGCTCTAGGACTAGAATTTGCTGTACGCGATTCTGAAACAATAATAAAATTCGTTAAGTAATGTTTTTTATTCATTTTTTTCTTTCTTCAAAAATTGGGTACGACCAAGATTTATTTTATTGATATATTGAAAATTAATAAAATAACATGTAATTATGATGGAAATAAAATGGATTAAAAATATTCAACTCATTATCAAAAAATGAAAATTTTTCACAATGATTCTACTTCATGCTTCCAGAAGCTTCAATTTTTCCCATTGAATAAAAATACTTGGAAATTTTCATTCGATGAAAATGATAGGGAAAATTATTTGAAATTATCCAATGAAATCATGACGTTATCTGAAGTGATCAGAAGTTTTAAAATACAAAAATATTTTTGTATATGACAATTTTGAACGGTATGCAATTTTCTAATCCATTTTACATAATACAAAACAACACAATAATTTTTTTAACTTGCAAAAATATACAATTTTTTGGTAATTGAAAATATGGATTTTTTCCGTGAAAAAAGCCACAAATTGGCTCATATTTTCAAACATGCGCACAATTAATTTTTTTCGAATTCAGAGGTGAAAAAATACTCATGTACATGTCACATTGAAAAAAAAAGACGACAGGGGAATTTTTTTGAAGAATGCGGTTTCCACTGAAACGAACTAAGATTTTTTGAAAAATAATGTATCCTGAAATCTCTGTAACCAAAACTCCAGCTGCTCAAGGTCAAAATCTTCATTTTTGGAGAATTTTTCAAAAATATACAATAATTCAGATTTTTTTTAGCAAAAATGCGATATAAAATTTAAATTTTCGCTGAATATTGCTTTCCTACCCCTCCCACCAAATTTGATCATTTCCAGAAAGTGTTAAATCAAATTCGACTATTTCCAGCCATATTATTGGATCTTCCAACGTAATTTAGGTTTTCTTCAATATTTTTGAATTTCTTTACAAAGCACACTTGAGAATTTGGATGGCTAAAAAATCGGTTCTCGCTTCTCCACTATTTTAACGAATAAATCCATTTTTGGTGAAGCTCAAAAGTGTGCATTTTTGAAAGAAGCCCCCAAAAATGATTGAAAATTGTCAAATCGTCGAGCCAGGAAGCAGCAAACCTCAATTTTTCCATTATCGATTTCCCAAAACCAAATTTGATCATTTCTAACCATAGTAAAGGCTCCAACCATACTCTATGCTCCAACGTAATTTCGATTTTCTCTCAGGTTTTTGAAGTTTTCCAAAAGTTACCTCGAGTAAATTGAGCAACAAAAAATCGAATTTTGACTCATTTTCAATTATTTCCAAAAATATCTGTCTTTGGCTCGATTTTCAGGCACAAAATTCGAGTAGGCATTTTTGAACAGCTTTCGATTTAAGAAAAAATTGAAATTAAGTATTAGAAAGAGAGAGAATCAAATTGCCAAATTGAAACCAGTCTCCAGCAATGAACCTTCTCCATCTAATATCGATCCTTTAAACCCAAATTTGATTATATTCAGTTGAAAGTGCAATTTTGAATTGCTCCAGAAGACACCTAAATTAACAGAGACATCTGAGAATAGAATCTTAGGGTTTTTTTTCAATAGTTCAACGAAAAAATTATCTATGGTTCGATTTCCAGGCGGACATCCCAGAAGTGATTTCAGACCAACTATTTACTGAATTGGAAAAAATAGGAAATTATTGCCTAATAGCTCCAGAATGACTGAAAATGGCGACAATTGTTTTCGTGGGGGAGGTGGAGGGAGAGAGGGAGGGTGGGGAGTAGATGCAGGAATTGTCACTTCCATAATTTAATACTTCTTTCAAAAAATATCACATTTTTGCTGGAAAAAATTCAAAAAAAATAATTATGCTTAAAATTTCAAAAACACGCCTATATCGATAAAAATCAACTCGAGCTGCTGAAATTCTGGCTATGGAGATTTCAAGACACTATTTTTCAAAAATCCAAGCTTTGTGCCAATTGGAGACGAATACTTCAAATAATTCCCTCGTTAGTTAAGTATTCCCTCCATTCTCAGTTTCCATCTGAATAAATGAAAAAAAAACACACACAAAAAAAACACACCCCAACATATCTTAGAATAATCCCCAAAAAATCAACATTCAATTCCCATTCAGCATTCACCCAACATAGCATAAAACGTTGAAAAATATCCATACGACAAAACACACGAACATAATGAACCTTCACCTATTGCTCTTTTCGCATCATTCTTAAAACACATACATATACATCGGAAGAACGAAAAACTACACTAAGCATTCCGAATACATTATTTACAAAAAAATTAAAAAAAAACAGCCAACATATAAATTCCCGAAAGTGAAAAAAAAATAGCAACGTAAAAAAAAATCCCATCGGACATTTCTCAAAACGAGGATCATTTCACAGAAGGAAAAGCAAAAATATATTCATGCGCAAGGCGATAAACGATCCGGGAACTACATTGACTACGATGCAACGAAAAAAAAAACATGACGCCAAGGGAATCGTTTTACCTGACGAATTACTGATTTGTGTCGTATAGTTGCGAAGATTAGGAATAACCGACATCTGTTGAGTAGTTAGGGGGCATTTTTGTATATTATTGTATCCAATTCTCCTCGTATAAGCTGATAGCATTAAAAATTTAATTTACGGACACATTCGATAGAAATGGGACAAAGGGTGCTTTGATTTTAAGCTTGGTATCGTAGAAGCGTAAATTACCTGGCTCAAATTGAGCTGCAGCGAAAGTAGGTTCCGACGATCCGTTTTGTTTTTCAGATACAACGCAATTAGATGGGTGAACTTCGAGTGTATTGAATAAGTCGACCAGTAAAGCTATTAGATTGATACGCATGTAACTGAAAAACAAACACGTTGATTAGATTAAAAATTGTAACAAAAAATGATGAAAAAGATGAGATCATTACTTGATAGAAATCGGAAACATATCTTGAGGTGACATATGAAATACTGGATAAGGTAAACAACGCTGACAGAAATTATAAAACATATGCAGATTGTGGTTATAATCGGCATTGGTGGCCGGCTTATTAGCGAGGATCTTCTGCCACTGCATCGATTGTGGGCAATAATAAGCTATGACAGCACACAAGGCAACACCGTCGCACAACTCAGTTAATTCTTTAATGGGAACTTGCTTAAAATAATCGCTTCTAGGTTTATCGCTGTTGGCGAATTCGGCATCGTTGGACTACGACAAAAAAAAAACGAAAAATTAAAGGACCAATCAACGTACACGAAAAATTCAAGCAGTCGAATTTTAAATACCTGCATCTCCATTTTAATTCTACCATTCAACGCCGAAACCGTTTCACTAATCCACAGCAGTAGAAGTTGATCATAGTCACTAGAAGTCCATTGTGGTATCACAGCATTACTATTCGAATCGTTCGCAAATCGTTGTGGTTGCGACGACGACGAAAATTTTCTAATGGCAGCAAGTACACGTTCAGAAGTAACTATTTCTTTGGCGTATAACATCATTATAGCTTCTGTTACGCATAAATGGGCAGTCTGCGAAAACAAACCATTTATAAACAAAGCTCGTTTCATCGAATTTAGCCGTAGAAAACTAACCAATTTCAGAGGACTGGTTTGTAGCAGAACGGTTTCAGTAAGCTGAGGATCCGATAGCACGACTCCTTTTCTCGCCAACGCTTGTATGATTCCGTTGTGATTTAAATTGTGGTAATTAGGATCCAGATAGATATTGGCTAAAGCTAAGCAATAAAGTTCGGCTTTGGCTAATGAATATACAATGGCTGGCTTCAAATGTAAATTGCTGCTTTTTCCGGATACCTACGAATAAATTACAGAGTTAAAAATATTCGAAGCTACGTCATACAGCTACGATTCAATTTTTACCATTGACTGCTGCCTTTCGTCGTAATAAAATGGCTCTTTCAATTCCGAAGGTACATTGTTGTTATACGCTTTGTAAAGTAACCATTTTATGGTAGCGATTTGTTTAGCCTGTTGATCGAACAAATTTTCGTTATTCAACAATTCGATCAAAAAATATAAAAATATTGGGGAAATTATCTTACTTGCTGGGTGGTAATAGCAAACTCATGCTTATTGAACTGATCTGTCATTGTGTGCTGCGCTGGTGGTGAATATGATCTTCTATAAAAGGTCTCTTAATCATTCACATTGATTATTCAGCATAAATTTGTCGTTACACTGAAAAATAATGACATCAACGATTAGATTTGAGTATTTCTTCTCGTCGAAGGGAATATTTAGTGATATTTATCAAAAACAAACACTTATAAAGTACAGATTAATCGTTACCCACGAATGAGTTTTGAAACGTTACCATTTACGAATAATGACTTATTAAATTGAATCAGTATCTGAAACACTTTCAGAAAAGCACTCGAATAGATAATCGAGGCAGAATTGGTCAGATCCAGCGTAACTTTTCGACCACAACAACGTGAGCAAAACTCTTCTAACGTATCACACAATTACCATTTCCGCGCACATTATCTCATGTGATGATCGACAAAGCATTCGAAACTCGTAAGATGATCGAATTTATAACACGAAACACCAAAACACGAAGTTAATCATAACATCTGGGCATGAATAAGGCAAAAATTTGGCGAATATGGGGTTACTGTGTAACCCTTGGTTATCACTTCGGACTGCTGTGCGAGACGATTTTAATCACAAAACGTATGAAAGATTTAGTCAACCTACCACTAAAACAACGAACATTTTCTCAAAGTGCGACTTTTCTTCGTAATAATGACAATTGAAAACACAGGTGTAAAAGTGATTAGCATTTCCAGCGAATAAACTAATTTACTGAGGACATTAAAATTTCAGTCTTCACTGGATCAAATCAACATACTGAACAAATTGTGACGGGTAGGACGTAACCAAAAAGAAGAAAACCAATGCGAAACGAGAAATCGTGCAAATAACCGAATAACTAAAAAGGCAAATAAACCATTTCGAGGTTTTTTTCACCCACATCTAAGAAAGGAATTTGAACGAGTTGTTCGGTCGCGCAACATTGTTTCATTGAGAAACACCGACCAAAGAGTTGGAATAACCGTAGTTTAAGGATAACGCTTGAAAACACTATGAAAACAGCTCGCTCCAGGCGCACCTTTATCCCGAAGCGATTTATGTGGCGAGTGTTGATCTAAATGGAATCGTGGGAAGAATGATTTTGTTTCGTGTGGTGTATTTATTACGTACGTTTTCAAATTTCAAGTAGCATGATTATTTTTTTCCAAAAAAATTCTATTCAAAAACTTTTTACAATTTTTTTTAACCACATACTTATAATTTTATCTAAATTTCTTCCGATCCAACTCAATTTTTTAAATTTTTATTTGAGATTCGACAATTCAAGTCCAAATTTTGGTCTCAAAACGTAACAAACCCTCAGAAAATTTTCCAATTTTTACAAGAATTTACTGAAAAAAAAATATATGGATTTGAATTTTGAACTCAATGTTTCAAATTTTGGAAAGAGAATCGATCAAATAGACCACCAATTAGGTAGGTAGTAGGTCTAGGTTCTGAAATCCTTTATGGTCTTTTCACCAGCACTGAAAAAAATTCAAAATTTTCTGGCGGCTCCAAATACCTACCAATACATGAACTGTCTTGAGATCTCTTAAAATTCTGATTAATTTTTTAAACTTCAAAATCATTTTTCTAAAATATCAACTCAACAGTTTTTACTAAATTACCACGGTACCACGGTGATAGAAAAGTTTTAGAACGTCCTGTGCAGAAAAAGTAAATTTTGAGAAAGAGAAAATTGAAGAAAATGATATTACCTAAATGTACCTAGACTGACTTTTACCTACCTACGTCTAATATTGTAAGAAAGTTGGTAAAAGTTGGAGTGTTTTTTAAAAAGAAATTACAATTGTTTTCCCATTCCCTGAATAGAAATGTTGTCTATTGCATTATTATATTCTACCTAATTTAATTCTGATGATTATTTAAACACAAAAATTTGCACTGTACGTTTTAACATCAAAATTTTGTACCTACTTTATGCTTTGATATGTACTTACTTACCTCACATTTATGGTAACTATCAAATTTTGTTCCTATTTCAAATCCTACATCGTATTTTTCCAACCTTTTGATTCTGTGTTTCCTTTCTTTTCTGTCTCCGGAATAATTTTGTGAAAAAAAAACTAATTGAAAATAATTCTGTGCACAACTTAGAAACTCAAACACGATGAAAAATAGAAATAAAAAACAATTTTTAAAAAAATGTTTCTATCTAGAAATAAAATTGAAAACCAATTTTAGAGACATTGTCATTTTGGATAAAATTTTGAGTTGAAAAAAAAAATAAAGAAAAGTTTCGAAAAAGTTTCAGACAGGAAAAAAATTCTGATAAAAAAAATATTAATATCACAGTCTAAAAAAAATTGCAGTGGAAAAAATTAAGAAAAATATGAACTAAAAAGAATTTCACGACCCAAAAAAAAGCACCGCGCGAAACAAAACAGCCCTCCCCACGAATATATTTAGACTCGCGTAAATACCTAGGTTCAGAAACCGATTTCGTATCTTCCAAAAATTTATGAGATATCGTTCCATAATCCTCTGGTAAACAAAGAATAAATCCTACGACTTCAAAAGTCTTTTATTTACATAAAAAATACGCATGATTTTTTAGCATTAAAAAAAGTAGATTTTGGTACCGAGTAAAGAGAACTTATAGATTATATAAACCACTATACGTATATATTCGATATTCATACATACGGCGATACACGAGGCTATAAAAGAGCATTACAAATTTTATAAAATAATTTTCTTTATTACAAAATTTCCTCGATATTACACACGTATTTGAATGTATAAGATAGTAAAATGTACATATAAAAAGAAACTGTTTTCGGCGATGATGACGGCGCAGACACTTGTTCATTCGAAAGCATATTTAAAAATTATAACTGGAAGTGACCCCGTAAAACGATTGGAAAATCTTGGCAATAGGCAAAATTTAAGCTTTTGAATAAGAAACAACTGCGACCATATATTTACACACAAATAGTATAATCCATTATTTTAAATTACTCTAAGAATAAACCACCATAAAAGCTTACGATAATCGATAATCTTCCATTAACATTTCGCACATTCAAAATGAAATAGGACTACATGATTACACACATTTCGCTTCGAGTAGAAGGACAGAACAGGGGGAAATGATCTTTCTACAACTTCTAAAAAAAAATCGAAAAAAAACAAACTAATTTTTATTCATAGATTATCATCTCCTCCCACGACATTTGAGAGAAAAAAAAGGAAAGAATAAAAGTAAAAAATACGCACTGATAAAACAGTTTCAAAAGTTCAACAAATAATTACCACTGACAAGACAATGATAGGTATTTCAAACAGCATGAGAGAAGAAAGCAATCGAAAATAAATTAAATTTCAAGTATAAAATTTACTTACACTGATTTTCAAAATAAAATATACAAAACTGTAAAAACTTTCATAGATTTTGTATGCAAACGCGCGAGTAAGAATAGAATAAAGAATCAACCGAAATTTACGTATAGTTCGTCAACATTCATGATACTGGACAATAAAAAGAGTGATGTTAAATAATTCACAGAATTAATTAAA